>CM031612.1:37253398-37353398 GCA_018398815.1 Conus ventricosus | reverse complement strand
CGTTCGCAGTGAAGTTTTCTCCTATTATTTAATAATCACATCAACCTTTTTAAAGTCCACATAACTGAGCATACACGAGTCATTAGGCGTATTTAATACCATCTGACTGCGCCATTGGCCCCGTTTGCAGTGGATTTTCTCCTATTATTTAATGTTCACATTAACCTTTTTAAGTCCAAGCAACAGGCCATTCACGAGTCATTAGGCGTATTTAATACCATCTGGCTGCGCCATTGGCCATGCTAGCTATATTAGCAGTGGAAATCCCCCCCCCCCCCCCCCCCCCCCGATTTGATGATTAACTTTTTTAGTCCACGTAACTGAGCACTCAACGAGTCATTAGTCGTATTTAATACCATCTGACTGCCATTGGCCCTGCTAGTTGTGGACTTTTTCTCCTTTTATTAGATATATCACATTAACCTTTTTTTTTTTTTAGTCAACGCAACAGGGCATTCACGAGAGTCATTAGGCGTATTTCATACCATCTGACTGCGCCACTGGTCCCATTAGGATTGAGCCCCCCCCCCCCCCCCCCTCCCCCCTCTCCCTCGCTCTTTACTCGATGATAACTTTAACTTCCTTAGTTCACGTACCAGGGCATTCACAGGTCTTGAGCGTATTTAAAACCATCTGACTACGTCATTGGCCCCGTTATCCGTGGAAGACTTGCTTGCTTTTTTCTTTAGCACCTGTGGCCAAGGTCATTCTTCGCTGGCGGAAGATCACTTATGTCTAGAACCAAAGAGATGGCACCCTCTGCTGTTGACCCCAGTCTAAAGTGGAAAGAGGGGGGACATTTAAGAGGGAAGGTGCTTGGAACCACTGTTTGATGGCACTGGGCGCGATCCCGGTGCCTCAGGGTCCGGGAGGAGGTCCACCAAGGGGGGTTAATTGTTGAAACGTGTCTCAAAGGGCAGGAAGTCGGGTTTGAAGATGGATCGTGAGAACAGGTGAGGAAAAGCCTTTGACGGGGCTGAAATAGAATCTCTCTCTCTCTCTTCCTCTCCCTCTCTCTCTCTCTCTCTCTCTCTCTCTTTCTCTCTCTGTCAGTCAGTCTCTCTCTCTCCCTCTCTCTCTGGCAGTCAGTCTCATCTCTCTCTCTCTCTCTCTCTCCTCTCTCTCTCCTCTCTCCCCTCTCTCCTGTGTGCATGTGCGTGTGTGCATGTGTGTGCGCGCGCTCGCGTGTGTGTGAGTATGTGCATGCGAGAGAGAGAGAGAGAGAGAGAGAGAGAGAGAGAGAGAGAGAGAGAGAGAGAGGTGTGTGTGTGTGTGTGTGTGTGTGTGTGTGTGTGTGTGTGTGTGTGTGTGTTGTGCGCGCGTGTGTGCGTGCGTGCGTGCGTGCGTGTGTGTGAGTGAGTGGGTGCGTGCGTGTGTGCATGTGCGCGTGTGTGTGTGCGTCGTAAGCAGCAATGAAAAGGTGTTCTGTGCCTTTTTTTTTTCAAATTTCTTTTTTTTTTTTTTTTTTTTTTACTGCAGAGCATGTCACTGCTTAGTTGTTTGGAACTGATTTCTTCCTTACTCTTCTAACTTGAATCCTTAATGACTGCACTAAAACTTAGAATGTTAATACTTACCAAATTCTCCTGACCTAAATTTCATTAATAAGCGTGCCGACAAATGTCAAAATTCTCAAAACCTCATTTTGAATGTCATATCATACCAACTATACTCAAACTTGTCAGAAGATAGCCACAATTTCAATCCCATGAACTTATTCAAAGTTTCTATTCACAATTTAGTACGCTGAAACTTGTAAGAATACAGCCCCCCCCCCCCCCCCCCCCCCCCCCCCCTTTCAAATTTTACTTCATACATATCCTACAGAAACTTGTCAATAATGTAGTCATTATTCAATGCTCTTGACCTCATTTGATATGATTTTTTCTATCAACTTTTCTGAACTTCAAACTGTAAAATTTTAAAACATTGTCTAAGAACGCACGGAACATCCAGTGAAAAGGCAATATATGCCTGTCCAAATGTATCACAATCTAATTTACGACCTCCCTTCAAACTTCATCTCATTTAATCACTTTAAACTCGTCAAAAATCGAAATTTCAAACCCTTCAAACAAAAATGAAATGCCTCAGATAATTGTGAAATTGATCTAAATTAAATACTTTGTAATGCCAAGCGAATGCATATATTGTTTACATGTGAGTAAGTCATTCCATGCCCCATACCTTGGTTACATTTTTGAAAAAGAAAAAACTGCGTCTAAACACGTTTCCTATTCGTGCGATTTTTTAAAAGAAAAAAAGAAGACGGCAGAAGAAGAAGAGCAGGAAGGGAGGGGAGGGCAGGAGGGTCAGTAAAAGAAAAAGAAGAAAAACACGGATTTCACCATAGTCACAGCGCTGAGTGACATGAACAAAAAAGAAAAATTAAATTTGAAATTCACACAATATTGCTAGCAACTTATAATTCAGTTATCAATCAGTTTCTTTTCGCTTACCCCTCAGAAAAAGGAACAAAAAATCAAAAGTGGGGGGGGGGGGTTTGTGAAAGAAGGGGAAAAAAGGGGGAAAGGGGGGGGGGGGGGGGGGGGGGGGGTGGGGGGGGTTGGGGGGGGGGGGGGGGGGTGGGGTGGGGGGGGGGGGGGGGGTGGGGGGGGGGGGGACTAACCCTGTGAAGAAGAGAACACTAATCCTAAGGAGGAAACCTACACTAAGGAATGGAGAGGAATAACCCTTTGTAAGGGTACACAAACCCTATGAAAGGAGAAGACACAAACTTAAGAAGAGGACACTAACGCTCGAAGACTGACTGCGCCATTGCCCCCGTTCGCAGTGGAGTTTCCCCATCATTATGATCACACTCCTTTTTAAGTCCAGAACGCCTCACGAGTCATTAGGCGTATTTAATTACCATCTGACTGCGCCATTGGCCCCGTTCGCAGTGGAGTTTTTCTCCTACATTTATTATAAACAACCTTTTAAGTCCAGCAACACCCATTCAGAACATTGCGATTATTACCACTTGACGCGCCATTGCCCAGACAGCTATGGAAACCTCCGCTCCCCTCCTCCCCACCGTAACTGAGCTTCACGAGTCAGGGCGGTATTTAATACCATCTGACTGCGCCATTGGCCCCGTTCGCAGTGGAGTTTTCTCCTATTATTTAAAAATCACATTAACCTTTTTAAAGTCCACATAACTGAGCATTCACAAAGTCTTGGGTATTTAATACCATCTGACTGTGCCACTGGCCCCGTTCGCAGTGAAGTTTTTCTCCTATTATTTAATAATCACATCAACCTTTTTAAAGTCCAACTAACTGAGCATACACGAGTCATTAGGCTTTATTTAATACCATCTGGGGGGGGCGCCATTGGCCCGTTTGCAGTGGAGTTTTTTCCCTTTATTTAATGTTCCATTAACCTTTATCCAAGCAACGCCATTCACGAGTCATACGTATTTAATACCCTGCCGCCATTGGCCAGCAGCTATATGCAGTGAAATCCCCCCCCCCCCCCCCCCCCCCCCCCGATTTGATGATTAACTTTTTAGTCCACGTAACTGAGCACTCAACAGTCATTAGTCTATTTAATACCATCTGACTGCCATTGGCCCTGCTAGTTGTGGACTTTTTCTCCTTTTATTAGATATATCACATTAAACCCTTTTTTTTTTTTTTTTAGTCAACGCAACAGGGCATTCACGAGGGGTCATTGGGCGTATTTCATACCATCTGACTGCGCCACTGGTCCCTTTTAGGATTGAGCCCCCCCCCCCCCCCCCCCCCACCCTCTCCCCGCCTTTACTCGATGATAACTTTAACTTCCTTAGTTCACGTACCAGGGCATTTCACAGGTCTTGAGCGTATTTAAAACCATCTGACTAGTCATTGGCCCGTTATCCTTGGAAAAGACTTGCTTGCTTTTTTCTTTGCACCTGTGGCCAAGGTCATTCTTCGCTGGGCGGAAGATCACTTATGTCTAGAACCAAAGAGATGGCACCCTCTGCTGTTGACCCCAGTCTAAAGTGGAAAGAGGGGGGACATTTAAGAGGAAGGGCTTGGAACCACTGTTTGATGGCACTGGGCGCGATCCCGGTGCCTCAGGCCCGGGGAGGAGGTTCCACCAAGGGGGGTTTAATTGTTGAAAGTGTCTCAAAGGGCAGGAAGTCGGGTTTGAAGATGGATCGTGAGAACAGGTGGGGAAAAGGGCCTTTGACGGGGCTGAATAGAATCTCTCTCTCTCTCTTCCTCTCCCTCTCTCTCTCTCTCTCTCTCTCTTTTTTCCCTCTCTCTGTCAGTCAGTCTCTCTCTCTCCCTCTCTCTCTGGCAGTCAGTCATTTCTCTCTCTCTCTCTCTCTCTTTTCTCTCTCTCTCTCTCTCTCTCTCTCTCTCTCTTCTCTTGTGTTGCATGTGGTGTGTGCATGTGTGTGCGCGCGCTCGCGTGTGTGTGAGTATGTGCATGCGAGAGAGGAAAAGAGAGAGAGAAGGGAAGAGAGAGTGTGGGTGTGTGTGTGGTGTGTGTGTGTGTGGGTTTTGTGTGGGGTGTGCGCGCGGTGTGCGTGCGTGCGTGCGTGCGTGTGTGTGAGTGAGTGGGTGCGTCGTGTGTGCATGGCGCGTGTGTGTGTGGTCGTAAGCAGCAATGAAAAGGTTTCTGTGCCTTTTTTTTTTTTCAAATTTTTTTTTTTTTTTTACTGCAGAGCTGTCACTGCTTAGTTGTTTGGAATGATTTCTTCCTTACTCTTCTAACTTGAATCCTTAATGACTGCACTAAAACTTAGAATGTTAATACTTACCAAATTCTCCTGACCTAAATTTCATTAATAAGCGTGCCGACAAATGTCAAATTCTCAAACCTCATTTTGAATGTCATATCATACCAACTATACTCAAACTTGTCAGAAGATAGCCACAATTTCAATCCCATGAACTTATTCAAAGTTTCTATTCACAATTTAGTACGCTGAAACTTGTAAGAATACAGCCCCCCCCCCCCCCCCCCCCCCCCTTTCAAATTTTACTTCATACATATCCTACAGAAACTTGTCAATAATGTAGTCATTATTCAATGCTCTTGACCTCATTTGATATGATTTTTTTCTATCAACTGTTCTGAAACTTTCAAATCTGTAACAATGTTTTAAAACATTGTCTAAGAATCGCACGGAACATCCAGTGAAAAGGCAACATATGCCTGTCAGAATGTAGTCACAATCTAATTTTACCGACCTCCCTTCAAACTTCATCTCAGGTAAATCACATTAAATCTCGTCAGAATCGAATTTCAAACCCTTCAAACGAAATGAAATGCCTCAGATTAATTGTGAAATTGATCTAAATTAATACTTTGTTGAATGCAAAGCGTTTGCATATATTTGTTTACACTGCTGAGTAAGTCATTCCATGCCCCATACCTGCGTTACATTTTGTGAAAAAGAAAAAAGCAGCAGTCTAAACACGTTTCCTATTCGTGCGATTTTGTTAAAGAAAAAAAAGGAAGACGGCAGAAGAAGGAGAGAGCAGGGAGGGGGGAGGGGGAGGGCAGGAGGGTCAGTAAAAAGAAAAAAAGAAAGAAAAGACAACAGATTTCACCATAAGTCACAGCGCTGAGTGACATGAACAAAAAAGAAGAATTATTTGAAAATTACAACAGCGGCAATAATTGCTAGCAACATTATACCTCTCGCAGTTATCAATCAGTATTCTTTTTCGCTTACGCCCTATGAAAGGAGAGGACACAAAAAAATACAAAAGAGGGGGGGGGGGGGGGGGGGAGGGGGACTAACCCTGTGAAAGAAGAGAACACTAATCCTAAGGAGGGGAAAGACACTACATCTATGGATGGAGAGGAGAATAACCCTATGTAAGAGGAGGACACTAACCCTATGAAAGGAGAAGACACAAACTCTATGAAAGAAGAGGACACTAACCGCTCGAAGAAGGTCACTGAACCCTGAAAGGAGAAGACACTTCCTAAGAAATGGGAGTGACTTTGACCCTATAAGACTGTGAGGACATTAACCGTTATGAACAGGCAGAGGGAATTAATCGGATGAAAGGTGTGGACACTAGCCCTGTGAGTGGTAGGATAATAACCCTTTGATAAGGGGGACACACTAACACTATACAAGAAAAGAACATTATTCTATCGAAAAAAAAACCCACTAACCTGTGAAGGAGAGGGCATTAACCTCATGAAGGAAGGACAGTAACCTCACCAAAGAGGAGAACACTAACTGTATGAAGGATCAGGACATTAAATTGTAAGGCGCGAACACGAAGCCTTTGAAAGGAAAGGACAATCTCCATATGGAAGGGCATGGCATTGATCTTTAAAAAAAAAAAAAGGAAGAGAGGACTCTATAAAAGGAGGATATTAATGGAAAGAACGGAGTGGACACCCACTCCTTGACGGGAGCGGACACTAACCTTAAGTAGGGAGAGGACACAATCTCTGTGAGGAAGGAAACCCTATTAAGGTACAGAACATTAAACGCATTAAAGAAGAGGTCAGTAATCCTGTTAAAGGAGAGGATACTAATTTTATGACATGAAGAGGACACCAACTCTAAGCAAGGAGAGAGCACTAATCCTTCGAAAAGAGACAACATAAATCCTATGAAAGAGAAAGGACACTAACAACGGCAGAGGAGAGGATACTACCCTACCAAATCAGAGGACATTAACTGAATAAAAGGAGAAGACACTAAGCATATTATAGTAGATCAAACTCACATCTTTGAAAGAAGAGTACCCCAACTTCTACGCTAATCCTTAGGAAAGAAGAGGACTCTCACCCTATGAAGAGAGAGGATAAAAGGAAGGACATTAACCCTATGAAAAAGTACACTGACCCTATGACATGGAGAGACAAACTCTCTGAAAGAAGACACTAACCCCTATAAAGGGAAACTGCACTATTCCTATGCATGACACTAACCTATTAAAGGAGAGGCCACTAACCTCTATGCAAGAGGAGCCCACTAACCTCTATGAAAGTGGACAGTGACCATAAGACAGAGCACATTAACGCAATACAATGATTGGGCACAAATCCTCATAAAGAAGACATACCTATATGAAAGGAGAGTATATTAACACCATGAAAGAGGGCATTATCCTAATAAAAAAAAAGGAATTAACCTCTACAAAAAGGGCGGTACCAACTGTGACGGGTCTCCGACGCTCCCCCTCGTTATTAAAATATGATTTTCATATTCAGGGATGCAGGGGGTTATAGACAGAAGTATTTACGCTTTCACAACCAAAATGCGCTCTCGCATAGGTACACGCACTCTGTCACTCACATCGGGCCCGCACAAAGGTGACGGGAAACCAATAACATTTCATAGAAAATAATCAACTTTTATTCAACTTGACTCCGAGCCCCCACCCGTCACTACACAACACAACTATCTGTATCATACAACAATGTAAACAGCATACAGACAATTTCATAAATCGCATCCCCTGTTCTTCGTTATTCTTACTTAGCAGGAAAGACAATATTCCATTATTCTGTTTGCGCACTTATAACCTTAAGAGCAATAAAGCGTCCATAACTTGCCAGCATTCCTTGGTTGACCGTCAGTTTCTCTCATCCACTGTACGACCACGAGCTGAAGCTGCCACACTGTTGTGTCCTCCCGATTGGCCAAATCCCAGTTGGGGGACACTGGCAACGTAGCTTGAGTCACACCCTCACACCGAGTCTCCCGGACTCCACCACACTTCGCCCTCTCCACTGAAAGGGCTCCTGTCGGCCTCTCCCACAGGTCTTCTCTGGCTGCAAACACCCCACCGTTGTCTGGCAGCTCCCTGTCTAGGCCCCAACAGGCTACACGTCTTGCTGTCGACCGTCCCCACACGGGAGACAATTCTTCTCGTCGTCGGCTCCGAGGCTACAGCAACCTCCACTGTCATACGTCCCCACCCAGGAGACAACGAGGCGACAGCTAACCTCTGCTTCACGCTGTATTTTCTTGAGCCCTCAGCAAGACGGGCGAGTTCACTTTCCCTTAAGTGAGTCACACACTTCCTGGTTTTTCAAGCGCCTTATATTCGTTCTCAAAGAAAGAGAGAACCCGAGTTTAACTGGCTCAACCAATGGAATCACTGGCACACACACATCACACGATTTGTACAATAAATCCCCAAGTTATTTTTATTCCACCAATGGAATCACTAGTCACCTACACATACACACACACCACAGCTGCTAGCGCCAACAAAGACTTGGGCACCAGTGGTTAATGCATAACCTCCTATTCAAACTCATGTTCGATTCCCCAAGTACCCATTGAACTAACAGCCTGGACCTCTCTACCAGCCATGACTGATGCTTCAAGTATTTACTACCTCTATAGACAACAAGGCGCAAACCACTCGATAGGCCGCAGCCTTCCATTCATTCCTCAGAACAAGGACGACTGAATGGTCGCTGTACTCTGCCTGCAGGCTGACGGTCACCTACCCGTGACGGTCACCTGACACGATCGCCTTCCTTTCAGGCCCACGGGAGAGCCCAGTGAATAGCCAGTGCTCAAAGTGGACACTCTTCTCTACCCAGGAGTGGCAGGTCGCCAACTCCTTGTCACTATCCCTCGGACATGCGAAACACTTCCCAGTACTCTCCCTCCTTCAGTATACGACTCGGGGTATCCCCCCTGGTGATGCCTGAATTCGCACACTTGAAGACCCAAGGAACGTGCTCTCAACAACAGCAACTACCCTTAATTTGCCTAAATGCTCGAGAACATTCGGCCGACTCATGACACCCCCGTACCTAAGAATGTTGTTCCAATCAACATTTCTCCAGGACGATGTTCTCCAATTGGATAAAACAAACTCAGTTGCATGGGTCAATATAACAGTACTACCCTATGTTTCAAACATCACTTCCATCAACATCTCTAACATGAATAATGTACCTAATTAAAACCAATAAATCAATTAAATTTAATCCATAGAATCACTCAGTCATAAACTGCTGTGCACAACATTTAACTCTAATCTGGCTCACATATAATCCAAAACTCTCTCTCTATAGCATTAGCTATCAGCATGTCCATACATGTTAATTAATCATTCCATTCACTTCTAATATAGCACAACCATGATTAACACAAGATTCAAATTCCGGTGTGTGGCCCAGCCTACGTAACATCAAAATCAAATTCAGGCGTGTGGCCACAATCTGCTCACACGGTCTCACACACAATATTCAAATCAAACATTCATCCTGATGTCACAACTTAAGTACATTTTACTGAGCTGTGACAAAACAACATGAGCAAACAGATATCAATCAGAAAAATCATAAATCATAACACGTGAGCATGTACTGATCCCCGCTCCATAATGGGCAATGAACAAAGCAACACATTACTGATAACATTAATCAAAAATTAAACAACAAATGAACAAAGACTCAACCCATCCCACGACGGGCACGCCAATCAAAAAAACACAACCAGCCAGCTACATTATTTACACGGTAGCTGCCCGTAACAGATGACTGCTCACACCACCACCACAATCACCGCAGTCCGTAGGCATTGCTCCTACCATTGTCCTACTTCTGTTGTTCACACTACAACAGCAACACCAGGAGGCATTACTCCAACCTTGACCTACTCCTGCCCCTCTCAATCTTGACCGCCGTTTGTGGCTCGCCAATAGTACCTGGAGCAGATAGTTTGCGCATTCCAGGCTTTACAAGAGAGTCAGCGCACCTTTCACACATTTTAGTCCTTAAAGGAGCGCGTGAAAATCTGCGCGATCCTCTTTTAGCCTGTCGCACCCATTCACTGCGACGACGATCATCTCCCTTTTCAAAAGGTTATGAGATGATCCCTCACTCATCCTATCTGAACCGATTTTCCTTCTCTCTGAGGAAATTCCTTGGTTCGAATCCCGCTCATGGCCTATGCCCACTGATTTCTGGACCTTATTTCCTTCTCCTTTTTCCAACACTGGCTTGTCTGCTCCTATGAGCTGACTGTCTTTGGCATTTCTTAACGATAGTGGTCACCTCGACCTTCTTGCCATGCGTTATTACTGCCTCCCTGGTCCCAACCCAGCTGCTGGTTCCAGTCACTCTGTGGTCCATGTTGGCCCCGACCCTGAGGTCCGCCACCGTGGCTCCTACATTTCTGACTGCCACGGCAACGCCAACAACTTTTTGAACCACCACTACGGCCACCATGGCCCACGGCACCCCCACTACGGCCACTCCATGGCCTACGGCACCGCCACTACGACCTATTTCATGGTCCACTGCACCACCACCACGGCCACCTTCATGGCCACGCTAGCTCCACTGCTAGCGGCGCCTGTGCACTCCACCTGCTTTCTGTTTACTTTCCTACCTGCACTACCCTTGCGTTCCCTACTTGACTGGCAGCCTGGTTAGGCTTCAGGAGGATATACCTTCCCCTAACAAAGCTGGATAGGGAAGATTGTTTTGCACTGCTGCAGTGAGAGTACTCCTGACAAACTCTGACTCTACTTTGACACGGGCCAAAGGTAGCCGATTAATTCTTCCATCTGCATATCGCACGCAGGTGGTTTCCCCGGTATAGTCTGTCTCTCTCACAAAACCGGGCTCTACCATTGCCGCTAGAGTCAGTCCTGTGTCTAATAAGCAGGTCACCGGTTTCCGTTTACTACTGCCCTAGTAGTTGGTGGTGGCACCCTGCCTTTCTGTTGAATTGTATCAACAGCAACAACGGAATGTATTCGCAGTCCGCTACATTCCTTGGCGATATGACCCTCTCGCTCACATTTGAAACATGTGCGTTTCACTCTAACATTCTCTTGAGTCCCACTGTTGCCACGGGACTTAGAATCCGCTTCTAACTGCGGTCTCGCCTCCTGTTTGTAGGGAGTCGGCGAATCACTCCCTGACTGTGTGGTCTGGGCATTACGGGTCGACTGGTTCGATCCCTTCACCCCATTACGCTGATCATGGGCAGATTCATACCTGTCTGCAACTTTCACTAACTCCCCTAAACTTCCTAATTCTCTTTCCGCCAAGAATACTGTGAGATCCTTCCGACAAGTGGAGAGAATTTGCTCCTTAACGATCTCCTCCCTCAAAGACTCAAAAGTTTGTTCGATGCTCCTAACCTTATCCATTTGTCAAAGAGAGCCCTAAGCCGATAAAGGAACTGTACGTGCGTCTCACCTGATTTACGAACGGTTTCTCTGAACAATTTCCTATATCTATCGGCGGTTACTTGATACCTCTGAAACAAAGCATCGCGCACCGACTCATAATCTGTCTGTTTTTCCGGTGGTAAGCAGAAAAAAGCATCCCTAGCTTTGGGTGTCAGCAGCGCAGACAAATTTGTGGCCCACCGTTCTTCGGGTAAGCCCTGATCTTTGGCAATCCTTTCAAATTGCGAAATGAAATCCTCTAAATGGTCCGGATTATCATCGAACCTTGGCATATTGATCAAGGGACTGACATGTGGTGCAAAGTTCACTTGAGGTTTTGCGTCCCCGTCCCGTTCTTTCTCCAATTTTAATTTTTCTAACTCAAACTGCCTTATCTTCTCTCTTTCTCTCTCTTCTCTTTCCTCCTTATCCCTTTCTCTCTCTCTTTCCGTTCTCTTTCTCTCTCCTCTCTTTCCCGTTCTCTCTCCTCCTTTCCCCGTTCTCTTTCTCTCTCCTCTTTTTCCCGTTCTCTTTCTCTCTCCTCTTTTTCCCGTTCTCTCTCCTCTTTTTCCGTTCTCTTAATCTCTCCTCTTTTTCCCGTTCTCTTTCTTTTCCTCTTTTTCCCGTTCTCTTTCTCTCTCCTCTTTTTCCCGTTCTCTTTCTTCTCCTCCTTTTCCCGTTCTCTTTCTCTCTCCTCTTTTTCCCGTTCTCTTTCTCTCTCCTCTTTTTCCCGTTCTCTTTCTCTCTCTTGCTTTTCCCTTTGTATTTTCTGGGCCTCGATTACACGGGGCCAGTTCTCATCTACATATGCCTTCAGTTCCGGACCCTTTAGTCCTAAAGCTTTTCCTTCTTCTATGGGTCCATCTTTTTCAGCGGACCCATTGTCTCAGCACCCTCTTCAGTCGACATTCTGAAGCTATCTAACCCTCGATCAGCTAGTTAATACAACCACAGTAAACAAGCGAGATATCCACACGATCACTTGTAAATAAGCGATCAAATAGTTGTGCTACACACAATCAACCTCAACAGCAACCAAATCAAGCAAGTTCAAATACAAGGCCCAGTCATGAAAAAAAAAGATCAAAACAATCAACACATGACTAACGTCTTTCCAGGTAAGAAACAAAATCTAGGTTTCCATAATTACGACAATTTTCAAATCCCTTGTAATTGGAACAAAACCCAGAAATCAAAAATAACTTATGGCTCATTTATGTTCATCCCGGACGACAGTCCCCAATTTGTGACGGGTCTCCGACGCTCCCCTCGTTATTAAAATATGATTTTCATTATTCAGGGATGCAGGGGGTTATAGACAGAAGTATTTACGCTTTCACAACCAAAATGCGCTCTTGCATAGGCACACGCACTCTGTCACTCACATCGGGCCCGCACAAAGGTGACGGGAAACCAATAACATTTCATAGAAAATAATCAACTTTTATTCAACTTGACTCCCAGCCCCCCGTCACTACACAACACAACTATCTGTATCATACAACAATGTAAACAGCATACAGACAATTTCATAAATCGCATCCCTGTTCTTCAGTTATTCTTACTTAGCCAGGAAAGACAATATTCCATTATTCTGTTTGCGCACTTATAACCTTAAGAGCAATTAAAGCGTCCATAACTTGCCAGCATTCCTTGGTTGACCGTCAGTTTCTCTCATCCACTGTACGACCACGAGTGAAGCTGCCACACTGTTGTGTCCTCCCCATTGGCCAAATCCCAGTTGGGGGACACTGGCAACGTAGCTTGAGTCACACCTCACACGAGTCTCCCGGACTCCACCACACTTCGCCCTCTCCACTGAAAGGGCTCCTGTCGGCCTCTCCCACAGGTCTTCTCTGGCTGCAAACACCCCACCGTTGTCTGGCAGCTCCCTGTCTAGGCTCCAAAGGCTACACGTCTTGCTGTCGACCGTCCCCACACAGGAGACAATTCTTCTCGTCGTCGGCTCGAGGCTACAGCAACCTCCACTGTCATACGTCCCCACCCCGGAGACAACGAGGCGACAGCTAACCTCTGCTTCACGCTGTATTTTCTTGAGCCTCAGCAAGACGGGCGAGTTCACTTTCCTTAAGTGAGTCACACACTTCCTGGTTTTTCAAGCGCCTTATATTCGTTCTCAAAGAAAGGAGAACCCGAGTTTAACTGGCTCAACAATGGAATCACTGGCACACACAATCACACGATTTGTACCAATAAATCCCCAAGTTATTTTTATTCCACCATGGAATCATAGTCACCTACACATACACACACACCACAGCTGCTAGCGCCAACAAGACTTGGGCCACCCAGTGGTTAATGCATAACCTCCTATTCAAACTCATGTTCGATTCCCCAAGCTACCCATTGAACTAACAGCCTGGACCTCTCTACCAGCCATGATGATGCTTCAAGTATTTCTACCTCTATAGACAACAGGCGCAACCACTCGATAGGCCGCAGCCTTCCATTCATTCCTCAGAACAAGGACGACTGAATGGTCGCTGTACTCTGCTGCAGGCTGACGGTCACCTACCGTGACGGTCACCTGACACGATCGCCTTCCTTTCAGGCCCACGGGAGAGCCAGTGAATAGCCAGTGCTCAAAGTGGACACTCTTCTCTACCAGGAGTGGCAGGTCGCCAACTCCTTGTCACTATCCCTCGGACATGCGAAACACTTCCAGTACTCTCCCCCTTCAGTATACGACTCGGGGTATCCCCCCCTGGTGATGCCTGAATTCGCACACTTGAAGACCCAAGGAACGTGCTCTCAACAACAGCAACTACCCTTAATTTGCCTAAATGCTCGAGAACATTCGGCCGACTCATGACACCAACACTAAGCAAATATTGTCATAAGTAGGTGGCTTAGTAGGAGTCCTGCGTATGTAGGATCAAAACAGGTGCTACTGAACACCACCGAAGTGACTCGGCAGTAGTGCAGTGTCTCCTCCAGTGGTTTGCCTCTAGACAGCTTGCCACTGACTGCTCCATGTGATTGCCAATGCTAGGGCTGCGGCGGGTCGGGCCAAGCTGCACC
Source organism: Conus ventricosus (assembly GCA_018398815.1). Classification (NCBI taxonomy): domain Eukaryota; kingdom Metazoa; phylum Mollusca; class Gastropoda; order Neogastropoda; family Conidae; genus Conus; species Conus ventricosus. The sequence continues at coordinate 37,339,236 of CM031612.1, read as the reverse complement.
TGTGGACGGGGTGTTGGAATGAGAAGCATGGGTGCAACGCCACTGAGATGGCACAGAAGATGAGTACAGAAAAAAAAAATGTTCAAACGAAATCCTTACAAAGATAGTCATTAAATCCTGAGAAAACAAACACACTCATTCATGTGCACCACAAGCGCAACACGAGGAAATAATGCACTAAATCTTTCGATACAAAAACGTAGTAAAGCCTTAGTATCAGTTGACATTAAACTGAAAAAGAAGAATCCATCGAACCCTAAATGAGAGTACTCCACGCCCTAAGAAACGGACACTAAACTCTATGAAAAGATGACATAAATCCCTATGAAAGGATCCATATGTTGTCTCTGATTAATCATGTCAGGCTTTCTGTAGAAGGGATGCTGAGATCAGGAGGTACAGGTGCGTGTGCAGAAGGAAATGTTTCAGGAACAGGATCAAACACTTCCTCAGTAGCTCCGCAGCTCAGCCTCAAAGGATCTGAAAACACGAGTCCATGTTCCAGATCCACGATTCATGAGACCTGCTACATCACTGGAGTCAACATTTGATGCCTTTCCTGAATCATCCCCTCTGGTACTGCTTGTGCTGTATCCTTGTTCAACAGAACACTGACATAGGAGGCCATAGCTGCCATGTTGATCATATGGAGGACAGCCAGTCCTGGAAGGAACACAATTCTGTGCCCTGCAAAATAAGACACTGAACCCGGAAAAAAATGTATAACAGTGAGAAAGAAGACACCTAAGCATGATAATGAGCAAAATACTTAACCTGAGAAAGATGAATGAGAAGACATGAAACCGTGAGCTTGAAGAAAGCGTCAAACTATGGGATCGAATGCAACATGTCAATAGAGCATATTCTAAACCCATAGTTCATAAGACAATGGTCATCAGAACAGAAAAGAGGCACTGAACACTTGCAAAAAAACCGAGGCACTAAACCACCTTAAAGAAGTCACTAAAACTCAGAGAAAGAAGACAACACTAAACATCGGGAGAGAAAAAGGCACTTGACCCTGGAAAAAGAGACAATACAACTTGTGAATGACCAAAATACTAAACCCTGGAATGAGAACACTAGAACATGTGAATGAAAAAGACAAAAAAAAAAAACTGGAAAGAGAAGGCAATAAAGTTTAGGAAACGGCACTTAACGCTGGGAAAGAAAGGGAAAAAAGTTGCAAATGAAGAAAGAAAACCTGAACATTTTGAATTAAAAAAAAAAAAACTCCCTTAAAGTATGATGACACTACCTCCTGTTCTTTGTCATGTTCTCAACAATGTTTGTAATCAAACTGTCCTTGGTGTTTAACGTTAGTATGAGTAGGAGTTAAAAAGGCTATAGAAATGTTGCCACAAATATTTTCCTTCTTCACTAAAAAGTAAGTAAGCTCTGACACGTTTGCGACCTTCAAAAACGCTCTGACACTTCCCTGTGGACTTCGCGCGCAGTTTTTAGCTTAAATACAGTCCCAAACAAACAAACAAAACAAAACGCCATTTTCTTTTACCTCCATTTTCGTGATTTGTTTCCCCTTTTATATAGCAAAAACTGCCAAACTGACCAAAAGGGCGAAGACACTCACTCCCACTCTCTTGCACACATACAATTACTTACCGGCACAGACCAGGACTTTCATACAAGGCAAACGCAGTGACAGACAAACTGTAAAGCCAGCGCACTTGGAATGTCGTGAACATATCGTGACGCCACTAAACGTATTTCACGTGCGATGGAAAGGGCCTCAAAGTGAACGTTCCCACCGGCCCCCTCATCCCCCACATCCCCCCCCCCCCCTCTCTCTCTCTCTCTCTCTCTCTGTATAAAACCGCCAAGTGGAAACATAGGTAAGATGTGGTGGAGCAGAAGGTGGGGTGAAAAAGTAAATTTAAAGATTTAAAAATAAAAAAGGGGAGGGGGGGGGGGGGGGGGTGTCGATGCTCTGTATCGTGATCTTGATTTTGCTTTTCTTTCTGCATTTTCTCCTGTTTTGCAAACGCTGTCAGCTACTCCGGTTTTTTGTTTTGTTTTTTGTTTTTGTTTTGTTTTGTTTTTGTTTTTTAATGGGTAAGTCGGCCTTTTGATCCACATGATGATGAACATGATGATGATTAAGTCCGTTTTTCTTTCTTTTTTTTTTTCAGGCTGTCGTGAGACGTTTCCTGTCCCCCCTGCGCTCCCGAATATTCATCGTTATGTGGAGGTAATAGTCTTCAACCCCTCCTCCCCTTCTCTCCACAGAACATAAACTCTTTAACTAATTTACAGTTTCACAGTGCAAAAAAACCCACTTAAAATACCATTTTCAACTTTCATTATTAAATCCGAAATTAAATCAATGATTCTTCAGCAATGGAAAAGACCTCAAGGACACACCATTCTGTTCAATACATGTGTTTGTTTTTGCTAAAAATACACTGTTGATTAGTCAAATGTATTTAATGAAAACCTTCAATTTTGAGTGGCCAAGTTTAACTGCTGTTGCAGTTATTAGCATATTATCATTATTGTGTATTCGAAACTACAACAAAATAATTTGTGTCGTATTCTGTGTGGCTAGCTTTGTTCGGGACAGGTTGCGCTTCTGCACGTTGCCGATTCCTAGGTACAACAACAGGAATTTCTATGTGATACACCGGGGGGTATTCAGCATATTTGAAATGGCTGTACCAGCTAGTGCTGCTGCTAATGGAGCAAAATTCTGGGTGAGAAAATTTAACTTTAAAACAAACTCGCAATCTTGTTTACAAGGGACATAATCGTGACCTCGCGATGGATCTTTTACACAATGTGCGTTATACGGATTGACCTATCTCAATGTCAAGGACATTGCAATTTGCATGATTGTCGGCACGTGTGTGTGTTTGTTATTATGTATAAGTAAGATTCAAGAATGTGTGCAATTACACTATTGCTGAAGTCTCCGAAGTGCCCTAAACAATAGAACCCTGGCATAAACCGGGAATATAGCGTCCTTTGAGACACTGATTCATTTATTAAGTGCCCACTTCCCGGTTTGACATTACCAAAATGATCTTCCCGGCAATCACTCGCCATTGAAGTGTCAGCAACATTTCCACAAACCAGTTAGCAGCCCCACTTCCATCACTTATAATAAATTTTTCTCATCAATGTTTACAAAAAGAAAGAAAAATCATCGACCTGCATGGTTGTCTGGTCAGACGTGAGAAAAAAAAATTGTGCTAAATTAGTAAATGTAAGCTCAAGAGCCAGGTAACACATTATAAAGAGCTTATAAAGAATTAACTCCAGACTCATTGCCATCAAATATCACACACCCAGTAATATATATATATATATATATATGTAATGTGTTACTGTTTATTACTATAACCATTAACAATGATTATTAATCTATCAGTCTCTCTACCTACTTAATCTGTATGTTATTAATCTGTCAATCTGTTTATCAGTCTCTCTACCTACTTAAACAGGAAACAATATACGTAACGCTTTTTATACATAAAACAGTTTGTCTTTTTAAAAGATTAAGTTCTTGAAAACAGCTGGATCTTTATCAAATGTTAAAGAACATCAGCACCTAGATACATTGAATCACCAAACATGGTGTTGAGACACTGTAAAGAACATCAACATGCAGAAGGCTACAGGACCGGATATTGTTCCTAATAATTGTAATAGGGTCTTGAGAGAATGTTCAGCTAGCCAAAGGTCTCACCTGCCTCTTGGAAAAAAAAAAAGTGGACACAGGAATTTGTCTTCACTTTGTGTTAAATCATGCTCCCCTTGCATGAGTCCAGTCCCAAGCATGCATGTCTTTTTGCAGATGACTGCCTGCTGTGCAAGGAAACTGAAACAGAGACGGATCTCATAGCCATGCAGAAGGACTTCAAAAGGCTTGAGACATGGGCCAGGGAGGGGCCATGAAATTAAAAGATAAGAAGTGATATTTGTGCATCAAAAGTAGGTTATCCCACTTCTACCGATTGGAAAATCACATGACGTACTCCAGCAAGTGGAATCCAGTCCATACATGAACTGAAATTCATTTGCATGAATCACTTTCCTGGTCAGACTACATCAATAGAACAATAAATGGAATCAATGTCAGTGTCATAGTGAATAGGAGAACCCGCAGGTTTTGCACCAGACCTGTTCAAGAACAGTCTATATCACTCTTGCAGTTTATTCTCAAGAATATAGCTCAGTAAGTATGGGATCCAAACCTACAGAAAGACAAGACTAGAGGCATTGCCATGCAGAGCAGCAGGTTTTATTCAGCAGGATTGCCAGTCATATTACCCAGGCTGTGTTTCAGAGCATGTTCAGTGAACTGGGCCTGCTCTCTTTTAAAGAATGTTGAAAACAACATTGTCTACGGTAAGATGGGATAATGTTGCTTACAGCCCAGCCGACCGCAAAGGGCCACATCAGGGCATGTCTACGGTAGCCAAGTGTTCAAGTAACTTATTGAGTCTAATAATTCTATTTTAAGGGAAGCTCATGGTTGAGTCTGATGCAAATTGAGTATGAAAGACCACATGTTCCTAACCTTTACCCCAAGTCGCTTTTGACTGCACATGCTGATGATGCGGGTCTCCAACGACCCATACAGTTTACTGTTTTGACGGTTTATCCCTCATCCAGTGATCAGGCCATGGAGGACCACACTCCACAAAGAGTTCTCAGGAGTGTATATATGCCTAAAAACCAATAATGCAGGTCACCATTGACCCATACTCAGTGTGTATCAAATAGCGATAACCACTTTCAAAGCCTAGGGCTGCCATAACCAGTATCATTAGAAGGATGACACAACTGATTTTTGACAAAAACACAACTGACACAACTGATCTTTTTTTTAATTTTAAATCTTTTGATGCATATACACCAAAACAAGCTGAAGGATGGCCAGTTGGGTATTTGACAACTAGCCAAAATTTCGATTAGACAGTTTAAAATAATTTAAGAGGTAATTCTTGGTGTCCCTGGGTCATGGGCAACCCAACCAGTAAAGATATTCTGCATGCTGATGTGATGTTCAGTCACATTGCTACAAAAATCATTTTAGCTTTCCAAATGAGCTTTGCCCTGTCCATACCCCGCCTCACTGTTTCTGTACTTGCCCCATCCACTCTTTCTGCCTCATCCACGACACTGTCAAAAATTATACTGAAGATCAGAATGGGGAAAGGGAAGGGGTTAATCCTTGACAGAATACAAGGACAACTGTCATGGATGATGGAGGGAGAAGAGGGGTTTGTGGGATTGAGAGAGAGAGAGAGAGAAATTATCGGCATGGGTGAGGGAGTGATTGGGTGGGTTTTTATCCAGTGAGCTGTATTTTAAAGGTCAGTAGTCCTATCAAAGGCAAGCTTGGATGTATATTAGAATTTAGAGTCTGCGACCTTAGTTAAGGTGCTTGCCAAAGCTTATAGTACTGAATTGTGAACCTGAAAAAAGTGGTCTATTTGAAGGTTGATTGATTTTTTTAAATACATCAGTTATTTGCAGTAACTCACAGTGATAGCAGAATTGCATATTTATCTGAAAAAAAAAGACTAACTGTGGGTGACAGAGAGAGAGAGAGAGAGAGAAAGGGAAGTGAACTGAGTTGCGTCTGAGACAGTTTAAGTTCTTTTCCACATCCATTTATGAATCTTCGTGTCTTTATTGTGCACAAACATCCTGCTCCCCTCTTTCATTTTTTCTCGCTTTCTGACATTGTGCAGTGTGGACAGACAAGTTGAGAACCATTCATGAACTGAACGTTGTGCAATGTGGGAGCAGTGTCTGCTCACACAGTTTTTCAGCTCAGTCTTCCCGCCAGTGTCATCCACAGTATTGGACTATTTAAAGAGGTCTGATTAAACTCTAGTTTGGAAAGTGTTTGTACTTGGAAAGTTTGATCTGACTTTAGCAGGGTAGTGAAGATCTTGTGTACGTAATTGTGGGCGATGCAGACAGCTGTTTTGATGTCATGCTGTCTCAAAATCCCCCTAAGCACTATTGAAAATGAAGGCATATTGTCCAAGATAATTATTAACTTTTGAAGTAGACTTCAATTTGGCATCAACAGTCTCTTAGTCTAGATGTGTTAAACGTGACACTGGAAAAAAATTGAGACAAAAAATTTGAAATGAAGTTTCTTGTTATCACAGCTAGAGTCAGTAAAGTTGCATGGTCTCATTCTTATTTGGTGGGGAAGAAAGTTTTGACAGTCAGGTTTGCAAAATGTTGTCATATAAAATATACTTATTTATAATAAATGCATAGAAGATTTTACTTCTCGAAATATAAGAAATGCTGATCATACAATGCATTGCATGATGGTATTATTACATTGCTGTCTATCAGTTGTGTCGGAACTGGAAACTTTTGTTTGATTTCAGGTCCGAAGAAAGTTTGAATCTGAATCTTTTATATCTCAGTCATGATATAAAAGCCTCCATTAGTTGATACTTCATGTACTGATTACGCTTTGTGATCATCAAGGAGACTGAAAAAGGATTCCTTTTTAGCATGGTAAAATACAGTTAAAATCTTTACATAGCTATTCTTTTATTGACAGTTTACAAAATTAGCAGTTATTGATAATATACATAAAAAAGGAGGTTGTTTATGTAAACGTTTTGTGACAAAATGATGTGCTTTGTGTTTGCAGGATCAATTGAAGCAAGCAGCCATTGTGTTGAATGGAGGCGTCATCACCTTTTTGGTGTCAGCTTATACCGGGGAGATGAAAAATTCTATGAGAAGATTGCCATGCCCATGATGAGGATTTTTGATCCTGAAACAGCTCATAATTTTGCTATCTCTGCTGCGAAATACAAACTTGTGCCTAGACCTGTATAGCAGATCCTGCCACACTGGTAAATTTTCATATATTTGAGCTACATATTTTCTCAGTAATTTTTCTTGGCCCCATCTCCCGTCTTTCTTTTAATCATTTTCATCCTCTGAAAATCCATAGCTGAGCTGACAAAGTCCAACTATACCAGTTGAGTTTCTTATCTGTTGATTTTCCTGTAAATTAATTATTTTCTATACATGAGGTGTATGTGCATTTCTTTACAGTTGTATGATTCTTTATTTTATGGTTTGTTGGTTTTGAATGAAAATTTAAGACTATCTCAGACTTTAGAGTGTACTTGGGTGAAAAAAAAGCGAAAACAAAAGTAAGAACACTACAATAGTTTCATATCTTGATATGCACAGCACACACTTAAATACACACAACATGCACATGTGCGTGTATGCATGCATACACTTATTATGTACATACACAATCTGATACCCATTCATGTGCACTCACATGCACAGGCGTGCACATTCGTATGCATGTATGTGCATACACATGTAAACACACAACAAAATTTACATATTTGTGTGCATGCACACGCACGCTCACGTACACGCATACTTTTCTTTGAAAGAAGAACAAATGAATTTTAGTTGTAAACTGATTCACAGAATTTGTGGTCTTTGAAGAAAAAGGAGCACATTACTGTATACATGTGCACTGATTGTGTGACAGAATTTTTAAACTGATGCAAACAATCAATTGAGAGAGAAAATCAAAAAGCTAGATAAGGAGAGTTGCCTGGATTTCAGTTCATAAAAAGCAGAATGAACAGCTGGTCTGTTACAATACATCTCTAGTTGTACTTTTTTGTGTGTTTTATGTTGCCATTACATCAGAAGATAAAACAACATCTCATAATACTATAAACATTAACATATTAAACACCAGCACTAAAAACTTAATATTGCATTATTAGTGTCATCCTTTTGATGATGTTTTGTTATTCCTTTCAGTTTAATAGATTTCCTGCTTTTCAGAAATGTTAGGCAGGATCTGAGCCATTTATTTGAATGTCCTGAAGGGCTCATGTATATGCATATATCTGTGTGTGTGTGTGTACAAAGTATGTATATGATTCATTGGTTTTATAAACCGTAGGAAAGGCAAATCCAGTGGAGTGCTGTATGTAGAATTTGAAAACAAGCTGATAGAGGTTTATTATGTCCAGGTTATGGGCAGCATTTTAAACCTTAATTTTCTGTTTATTTTTTCTGTTGATTTAAAACAAAATATTTTTGACTGTTTCATGTAGAAAACTGAAGTTTGGGGCAGAACATTCAGCAACCTGTGGGATTAGCAGCAGGCTTTGACAAGCAAGGGGAGGCAGTGGATGGCCTCCTGAAAGTGGGCTTTGGGTTTGTGGAAATTGGCAGCATCACGCCACATCCCAGAAAGGCAATGAAAAGCCACGTGTCTTCAGACTGGTGGAAGATCAGGCTGTCATCAACAGGTAAGAATTGTGTCTTACACCGTAGCTGAGGTATTCACTAATGTGTAGTAGGTGATGCCTGGCTCTTATGGTGTACACGCATATCCACTTTTGTTGCTTTTTTATCGGCTAAAGTAGAGTAAACTCCAGCTGAGGCTGAAAGTAATGCTCTAGGTTTGAAAAGACATTTAGATAAGACACAAAAGGCGAAGAGACTGAGTAAGTTCTTGTTTGAAAACCATTTTCAAAATCTGACGTTTTATGCATGTATATTTTACAAAGCAAGTGCACATGGTATTACATTGAAATAGGGATGCATAGAAACGAGAATTAAGTTTGGTGCTTTGGTTTAGAAGAAAAGTGTTGCAAATCATTTTTGCAAAAAACATTCTTACATTCTCCCCTTTAAAGCCTGCTCTCAAACTTGGCAATAATTAAATGAAAATAGATTTGCACATCATGTAACCATAGCGTTTTGGGGTTCATCGTGCAAAAAAAACTTGGAAAAGATTGTCATATGAATTTAATGAATAAAACGAATACTTTGGCTTACTAGTTCAAACCCAGTGCCTAGGACAGAAAACTGTGACATCACATGTGGAGCTGACTGGATTGTTCTGAAAACAAAATCACTCTGATTTTAACTTTTAAAAAAGGCATATGATTGCTGTTCAGGGTGTTATTAGGGGGATTACGATCATAAAAAGTGGCTAGAGACTGAAGTGAGATCTGTAGTGCTTTCGTTTTGTCTTGGGTTGTGGAGAATGCATGTTGTTGAAAGAAAAATAGATGACACTAACAATGATATGCTTTTTGTAGGATATTCTTCCTACATGACACTAACGATGACTTAATTAGATGATGATATGCATTTTGTAGGATATTCTTCCCAATTCTGTAGAGACAACTACAACAGAAAATGTCTATGTCTTCCATCAGATCTCTTTTTTGTCTCAGTCGAAAGGTTTCTATGCTGATGTGTGTAATTAACAATCACTGCAAGATGAGTGAAGGGCTTCATCAGACGGATTGCTGACTTGCATCAAGCAGCCATTTTGTTTCGAATACACAACTGACATCATATTTTAGAAGGGTTTAAGCAATGCAAAGATCTGACTGATCATTTCCTTTGTCTTGATTACTAGTGAAAACGCCCAATTTCAAGGATGGTTATGGCTTTATCATAAACGATGAAAATGTTCATTTTTCACTATTTGTCAATTGATGTATCCTGTTAAGCTGACAAAATATTGCCAATCTCTACAGTAGAGGTGACAATCTCCCCTTTTCTCATTCACGTGCGATCCACAGTTGTGTATGGATTTTCAAAGTTTTGACAAGGACTGTTTTCTGTGTTCAAGTAGGAAGACAACTTTTGCATCTTCATTAGAAATCGTCAAACGTTTTCTGACTCCTTGAATGTGTTCATCTGATGGATGAAACAGATCATTACCAGATGAGTTATTTTAGTGAAGTAACTGCATACATAAGTTTAATACTAATATTTTGGTATACAGCATCAGCTGTGTTGCCAATATTTTCAGTATAAATTGATAAGGGAATTCAGTGCCTAAAACAAAGTGTGTTTTTTTATAATGAATGCATCAGGATGTAATTCTACAATTTTTTACACTGTATTGAGATTTAATCCTGCAGGTTTTTTCCACTCTATATACAGATTGTGTCATATCTATGAACCAGGTATTCAAGAAAACTCATATGGGGCAGCTAATGCCTCTTCAGATGATTTCTCAGATCCACCCGCATGTAAGACTGTGTCCTTGGTAATCTGATCTAATACTGGGTCTACTCTATTAAAAAAAAGAAACATTTCATAGATTAGTTTTTTAGATAGTCTAGATATAATTCACTCACTCACAAGTGCAGAAAGATAGTTTAGATAGAATTTATTCACTGACAAGTGCAGAAAGATAGTTTAGATAGAATGTATTCACTGACAAGTGCAGATAGCTTGCTGCCTTTTTGTGTAGTCTTTCTTTTCTCTATCCTCTCACTGCCCTTATAAATGGTATCTCTGTTCTATGAGCCTGATAAGAATGTTCCTACTGATGTTTGTGGTGGTTGTGTATCAGATATGGGTTCAACAGTGATGGGCATGAAGCAGTATTCAAGCGCTTACGTCATAGAGAAGCTGAACCCAGGGTATCAGGTCAGTGTATGTAGTGTAAGCTGCTGTATATGAGAATGAACATAAAGAGTTTGGGGATGGGTTTTTTTTTTTTTTTTCAATTGTCCTATCATGTGGATAACATTTCTCTAATGCTGCTCTTCAGATTCCCCTTTACATGTCCATTCAGGCTTATTTTGGTACAGTTTTAGCACAAATAGATGCAGACAGTTCAACGCTCCCCTTTCAGTGGGTGGGTTTACCTTTTCTGAAGTAGATTTTTTACCCTCAGATTTTTAGAGGGTACCAAGATTTGAGCAGTTTCCCCTACTTCTTCCCCACCCTACCCCCATCCTTTATCCCTATCCATTCTGCAGTTTTAGGTCAGGTTTTAAAAGATTGGTCTGGAAATAGATTTTCAAGTCCATGCACAGCACTCTGTCTCCACTTGCCAATGTGCATGCGCAAGCATGTGCGTATACACACACATGCGCTTACACACACACACAAGCACACACACACACACACACACACACACACACACACACACACACACACACACATACACACACACACACACACACACACACACACACACACACACACACACAAGTGTGAGTGTGAGAGAGAGACTGAGAGATACAGAAAGAGAGAGAGAGAGAGAGAGAGAGAGAGAGAGAGAGAGAGAGAGAGAGAGAGAGAGAGATGAATACACTGTCACTCGAAAGCATTCTGACTGACTCACAAGTTTGTTACTGTATAACCCACAGAACTGTGACTTGCTGAATTCAAATAAATGCTGCTGTGGTCCTGACTTCTTCAGGGCTAGGTGGGGCTGTGTTTGTTTGTTTTTTCGGTTACTGTCTCCATTCTTAGTGTTTTTTAGTGTTTAAGCAAGTAGTGTGTGTGTGTGTGTGTGTATGTGTGTGTGTGTGTCTGCATTTTCAGGATGCTTTCCATTAAGTCGATATCATAGGAAGAACGGCAGGGAGGGAGGGAGCGATTCCAACTGATCATGCACCCTCTGAAAAAAGAAAACATAAAAAACCGTCATCCTATGCCGGTTCTGAAGTGATTGCCATTGTGGTGTGTATTCATCACATGTCAGTCCTAACAGGCAGATTGCCTCTTACGTTTTCTTGCTGAAATTACATGAAATCTGTCATATGGAGAATAGTGTTTACTTTGAGAGTATGGCTATTCAGTATGTATGAAATGAGGGCAAGATAAGCATTGCATATGTACTATGTAAACCCCATATATCTGGAATGACACCCATGTGGTCGGGATACAGAAGAAAATGGTTATTTTTCAAAGATTGGGCCTCTGCAGGAATTAGCTTCCTGTCTGATGTGATTGGTTATATAGTACCTTTTGAGTGCATAATGTCAGAAAGCCAATTAGTCAAGTTGAGGATGATGCAGCATACTCTATCCTGCATGCACGCATTGATTGTACTGCAGTGAAAATGCAAATACGAATGATAGTTTCTATTTTCAAGCTTTGCCGTCAAACTTTTTTGCAGGTAATCAGTCTGACAGATTACCTTTGGTCAGCAGTAAATCAATCAACCAAAGAAAGTAAAAAAAAACCAAGGCTGTTGCTCTGGAAAATACTCCATAATGATATTGATCCTGCAGATATTCTTTTGTTTTAGGTGGGTCAAAGGAATGCTGCTCTTTGCAGTTATTGTGCAGAAAATTATCACATTCAATTCATTTTGAAAAGTTTGGAAATTAGGAAAGTTTGGAAGACATGAGTTGATTACAAACCAAACCACACCAAACAACGCAAAACAAAAATAATGACAATCGGCCAGCAAATCTCTGAGAAGAAAAAAATCTCTGGTTACACTAACAGGCCAATGAATGGGAACGTTGTGTCAGTTTGTTTTGTAAACCATTGTTCAGATCGTTAAAATGGTGATAAGCAGTTTTCATTATGGATGTGGCTATAACATTTTTGGTTTGTTTGAAAAAGAAACTGTGTTACATGAATAGGTCCTCCTTCCTTTACATACACACATTCACTCAACACACAGACGCACATGCACGCACACACATGCACATAAGCACACACACACACACACACACACGCATGCGCACACTCACACACACGCACACACAGACACACACACACACACACACACACACACACACACACACACACACACACACACACACATACACACATTTTGACCGGCATTGTTTACCCATAAATCTGTTCCTTCATTTGTAATCTTGTTTTGGTAAAACAAGTTTTCCACCTGTTCAAACTGAGAAGTAACTGCAGTTAAGCACCTTTAACTAACTCTCATACTCATGAGCAACCTCAGATCCAAATGACTGTAAGCGGGTGCAATTACCAAACCACAGAGACTCAAGAATAATTTTTTTTTTTAAGTCATAGCTGTGATCATTCACAATGCACAAAAAAAAATCTAGACGTCTGTAAGCATTACTAATTAACAGAATCCAGAGGATCGAGAGTAACAATTTCACACAAACATTTCTACAATTTATTTTTTCAGCATTAATGAATACATTGTTATTTTCAGCATTAAAAAGGAGTGCATTGTTATTTTGAAATTGAAGTGGAAGGAAGGGGGGTGAGGGAGGGGATGAAAATTGGAATAAAAATAGGATTAAGGAAGCCGTACGATAGGGGGAAAAAGGGGGAAATGTGGGGGATGAAAAAGGAGGATTGAACTTTGAAGTCCCATCCAAAAACAAAGCAAAACAAAACAAAAACTACCAACCAAAAACAAGAACAACCTAACACTGCTTCATGTTGAAATTTTGGTTATGAGCTTGATGGATTGAATGAAAAAGACTGATAATGGATCTTATTGGATACAAACCCATAGTGTTACTGTCACTGTCCCATAACACTAACCACTGTGCCGAGAAGATTGTCTCCACTATATAGATCTGCTCTTGCACAGGTTTCATATTTTGGCGATTCCCATCACATTGTTAAGAAGTCGACCACCTTCCAGCTACATAGTGCAAAGTCTTTCATAAGTTAAAAAGCCGACCCACCTTACAGCTATGCAGTACAAAGTCTTTCATAACTCATAGTGAGATCTGTGTTTTCATCTTCTCTTGCAAAAGATAAGACTGCTGAGCCAGTTCTGTATAGAAATTAAATGGTAATGCAGGTAACTATTTTTTTTCTACCTTTCTTTCTATAAAGTATTTCATGGTCCATGTTAATTTTGTTGTTTATTCTTTCATGTTTTGTAATGATTTTTGCGTGTGTGTGTGCATGTTTATTTACTGTTCAGACCTGATAAAATTCCCACACATGGGGATGCACGGAACCGCGCAAATGTGAATTTCTGGACTGAGCACACAGTCACTTGGAATGAAGACAGAATAAGGCGAGGTACTGCTCATCAGTTCTTGCTTGAATTCTAGTACTTTCAACATTCATTCATTGCCTGTACACAAGAGTTACACTCGCTGCTTGTCATGTGGTTTGTTGAACAAAACAGGCTGTAAAATATTCAGAAAAGAAAAAAGAGGCTGCAAAACAAAATTGGTGATAGTTTATAGTTATCAGGCCACATTTCTTCATCAGAGACGGTATACATGTATTATTCTGCAAAAATGGTCAGAACTCTAATAGATAGTTGCAATGCTTGAACAGGTAAGTGGATGAACACTCGTATGTATTACTATTAGTCTTGTACATGTAGATCTGATTGGAAATTCAAATTGTTTAGGATAACCAAGAAGTGGAATATAAGATTACAACAGACAACCAGAAACTTGGTTGAAGATGGTGTGTATTTAGGGTGACATTTGGTTGCTACAGTTTTAGGAAGAGTAGAGGCATCTGCAAAATACTTACGCTGATTATTCTTTTATTAAACAGTATATGTAGTTTCTGGCTACTCCACAATGATAGTTGAACAGTTTATCGGGACAGGAGAATTCATCTTGATCAAAAGATTTGTCATGAAAAGTGTCACAGTGTTTTAAAAACTCTGAATGACACAACCTCAGAATCACACACAATAAGTATGTGTCACAGGAAGAGTTTTTCCAGGTAAATTCAGGAAGTAATGTGGATTCGTCTTATTGGTCAGAGGCAAAATGATTGTGAAGGCAGTGGAACCAGTCCTCTTGCCTCCATTCTGCTTTGAAGACCAAAGTTCAGAAAGGTGGGAATATTCGCTTTCTGAAATGAAATTTAAAGGGGACCAGGAGCATTACATGTGAGTAAACAGGTGCAACAACTCACCTAGAATTACTTAGGACAGAGCTACAAAAGTTCAAGCTGGTGCTGCTCTTGACGTAGCATAATGTAAATAACAGATGTAAGATATACACAAACAAGCCCAGGACCATCTCCAGTCTGTTCTTCTATCTTTCATTGGTCATATTCACACAGATTGGAAGGGAAAAAAATGCAGACATATTGCGTCAGTTACAGAATCAGTAAGAGAATTGGTGTACTTGGTTTTGTAAAGGATTACTTCTGTTTGTTTAACACCCAGATTGCTTTGTCACTTATCGCAGAGAAATTTGTGCCAGCTTAATAGAAGGCTTATGGGATGGCTCAAACTTCCTTTGAAATGCTCATCAGAAAATTGATGTGCCAGACTGGTTGATTTTGTATGGATTATAGGATATATATCCACAAACGTATGCACACAAATTAGTTAATGTGGTTTAGCAGAAATAAAGTGGAAGTTAGGAGTCATATGTACTACCTTGTCAAACTTTTTTAAGCTATGGCCAAAGTGCCCAGTCTGTTTGCCCAATAATTTCATGGCTAACCAAGACTACATACTGTGACCATTGCCATAGTGCCAGTCGATGCCAAAGTCCACTTTTCAGGATCCCCATTCTTGTGACTTTGCGATGGTGAGGAATGGTGCATGACGCTTGTCTCCCACCCACGACCTAGGACGTACAGTGCTTTGGGCCTGCTGTACCACCGTCATGCCTCGAACCGTAATGGTCGCCCTCCCCTCTCTTTTCCTCACGTTCGACACCCTATGTTCTTTGTCAGTCTGGTGGAAACGGCCATGCCCATTCCTTGCAGGCTGCTCTTCTGTCCCACTGCCTGACAGAGAGACCCCCATGCCCCAAATGAGTTGGGAAGGATAACTCCAAGGGCGGGGTCTCGTCCTTTGCAGAGGACCAGCTGGTGCACTGGGAGTTCCCTCCTGCCTCAGGAGGCTCCCATCTTCCTCCTCCAAACACGCCCTCCCTGTCCACAGTAACTCTCTCATTCAGAACCCTACTAGAATGGGACCACTTGGCCAGGTGCTCCACGTTAGTAGCCTCGATTGCCTCCATGTTCCATCTTTGTACACAATAACTTGACAAACTCTGGCCTTCTACACCCAATAATCAGTCCAATTCTGACCCAGATTCGTTTCAAGGTCCTGGTAATATGGTAACAGACAGAGAATTCAGACTTGGTTAACCACAACACTTTTGGCTGAACAGAGCAGGCAAACTAGCTACAAAGTTTGACATGGTATGTACATTTAGCTGAACAGGGATCCCTAGGAAGAAAAACAAACTCTCCATGCTGATTTTATGCTGTTTGCTAGGTGCAGCCTCTTACATGTCAGAACAGAGGAACATGCTGAATATCAACTTCTGGACTGATACTGTGAGAGAGGAGGACAAAGCCTCTGCTAGGATGGCCAGTAGAATGAGGACAGATAGAAAAGTGCATGTGAAGCAAGGTACATGCTCGTTCCTAAGCTGCTTCTCCGCATTGAAAACGCCTTGATACATAAGAGTCGCTTACATGCAAAAGCAACAGACAAGAGACTTTGAACTTTGTTGTTTGGTTTTGCTTTGCTTACCATTTTTTTGTGTTTGTTAGTTTGGTTTGTTTGCATTTACTGCTTTTCTGTAAAAAGTGATAATTTCTTTGCTGTAAGGAGACTAGTATCTCTTAAGGAAAGGAAAGCAATGTAGGTATGTCTCTTCATGACAGGACTATGCACTTGATGAAAACATATTGTCTTTCAGATTCTTACTGATAGGTTCACTAGCTTTCAGTGTTATTTGAAGTAGGTGGAGTTATTTTGAGCGAGTCTTCTTGTGTGCTGTCAAGTTGTTTTGGTCTGTGGTCACATGGTTGAAGAACTTGTTGGTGGATTAGAGGAAGTTTGAATCAGTCTCTTATTTCCCGTCTTTGATGGATGAACTTAAGTGGCAGTAGATTCAATGAGATGGGCCAATGGTCAAATGATTAGAGGGTTTGCCTCCGGCGTTTAGGGTTGTGAATTCGAACCACGCGTGGCATTGAATTTTTTCACCTTCGAAACCCTCTATGTGCACCACTAATAAATGGATACCTGATTCAGTTCAGTGAAGGTTAAAGGCGACAGAAGGAGAGGGTTGGGCTCATCCTGTCATCATGCAGTACTGTGGTACCCTAGACATGATGAATCTCTTGACAGTTTACCTCCCCTACAGCCAATAGGCTATGGGATCTTCTGCCTTTAACCTTTAAGATTTGATGTTCCAAGAGGTCCAGTAATACCCTACATTTTGTTTTTGTCAGCTAGATCCTAGCAGTGTTCTTGATGGTTTCTCCTATGTGGCCTTCATGGCAGTTTTTCCAGTGTATTGGTATTGTATCAACCATATAAAAACAGACCAAAACAAGTAGTGAGCAAAGATTGCTGCCAAATTCTGTTGAACCTCTTTTGGTAGGCGACTTTCAGGATATGACTGAAAGCTGGTAAAATCAACCCAGCTGGAGTCTGAAATGTACATGTTTTCCATTTTGTAACCAGGAATCGTTTTACATTCTCCATCAAGGGCATGGTTTGATATAGTATGATGTGAATGTACTGTACTTACTGTTAATGCCTTGTATTGCCAACCCCAAGAGGTAGAGATAAAGGTGATATTTGTTGAGAAACTAATTTGCGCTGTTTGGATGAAGATGCTTTATTGATGTTTATGGTTTCCATCCTGATCTTATGTTTAAGGTAGAAACTCCAGTTCCGTATTTCAGATAATCCTTTTTCCAGTTAATTTCAGAAGGCAGAATCATTTGCCCCAAAATGTGTTGATCAGGGAGAGCAAGCCCACTGTCTTATCCAACTATACTTGGATAAAGTTAAGCATGAATACCGCAGGAAGGGTGTAGGAAACTCTGCAAATGGATGCCTGTCAGTTGTGTACCATCTCACTCTTCCTTAGTGAAAAACTTCAGAAAAGATTTTTTTTTTTAATTGTCATGTGAATTTTGTGTGAGGTATGTTTCTAAACCTATCAAACTTCCAGAGCTAGAAATCAGTTTGGATCTGGTAATCATCTACTTGTAATTTCCAGTCCTGGATCATGGTTGGATTGTCAATCACGTGATTTAACTTCATTGATTATAAAGTTCTTAATTATAAAGTCATCTCATTTAACTTCCAGTCCTTGGCTTGGTGATGGATTGGTAATCATTGAATGCAGTTTCCAGCCTTTAGTATTATGATGAGACCTGGAGTCATTTATGATATGAACTGAACGTGCAGTACTTGATATCACAATGTAGTTTGTTGTAATATGATTTAACTTTCAGTCCTTTATGACATGATGGAAGTGGTAATCACATGATTTAACTTCCAGCCCTTGATGACATGATGATTGAAATTCCAGTCCTTGATGTCATTTTGATTGGTAATCATCTAATTTAACTTTCAGTCCTAGGTGATAGGATTAAACAGGTTATCGTATGATTAAACTTCCCATCCTTGATGGTGGTTTGGAAGTGGTAAACCTCCAGTGTAACTTCTTGTCCTTGATATCGTGGTGGAATAGGTTATCGTATATGAAATTGATTTAACTTCTAGTCTCTGATACAATAATGGAATAGGTAGTAATGTATGTGAAATTGATTAAGCTTTCAGTCCTTGAAATCATTTAAGAAATTGATTTAATGTATAGTCCTTGATATCAGCAGGTAATCATATATGAAATTGATTTTGTTTCGTGTCATTGCTGTCATGATGAAATTTGTATTGTATAATTGATAGAGAAATGATTCTTCTATGTTCTGATGATTAAGAATGAAGATGTTTATATTCTTTTGACTATTCACATTTCTTGAAAATTTCAAGATCATGTCAGAAGTAGACCTACCGAGCAGCTACATGCTATCAGAACACCACAGTAGCTGCTTGGCTACACGAGCATGCTGTGATTCATTTTTAGTTTGTGTGCACAGTTTCGTGTTAGGTTTCCTCTCATATTTGAATAGAACATGGAATAAGTTTGCGTTGTATCATCTTTAAGACATTGTATGATTGTTAACAGCCAGTTGGTTGGGTGGTTCAAAAGTAAGAGCCTTTTGAATCAAGTAACCAGCAGTAGCTCTGCTGCACAGCTGGTTTTCAGCTGCTTCTAGTTTGGGGATAGCTGGCATTGAAAGGGTTAACATACAGTCATTTTCCATGATATCTGACTTTTTCGTCAGGATGATAGGTAGTGTATTCTAACAGTGTATAACTTTCCAAATTGTCATGGTAAACAGAACGAGGCCTGATGGGAGTGAACCTGGGCAAAAACAAACTATCGGGTCACCCGGTGGCAGACTACGTGTCAGGGGTGAAGGTGTTCGGGAAGGTGGCAGATTACCTGGTCATCAACGTCAGCTCCCCAACACTCCAGGGCTGCGGGACATGCAGGGCAGGAAAGAGCTGGAGGAACTGTTAGATCAGGTAGAGTGGTTGCAGTTTTCTACATTTTCTCACCGTCCACTTCTGCAGACACTATGATAAGCAAGGAAATTGAATCTGTGATGATGCTGTGAGGGCACATGGGTATACAGACAGTCAAACAAACAAACAGGATAATGACATGGCGATGACTAAATCTTATTAAATCTTCACTTCCCCATGGACTACAATTAATAATATTGTAGGTAGGACACTTGAATTTTCTGTTTCAGAATTATTATTTTTTAAGGAAAAAAATCACACAACTAGATAGAGCGTGGGGGAAAAAAGACAATAAAGCTGCAAAACTTTGCCGCACTATATTACTTTGAAAACCCCCAAAAGATTTCCAAAGATGTATGAATATGATGAATTTTGGAATATTTCACAACAGACCATTTTCACAATATCATACGATATTCACATGAAAGCTTTTCAGGCTGGTTTTTTTTTTTTGCCATACTTGACATCTCCAGCATATAGTTCATGCATGTTTTGTGGATGTTGTGTCACCAGTTCAGTGTCCATGTCCCTTTTTTCAGTAAAATCATTGAAGTTGAAAACTGTTGACGGCATCTTTTCTCCTGTTTCCTGTAAGTGCTGGAACTAATGTGTGGGACGACACCACCTGGGCTCCAGTGTATGTAATCCTCCCTTCCAGCACTCAGACCTCGACATGAACTGACTGCTTGACCTCCGTATTACTTCTCCCCTCTCTGTACCACCTTCTTATCCCTCTTTGTCCTTCCTGTCCATATTCTTCTCCTCCAACATGCACACCCCCACACTTCGACTTACACTTCACATGTTCCCTACGTGATGTTCCCTCCTGCTCCTTTTCCTTCTTCCTACATCCAAACCTTCTTCATTTGTTCTTCCCACACACGCTTGTGTGCACTCTCCCTCCCTCCTTTGTACCCATGCCCTCCTTTTATCGTCTCTTCATTTTATGCTGCAGTCTCCATTGTCAAATCAAATTAACTGCTACAGTTCAACAGTCAGGAAGGAAGGGAGACCACCCATGCAGTTACTTGGAATGCAATTCAGAACAACTTGCTTGTCATAGAATAAATGTTTAATATCCAAAATAAAACTTTGTTGAACCATGAATGCATCTTAAATGCAAAACATTGAAACATGTGAGAAAGAGGGAATTATTTCAGTTTTTTTTTTTTGTTTTGGTTTTTTTGGATGCCCTTAAAACTTTTTTGAAAATTTTGGGTTTTTTTTCTTTTTTCCCCCAAATTTTTTTTTTTTGGGAAAAGGGTTTATACATTTATTTGAAGCCCTAATCCAGCAAAAATCCCTTACCCACACCCCCCCCCAACACACAAAAATCTTCAAAACATTTGTAGCCAGGCCCACAAAATATTACCATTTAAAAAACCCCCTTGAACCCTGGGGAATGACAAAGACTGATTAAAAGATTTGAAATGTTTGTTTTTTGGGGCCCGTTGTTTTTTTGGGATGGTTTTTAGGAGGGGGTTCGGTGGGTTTTTTTAAAGTCTGCCTTCGCTCTCAAAAGGGTTTGGAAATGAAAGTAATAATTTTTCCAAACCCCCCAAACCCCCAAATACTTTCCGGGTCCCCGGCGCCCCGAGTTTGATTTCTTTTCTTTATAATTTGCTGCAAAACCAAAATAGGTCGTTACCAAAATCAATACTTTCCCAATTACATAGAATACGACCCAATGCACGTCAATTAAGACATAAATACATAAGGACATTCCCAATCATCATATTTTCAGGTATCATTACATATTTTAAATTAAAATTTTCACTTTAATCTCCCCGGCCCCGTCCCCCAGTATCTCACAAATAAAACAAGGCATTCATTTTTTCACAGTCCCCAGCCCATTTTTCTACGCATTAAAAAAAGCCAAAGGCCGGAAACCCAAGGCCCCCCACACGGAAAAAAACCAAGCCTTTTTCACCCCCCCGGTTAGAAAAAAAAGGGGGGTTCAACCAGCAAGCACAATATTTAAACGTGAACTATCAGAAGAAAAACCGAAAATTCCCGGCCAGTCCCCAAAGCAGAAGAACCGCAGTTTCACAAAGCCAGAAATTTCACAAAAGAAAAAACCGCAGATTCTAAAGACAGAAATCCGGGAGAAAAACCCGCGGGTTTCAAAAACCCACAGCAATCCCCCGGAGAAAAACCCGCAATTCAAAAAGCGCAACAACCCAAAAAAAGAACCCCCAGTTTAAAAAGCCCCGTTTTTCCCCCGGAGAAGAACGCGAAAAAAAAACACAGTAAAAAAAATTTGAATCCCGGGAAACACAATTTCCCCAAAGCCCCAAAAAAAAAATAACTTGGGGTTCCCGACGCACGTTGTCTAAAAAAAAAATTTTTTTAAACTTCTCGTGTTTTTAAAATTCGTGTTAAACTTTCAAAAAAATAAGCCCAAACCGAACACATGGGTGGAACTAGGGCCCTTTTTAAAATATTTTTTACAGGAGTTTTAAGTCATCGGCGACACCCCCTTCCCCCCCCTTTTTATAACAAAAAACATTTCCCTACATATTCCGCTGGAAACCGCATAAAAAGGAACCCAATACCACTTAATTCGTTTCTTTTACTGATTAAAAGTCACCCTCCCCACATGTAAACTAGGGGAAAAAAAACGATAAATTTAAAAAAAATTTTAAATTAGGGGGGCCCCAAAAATCCAACCGTTATTTTGTCCCTTTTCTTTCCCCAATTTTTTTTTCTTTCATGTATTTAAATATGTCATTTTAATTTGGGAGTCATAATTTACGTTGAGTCACACTCCCCCCCTTCCAAGAAAAAAACAATAAACCAAATTTTTTTTTGGGGAAAAAAAGTAAACAAACAGCGGGAATACCCAAACCTACAAATCCATTCACCCCGAGGGAAAACCCCGAAAGCGCCCCCGGGAAAGCAGTTTTGGAAACCCTTCCCAGGGACTCTCACAAACAAAAAAAACCCCCTTGTCCCCCCAACAAACCCTTAAAGCCCTTTTACAGTGGTTGCGGGCCCTCAGGACAACCTCTCCAAACCCCCCGGGTAGGAGGGGCGGCGGGGCATGGGCTGCCCCCCCACCCGGGAGGGGCAATGCTATTGATTTTATGCCCACCGGTCCCCCCTTTTCCCATACCCACATGGGAAGAGACCACCCCGGGCTACTGACCACCGGTCAGTTTCCCCTACCCCACGGGGTAGGGGACAATGGAAAAACCTTCCCCGCTAAATAGTGCTGTGCCTTTCACGTTTCCCGAAACTTTCGACTAGCGATACGACTGGGTAAAAGGGAAATCATCATTTTTCTGGAACAAAAAGCCCCCAATAAAACAAAACCTGGGAAATCAGTCCTAAACCCAAAAGTTTAACCCGTCTAGAAACAACACACAGGTGCAAAAGCCAAGTTTCCCGAATTTCCCCCAACGTTCGGGCACACACGGAGTGAAGCGACAGTACATCTTTCTTCCTGAGAACAAAACCGGGGAGGTATGGGGCAATTCGATGGCTCAATGTTTCCCAAAAACCAAAAAGTAAAAATCTTTTTTCCCCAACCCCCCGCAAAAAGGGGTATCATAACCCCTTTTTCAACCAGGGACTTTGTTGTGGGGTTCAATGTCCCTCACAAAAAAACCCCGGTTTGGGGGTAAAATTCCCTGAAAATAATAAAAGATTACACGAAACCCCCTGTACTTTTGCCCGCAAAGTAAAATAAAACTCCCGGGGCCCAGCCATTTATCTGGTTGGAGACCCCCTTGGGAAACAGTTAAATTGGGAAGGGGTTTAAAGCATCATCCAGCCCGGACGCACCCCTGTAAAAACCCCATTTCCAAAAAGTAAAAAACAGACTTCGGAGGGGAAATCCACAGAAAGACCAACTCCTGGAGAGTGCTCAAGGCCCCCCTGTTCCTGCTCAAACCCCCAAAGGGTATCTCAAACCCCGGCCCTAAAGCCCTTTGTGAAAGAAGCCGGTAGCCAACATCAGGGGAAACCACAGCAGCCCCCCCGGGGGCCCTTTAAACGAAAGAAAGATTTCAAGGGACTCATCCTTCTGTTTCTGCAAATCAGAACGGGAAATGTTAGACCCTTTTAAGGGACTGCACAAAGGTTTTTTGCCCACAAACCTGGGAGTCAAACCCCTCAAAACGGGGCTAAAGAGAAAGGTTCCCCCGATCCCTTCACAAAACTCCCCAATCACAAAAACCCCCGGCCATTACCCAAATGAGATCTGAAAAGGGTTTCCCCAAAGAACAAAAAGTCAAATCGCCCCAAAAAAGGAAAATGACTGAAACTGTACCCGGGAAAACCCCCCTCCCAGCCCCCAAAAAGGGAAAACCCCACCTTCCGGGGTTTTCCTGCATTAAACTTTTCAAAAACCCAACCCCCTTTTGCAAAACCCCAAAAATATTTGCCCCCGGTTTCCGCCCCAAAAGGCCTTCCCAGGGAAAAAAATTAAAACCCCCGGGCCAAAGCGTAATTTGCCTGGAACCCCAGGCAGACAAGAAAAAAGGGGAGTTTTAAAGAACAGAGCAAAAGCAAAGGGATTTTTGCTTTTCCCTGATTTCTTGAACAGTGGCTTTTACAAAACCACAAAAGGACATTCATCTGGGGGGGCAAAGGGGTTCCAAATTCAAATGGGTTTTTTCCTGCCTTCCATGGCCCCCTAGCAGTACATGTCTGCGTTTTAAAAAAAAACCCACCACCACTAGCGGTAAATCAAAACACTTCCTGGGAAACTTTACCCCATGGTATAAAGGGCCCCAGGGCCCCGATAACGGTTTCCCCCGAGAAACCAAAACTTGTGCCCCCCATAACCCCTACTCCAAATTTAATTCCACGATCACCCGAGGCCCCGGGTTTGGGGCCCAAGTTTTAAAACGGGATTTCTTTTTTCCTCTGTCGGACTGCCCACAGTCGGAGTTATATCAGCTGCCAGGTTTGGGGTTTCTATCAAACTGACCAGGAGTTTTGAAACCCAACAGAAGCACAAAATGTTTACTCAGATTTCCTAAAAGCACCTTAGTTGGATGGCAGGGTCGGTATAAATTGAGACGGTTTCATTTCACCCAAAAGTTTACATTCTTTCCCCAAAAAAAGTAGGGGGTCTTAGGAACACCCCAAAAAAAATGCCCCGAAAGGAAAGTCCTTTGTTTCTTCAAAGATTTTCAATTTTTGACAAAGGGACCCAACGGTAAAACAAACCCCTTTTTCCCTGCAAAGGTCTCAAAAAAGGTTCCTCGGGTTTTTTGGTTTAGCCCCCCGGGAAAACCGCTTACGAAAAACCTCTGGAGTCATTAAAATTTTTTTTAGAAAGCTCCTTTCAAAAGCTCGTAAGAAAAACCCTTTTTTTCAGCAAGGACTTTGATAGAGAGTTAAAGGGGAAAACCCTAAAGAAATGCAGACAAGGTATGTTCCACAAACTCTCAGCCCACCCCAAAGGGAAAGAGAGGGGTTTTCAAAAAAAAACAAGTCCCTGTCTATTTATCAGTTCTTTTTTTTAAAAAGGGGGCAACTTGGGAAAAGGTTGGGGGGGGGCGTTAAAACCGGGGGAAAACCCGAACCCTGACTTTCACGCCCTGCCCTGAGACCGCACTTTTGCTGAGGGGGTTATTTGTAACGTTTCGAAAAATTTTCCCTTTCCTTTGCTTTTCTTTTTTTTCCCTCCTGCTTTCTTTTTTTTTCCCTCCTGCTTTGTTCGGGTTCTGCTCTTTTTATTTTCCCTCTTGTTTTGCTCTCTTTTTTCCTTTGTTTTGGCTCTCTTTTAGTTATCTTTTTCTTTTATTTCTCAAAAAAAAATTTTTTTCATCGAATTTTCCTTTTTCCCATGTCCTGGGAAATTTCATTGGGAAACATGGCAACAAAATCTTCTCCCGCCCAACATTTTTCCCTGTTGTAAATATTTAGCGAAAACTTTGTCCTCGCCCAAAAGGGATAAAACAGGACTTTTTTTTCCTTAGCCTTCTGTGCCATCTGAAAATAGGGAAAAGCCCTGTAAAAACCCAAACACCCAATAGTGGTAAAATAAAAAACCAATTGCTTACAAGCAAAAAAAATTTGAAACCCGTCCATAAATATTTTTAAAATT
This sequence comes from Conus ventricosus, assembly GCA_018398815.1. NCBI lineage: Eukaryota > Metazoa > Mollusca > Gastropoda > Neogastropoda > Conidae > Conus > Conus ventricosus. The sequence goes on along the minus strand of CM031612.1, from coordinate 37,314,070 downwards.
TCCCAAAGGGCTTTTTTTTTTTTTCAAAAAAAGCATTAAGGGCCCTTCACTCTTAAAAGAAAAGTATTAAAAACCCCAAACCCCAACCCAAAGTAGGATAAAAAAAAAACAGGTTTTTAGGGATAGGGGGAGAAAAAAAAAACAAAATTTTCGGTAAATAATCCCCCTTTTCACCCAAAAAGTATAAATCAAGAAATGACATGAAAAAGTAAAAACCCAATATAATCAATGTCTGTTGTTTGTCGGGGTCCCCGATTTTTACGGAGGGGGTTTGGGGTTTGGTTTTTTGTTGTTGACTTCGCTTCAAAATTTTTGGATGCGTGAAAATAATTATTCCTACAAACCCCCACACCATACGTAAAATGGATACCCGGGGCACCCCGAGTTTTTTTTTTTTTCTTTATAATTAGGCTGCCTAAACCCATAAATATGTCGTTCCCCCCATCCCAAAACCCATTTCATAAAATTTCGCCCCTGCCCCCGTCAATTAAGAATCAAAAAAAAGGAATTTCCCAATCATCATAATCAGCGTATCATATACTATTTTAAATTTAATTCCCCTTCTCCCCGGCCCCCCGCCCCCACGTTCTCCCTTCCCAATCAAGCATTCATTTCCCCACGTCCCCACGCCCAGTCTAAGCTTTTTAAAATAAGCCCGAAAGGATAACCAGGTCCCCCCCGGGGAAAAACACACCCGTTCAAAAAACCCCAAGCGTAAAGAAGCCGGGGGTCCCAACCCCAGAACCCAAAATATAAAAAGTCGAAACTATCAGAAGAAAAACCCGGGAAAAAAATTCACAAGGACATTTTCCCAAAAGCAAAAGCCGCAGATTCCCAAAGCACAGCAATCCCAGGAGAAGAAAAACCCGCAGTTTTCATAAGACAGAAACCGCAGGAGAAAAAACCGCAGTTTTTTTTAAAGAAACAGCAATCCGCAGGAGAAGAAACCGCAGATTCAAAAAGCACAGCAATCCACGGGAAAAAAGAACCGCAGTTCAAAAAGCCCCGCAATCCCCAGGAAAAGGGAACCCGCGATTCATAGCACAGTAAACCAAAATTGAACCCCCGGGAAAACACAATTTCCCCAAAGGTCCCATAAAAACACAAAAAAATCCGGTTCGAGGGCCCCGTTGATCTAAAACAAATTTTAACTTCTCCGTTTTTTATACTCCCGTGTTCACACCCAATTTTAAATTACCCCACCGACCCATGCGGGGGGTTTCAATTGGAGCACATATTAAATTTTCTTACGGGGAGTTTTAATTTAAACTCGGGGGAAAAACCCATTCCCCAACAATTTTAAAACAAAAATTACTTTTCCCTGCTCCATATTCCGCGGGGTCCCGTCATCAAAAGAACCCCAAATACACAATTAACTTCGATCTATTATAAAATTGAAATTCCCCCTTCCACTTTAAGTAACACTAGGGGGAGAAAAACGATGTTTAAAACCAAAAAAAATTGGTGGCCCCCCCTTCCCCCGCGTTATTTCCCTTGCCCCCTTTTCTTTTCTATTTTATTTTCGTCTTGTTTTTAAATTGTTTTTAAGTTGGTTTAATTTTTATTTTACGCCCAAAACTGGAAATTCCCTTTTCCCCAAAAACTTTGCCCGGGGAAACATTTTGCAATGGAACCCTTTGTCTTTTAATGATTCATACAGGTAGAGTCGAGCGACCCCTTCGCCCCGGGCAAAAGGGCCCCCCTGTTGGGGAAAAATTGCCCCGGTCTGAGGAAAAAGACAAAGCGAAATTGCGCTGTGGTCATGGGGGAAAAAGGGGGAAACGGGTTCCCCAAGTGTTTCCCTTCAGGTTTAAAAGGGGGGGAGCGGTTGATAAATTTTTTTTTTTTTTGTTTGTTAAAAGCATTTTTTTCCTTTTGGGATCTTTTTTTGGGATCGGGAAATTGAACAAAAAGCGTATGAGGTGTATAAAAATTTGTTGAATGCCCTTAGTGATCTGGTTTTTTAAGGCGTAGGGAAATGCCAAAAATTCTGAAAAATTAGAAATGTTTAAAAAAACCTCATGTGTTGACACGGACACCCACTCAGTGAGAAAACCATCCCCAAAAAACCCTTTAAATGAGCAGGGACACTGTGCACATCCCAGCCCCCAGTGTTTTCGGACACTAAAAAATGAAAGCCCAAGGGGGCCCCAAAATGAAAATTTGAAAAAAGAGATCCATCGTAAAAAATTGTGACGTCCCCTTCCTACCGTTCAGGGGAATTAATTTTTAAAAGGGGTGTTTTTTTCTGGGATAATTTTGGGCAAGTACATTGTTTCGAAGAAAGCACAGTTTCGGGGTTTTTTGCATTAGGCGGGTTTATCTAGCTATTTTTTGAGTAATATTTTTTGCCGATGTTTTTCTTTCCTCTTGAAGTTTGGTTTCTTCCCTTTTGTTCTTGCTTTAAAATCCCCTGTGGTGCAGACCTTCCTCAGGATGGTGTGGATCCGGCTACCCCGCTAAAAAATTTGTACAAGGCTTTCGTGGGGTTTTACCACAGGTTTCCCCTTTTCACTTTTGCTGTCTGTGGTTGTAATGAAAAAGGCTGCCCCTGAGACAAACTGAAAAGGTTGGGTAGTGTTTTTGGGAAAGGCATAAAAAGCGTGCCCTTTTTTAAAAGAAACATTTAAAAAATCTATTTTGCAATTTTGAAACAGGTGACTGGGGCAAAAAATGCAAAATTTAAAAAAAAGGGGGGTTATTTTTCCCCCCAAGGGGACACAGACAAAAAAAGAACAGGAAAAACCCCAAGGATTTCGACCTCATGGGTCTTCTTCAGGCAAAAACAAATAGCATTTAGGACAGTGAAAACGAAGAACAAGAAACCATTTATCTTCTCCTATTTGGCGCAAAATCAAAATGGGTGTTGCAAGGTTTGATCCAGGCACTGTTAGCCACGTTGTGCAGACACTGCATACAGTCAGGGGTAAATGTTCTTTTTTCTTTGCAGGGATAGGGTGGCCAATTCATCAAACATTGCATCAGTTCTGCATATCCAGATCAGTAATAGTTTCATATTGACGTCTGCATATGGCAACAGAAACAAAACGTTTGTGGCAGAGATGTAAATGTTTTATTTGAAAGATTCCTGTGAACAATCAGTTTACAGTGTAAGGGAAATAAGTAGGATTTTTTCCCCACTTTCTTTTTGAACAAGGAAGCTATATCTAAGGTGACCAAATTTTATTCTACTTTGTAAAACTGAAAACATGCCATGTTTTTCACCCACAGAATGAGTATTTTTTACAAGTTTTATGTATGTTATGAATCAGTGTCTTCCTAATTCAGCATGAGAATTTCGAAACTTAACATGAATTAATTTGTTCACTAAATGATACAGCAACAACAAGACACAATAAGTTAACATGAGTGCTCGATGAATTTTGCAATACAATTTCTTGGTTTTTGTCTTTATGCTTGCATGCAGAAATCAAAATCTGGAATTTGATTTTCTTGTGAATATTTCATGATGTTGAAAATGGACGAGTTGCTCTGCGTTTTTGACAAAAGCAGAAAAATTCCCTCTCATTGTCTGTCCAGCTATGGTGCTGCCAACTCTCTGGTCACCAGCAGTACATAGCATTGCTAGTGTTTTCTATGTTGGTTTGTTCTGGGGCGGATTCTTATGAACAGATTTATTATCAGTCAAATACTACAGAGATTCATGAATAAGATACCTGTCCACTGTGGCAGTTCTCCATGTTGTGTGCATGTGTCACATGTTGTCTGGAGGGACGTCGCTGAATTGTGTGCTTGCATACATGTGAATGGGCCACTTTTTGTGCTAGTTTTGAAGAGCTTTGAAATGAAAAGAAAACATTTCAGACTAAGTACAGGTTCAAGATTGCTGGATGCACCTTTGATATTTCTGCGTGAAAAGTTTTAAGCAGCCCATTGCATGCCCTGCTCGTGTACCAGGCTGTCTTGTTCCTGTGTGCCGATGCCAAGATGGGAGTCGGTCCTCTTCTCTGTCCTCTGTCTTAAGGACACATGAATGATCAGCTTTCAGTCGATTTGGAGTCGAAGCAAGTGACGAGGCTTTTCTCAAGGACCCGAGAAAGAATAGAGAAGTGTTCCTTCACTTTTCTGCAATGTTGCCTCCATACACACTGTTTCCTCTGTGCTGTGCAGTGAGGAAACATCACCAGAAGTGAAGCCCAAACTGGCAGAATCACAAAGTGGTCAAGGTCAAGATTTTTACTAAGCAAATCAAACATGACCCTCTCTCTAAAAATGTTGATAGTAGGTCTTCATACCCATACAGTGATTTCATACATCCATTTTCTATCTCTTACGCATGCGCACACTTTGATGCAAACACTATGCAGTGACATACTCTGTCTCACACACACACACACACACACACACACCACACACAGTATTCATGGGTGAAAAGTACAATCAGAGCAAATTGGTGCTGACTGTCCATGACTGGTTAAAATTGCATGAGAGCTCCGAGGCACTGACTTAAGTTTGTCTCATGCTTTTGTTTTAGTCCCTTCTCTTTAAAATGCCAGGGACATGTGTCCCACAGTGACTGAAATCAGGAATCTGTAAATACCATGAAATTCTATAATCTGGTGATATTGTGGATTATTTGGAAAACAAGGCATGAATCGTTGATGTCCAGGTTAAGCACTAGAATTTTAAAGTTTGATACAGAATCTATCAGGGTCCATGACTGGGTGCATTGTTGTTTGTTCAGGGTGGAGTGGATGGGCTGATAGTGTGCAACACGACAGTGCAGCGACCGGAGAGCCTTCAGAGCAAGCACAAAGAAGAGGTCGAGGATTGAGCGGTCAGCCTTTGAAGGACATGGCTACCAATACAGTCCGCGATATGTACAAACTAACGCAGGGTATAGCAACTGCCATTTTATGTGTGCTGTTGTATTGTTCAAATGAAGTGATTGCTGGTGGATTGTGTGTGTGTGTGTGTGTGTGTGTTTAAAATTGCACAGATATTGACAATTGCTTTGGTCAGACCACTGGGCTGTCCATAGTATGCCACAGTGTCAATCAGGTCTTGAGTAGATATTGGCACTGTTCACTCCAGGCTCTACTGAACAAAAACACAAGGAACAAAATGAGCAGAACAAGTACTACAAGTCATGAATAATGTTACTCTCTTTGCTTCTGCTTCATAGCTCGTATTAACACTGATCAAGTGTCGGAAAACTTTTTTTTCTTCTTTTTGTTGTTGTTGATGATTTGGTTTTTGCCAGGAAGATTCTGAGATTTTCTGAGATAACAATTCCCTCCCCCCCTCCCCCCTATGAATGGTATATGTGCTCTCGGGTTTGCAGGAAGCATCCCCATCATTGGAGTTGGGGTATCAGCAATGGGAAAGATGCCTATGAGAAGATCAAGGCGGGTGCTTCGTTATGCAGCTGTACTCTGCTCTTATATACAAGGGTCCCCCTGTGGTCAGCCAGATTAAACGGAGTTGACGAATTGCTCAGGTAAAGAATGGAGCCGGGTTTTTATTCCAAACCCTAGTTGCAGCAATCATTGATGCATCAGGTGTTACATGTGCATGTATATTGGATGTCAGTGTGTTTGTGCATCATGGTTTGTAGACTCGTCTTATAGACACTGGTATCCAAAAAAAAAAAGGGGGGAACGAGAGGTTATGTTTCTATGGAAATGGAGGGGCTGAGGGAGGTGCAGAGATAGAGTACACAGGGGAACAGTATCGGTCTTTTATGATGTGTTTATGAGGCTTACCAAAGGGATGACATTTTTTCACACTTTCTCCTACACCCCTTTCGTACATATAAATCAGAAAACATAAAAAACAACAGAAAACAGGGGTTTAAAGCCAGGTATTAATTTTGAGTAAGTCACGTGACTCTTTGAAAAGAATTTTGAAGGTCATCAGACTCACAGATTCTGTTCTTAAAGGCTTTTGACTGTTTAGTCAAATGATTGCTCCTAGTTTTGTGTGTTGTAAGTACAGAACAATTTTTTTTTTTAAAGATTTTTTAATAGCTCAGTGTGCTTGGAATATAATGGAGCGATTGTTTATTTGTTGAAGCTGCTCATGTGTGAGAGCAAAAGAGGTGTCTTTTTCTCGGCAAGTTCATTTCATGTATGTGTGTGTGTGTGTTTTAGAGAGGATTCACAGAGAGTTTTATAATCCCTGTGGTGTAATAATAAAGTTTGAAAGTGAAAAAGTGAACTATTTCATCACAAATTATAACACATGAATTGTTCTATAGTTATGTTTCCAAAACAACGTAAAAATGCAAGGCGCAGGGCTCTCTGTGTATAGCCATGTCAAGAAGTGAATGGTGTCCCTTTTCAGTTTTACTTTGAGGCACAAACTCTCTGTAGGGGACCCTTTTTATGCAGCAAATTTTGATCTGCTGTGGTTATGTGCACAGCAAAGTTTTGACTGCCAGATGCCTGGAGAATACATTGAACGGATCATTTTTGTGTCATGATGAGAAAAATGGCTTCAGTGGGAGCTGTAAGGAAAGCTTTGGTCACACATCGCATGCAGAGATCATACATATATACACACACCAGCTGTCAAGAGATGGATAGGCGTCAGTTGACCCAAATAGTACATAGAATTATTTGTACACTTCTGTCATGCTTACAGAAGTTCCAGGGTAAGTGCACACAGTCATCTGTGCCAAGAATCCACCTGTAGTTGTGTGTGTATTTTGTCACGTTTTTTGTTGTTGTTTGTCAGATTGTGAGTGGCCACTGTTGGCAAAGCAAGAGACATCAAGTGGCTAGCGTGTTATGTGGAAGGACAGAGACAGCTGGTAATGGTGAAGGGAGCTGATGTGTTGTCGTTTCTTGTTCTGTCTGACAGGGAAGACGGTTACAAGAGTATAGCTGAAGCAGTGGGAGCTGATGTAAAGGGCGAGAAATGAGAGATTGTTGTCATACTGCACAATCTTGAGTTCATGTGACAGTTAACTGATTTATGTGTGCGCGTGTGCGTGTGTGCACGTGTGTGTGTGTGTGTGTGTGTGTGTGTGTGTGTGTGTGGTGTTATAGGCTTTGGTTCGCAATATGCATTGCCAAGATGTTCAGAATGTTTTAATGAAGCTGACCATTAGTCACACTGATTGTTTAGATGCAGAATATTTCTAATGCAGTCATTGGTATTAAAGAAGAGATATAAGATAGATCAGTGATTTGCAAATATGGAAGTTTGTATGTGTATGGAACAATCTGTGAAAGGAACACACAGAGATTGATCTGTGATAAAATTGCTTAGGATATGGTTATGGCATGGTTGCTGGTTTCTCAGTAAGTTGAGTAAAATGTTCCATCGTATTATTTATCATTGTTTTTAAATAACTTAATCAGGACATCAATATTTACAGTAACAGTGCTTGAATGAATGTTATCATTAATATATCATCAGGCTTTAGATTTGTTAGATAGGTCAGGGATTCATCTCAGTGTTGGATGCTGGATTGTAGTGAAAAATTACGGAAACCTTTTCAGTGAAATCAGTACTTTTAGCAAACTTATGTTAAGTTGGACATGGCAGATGATGTTTATCACCAGTGGTATCAGATTATTAGTTTTTGTGGACTTACACTGCTGAAATGATTTCAGACCATATGTATGCAGTTTAACACTTGCTCACTGAGAGATCTACTTGAGACCATCGAAAGCAACTTTCCATTGAAGAAAACTAAACTCAGACTGTCTGTTCCAAATCCTGCTACTGATGAAAAAGACCCCTGAAGTTGCCTGAGTTTTTGACTGCTGTGGGCAGAAGGAAGTAAAGAAAAAACAAGACTTCTTTGTAGCCATACTAAGAACAATCACTGACTGTGTACAGCAGCCATGAATGTTAAATGTTGTCCAAATGGTCTGATCAAACCAACAAAATTAGTTTCCTTTAAGTTTAAAATCTCAAGTTACAGGATATAACTTTTAACCAACTTTTAAACATTTATTTTAGCTTGTGTGGATTTGACAATAACCATCTGTAATGTTGTTTGCTCATAAATTGGAAAAGGGAAGTACCTGAGTGGTTTAAAGAAAAAAAAAAGGAAAGAAACTTTTTTTTCTCCTGTAAGCATTCTGACATTTGCCTGTTAGAATTTCCAAAACTTCCAGTTGATTGTCTTGAGGTTGGAGTACTGTCCTTCGCGTTTCAGTTTTCAGATGAAACACAACATAGATTACAATTCAAGGAGAAATTGCAAGTTGGAGTCTCTGATTTTAAAGTTTCAAGTCCTCTGAAAATGGTGGGGATTCTAGACACATTACTGACCTGGTTTTTTTTTTTTTTCGTGTTTTCAATGCATGCCATGGGTTTACACACTGGAGTTAATGAACTAAAGACTTGACAGCACAATAACTTGGTTTATGCAAATGAATTTCACACACCTTGCACGAAACTTGTGTTTCCCAATTAGAATATCTTGGTTACTGAGATCATTTTAACAAATCTTTCACAGACTATGTACACATTGTCTATCATAGGCAAAGAACATCTTACCCAATTGAGCTGTTTAAACACCAACATCAAACAGTCTTAGATTTTTATTCTCATTTCTGCACGAGACAAAATTTACCTGGCAAGCAAGAGTTGTAAAGGCAGAGTCATGTTCTCACTTTTGTTTGATTTCCTTCAAGATACCTGCTGTGTTGCATCCTGTAATTTGATCAGTTGTTTCTACATAATGTTGTGAATGGAAGAAAACATGAAGATTTTCAGTACATGAGGCTTTTACGCTAGTTGCGCATTATTGTTAATATAACTGTTTAAAACGGGTCAGGTGAGAGCAGCCTTCGGTCAGTCCTCTTGGCTCGCAAGTGTTCTCACCTTCGCACACCATTCAGTCCAATTTGGACACACTTTTGAGAATTGATTTGTGTGTCATAGATATTTACCAATATCAGCAAAACTTTGTCTTGTTACCTGATTCTCATGTATAGGTGATTTGTCTTGTTACCTGATTCTCATGCATAGGTGATTGCCTTGGTTTTATGTCCTGTGTAAATAAATCAAAACTGTATGGAAAAATAAAGCTTCAATTCTTGTGAAAGGAAGCATGGAAGGAGCTGTTATGAAGTCGTCCGTTGAATGGATTTGGGAAGAATGTTGCTCATTTGTCCTGATGAGTGTGAATGTATTCCGTTTATTTGTTTACTGAACTAAATTTATTCAGATTAGAAAAAAAATGATATCATCCATGATAAAAGGAAAAGCATTACAGAAATCTTCATTGACGTGCGAGGGTATTTCACACGCTCTGGGAATATTTATTAATCATGAATCATGCATACCTTGAGTATTAAAGGGACACAACCTCTCTCTCTCTCTAACTGATTTGACACATGGTAGTGAAGTTTGTTCCCTGCCTATGGAATGCGATCAGTGTTGTAGTTTCTACTTGTACACATAATCATGATGTGTTTCTTGTGAGCTTATGTGACTTCAGGTGTTTAGGCTACAAACTTTCACATTCGACTGCTCCTCATGAGTTGTGTAATGCCTGGACTTTGAAGGAAAAGTTGTTGTTTTTTTTTTAACCTACAGCATCACAAGAGTTGTACTCTGCCCAGCCACAGCTGCTAACTGGGCTAGGGGAAAACTTGACTTCTCATAGTATGTAGAAAAAACAATGCAGGAATCCGTATTGGGTGAAAACGAAAAAGTAAAAAAAAAAAAGAGCAACATAGCATTGTATAAATAGTACCAGCATTCTCTTGTCCTCAGATGTTGTCATCCTTCAGGACTTAGTATATGGGTCTGGCTGTCTTCCTGGCTACCTTCAGCCTTCTTAAGTCAAGATGGAAAAGATGATGAAATTACTTGATTCATTAAGCATGAAACACTTGACATATTCAGCTGGCTCTTGACAGTGTTCTATGTATCAACCCAGGGAGTATCGCCTGCAAATATTTCATTGAAGTGCTTGCCCATTCCACCACATCTGTAGGTACATAAAGAACAAACACTCAAGATCTTGTAGTATACAGTAAGATGTACATGCAACCTGTGTTACCCATAATGATGTGAACTGAAGTCTACCAGTTCATCACGGCCTATTCCTTTATGCCTGTTCTAAGCCACTTTCACCGATTTCAGACTCTAGCAATCATTGAATAGTTTTATTTAAAGGCCATTACCCGAAAGAAGTCATTAGGATTTCTCAGACAAATCACTGCATTCTCCCAACACGTTAGCAGCTGATCCCATGCAAGCAGACTGTATAAATCTCCAAGACTGTAACTTAATACTCTGTCGGGAAAGATGAAGATCTTAGAAGCATCATCTTCATGGATGAATTGATTTTAAAGGTCATCGTGTTCCAAATGAATGACATGGAGGTCGTCTTTTAGATGACTCCAAGTTAATGAATTTATCAAGTGAAGTGTCCGGTTGGTAAATGAACTCAAGACACAGGTTCGATGTTTGTAGAACAATCTGTGTTAATGAAAAATCCCAAAATGGAGAGGAAATGCAGCATGCATTTTTTTTTGCAGTTCCTTATGCAGTACCAAGCATTATTTTGGGGAGGATGATTCCCCAAGCAATCGTCACACACAAAACCATGAGGCTGAAGAGACTTTGCCATGTCAGACATTCTGTGGAATAAAGATCAGTCAGGAGATACCAGATGATTACAAGGAAACATTTCCGGAAGAGCAGTGCACATCCACCCATGTGTGTACATACAGACAAGCACACACACTCGCACGTGTCTGCATGCATACATTATTTTGTCGAGTGCAATATCGGTTTCACGTTTAAGCAAAATGTACAGTCTTTATTACAAATTGTGAAGAGTCGGTTGATCAAATACATATTGAGACCAAGCACAAACTAGTTTTTCAGTAACCTACTCGTAAAGCATTTTCTACAGTACGAGTTTAACAAACTGTGGACTAGTTCAAAACTACAAGTTCTTAAAAACCAAACGAGTCCAATCAAATGTGAACACTACACTTTAGAAGCTGTTTCACGACAAACCTATCAATGTGCAACATGTAATGGGCAATTTTTTCTTGACCCGTCTATGGAAATGAACTTTGACCCCACACACACGCTGTGCCCATGAAGCAGGTTGACCATCTTGGCAGCTCTGAGCGGGCGAATGCCACCATGCAAGTTGTGTTGAGCAATACAAATAAGCTCTAAAAGTATTAATTAACAAAGATCTGATCGTCAGACCTTTCAACTACACGTGACCATGGTGATGATAAAACCACGTTGCTTGTTCCTTGTATATATCAATGATCTCCCAGAGAGCCTGACTTCACCTTGTTGGCTGTTCGCTGATGTCACTGCAGCTTATACAGTGGTCACATCCCAGCGAGACCAAGACCAGCTACAAGATGACCTCCATCGCCTCGGAGAATGGGAGAAGAGCTGGGACATGGTCTTTCATCCAGGGAAGTGTACTGTTCTTCCTGTGACCAGAAGTCGGCGACCCCTTCACTACCAGTACAAGCTGCATGGACACACACTCGACACTGTGTCATCAGTCAAGTATCTCGGTGTCACCATTGAGAAGAACATCAGCTGGATACTCACACTGATGCCATCACTTTGTGAGCAAGCAGGATGTTGGGATTCCTTCGTAGGAACTTGAAAGCTGCCCCCACAGAGCTGAGAGAGAGGGCTTACCTGACATTTGTCAGGCCCCTTTTGGAATATGCCAGCTCTGTGTGGGACCCCCATACACAGAGGAATGTGGACAGAATAGAAGCAATACAGAGAAGGGCGGCTCACTTCGTATTGAACCGCTACCACAACACCTCAAGTGTAAATAGCATGATTTCTCGACTGGGATGGCCCTCCCTTCAGCGACGCCGGCAGATGGCACGCCTGACGATGCTGTATAAGATCCAAAATAACATGGTTGCAGTCAGCCACAGCAAATTACATCCAGCTCCGGTCCGCCAAAGAAGAGTACATGACAAACAGTACTCTGCCATCCAGTGCCGCACACAGTATCGGCAGAACTCATTTTTTCCTAGAACAATTAGAGATTGGAATGAGTTGTCAGCAGAGTCTGTGACCGCCCCCACTCTTGACACCTTCCAGTCAAGGTGCAACTGCTGCTCTGAATTTTTTTTTTTTTTTTCCTCCTCTTCGCCGGCGAGCCCCACCCTGAAAGTGTCAAAAAAATCAAATTGTTGATTGTGGACACTCAAAGGAAGAAGAAGAAGAAAAAAAAGGAAGAAGAAGACGGTCTTTTTACACCCAGATGTGTTTCATGCCAACTGCACTTAAATTTGCTAAAAATACTGATGTTTTTAAGAATTTGCTGGATGAAGACTTGAAATTTAAAGTACAGTTTAGAAGCTTTGATGAATAAGAAGGAAAATTTATATTGCATGCATTTTCAACCCTGTCATAAAAGTCAAATAACACGAGGGGACATTGAAAGGCTTAACGGCCTATGTATTGATTACGTCCCTACACTACTACTACTACTACTACTATTACGTCTTCAAATACAACATGCACACCTTCTCCCTCCCCAGTCCCCGCCTTCCGAGAAAAAATAGCGTAATGAAGCAGTCGCCAGGATTTTTTGTGGCCAGGTCTGACAACTAATAAAATGTAGTATGAAGTGCAATCCAAAAGAATCTAATACGTAGGCCCTACATGCTATATTTGATGTTTGATGGATGGATCTGGATTCGCATGTCATGAAATTGATGGATTCAACTTTGTTGACCACTTGGCGGGTGGGTGGGTGGACCTCTACTTCTGTGACCCCACTCATACCTCTGCCAGTATAATGGCCCCCATCAAATTAAACATCGTTCTGAAGGGTCTGGATAATTAATGGCGTATCAAATTATGTACGAGGTTACCTATACGTGCGTGTGTGTGTGTGTGTGTGTGTGTGTGTGTGTGTGCGCGAGTGTGTGCGTGCATGTGTGTGCGTGCGTGTGTTTGCGTGTGTGTGTGTGTGTTCCCGGAGCTTACGGAGATGAAACTTCACTGTACCAGAGCTTTCCATACCACTTGCTGATTCCATGTTGTGCACCCTGTAAAGCGAAGTAGAGTTTGTTGAGTTCAGCAACAAAGCTCTCACCGCAGTTGCATCCCTATAGACCTGCTAAAGGTACCTTGTTGACATAAAAGCCACAGCCTTTCCGGGCACAGAAAGGAAATGGGAGGGGTTTCCTTCCTGTTTCTGTGGGGCACAGCTGGGTGTGTTCAGTAAGTCACTCTCGCTGCCTCTTTCGCTCGCGAGATGGCCGAGCGAGATTACGCGTGACGCTCGTACTACCCGTGATCAGTAAACTCTGCACGTGATGCTCGTTAGCGGAGATTCAGTGCGTCTCTGAGCCCGCTTGTCTCCCTTTAAATGCGTACCGAGACCACACCTGAAAAAAAATTGATTGCGGCTTTTTATTTTTATTATTATTTAAACGCTAACAGGATGTAGAGACGCATTACATGCCCCGGTGTTGTAATCTTATTTTGACCATACACTACAGGTCAAACAGTAGGCCTACACATACATATCTCAGCAGTTTGTTCAGAAGCATTATCCATCCAAAAAATGGCACAATGTAAACAACAGTAATAGACAAAGCAACATCCGAACCACACACACACACACACACACACACACACACACACACAAGTATCCACATCTCATCGCAAAAAAAAATAAATAATAATAATAATAGTAAATAAAATCAGAGCTTGCTTTTGAAAAATTCGAAACATCCTGAGATTTGAGAGGCTATGTTCAGAGATATAGTATATAATCCGCGTCTACTTTAAAAAAAAGAAAGATGTTTCAGCGTCAGAGAAGAATTATTTTTCTTTGTTTATAATAATAGAAAAATATGTCAGATGTTCGTTTGAGCTTCAGATAAAGACTCTCATCTTTCAGAATAGCAGCGCACACAAACATATGTTGATTATTTCAAATTTTGATTGACACAAAAACTTTGTGACAAGTCGTACACATTGCCAAACTGCCCACACCACCTAGCTAAGATGACTGAAGTTACGACTGAGCACACAGAGAACCAAGTTGCCTCTGGGTGTTATTTGTAACTGTGGAAACCTATTTCAGTTCATCATCTATTATTAACTTCATTAGGAGAAAGGTATTAATGTTGTAAAATATCGAAATGAAAGTTGTACTTTGTATGATCCATGCATTACTGATATCGCAACCGTTATTGCTAAATCTGAAGTAGTCAGATGATCAAAAGGGGATCCCAAAACTTGAATGCTAGAATCTATTATTATAAATTCTGTGTACATATGTGAGAATGATTGAGAAATGCTTTCAATCGTTTATTGTCTAATATCATCTGTGAATCCCCCGAAGTCGGAGTGTGGCTGCCCATGTGGCGGGGTAATCAAAAACGGTCACACACGTAATGTTCTTATCCCCAGCTGATGCATTTGTGCCATAGTGTTCAAATACTTCGGCTGTTCGGATGATCCCTGGAGTCTTTTAGCCAGGGTACGACAACAACAACATATCATCTGTCAAATGCAACCTCTGAAATGAAATGAACTGAAATTTTGACTGACTCTGTTCGCTTCCGGTGAACGTGAGCGACTTTATCGCAAACTAGAAGATGACTCCAGGCCCGTCCTATGACAGTTTTTCTCATGGAAACGACATTAAAATGAGACAAAGAAGAAGTAAACGACGGTAAGAAATGCAAAGAAGAAAAAAGGTTAAGAAAAAAAAAGAGAGGAAAAGCTGCTACTTCTGCTGCTTCTGATGTTGATGGTGATGATGACGATGGCAAATAATGTGGAAGAAGAAGAAGAGGCGGAGGAGAAAGAAAGAAGAAGACGAACAAGATAAAGCAAAAAAAAAAGAAAGAAAGAAGATGACAAAATTTGAGAACGAACACCGGGATAAAAACAAAACGAGCAGAAAAAAAAAAAGCCGAAGCGGAACATTAACAGAACAACAACCAGGAGGGTCTGCAGGACTACGGTCGTGACAGAACTACCCTGGGTGCGGTTACGTATGGACCAGCTGAAATGAGAGGCGTACGTGGAGGTAACTCCTGAGGAGAAGGCAAAGGCCCAGTTGACAGGTATTGTTGCAGATATTCGCTTTGGCTGTGTCAGTGTGAACGTTCTCACTTTCTGCACATCACGGCAGTTGTTTCATAGCTGTGTGTAATAAAATACAGTGGGGGATTTCATTTCACAAATATTGATCTTTTCACATTGGCAGCATCACTGTGGATGATTTCACTTTCAAATATTACTGTAGAAGTTTTCACTCCGCGGGTTTTACAGTAGATTATTCATTTTGCGTGTGCTACTGTAAATGACTTGACTTTGTAGATATTGCTCCAGATGTCTTCGTTTTGCCAGTGTTGTTGTGAGTATTTGTCACGTTCTGTAAGACAGACTTGCCTTCCTTACCAAATCACCTATCGATGTACATGAGAACACCTAACATTCCCCAAATGAGTCAAACAAACACCTTATAAATGGGAAAAATACAACAACCCCAAACAATGACATGCTCATCCGACTTCCAACACACTCTTACAGGCCTAAGTTGTTTTCACTGTAACAAATGTAATTAACAACCGAACCAAACAGTACTCCTAAGGACAACTCCAGGCGGCCGTATACATGATGCATGCGAGAAAACTTGCTAACGCTTGCAACGGGCGTCGCATACATGTTACAATTTTCCACATAATACCATCAACACAATTACGAATACTATTTCAGATTAGCTCCAGTTTTTTTTTTTTTTTTTTTTTTTGCACGGCTTGACATGTAGGTCACAGTCTCTGTCATATAGCTTATCTTCACGAGCAAGAATTTTACATTGACCATTACAAAATCGTTTGTGTGCACAGGTCACGATCTCTACTATTGTATGATACACATAATCAAGAAAATACCATTATACTATCATTATCATCATTATTATTTTTTAATTATTGTTATTATCTTCTTATTACTATTATCAGCCGCAGCATCAGCATTTTTATTGTTATCATTATTGTTGCTGTTTTTGTTGTTAGTTTCACGCGCTCTCTATAATTCAGACTGATGGAAAAGACCAGGGGGTATATCTAGGCCTTTGTGTAGGCTATGAAATAAAAATAAAGGAGTTAGTCCAAACAAAAAATCCACCAGAGAATGTTCCTTAGTAACAGACCATAGAGACTGAAAGGTAAGCGAAACCTGTGAGTTAAAAAAAAAGTGTTTGTGTGGGAGGCGGGTATGGGGGGTGGGGTGGGGGGTGGGGTGGGGGTGGGTGGGGAGATGGAGAGAGAATGGAGGCCCCACCTTTACCAAAAAAGGGTTAAAAAAAATGTATCACACACACACACACACACACACACACACACACAAAACAAAAGCTAGAGTCCACTGCACCAAGACTGGAGCAGCCAGGTAAGAGGTCCGTTATGTCACAGCCCAGCACCCCAAACCACCCGCACCGTGCTTCAAAACATGGAGGCGGCCATCACCACCCTGGCTGATCCGATCCAGATGGGGGAGGAACCAGAGGAGGCGCCGTGGCTCAGCTAATGAGAGGCAGGAGACAGCGACTATGCCGGCAACGTCCCTGCGCATGACCGTGCCTGCTGAGGGGGGATGGGGAAGGATAACTTCAAGTCAAACAATCCCCGCGGAGAGCAGAGAAAGAATGACATCGCTCTTCACCCCTAGTCTTCTATCACTCCCCCCCACCACCACCACCACGCCCCCCCCCCCCCCCCCCCCCCCCCCCCCGCTCCACTTTTCGCCGCTTTTCATCCTTCACTCCGGCTCCTCCGCCTCTACCACTGCAGGTCCCTCAAACTCACTCACCTGAACCACTCCGCAAAAGAAATGTCTCTCCACCTCCCTCCATCCCCACCCCTAAACCCCCTCAACCCATTAGCGCTACGGGGTGGGGGGGGGGGGGGGGGGGAGGGATGTCATCCCCTCTCCCTCCTCCAATAACCACGGGACGAAGAAAGAACACGGTTGACACAGAGGATAGTGGTGACAGCGATGACGACGACGACGACGACGCCTGCGAGAATGATGACAATGACAAAGAGACGGTCAGTAAAGAAGAGAATGATGCTCCCCATCGGCTAATATTACATGAGTGTGCTAACTGGTATTGACGCAAGGAAATACAGCGGCAGACTGGATGGAAAAAAAAAAAGATGTAGGCGACAGTCAGATGCAGTCATGGTACATGTGGAATAAAATGGCTTGAGGACCCACACGCCAGAGGCCGTCGGGGAAATTACTGAGAAACTACATACATGTTCTCCCGAAACATGACAAGAAATTGTAGAAAAGACAGTGCACACGAGGATGACTCCCTCTCTGCCAAGGGAGAGGTGACGACCCAGACAACCACCAAACGACTGTCCGAAACGAACAGCGCGACCGTCAACGGATAGCGTTCAAGAACTGAGGACACCAGAAACGAATTTGACGGACATCGACGTCAAACATTATTCGATTGCTACAAAGACAATGAGGACACCCGGTACCGTAGGTTCCACGAGAACCGTAATACGTATTCAGCCTACACAGGTGATCGCCATGACAGACTACGACCACTGGGACTGATGCAGATTGTGAGACCCCCGAGACCACGTCGCATGTTGATTTTATTATCTGCTTTTTCTCTTTATTCATGCAATGATTGCTGTACTTAATTTAGACAAAAAGCAGCCGACACACGGAGTTCATTGAATAAAACTCCGTAATCAAGAAATTGTTATGAAATATGAATTAGGGAAGTGATCGACGGGCCGGGACAAAAACAAATAAGTTTACAGAAAGGAGACAGGCACATTTTCCAGATAAACTACTTTTTGTTGTTGTTTAGTTTTGTTTTGTTTTGCCAAGAAACACATCCAGACAGAGAAATTGCAAAAGTTACCTTTTTAACCGGTTTTGCCGCAGGGATTCATTACTGGAGACAGAAACGTGCTAAGGCGCAAAAAACATCAGGTGGCACCTCTGTAACTGTAAAGGAAAATATAAGAAAATTGTGTAGCATTTCACCCACAGAGCAACAGTGATATTGAAGGGATGGTTTTTGGAGGTTCGTCTGTTGATGATGATGCTACTTAGATCGGATGTGTGTACATTACATCTGAATTCTCCTCGTATGGGCGGGATCATACTCGTAGTATATGGCAACAACTAGAAAAAGATACTGATTTCGTTTTCTGTAGCAGGTAACGTAATTGTGTGTGGTGATTTTAATATCCGAACTGGAACTTTGGATGATTTTATACAGACAGATGGAGAACGTATAGTTACTTCATACACTATTTAATTACATGCATGGTTTTGCAAATAAAAAGAAACTGAACAAAGTTTCACATCAATATGCAATGAAGCTTGTCAGTCAATGAATGGATAGCAATCTGTACATTTTAAATGGCAGAACTCTTGGTGACCTGCTAGACAAGCTTACATGCTTTTCTCCATAAGATCAAAGTGTGGTTTATTTCATCATTCGTTCCAGAGTTCTTGTGAGAAAAATGATTAAATGCCAAGTTAAGAATGTTACTGTCTTTTCGGATCAGTGCCCCATTGAGTTAAACGTTTTGTTATCAACCCGGAAAGGAACTGTTTTAGAAAAGAAACGTTTTGTTATCAACCCGGAAAGGAACTGTTTAAGAAAAGAGTTCACTTTCCACAAATCCCACAAGGGAAAAACATCCCGGTTTAACAGCTTCAAATACTAGTTATTTCTTCGTATGGGAAGATGATTCTGCCGAAAAACTGGGATCCGCATTTACAACGATAACTATTTCAAACAAGGTAATTAGTACCAACAAAAAATCGGAAAACTCATTTTCTAACTACTGAGCAGGCTTAAGACAAAATAGAAAACTCAGGGAACAATCGGACGAAGACAACCATTACAGCAGTTACGTTATCATTAAAATGAAAAATCAGATATAACAGAAAGAAATCTAAACGAACGCAAAAATGATTTTCGCACGAGCGTTCCATTCAAAGAAAAGTGGTACGATCACTGTCAAATGCTCTGAAGAAGAAGAAGAAGAAGAAGGAGAAGAAGAAGAAGAAGAAGAAGAAGAAGAAAAGAAGAAGAAGAACGAAGAGGAGGAAGAGGAGAGGAAGAAGCATAATCATGAGAAAAGTGATATTGATAATAATAGTATAGAAAATGTGAAAGATAGAAGGAGGAAACCAAAAAAAAATGTTAAATTTAAAAAAAAACCCACCACAACAACAACAAACAAATCCATAGAAATTTAGAAAATGGAAATGAAATAAATTTCGCCATACAGAATGAATGATGAAAAGTTTGCTAATGATGATGACAATGATGATGATGATGATGATGATGATGGTGACAACGACGACGACGATGATAACAAAACAACAACAAAATAATAACAACACTAATAATAACATCAACAACAACAATAATAATATTAATTATAATAATAATTATAATAATTGTAATGATTACACATCAATACTACTACTACTACTACTACTACTACTACTACTACTACTACTACTACTACTACCACTGACAGGGACAAAATTACGGCAACAATAATGATAATCATCAACACATCATCATTATCATCATCAACATCATCATCATCATCATTGTAGTAGTAGTAGTAGTAGTAGTAGTAGTAGTAGTGGTAGTAGTAGTAGAAGTAGTAGTAGTAGTAGTAAGAAGAAGAGAATGGTTATAACAACATCAATGACAATACTAAAACTACTATTAAAAAAAATGATAATGAAGATAATGATGATGATGACAATGATGATGATAATAATAGTAATAATAATAATAATGATGATGATGATGTGATAATAATAATCAAATGATACCAATGCTAACGAGAACAATAATAGTAATTGTATTTACAATAACAGTGACCATAAGTAAAAGGGGAAGGAGAAAAATGAGGATGGTTATGATTCTGGTAAGAATGATAATGCTAATGATGATTATGATAATAATACTATCAACAACAACAACAGCAGCAGCAATAATTATAAAAATACTACTACTACTACTACTACTACTACTACTACTGATCATAATAACGGTGATGATATCAACAACAACAACAGTAAATGATAATAGCAAAAATAATAATGATGATGATAATGATGATGCTGATGATGATCATAATGATAATAATGATAAGAGTAGTGAGGAGGAGGAGGAGGAGGAGGAGGAGGAGGAGAGGAAGAAGAAGAAGAAGCAAGAGCAGAAAAAGACAGTAAGATTACATCTAAAAAAAAAAAATATACCAATAGCTGTTACAATAATCACGATCATAAAAAGAATGATAATGACAATAGTGAAACAGAAAATGGGAAAGATAGTAAGACAAAATTTAAGAAATATACAAATGTAAAGAAATTTAGAAAAAATACAAATGGGTTAAAGTTCTCTGCTGCAGAATGACATCTGTGCTCACCTTACCTGACAGACCTAACTCTCGGAGCAAGAAACAATTTAAGTATTGGAAAAAAACAAACAAACATGTGGGCAGTACTTTTCCTACTGGTAGGTAGAAGGGGGATGGGGGTGGGGTGGGAGGGAGAAGGGGCAGAGTATTGTTCAGCCAGCTCTAATTCAAGTGACCTATCCTTCCAATACTTTTTTTTTTTTTTAACGCCGACAGTCCACTTCACGTTTTGGGATCTGCAGCGAGGGAGGCTGGCATGAAGACTGGCACTCTTGTTTCAGTTCCTCCAGCAACACTCCACCATAAATATTTCACCTGTCTAAGAAACTGGTAACAATTTGTGCTCCATCCATTTGTCCATCATCATCATCATCATCATCATCATCATCATCATCATCATCTCTGTCTGTCTGTCTGTCTGTCTGTCTGTCTCTCTCTCTCTCTCTCTCTCTCTCTCTCTCTCTCTCTCTCTCTCTCTCTCTCTCTCTCTCTCAGATGAACAACATTTTTTGGTGTGCTATCCTGCCTTCCAAGATTTGCTAAATGATTTTCTCCTCCCCAAATACCTCAAAAACTCGTATCTGTTTATTTGATGTTGTATTGGTCATGGCAAATCAATATGCAATAATATTAAAGAATGTTGGCATACATTTGTACAAAGCATTTAAAAGTCACACTGCATTACTCAGTTACAGTGGTGTTGGATTACGTAATCAGGATAGGTTAATGCTCAGCTGTCATGTCATGTTATATAATTGACTAATTATTCATAGTTTAATAAAAAAAAAAGTGTATTGTCCAAGTATTGTACCCCCTTCAGAAGAGGCCATGGCCTATACTGAATAAACTTCCGCTTCCGCTTCCGGTTCTCTCTCTCTCTCTCTCTCTCTCTTCCTCAACACATCAGTTCCAGTTGTGCGAACCAAGGGAGCAAAGAAGACGGATCATAAGCATGGGCAATGTGAACTCACCGAGATGAAATTCTAGAGGACCGATGGTTACCCCACTCACATGGATGCGCACAACCGTATCCAGGTCAGCTGCTGTAAGCCGTTCGAATCCAGTGATGGTTTTCGTGACTATTTTGCTTTAACTCTGTATACTGGTCAACTGACGCATAGTCACCCTTTACCGCTTTGCTCAACGGTGTTGGTGTGTTGAGCTCGTTGACTCATCCAGCTCTGAGAGAGAGAGAGAGAGAGAGAGAGAGAGAGAGAGAAGTTGCTATTTTTGTTGAAATGCTCGGTGCCAAACAATACTTGACAGAAGGCGCTGTATAACTGCTGATGGTACGACACACAGGCACGCAGCGCATCTTTCCAACATGTCACAGTAAGGTACCCAAGTGATGCAATGCGCGCGTCTGGCCCCTGCCCTCCCCCTCCCCCTCCCTACCATCACAACCACACACTCCAGTCCCTGAGCCCCCCCCCCCCCCCCCCCCCCCCCATGCAGAAGCACTGAAGACAACCAACCACCTATGTGTGTGTGTGAGAGAGTGAGAGAGAGAGAGAGAGAGGATAAAGGATGCACCCAGTCGTCGCAACCGTCACAAAAGAGCTTCTTCTCTTCAGGTAATTCTGGGGAAAACTAATCGCCGACAACTGCTGTAGGCTGTACACAGTCGACGCTGATTGAAAAGGGTAGGAAAACAGCAGGCTGGGAGTACTACACCGCGCGGACTGTTGCCCTAGCATTTGAAACGCGCGTTGTGAGTGACAGACGACGGGCGGCAAACCGAGCACAAACAAGAAAAGAAATGATCCCGTCACATGCACCTGTCACTCAAGTCTCCGCGCACCACAGACACCGCGCAGCACGTGCAGTTAATCGTTCCCCGGCGTCAGTCAGTCAGTCAGTGATCGGGAAGGTGGAGGAAGGAGACGCGCCTTCATCAGTTTGGTGGATGAAAACGGGGCACTTGATGGATGGACGGTGGGCCCAGCTCCCCTTTTGTTTATGTGAGGGCATGCACATATATACACAAACACACACACACGCGGCGCACCTACCCCCGCGCTCATAAGCACTTTAACGCACATGCACTTACGCTCCTTTTCCTCCACACACACACACGCACACACACGCGCACATACGCACTAACTCACACCACCCACACGGCTACCACACATATGCATATACACCTTTCACCACACACACACGCACGCACATACGCGCACACACAACTAACTCACACCACCCGCACGGCTACCACACACATGAATACACACCTCCTTTCACCACACACACGCGCGCACGCGCACTAACTCACACCACCCGCACGGCTACCACACACATGCATAATTAAACACCTTTCACCATACACATACACACGCGAGCGCGCGCACGCTACCGTCACGATCAAACCAATGACCCTGACCTTGACACGTGGTCAAAGTCCCAGGATGGTAGCTGTCATTTTCCACGAAGACTGTCCACGAATCAGCAGAGGATTTGTCTACCGTTATGAAGTACTGAAAGAAAGTGATATCAGTACATCTGTTTAAAGAAATCGTGTTTTTGCTGTCACAGAAAACACTGATTTGGATACATTGAAGACTAGTGAAGTGGATTATAAACTGAAAAAAAAAAAAAAAAAAAAACCCACCACCATCCTCACCTGAATCTGACACGAGGTTGTTTGAACTTCCTGTGTCGTCTGTTTCTTTTCTTGTGATTGTATCTTTTGTTTCTTTTATTTACATAGGCTTACTATATTCTGTTTCCATTGACATAGTATTTTCTGTTTCTTTTATTGACATCGTATCTTCTGTTTCTTTTATTGACATAGCTTCTTCTGTTTCCATCGACATAGTATCTTTCAGTTGTTGTTTTTTTTTTTATTGACATGGTAACTTTTGTTTCTTTTGTTGACATAGTATCTTCTGTGTTGGTTATTGACAAAGTATCTTCTGTTTCCGTTGACATAGTTATCTCCTGTTTTTTTTAAATTTGACATAGTATCTTCTGTTTCCACTGACATAGTATCTTCTGTTTTTCTTTTATTGACATACTATCTTCTGTTTCTTTTATTGACCAATCATCTTCTGTTTCCGTTGACATGATTATCTTCTGATTCTTTTATTGACAGGGTAGCTTCTGTTTCCATTAATTCAGTGTCTTCTGTTTCTTTCATTGACATAGTATCTTCTGTTTCATTTTATTGACATATTTATCTCCTGTTTCCTTTATTGGCATAGTATCCTCTATTTCCGTTAACATAGGTATCTTCTGTTTCTTTTATTGACATAGTATCTTCTGTTTCTGTTGACATAGTATCTCCTGTTTCTTTTTATTGACTAAGTATCTACTGTTTCCGTTGACATGATTATCTTCTGTTCCTTTTACTAACATAGTGTCTTGTGTGACAACGCATATCCTATTGGCAAAGACGACCTCCTGCCAACTTGCGTCTATGCAGCCGAGTAGCCGGAGTACTAGAGTCAATGGCAATCATAGGTCTGCAGGGGTGGAACGTAGCTGGCCGCGCCTGATGGGAGAGAGCGGAGCCAAGATGTTCTGGCACCGACACCGACAGACACACTGCACGAACAGAAAAGCTCGAGCGTAGGTTTTGACATACACATTAAAAGTCCAAAGTATTATGTGTGTGAGCGTAAATTTCGTACACGGATGAATGAACTATGGGATTCAAACTAGTCAACGAACACCTAGACTAGAACTGTTCGTATCACAGACGTTTTAACATGGGATGGATCTGTAGTGAAACAGCGGAGTGTCGATTCACTGATTTTAGGAACAACATTATTCCTGCTGGAGCACGCTGCTGTTTGGAAAACCCCAAACGCAGGTCCCAGCGGAACCAAACACTTAGCGCGTGATGCTGAGGGGATTAAGGGAGTTTAAGGTGGAATCAGTTGGCATCCAGAGTGATTTGCCTGGCTAAATTTCTCAAGACATAGATATCCACTTTAACGGGCGAACAATTTAAAACTGGCATAATTGGAAAAGGAGAAGTAAAATACAAAAAACGGGCGACATAGTCTCTTGAGATCCCCGGGCAATGCAGCCCTTCCTACAACATGATGCAAAACCTGCGGTGACACGAATCAATTGGACAAGACGTTATTAGAGTGGTGCAACACACACACACACACACACACACACACACAGGGGTGAAGGGAGGGTTGGGCGGGGGGGGGGGGGGGGGGGGGGGGGGGGGGGGGGAGTCAAAGCTTTATTGTTTATATTTGCGTTGGCCCTAAAAGAAGGGTGAGCAAACACTCACTTGATAAAGAACAGTAAGACAGCACACACACACACACACACACACACAGAGAGAGAGAGAGAGAGAGAGAGAGAGAGAGAGAGAGGAGAGAGAGAGAGAGAGAGAGAGATTGTTGGATAAAGATGGAAAATTGCTCAAGAAAGGGAAACTAACCCAACAATTACAGACTTGGGGGAAAAAAAGGTTTACATTGTCATGTCTATGTACTTTTTATGAGTCAATGCAAGCTTTCAAAATGGTCCAGCGAGGCAGACCAACTCTTAGGTTCGTCTCTGCGCTGTCCATTACATGACAACAGTGGCTCAGACACACGGCCTGCTGTAATCAGCTTCGGAGCCAGTCGTCGGGACCTTCAGTTCTGTGGGAAACAGTAGGTGTAGCGCAGACAAAATGTGCACGCCAGATCCAAGGAAGTTCCCGAATGCGAGAGAAACCCTATCTCAGAAGTGAATTCAGCCAACATTTCTTGCCCCACCAGCCGCTGTGGCGCAGTGGGTATCATCATTGATCCCCAGCTGGGATGTCGTTGGTTCGATTCCGGTTAGAACCATTTATTTGTGAGCTTTTTCTGCTCTGATCGGCTTTTCCACAGAGTGTAGTGTTCTATGGGCTTAGCTGGAAAAAACCTGGATCCACACAGTCGAGTTTAATCCACTTAAAGGGTGAAACTTTGAGAGTGTTGTGCAAATTTCTTGACCAACGCTGCAGGTGCTTGTATCATTCGGACTTGGTTGACGTCGGGATATATCGTGAACGTAAGCACAGAGTGCAGTCCCCTTCATGCAGTCTCGGACGAGAATGAAACTCCATAGCGTTATCTTCATCAGCCTCATCCTTATCGATCAGCATAGAAAACGTTTTAAGTTTAGAGGTCCTCCATGCCCTACACTTACGGTAGCCTATATTTCGATTTCCTCCCCACGTCTACGCCCTCGGTGAATTCGTCTCCAGGTCGCCACTGTCGGCTAGTTCATGGCCACTATCGTTGGACAGACGTGGTGGCGCCCTTTTAAAGCGATGATTGTCGTCAAAGGGGGCTCAGCAGGAGGTCTCCTGCGATTGTTGGATCAGAACAGGCACCACAGAACACCGCCGAAATGGCTGGGCAGCAGTGCAGTATTCTCTGATAGGTTGCCTCATGATGTCTTCATAGTGACTACACCCTCTGGACTGCTGGAGTCGGGACTGTGGCGGGACAAGCCAGACTGTGGCTTTGAACGAGGAGCCGGAAAGAGCGGCGTGGGGGGTAATGCTACTTAAGTGGCATAGAAGATGAGACAGCAACACACACACACGCACGCACGCACGCACGCACGCACGCACGCACGCACGCACGCACACACACACACACACACACACACACACACACACACACACACACACACACTCACACACACACACACACACACACACACACACACACACACACACACACACACACACACACAAAACACAAATACACACACTACTTGCCCCCGTCTTTTCTGCTTTTCCCCTCTCAAATGTTTCCGAGTCCAAAGAGACATACTAGGCCCCAAACGCTATGTAGGCGAGGATCCTCCATCCTGGGGATGTGTCCTGTCCTGTCCTTCATAGCTGGGACTTCAGCAGCATGGCCTCAATGCTGGTGAGCTCCACCTGTTCGAGGACTTCAACGTCCGCTCTCACTGACTGTTGGGGAATGCGGAGAATTGTTGATTCGTGGACAGAGCGGCTAGCGCTGAAGAGAGCCTGGAAGTGCGCGGTCTGATGGCTTAGGATTGACGCCTTGTCCATGAGAGGCGCCTGGACAAAGTGGTGCTGAGTGAAGAACATCTGTAGTAAAGAATATCAAAGTGTTGGACAAAGAAGAGCGCATTGAATGGCATCTATAGTAAAGAATATCAAAGTGTTGGACAAAGAAGAGCAGAGTGAATGGCATCTATAGTAAAGAATATCAAAGTGTTGGACAAAGCAGAGCGCATTGAATGGCATCTGTAGTAAAGAATATCAAAGTGTTGGACAAAGCATAGCGCATTGAATGGCATCTATAGTAAAGAATATCAGTGTTGGACAAAGCATAGCGCATTGAATGGCATCTATAGTAAAGAATATCAAAGTGTTGGACAAAGCAGAGCGCATTGAATGGCATCTATAGTAAAGAATATCAAAGTGTTGGACAAAGCATAGCGCATTGAATGGCATCTATAGTAAAGAATATCAAAGTGTTGGACAAAGCAGAGCGCATTGAATGGCATCTATAGTAAAGAATATCAAAGTGTTGGACAAAGCAGAGCAGAGTGAATGGCATCTATAGTAAAGAATATCAAAGTGTTGGACAAAGAGCGCATTGAATGGCATCTATAGTAAAGAATATCAAAGCATTGGACAAAACAAAGCAGGGTGAATTTCATCTATAGTAGAGAACATCAAAGTGTTGGACAAAGCAGAGCAGAGTGAATGACATCTGTAGTAAAGAATATCAAAGCATTGGACAAAACAAAGCAGGGTGAATTTCATCTATAGTAGAGAACATCAAAGTGTTGGACAAAGAAGAGCAGAGTGAATGACATCTGTAGTAAAGAAACCAAAGTGTTGGACAAAGTAGAGCACATTAAATGACATCTGTAGTAAAGAATATCAAAGTGTTCGACAAAGCAGAGCAGAGGGATTGGCATCTGTGGTAAAGAATACCAAAGTGTTGGACAAAGCGTTAGGCAAAGTAGTGCTGAGTGGATGACATCTATAGTAAAGAACACCAAAGTGCTGGACAAAGAAGAGTAGAGAGAATGACATCTGTAGTACAAAAGTAGAAAAGTGTTGGACAAAACAATGCTGAATGAGTGATATCTAGTGTAAAGAGTGGTGAACTGTTGTACAACGTAGCACACAGTGGACAATATCTGTGGTAAAGAGTCGTAAAGAGTGGATAAAGTAGCGCTGAGTGGATGGATGATACCTGTCGTGAAGAGTATTAGAGAGTTGCACAAACGGAAAGAGCGTAATTCTGATCGACATCCGACAGGAGAGAGTCTTCGGAATACTGCTCCCTCAAACTTAGGATGGGACCTAATTGATATCGAATTCCAAGGAATTAGGCTTGGAATGGTGATCCTTATATTACGATTCATCTCTCTCTCTCTCTCTCTCTCTCTCTCTCTCTCTCTCTCTCTCTCTCTCTCTCTCTCTCTCTCTCTCTCTCTCTCTCTCTCTCTCTCTCTCTCTCTCTCTCTTTCACTCTATCTATCTATCTATCTATCTATCTATCTATCTATCTATCTATCTATCTATCTATCTATCTATCTATGGGAACCATTAGCAGTTTAACCCTTGTCCAGTTTCACCTAAAATATGGGATCAGAGTGAAGGGTAAACCTTGAAGCACCCTCCTAGCCATGGTCACTTGGCAGGCCCACAAACTGGACCATGGCTGTCTGGACGGCCAAGACAGGGCGAATACTCAGAGGAATACCTTGTCGGAAAGTAATGCCGAAGGACTGATGCCTGCAACTGCAGCAAGGGTTACAAACAGTAGTAAATTGTTGGATAAAGCAGTGCTGACTGAACGAAGCCTGTAAGAAAGGGTAGTAAGGTGCTAGACAAAGAAGTGCAGGTGCCTGTAATAAAGGGTAACAAGATGCGAAGCATATAAACGTACTCCCAGTTTTCCAAACCGCTTATAAATCAGCCAAGTGCTTTATGAGATAAGAAAAAAAGGCGAAATAACGGTTTTAAACGGTTATTTAACCGATGTACACTTTTGAAACTGGTATTTTAGTCCTCACTGGGCTAAAGCCTGTGTACATACCAAATTTCATCCAAATCGGACAATATGTCAAGAATAACGGTTTTTAACGGTCAGATTTTGAAACACTGCATGGAAGTGCCATTTGTGTGTGATAACCTTTCTATATACAAAATTGCATTAAAATCCACCAATATATAAAAAATAACGGCAAAATAACGGTTTATCGGTTATATAACCGATATACACTTTTGAAACCGGTATTTTAGTCCTCACTGGGCTAAAGCCTGTGTACATACCAAATTTCATCCAAATCGGACAATATGTCAAGAATAACGGTTTTTAACGGTCAGATTTTGAAACACTGCATGGAAGTGCCCTTTGTGTGTGATAACCTTTCTATATACAAAATTGCATTAAAACCCACCAATATATAAAAAATAACGGCAAAATAACGGTTTAACGGTTATATAACCGATATGCACTTTTGAAACCGGTATTTTAGTCCTCACTGGGCTAAAGCCTGTGTAGATATCAAATTTCATCCAAATTGGACAATATGTCAAGAATAACGGTTTTTAACGGTCAAATTTTGGAACACTATACAGAAGTGCCATTTGTGTGTGATAACCTTTCTATATACCAAATTTCATTAAAATCCACCTATATATAAGAAATAACGGCAGAATAACGGTTTTTAACGGTTGTTTAATCCATTTTCAGCATTACATCACTTACATATGGACAGAGGATCCGATTTGTCACAAGATCATCCATACCGCTTATAAATTGGCCAAGTACTTTCTGAGATATTCCATAAAGAAGAAAACCCGTTACAAGCCGTTACAACCGTTAGTAACGGCTATAACGGGGCAAACTAAAACATCAGGCATCATCCATGACCCATAATGAACATACCTGCTAATTTTCATAAAGGTCAGCCAAGTACTTTCTGAGATATTCCATAAAGAAGAAAAACCGTTACAGGCCGTTACAGCCGTTAGTAACGGTTATAACGGTAAACTAAAACATTGGGCATTATTTGTGACCCATAATGAACATACCTACAAATTTTCAAAAAGATCGGCCAAGTACTTTCTGAGATATTCCATAAAGAAGAAAAAGCGTTACAGGCCGTTACAGCCGTTAGTAATGAACACACCTACAAATTTTCAGAAAGATCGGCCCAGTAGTTTTGTCTGGAGCGAGTGGAACACATTTTTGACCACGGACACACACACACACACACACACACACACACACACACACACACACACACACACACACACACACACACACACAGCATTTCTTCGTTCCCATTCTAAAGTACTCCCTGTTCTTTAAGAACTGGGAGTACAAAAACGTGTTGGACAAAGTAGTGCAGACTGAATAACGCCTGTAATAAACGGTAGCAAAGTGTTGGATAAATCAGTGCTGACTGAAGGATGCCTGTAATAAACGGTAGTAAAGTGTTGGACAAAGTAATGCTGACTGAATGTTACCTGTAATAACGGGTAATAAAGTGTTGGACAAAGTCGTGCTGACTGCATGATACCTGTAATAAAGTTAGCGAAGTATCGGGTGAAGAAGTGGTGACTGAATAATACTCGTAAGCAACAGTAATGAAGTATTGGGTAAAGTCATGTTAACTGGGAATGATACTTGTAATAAAGTTAGTAAAATGTTGCACCAAAAAAGTGCCAATGCCTGTAATAAACGGCAGTGAAGTACTGGACAAAGTGATTCTAACTGAATGGTAACCTGTACCAAAAGGGTAGCAAAGGGTTAGACAAAGAAGTGCTGACTGAAAAAATACATGTAAGAAAGGATAGTAATGTGTTGTACAAAGTAGTGCGGATTGAAAAAATACATGTAAGAAAGGATAGTAAAGTGCTGGACAAAGCAGTGCGGACTGAAGAATACCTGCAATAAAGGATAGTGAAATGTTGGACAAAGTAGTGCTGACTGAAGAATACCTGTAAGAAAGGATAGTAAAGTGCTGGACAAAGTAGTGCTGACTGAAGAATACCTGCAATAAAGGATAGTGAAATGTTGGACAAAGTAGTGCTGACTGAAGAATACCTGTAATAAAGGGTAGTAAAGTGCTGGACAAAGTAGTGCTGACTGAAGAATACCTGTAAGAAAGGGTAGTAAAGTGTTGGACAAAGTAGTGCTGACTGAAGAATACCTGTAATAAAGGATAGTAAAGTGTTGGACAAAGTAGTGCTGACTGAGAAATACCTGCAATAAAGGATAGTGAAATGTTGGACAAAGTAGTGCTGACTGAGAAATACCTGCAATAAAGGATAGTGAAATGTTGGACAAAGTAGTGCTGACTGAGAAATACCTGCAATAAAGGATAGTAAAGTGTTGGACAAAGTAGTGCTGACTGAAGAATACCTGCAATAAAGGATAGTGAAATGTTGGACAAAGTAGTGCGGACTGAAGTTGACAGCAGCGCGTGCGAGGTGTGTTATATGCAGTGTACGTATGGGAACAGAGTGAAAAGACAGAAGCGTGGTGGGGAGGGTGGGCAGGACCGGTGGTGATGGCTCCGCTCCCCTCCCCCTCCACTCCCCTCCCCCCTCCCCTCCCCCCCCCCCCCCCCACCCCCCCCCCCTCCTCATCCCTTCCTCACAGCATGCCAGCGGTAATCAGTTGCACCAATCGGCGCCATTTGTCCCTCGGTAATTTGGGGTGTGTCTTTACAATGCATTTGGAAAGGGGGAAAGGGGGAGGGAGGGGGCTTACAGTTTATGTATTCGCATGAAGAAAATGCTATGCCGCACTATTACGAGCTGTTGCGACTGTTTTGCCGCGGAAATTGGCTGTAGAAAAATGGGGCTGAGTCGTGGCGGGAGACGAGGCAGGAAGACCGTAAAGGTGATGGGTTAGTGTCGACAGCGGTGTGTCACGATAAGAACTCCGCGTGGAGTGACATGGCGGGGAAAGCAGAGAGACGGGTGCAGGCAGGCTAACGCAACTTATCGTCTGGGACTTAAGTGGGAAGACAGAATGGCATGCGATGGACCCAGAACTCGGAGGGAGGCTTTCAACAAAAACAAACAAACAAAAAAAAAGCTTTGTGAAATGACGCGCAGCTGAGGTAATTCATTATTACGGCCCGAATTGTTTACCTGCCAGTTTTTACGTGTAGATTTGTTTGTTTGTGAGCAGGATGATGGATAAAGTGACGACCGCAGAATCTGGTTCTATGCCCCACTGACGACGTGGACAATCTTAAAAAGGAAAAAAATGGCTAGACTATACCGCCGGACGAAAGAAAGGAACAGGCGGAAACTGAAATTGAAACCAGCTTTGTCGGTTTGTCTTGTAATTTTTTTTTTTTTTTTTCGTTAGTCATTTTTCTTTTCAGTTTGTGTCAATTTCCCCCTGCTGTCACTTGTCTTTGAAACTAACTTTGATCGTTTTTCGTTTCATTGTCTTGAATGTTGTTTGTCTTGCCTGAAGAAAACCAAAGAGGTCGAAACGCGTCGTGTTTGTCTTGTGATTTGTTGTTTCTTTCGTTCGGCGGCAGGGTAATTTTTCTGTTAAGTTGTTTCAGCTTCCGCCTGCAGTCACCTCAGTTTGAAACTAATATGGACAATGTTTTTGCGCTAACGTTGCTTCTAATGTTTCCATCGTTGTTATCCCCCTTTCCCTTCCGTTTCCTGACTTGATGCGTCGCGTCACCAGTGCACATAGCACATACACTTGCAGTATAACCAGGGAGATTCAAAGGCTGTTCTCCCAGCTTGCCTGTCTTTAGTCATTTGCGTCGGCCATTAGAGTATCCCAGCCTGTCCAATTTTCTCGAAGTCTTCGCAGTGTTTGGGCTTGAGATTTTCTATTCAATATTTGTTTGGTTGGTGATGTTTCTTGCTCTCCCTTGAAGTCTGGATGTGCAGCCACTTCCTGTCCTATTGTTTAGTTCTTCAGGATGGTCGATGGCATAGAGGCTTTGATCTTGCTGATTGAGGTGATTCTTTAGGTTTCATGTCACATCGGATCGGCCAAGCTGTGATCCCCTTCTTATTGTTGTATTGTCCGCCAATGTGTCTGTTCTCTCGTTTCCTTTGACACCTGCATGTTCTGGACAGTACATCCATATGAGTTTTTTCCGATGGAAGGCTACACTATACGCAGTGTCAAGCAGGGCTTTCCCGTTCCGCTTTCTACCTTATATAGCAGGTTTACGGAGTCAGTCAGTCAGTGTGTAATATGGAGTTTCCATTGATGTGTGTGTGTGTGTGTGTGTGTGTGTGTGTGTGTGTGTGTGTGTGTGCTGGGAACATTCAATTGCAAATAGTTTGATAGATTAATGGACTCATTCGTTTATCTATCCAATTTATCTATATTGTATTTTTTTTTATATTTCTATTGTATTTATATGGATATTTATCGGGTGACACATAGGTGATATGTCATAACAGAAACACATATGCCTCCTGGGTACATCACAGATTCATGGACCTCATCTGGAAGGAAGACGGGTAGGGCAAATAAGTTGTGGTATGTCTGTTTTTTCATTGATCATCTGAGTCTGACTCACGCTTTCATGCGACTTTTTTTTTCTGTTGTTATTTCTTTCTCATTATTTTATTTTTCAATGGCAATTTTTATCCCAGTTACTATTACATTAATCACAATTGTTTAATCTTTACAACAGAGCATCATCATCATCATCATCATCATCATCATCATCATCATCATCATCATCATCATCATCGTCGTTGTTGTTGTTGTTGTTGTTGTTGTTGTTGTTTTACTAACTAGTAATAACTATGTCATCGTCTATACATTCGGTATCCATAAGTCACACACACACACACACACACACACACACACACACACACACACACACACACACACTAAGACACCCACGCACACTCACACACATTCGCACACACACACGCGCACGAACACACACACACACACACACATACATAACACGCAAGCACGCATGTGTGTACGTCCGTATAGATAGGCATACATACATACACACATATTTGTACGCACAGGTGCGCCCACTCGTGCATTCAGAAGCATGCTCACACAAGCCAACAGATCACGCATGCACAGACATGCACGCACGCGCACGCGCACGCACACACACACACACACTGCCTATACACACACACACACACACACACACACACACACACACACACACACACACACACACACACACACACACACACACAAGGGCCCGTGCCAACCCACCCATGTACACACACACACACACACACACACACACACACACACACACACACACACACACAAGGGCCCGTGCCAACCCACCCATGTACACACACACACACACACACACACACACACACACACGCGCGCGCGCGCGCGCGCGCGCGCGCGTGCATACGCAATCAAACACACACAGACAATGAAAACAGTGGCGGTTAAGTAGGTACTTAAAGTCTGACCAGCGCATTTGGCTAATGTGCAAGTCAGGCATCTGCTAGGTTCGTATCCATGAGACCTTCGTCTTAAATCCTTTTCATCTTAGTTATTATTTCATTTCTCCGTCAGCTATCAATCCTGCAGCTGTTGCGTAACGTATATGGATTACTCCGCACGCAGTGACACTTTCTGGTTGAAACTGAAAGTGAAAACCTTACATCTACCCCCCCCCCCCCCCCCCCCTAATCCTTCCACAACCTTACCCTCACAACGAGAACAAAACGAGGCAACAGAAACACAAACGCATTATTGTATTGTAACGTAACAATGGTGCAGCATACACAGCTGTAGTCAGTGCGAATCTACCAACACTACGTGCACTCATGCATCAAAAACAACCAAGCATCACCTTTTCTCGTCGATCTTTTCTGCTTGTTAATGGCAATGTTCCGATCATAGATGAGTATGGTGATTACTTAACCGTGGGTGAGCAGGCTATGTCCCTAAATCATATTGTGGCTATTGCGAAAAGCTCCATGGTGCATTCCATGTCACGTATACCCCTCACATGTTCTTTTAGACTGTTGAGACTTGCGTGATGTGAGACATAAACACTTTACAGCAGTCTCCGCGAAAACTTTTGTTCACAGACGTGATCTTTGAATTTCTGAAAGAGGTTTACATTTTTCATCTGATCTAAGATTTTACAGAAGAAAGATTTTTGACGACATGTCCTGGGGCTTTTTTTTCTTCTTTTTTTTTTTTTTTTTTTCGAAGGTGTAGTTTAACATGTACATGAGATTCTTTTGATTTTGTTTCTGTTTATGACTTGAGAGTCGACTTCAACGGTATGGCCCTTTGCGGCCGGCTAGGCTAAAAGCAACAATCTCTCTCTCTCTCTCTCTCTCTCTCTCTCTCTCTCTCTATCGCAGCTACTAATCTTAGTTGTTCATTCACTTCCCCCACCCCCCTCCCTCCTCTTCTTCCGCGCGCATGCACCTCGCCCCCCCCCCCCCCCCCCTCCTTTATCTTCGTCCTCTCCGGTGCTCCTCTTCCTCATCGTTGTTGACTCACCGTACAGACTGGGCCTCTTCAGACGAAGGTGTTCCAGACGACCTGCCACCCAGCCAGGTGACTGCCAGCAGGAAGTTACCCGGAGTGTGCCTTAGGAGACATCGGGTCCATCTCCTTACCTGTCGTCCCCATCAGTCGACTTATCGGCACCAGCTCTCTGCTACCTACGTAGTCTCCGCGCCAGCGGCAGACCCACTCCACCCGGGCAAACAAGGGGAGGGGAGGTTAGGGAGAGAGGAAGCGAGACAGGGGGAGGGAGGGCGGTGGTGGGGCTTGGTTGCCCGAGTGCCTTTGGCATTGTTGGAGTGCTTTGCTATTGGCAGGGGGAGACGGGTGGCTCCGTTCTGATGGCATTGTCGGCATTGCTGCCGCTCCGACCGTGTCTTGCTCCCTGTCGATCCACGAGAAGATTGGTACTGAATGGTCCCAAAACTGATTACCTGTATTTATCAGAATTAAAGTTGAGCGAGCGAGAAAGAAAGAGAGAGAGAGAGAGAGAGAGAGAGAGAGAGAGAGAGAGAGAGAGAGAGAGAGAGAGAGAGAGACAGAGAGGAGACAGAGAGACAGAGACAGAGGCAGAGAGACAGAAAGAGTTAGAGTGAGAGAGGCAGAGACAGATAGAGCGAGAGAGACAGGCAGACAGACAGACAGAGCGAGAGAGAGACAGAGAGGCAGACAGACAGAAAGAGAGGCGGGGTGGGTGGGGTGGGGTGGGGGTGGGGGTGGGGGGGGTTACACAGACAAACAAATAAACAGGTAGACAAACAGACAAACAAGCAAACAGAAAAACAAAGTAGTTATTAATTTGGAAGGTTTACGTTATCAAGAACCAGAATGAGACGTCAATGATCTCGGTGCATTCAGTGTCTCTTCAATCTCTATTCACCGACCTCATTAGTGACCCACTGGAGATCTAACTGTCTCTTTTGTCCAATTTCACTCGTCTCACTGACCCAGGAAAGGCCTAGTTTTTTTCTCTTTTGTCCATGTTCACTAACCTCGGTGACCCATGAAGCTTGGGGGTGGGGTGGGGAGTAATTGTCACATTCGTGGATGTTCACTACGTTTCGTGACCTGCAGGAGACCTGAGCATCTCTTTCGTCCATGTTCACTATCTTCAGTGACCCATGCAAGGCCTAACTGTCTCTTTAGTTCATGTTCACTATCTTCAGTGACCAATGCAAGGCCTAACTGTCTCTTTAGTTAATGTTCACTATCTTCAGTGACCCATGCGAGGCTTTACTGTCTCTTTCGTCCATGTTCACTGTCTTCAGTGACCCATGCAAGGCCTAACTGTCTCTTTAGTTAATGTTCACTATCTTCAGTGACCTATGCAAGGCCTAACTGTCTCTTTCGTCCATGTTCACTATCTTCAGCGACCCATGCAAGGCCTAACTGTCTCTTTAGTTAAAGTTCACTATCTTCAGTGACCCATGCAAGGCTTTACTGCTCTTTCATCCATGTTCACTATCTTTAGTGACCCATGCAAGGCCTAACTATCTCTTTCGTCCATGTTCACTATCTTTAGTGACCCATGCAAGGCCTAACTGTCTCTTTCGTCCATGTTCACTATCTTCAGTGACCCATGCAAGGCCTAACTGTCTCTTTGGTTCATGTCATTAACCTGAGTGACTTACATGAGGTCTAATTATGTGCAAGTCGTTCATTATCCTCAGTGACCCATGGAAAGCCTGACTGTCTTTTTAGTCGTTCACTACCGTCAGTGCCCCGTGGCAGGTCTAATTGTCTCTTCAGTCCATGTGGCTTATTCTCAGTAACTGATGGGAGGCCTTATTGTCGCCTTAGTCCGTGTTCACTGAACTCAGTGACCTAAAGGAGGTCTAGTTACCTTTGTAGCCCATGGTTGTTATCCTCAGTGACGGGTAGAAGGCCCCCCATTGTCTCTTTAGTCCATGTTCACTTCCTCAGTTACTCATCGATGGTGTAATTGTCTCCCTAGTCTATGTTCACCATCATCAGTGACCCTGGATGGCTTAATCGGCTTCCAAGTCCATGTTCACTATCATCAGTGACCCATAGATGACTTTATCGGCATCGAAATCCACGTTCACTATCATCAGTGACCCGTGAATGGCTTAATCGGCTTCCAAGTCCATGTTCACTATCATCAGTGATCCGTGGATGGCTCAACTGGCTTTCAAGTCCACGTTCACTATCATCAGTGACCCGTGGATGGCTTAATCGGCTTCCAAGTCCACGTTCACTATCATCAGTGACCCGTGGATGGCTTAACTGGCTTTCAAGTCCACGTTCACTATCATCAGTGACCCGTGGATGGCTTAACTGGCTTTCAAGTCCCCGTTCACTATCATCAGTGACCTGTGGATGGCTTAACTGGCTTTCAAGTCCACGTTCACCATCATCAGTGACCTGTGGATGGCTTAACTGGCTTTCAAGTCCCCGTTCACTATCATCAGTGACCTGTCGATGGCTTAATCGGCTTTCAAGTCCACAGTGACCCGTGAAAAGCCCAATTGTCGCTTTAGTCGATGATCACCATCCTCAGTGACCTGCAGAGGGTCTAACCCTTTATTCCAGATTCACTACCTTCAGTGGCCGACGGGAGACGTAAGCATATCTTTAATCGAAGTTCATTATCCTCAATGACCCACGAGTGGACTTGTGATCTCTTTAGTATATGTTTACTATCCGCAGTGACCCATGGGTTGACTGATGATCTCTTTGGTGTATGTTTACTGTCCTCATGATCCATGGATGGACTAATGATACCTTTAGTGTATGTTCACTGTCCTCAGCGATCCATAGGTTGACTATGATCTCTTTAGTGTATGTGTACTATCCTCAGGGACCCATGGGTTGATGATGACCTCTTTAGTGTATGTTCACTCCCCTCAGTGACCCATGGATGGACTAATGATACCTTAGAGTGTGTTCACTTCTCCTCAGTGACCCATGGATGGACTAATGATCTCTTTTGTGTATGTTTACTATCCTCAGTGACCCATGGGTTGATGATGATCTCTTTAGTGTATGTTCACTCTCCTCGGTGACCCATGATGGCCTAATGATACCTTTGATACCATTAGTGTATGTTTACTATCCTCATGACCCATGGGTGGACTAATGATCTCTTTAGTGTATGTTCACTCCCTCAGTGACCCATGGATGGACTAATGATACATTAGAGTGTGTTCACTGTCCTCAGTGACCCATGGATGGACTAATGATCTCTTTTGTGTATGTTTACTATCCTCATGACCCATGGGTGGACTAATGATCTCTTTTGTGTATGTTTACTATCCTCAGTGACCCGTTGTGGACTAATGATCTCTTTTGTGTATGTTTACTATCCTCATGACACATGGGTGGACTAATTATCTCTTTTGTGTATGTTTACTATCCTCATGACCCATGGATGGACTAATGATACCTTTAGTGTATGCTTACTCTCCTCATGACCCATGGGTGGACTAATGATCTCTTTTGTGTATGTTTACTGTCCTCAGTGACCCGTTGTGGACTAATGATCTCTTTAGTACATGTTTACTATCCTCATGACACATGGGGACTAATGATCTCTTTAGTGTATGGTTACTATCCTCAGTGACCCATGGGCTGACTGATGATCTCTTTAGTTTATGTTCACTCTCCTCAGTGACCCATGGTGGACTAATGATCTCTTTTAGTGTAAGTTTACTATCCTCAGCGACCCAAGTCTGGACTAATGATCTCTTTAGTGTATGCTTTCCATCCACACTGACCCACGGACGCCTTGTCATCTCTTTGGTCTGAGTTCACTATCGTCAGTAACCCATGGAGGAGCCCACATTGTCTCTATAAACTTCAGAGACGCATAGCCGTAAACGGCCTACTTATCTCATTAGTCCATATTTACTCCCTTCATTAGTACTGAAAAAGACAGAAGTCCTGCACCAGCCTGCATCCACAGGATCTCCGCGATGCAGTCATCACCACCCTGTATTAAGACAAGGGAGAAAAGTCAGACTGCTCCAATTACCGCGACATCACCTTGCTCTCAATCGCAGGCAAGATCCTCGCTAGGGTTTTGCTGAACAGACTGATCCCCACCATCGCCAACGAACACCTTCTGAGAGCCGGTGTGGCTTCAGAGCCAACAGGAGCACTACCGACATGGTATTTGTCCTCCGCCAGCTCCAGGAGAAGTGCCGCGAGCA
This sequence comes from Conus ventricosus, assembly GCA_018398815.1. Taxonomy (NCBI): domain Eukaryota; kingdom Metazoa; phylum Mollusca; class Gastropoda; order Neogastropoda; family Conidae; genus Conus; species Conus ventricosus. The sequence goes on along the minus strand of CM031612.1, from coordinate 37,275,034 downwards.
GAACAAGGGACTCTTCATCACGTTTGTCGATGTCACTAAAGCTTTCGACACTGTGAGCAGGAAAGGTCTTTGGCAAATTCTGGAAAAACTGGCTGTCCACCAAAACTCTTAAGCATGATCATCCAGCTGCATGAAGACCAAAACGGGCAGGTTAGACTCAACAGTGTCCTCTCGGAGCCATTCTCCATCTCAAACGGCGTCAAACAGGGCTGTGTTCTAGCTCCGACACTCTTCAGCATCTTTTTTAGCATGATGCTCCAGCAGCCCCTTGGAGACCTTGAAGACGAAGACGGCGTATACATCCGCTACCGCACTAATGGCAGCCTGTTCAACCTGCGGCGACTACAGGCCCACACAAAGACGCTGGAGCATCTGATCCAAGAGCTCCTTTTCGCAGACGACGCTGCCCTTGTTGCACACACAAAAGCAGCTCTACAAAGGCCAACTTCCTGCTTTGCAGAGGCTGCACAGCTCTTTGGACTGGAAATTAGCCTGAAAAAGACAGCAGTCCTGCATCAGCCTGCACCCCGAACAGAGTTTCACTCTCCTCACATCACAGTTGGCCAGACAGAGCTGAACACAGTCCACCAGTTCAGCTATCTGGGGTGCATCATCTCTTCAGATGCCAAGCTTGATAAAGAAATTGACAACAGACTGGCCAAAGCAAACAGTGCATTCGGAAGACTCTATAAACGAGTGTGGAACAACCGACATTTGAAGCAAAGCACCAAGATCAGCGTGTTTCGTGTAGTCGTACTGACCACACTCCTGTACGGCCCAGAGTCGTGGGTCCTTTAACCGTCACCACCTGCGACTCCTTGAACGCTTCCAACAGCGCTGCCTCCGCACAATTCTCAACATCCATTGGAGTGACTTTATCACCAACGTCGAAGTCCTCGAAAGAGCGGAAGCCTCAAGTATAGAGGCTCTACTGCTGAAATCCCAACTGCGCTGGGCAGGGCACGTCTCCAGGATGGAGGATCACCGCATGCCAAAAATAGTCCTCTATGGAGAGTTGTCAACTGGCCATCGTGATAGAGGAGCGCTTAAAAAGCGCTACAAAGACAATCTAAAGAAAAGCCTCAGTACCTGTCACATCGACCACCGCCAGTGGTCAGACCTCGCTGCCGACCGTGGCGCCTGGAAAAGCACCATTCACAAGGCTGCATCCTCGTTTGAAGCCTCCCGCAGAGAAAGTCTCAGAGAAAAGAGGCAAAGGAGGAAAGCACGCCAGGCTGCAGCAGCCCAAGAACCACCGACCCGACGCTGACCTGTGGCCGCTGTGGCAAATCATGCCTGTCCCGCATTGGACTCATCAGCCATCAGCGCGCCTGCAACCGACGTGGACAACCCCCTCAATAATCTTCGTCTGCGAAGCCAAGCCAAGAAGAACTATCTTCATTGACCAACGGAGGTCTGTTTATCTCTTTAGTTCATGTTGACTATCCTCAGTAATCCATGGGAAGCCTAATTATCTCTTTAGTCCATGCTCACAGTTCTCACCCACATTGTCTCTATTATCCTCAGAAACCCATAACCATAGATGGCCAGATTATCTCTTTAGTCCATGTTTACTCTCCTCAGTGACTAATGAGAGGCCTCTTTATCTCTTCAGTCCATGTTCACTACCCTCAGTAATCCACGGAAGCCTGTTTATCCATTTAGTCCATGCTCACTATCCCTAGTGACCCATGGAATGCATAATCGTATCCTTAACCCATGTCACCATCCTCAGCGACCCATGCAAGGCCTATTTGTCTCTCGAGTTGATTGTCACGACTTTCAGGGACCCACGGGCGGCTTAATCGTCTTCTTATTCCATGCTCGCTATTCTCAGCGACCCGTGCCACGAGGGTATGTTAGGGTATGTAGTGTTACATACACTGCTGTGTACAGAAGAACAGTTTGCCTAGAAGAGGGTGAATACATGATAATTGTGTGTGTGTGTGTGTGTGTGTGTGTTGTGTGCGTGTGCGTGTGTGTGCGTGTGTGTGTGTGTGTGCGTGTGTGTGTATGTGTGTGTGTGTGTGTGTGTGTGTGTGTGAGAGAGAGAGAGAGAGAGAGAGAAGAGAGAGAGAGAGAGAGAGAGGTGTGTAAAAATGATGCCGATACACTAAAGGCAGGCTGTTGGCACGTGCTGTGACGTCAGCAAGCAATGCTACCTGGGACAGTGGTGCTGATGACCCCACCACCTGTGTCAACAACGCCCCCTGGTGGTAACGCTATCACTCCACTGGATTCCCCCCTCGATAGCCTCCCTTATTCCCTTGCTCCGTCTTACTCACTCGTTCTCTTTCACTACACTCCCGTCGACTTTTCTCTCCTAATCTTGTTTGGGATGTAGCTGAGCTGGTGTCTTGGAGGTCGTATGGAGAACCCAGCTAGTGGCTTCAGAACATTCTTCTAGAATTAGTTTCAAAACAAAGTGACAGAGGGCGGAAAATGAAGCAAAATTTAGAAGAAAAAAAAAGGGGGTTAGTTACCGCCACAGATACAGACAAACACATTACAGGACAAAACACAATGCATATCGACCTCTTGGGTCTTTTTCAGGCTAAAAACAAACAACAATTAGGACAGTGTAAACGAAGAACGAGAAACCACTTACAAACAAAAAATAGAACAGTGAAAAGGAAGAACGAGAAATCACCTATGATAAGTGGTTTTTCGTTCTTCCTTTTCACTGTCCTAATTGTTGTTTGTTTTTGCCTGAAGAAGACCCAAGAGGTCGAAATGCATTGTGCGTTGTCCAGTAATGTGTTTGTCTGTATCTGTGGCTGTAACTAACCCCTTTTCTTTCTAATTTTTTTTTATTCTTCTGGAAGTCGGTCTCCTTCTCTTCACCATCGGCTCTCTCTCTCTTGGGCGGCGTAATAATGGCGCTGGTAGCACGTACATGCGTGTTGGAAACAAGACCATTGTTCGAGGTGTCCACAATATTGGCGATGATCGACGGTATTTTACTGTCGCAGGAGGCATGCCATTCTCGAACTCCCCATCTCCATTTATCAAAGAGCTTGTTTGTCTTGATACCATAGAAGTAGATGTTCTACTCAGCCGCGCGCGCGCGCGCGCGCGCACGCACGCACGCACGCACGCACGCGCGCGCACACACAACACACACACACACACACACACACACCACACACAACACACACACACACACACACAAGCAGGCACGCACGCACACACACACACACACACATGCGCGCGCGCGCACGTACGAACGCCCAACACACACACACACACACACACACACACACACACACACACACACACACACACACACACACACACACACCACACACGCGCTCGCGCGCGCGCGCGCGCGCGAACCTTGCACGCCACATGCAGGAAGTTCGGAGGTGTGTGTTAAACTTTGCATTAAAAGAGAGAGAGAGAGAGAGAGAGAGAGAGAGAGAGTAGAAAAACGACATAACCCAGTGACCTCGCCACGAGGACACCATGCCATTGGCCCCACTAGCCTGTCCAGTGGTGTTTGGCATGTCACCGGATGTTGATCCAGAGGACAAGAATGCACTATTCACACCCAAGTTTTGCCAGATTATATTGCTGATGTCACTAGCGAATGAAAACATTGTACCTACTCTGTCAGTGTACGAATGAAAACATTGTACGCACTCTACCACTGTGTCCGTAAAACGCATTAGTTAAACGAAATGAAAACATTGTACACACTCTACCACTGTGTCCGTAAAACGCATTAGTTAAACGAAATGAAAACATTGTACGCACTCTAACCACTGTGTCCGTAAAACGCATTAGTTAAACGAAATGAAAACATTGTACGCACTCTACCACTGTGTCCGTAAAACCCATTAGTTACACAAAATTGCTGTGACGTTAGAACAGCAGTAACAAGATATGTTATGCTTAGCTAATGGGATTCACTTTGGGTGAAATAGCCTACACAACACACTACTCGAAAGTCCTCTGCAATAACCCTTTACTTGATAGTTCCATTAAAACGCCATGCAAGCCAAAATGTCGATTTGAAAATCAGACGCTTCCAAACGTAGATACCCAATTTACCCCCCCCCCCCCCCCCCCCCACCTTTTTTTTTTTTTAAATCTCAAAATCTGTGTTCAGTACCAACACTGATGCATTAGATAGTGAGAAGCAGCCCTCATCCACTCCTCCCCCTCCCCCCCCCCCCCCCCCCCCCCCCCCCCAAATGACATGTTTCATTTGATTTGCTGAACGCGGAATTCATTTGTGCAAATTTATACATTTGACCAGTGAAACTGAGTCTCCACCTTTTTGAATATGGCCTGGGCTTGTTGCTGATGAAGATGTATGAGACGAAAATTCCTTCTCTTTGTGTATAAGATAGCTTTTGTGTTCTGTAACCCGCCTTCATGCTATCACACCACAGACACCAATCTTCCCTTTCAAACAAAATTGAAAGCAAGCAAACAAAAAAAAAAACGAACAAAAAAAGAGTTTTTAATGAAAGCTATCAGAGGCGGGGCTTTTACGTTATTATGATTAGTATTCTTTGGGACATAGGCTGTTACTTCTATCTCCCTCTAATTCCTTGTTTTTGCTTCATTTAGATAAGAGAAATCAATCTTAAAACTGATAGTGAACAGGAAAAAAAGGTTATTTAAGGGAAGAGAGGTCGCTGACGCTTTCCTAAAAGGGGTCGCTGACCTCTAGCTGATCGCTCCTAGAGCAGCTCAACTTTTCAGCTTGTTTTTTTCTGTCGAGTGAACGTTTCCATTTAAAAAAAAAAATCTTTACTATTATCATTATCATTGTTATCATTATCATTTTTTTGATGGGGTGGGGGGTGGGATGGGGGGATGGAGGTCGGGATGGGGCGCCTGGGTTACTTTTCGGGGGAGGACCATTTCGATAACGAGAAGGATATAGGTTCTTTTCTTTTCTTAAATGAAAAGACAGACAGACGGCAGTGCGTTGGGTCTAAAAAACAACAACAACAACAACAACAAAACAAAAAAAAACAAACAAAAAAAACAACAACAGATGACGAGGAATAGAGACAGCTAAGGAATAAGCGGAAGGACTGAGGCATTCTGTCGCCTGAAATGGAGGAGGGACAGTGGAAGGAGCAAAACCATGAATAACAACTTTGCAGATCCACTGAACTAACCGAGCGATTTCTACATTAAAATGCCTGCTTTTCTGTTGTTGGATTTTTCTCCGTCCATTAAGCCACTCCACATTGTTTAGCTTTACACGCACATTCAGAGGTATAATGGCTTAATGCATACATGTGCATGTGTGCATTCATGTGCGCTTGTGTGTGTGTGTGTGTGTGTGTGTGTGTGTGTGTGTGTGTGTGTGTGTGTGTGTGTGTGTGTTTTCTCTTCGAAATCTGTCCATTCATCTGAATTTACATTATACAAATTATAGAACAGCGTGGTGATAATTAAAAAGTGGACCTGTTTGCAGTAAAGCCAGCACATTACCAGCCGCCGTGATGAAGCGGTTAGCGTCCACAAGGTCGTGGGTTCGATTCCCTTCGGAGCCATTTATTTGTGGGATTTTTCTGCCCCGATCGGCTCCTGTCCAGAGCTGGGTTCACTATTAGCTCTTCTGGGAGACTAGGACGACACAGTCGAGTTTTATCCACTTAATGCGTCTCTAAGAGTTTTGCTCAGACTTCCCGACCAGCAATGCAGGTGTCTGTTTCTCTCGGGCGTGGTTGACGTGGGGATGTATCATGAAAATAAACGTAGAGACAGCCCTGTCATGCAGTCTCAGGCCAGAATGGAAATCCGTGGCTCATCTTCATTATCCTCATCTTTACCAATCAGCATTAAAAAAAAAAGTCCCAAACTCTATGGCCTTCATGCCTGCTCTCATCTCAGTTTTGATTACCTCTCAACATCTATGGCCTTGGTTTGGTTCTGTCGGGGTCATCGGTATCGGAAAATTCATGGGGACTGTCGTTGGACGGACATGGTGGCGCCCTCTGGAGGGAGAGCTCACTCGCGCCGGCTCCGCGACGAAGCAGTTATTGTCGTCAATAGGGGGCTTAGTAGGTGGTGTTCTGCGTATGTTAGATCAGAACAGGCGCCAATGAACACCACCGAAGTGACTAGACACAGTGCAGTGTCTCCTCTGGTGGGTTGCCTCTTGACCACTTGACATTGACTATTCCATGTGGAGTGCCGGTGCCGGAGATGGGGCGGGCCGGGCCGGTCTGTGGCTGTGGACGAGGGGTCGGAATGAGCGGCGTGGGTGCAATGCCATTGAGGTGGCATGATTTCATGAGACCAGTTGACAAGGCTTCATTAGCTGCCATGAATAAAATGGGTGATATTGATGACTGGTTATTTCTCCGGTTCATTATTCGAATTTGTACTGAAGAGGAACCAAATTCATTGCAAGAATGTCTTGAGCAAACACCTCCGTCTCCTGCACAGCCTGAATGATCTGAAAACAGCTAGTACATATCCTTCAGCTTAAGCAGTTGTTCCGCAGAAAACTGTTCAAAATTATATGAAAATCAAATCCAAAATATACGCGTGCGCGCCCGCACAGAGAGAGAGAGAGAGAGAGAGAGAGAGAGAGAGAGAGAGAGAGAGAGAGAGAGAGAGAGAGGTGTGTGTGTGTGTGTGTGTGTGTGTGTGTGTGTGTTAGCATGCGTGTGTGCGTGAGTGTGCATGTGTGTACATGTACATTGGTGTTAGTGCATGTGATATTGATGCTGTCATATGGTGCAGTACATATTATTTATGCAGATGTTTGTATAGTGTGATATTATATTCATACAATGCATTTTGATAGAATGATTAAAAACACTTCATGACGTTTCGAAGGTCGGTTAGGGGAGTGTCAACTAGCTGTTTGTTTTGTTTTGTTCTTGTTTTATTTTCAATTACTTGCAGAATATTTAAGCAGGTAAATTCTACGTCCTCCTGTCGGAAACAGTCGGTGACTTTCGTAGAAAACTGTACATGGCATCAAAAGCAAAGCTCCCTCAACTTAGCAACCAACATTATTATACTAGTGTTGTGGTCAAACATTACAGACACACGTACGGGAATTGAGCCAATGGACAGCAAGCGAGGGCTCAAGCCGGGCCAATCATCGACAAGCTGAGAGCACGCGCGTGGCGCTGGAAGGTGTCGACATGGCGCGTGCCGCTGAGTGTACAGAAGTAGGAGGAGACAGCCCAGTATTCTGCAGCGCTACTTTTGAAAAGCGGAGAGACAGAGAGACAGAGTGAGAGGGAAAGGAGAGCGAGAGAAGAGTGGAAGGATCGCTCCCGCACGCTGTGTTTACTTGTGTCTACCTTTCCCCTGTTAAGTCATTCATTGTTCCCGGACTTTCGCCGAAGCTTGGATTGTTGTTTCATTTGGGCTCTGCTACTACTACTGCTACTACTGTCTCCCTGTGTTCGTTCCGTCGCCTTGGTGCAAGAGCTGAGGGCTGTGCTGTGGATCTTCTTCAGTGCTGAGTTCAGACCCTCCTGCGCCACTGGAGATGCTGGGTGAGTGCTGGTTTCTTGAAAACTTTTAATTCAAACACCGCCGTCGTTGGAGAAATCTTTGAAGAGAGCCCCACAGAAAATCGATTTGTACTGCCACTTGGACAGGGAAGAACGTTTATGTTTCATTTCTTTCACACACATTTATAAACGCACGCATGCTCGCTTGCACGCACACGCACGCGTGTGCGCAGGCGCGCGCGCGCGCACACACACACATGCACACAAACACTCACATACACACACACACAGACTCCACACACACACACACACACACACACACACACACAACACACACGCACGCACGCACTTATGCGCGCGTGCACGCGCGCTCACATACACACACACACACACACACACACACTCTCTCTCACCCTCTCACTCACTCTCTCTCCCCCGCCCTCTCTCTCTTTCTTTCTCTCACCCTCTATCACCCCCTCTCTCTGTCTCACCCACTATCTCTTTTCCCTCCCCCCTTTCTCTCTCTCCCTCTCTCTCTCTCTCTCTCTCTCTCTCTCTCTCTCTCTCTCTCTCTCTCTCTCTCTCTCTCCATCGTCCTCTATGGAATATCACCACTCGGTGAAACATGTTAGATTCTTCACCGCAGTCGGCTGCAGTCACAGTGCGGCAGACAGCAGCACCCACACAGTGTCCCACGTGCTCTCGGCTCTCTCTTGGTTCCTTGTCAGTCTCTCAAAGGGAGATAGATCTATTCCCCGTTGGTTAGCCCCACCCTTCTCCCCGTCCCCCCAACCTGAGACTGGTTCCGTGTCCCACTTATTCGAGGGACAAAAACTTAGGAAAGACAGCTGTGTCGGTGAAACACGTGGACATATAGAACAAAAATGCAGCGTTTTGTTCAGGATCACATTTGATTAGCTAGTGCTTTTCACGTGATTTATACACAACACACATACAGTCCGAGAGGGAGACAGACACACACACATAGGGACAGACACACATACATACACAAACACAGACACTCACGCGCGCGCGCACCACACACACACACACACGCAACGCACACGCACGCCGCACGCACGCACGCACATAATCGTAGAAAGCGTGCAGGGAGACTTGAAACAGGCCCACATCAAGTGTGGAGGGAAAGAGCTGTGTGAACAGTGAAGGGAAGACAGGCCACAGGCTGGTATCCATCGCTGACTACCCTTGTCCTCTGCGACAACAGAGAAACGAGACAATTGACAACTGAAACAAAGACAACTGTACCGTCGGTCAAGGCATATTTGTATCAACCAAGCCGTCGTTATTATCCATGTAAACACACACACACACACAACACAACACACACACACACACACAACACACACAACACACCACAACACACACACAACACACACACACACACACACCCCACACACACACAACACACCACACACACACACACACACATCATACACACACACAGCACACGCAACACACACACACACACACACACACACACACACACACACACAACACACACACACCACCACACACACACGCGCGCGCGCGCGCACGCACAGACACACACACACATGCACGCACGCACTTACACACACACACGCGCATACGTCCACTTGCTCACACACACATATACATACAGACACATGTCTATCTATCTATCTATCTATCTTTTCCTGGCTATCTATTTATACCTACCTATCTGTCTACCTACCTATCTTTCTATCTATCTATCTATCTGTGTGTCTATTTCTATCTACCTCTCCATCTGTCTCTCTATCTGCCTATCTATCTGTATATCAATCTGTCTGTATAGTTTTATCTCTGTCTGAACCCCACACACACACAAACATACATACATAGGCCTACATACATAATGCATGCATAGGCCTCATACCTACTGGGCTGTTCTTTTATGTGAATAAAAACTAAATTTCTATGGATTCGTCATTTATTGTGGTTGATGACTATATATATTTTCTGCGGATTCGCCATTTAAAATAGATAGGCTACCTGGTTTATATGGATCCGCCATGTAATGTAGATGCAAACATAGGCACTGTTTTTTTTTCTTTCTACAGATCCTCATGTGGCGAATAAACAATGTCTGTGGATACAACGTTGTCCATGAATGATTATAACATTTCTGTGGATCGGTCATTTGACGCAGATGGGCGAATATAAAATTCCGTGGATTCATCTTCCAGTATGGACAAATACATATTTCCATTGAAGTTTTTCTTCAATTTAACGTCTTTTCACTGAAAGTGATATTAGACGAAGTGGTATGGTAGTACTTATAAATCTGTGTTGTGTGTGTGTGTGTGTGTGTTTTGTGTGTGTGTGTGTGTGTGTCTGTGTGAGTGAGTGAGTGAGTGAGTGAGTGTGTGTGTGCGTGTGTGTGTGTGTGTGTGTGTGTGTGTGTGTGTGTGTGTGTGTGTGTAAATAATTCCATTGAATAATCTCCAGGGATATGTAATTTTATGTGAATGACTACTAACAGTTTGTGGAACCTTTGGGGCTGTCTTTTAAAGTGGATTTACACACATGGAGCGATCATTCTATGTGGATAAATAATACGATATTTATAGATATATAACCGTTATTTAATATGGACACACACACACACACATACACACACACAACACACACACACACACACACACACACACACACACACAACACACACACACACACACACACACACACACACAACGCACACACACGCACTCACACACAGATTTTCAAATTTGAAAAAAAAAGAAAAAACGTTTTCTTTCTGTAACATTTTTATTTGCTTTTAGTATTGTTTCACAACAAACAGGGGAACAACAACAACAACAACAACAACAACAACAACAACACATAAATCGGGCAACCGGAAAACAAATAAAGTAAAACAAACGCTGAAACAGAAAAGAGATATGGTTGCTAGGTGACATAACATAGTACAATACAATGCATTGTAGTGTAGGTAGCATTTACAAACCAGTGTATATAGTCTTGTGTCAAATACTGATACTCCTACGTAATATATGCACGCTTTGGCGAATAAAAAAAAAAAATTCAGGATAGACAAAAAAGAAAATGCGGGAGAGAGAGAGAGAGAGAGAGAGAGAGAAGAGATAGAGAGAGAGAGAGAGAGAGATAGAGAGAGAGAGAGACAGACAGACAGACAGACAGACAGAGATACAGAGAGAGAGAGACAGAGAGAGATCGGGAGAGAGAGAGAGAGAGAAGAGATGAGAGAGAACACAGAGAGAGAGAGAGAGAGAGAGAGAGAGAGAGAGAGAGAGAAGAGAGAGAGAGAGAGAGAGACTTCGGTGAGGACATGCATATAATTGGAGGAAAGACAGATGGACAGACAGACAGACAGGCAGACAAGCGGACGTCAAGTTTTGTATTCATTTTAATATTTTTTTTTTTTTATAACACCGGGGAGAGTGTGGCCACTTATCTTCGTAATTTTCATAGAAGCTGAGGGGGACGGGAGTGGGGAGTGAGGATGGGGAGGGGATGTTCTCTTATCTTCCAGGATTCTGTAAAAACGGAGATGGGTGAAGGGAGGGGGGAACGCACTAAACCATTCCGTCCATCGCTTTTTTTTCTTCTTCGGACTATTGGGAGACAAAAAGGAGAGTCTGCTTCCTCCCCCACCCCCACCTCCACCCCACTGCCGCCCCTTGCGATATGTTCACTGGGGGAGGTTATGGCTCTTGTCTCTCTCTCTGCCCGCCTTCTCCCCCGGTTCCGATGCCACAGTTTTAGGCCGATCGCCACCAAATTTGGTATCAAGTATCCTTGGTGTCCTACAAACAGCAACGTCGGGTCGGCGATTACATGACGCATTGCGTCGTGACTTATTTGCGTCCACAGACGCAAAACTGGCATCGGAACACTACACGACAGACAAACTCACCGGGGCGAGACAGGGTCGAAGCGCGTAAGCGCTAGTTATGTATGTGTTTTACGATTGCATATAGGGTGTGTGTGACTGTATATGGGGGAAAAGAGTTATGTGTGTCAATATTATGGAACGATCTGTTCAAGTAATGATATATAAAACGCTATACTTTACAACAATCAAAACAACCAGGATAAGAAAAGTTGGTACAACCAAGATAAGATAAATAAATAACAACAAGGTAGAAGAAGCAAATAAGAAAAATAAAATGAAAAAAACATAACATAAATAACAAACAAACAAAGTAAATGAATGAATAAATAACAGATAAACAAATGCATAAATGAAAAGACAGATAAATAAATAAATGAATGAAATAAATCACCTCATAACACTAGCTTACTGGAATGGGGCATTCTTTTTTCCCATTGAAGACAAAAAAATAAGTTTTCCATTTCATGGGGGGGGTGGGGGGGGGGGGGGGGTAACTGGCAGCAAAACAGGCCTGAAATTGAAAATAACAGTTGGTGGTGCCGTTGTGTGGTGTGTGTGTGTGTGTGTGTGTGTGTGTGTGTGTGTGTGTGTGTGTTGCGTGCGTTGCCGCGTGTTGTTAATGTCGTGTTTGTGTGTTTGCTGTCTGTGTGTGTGTGTTGTTTTTTGTCGTTTTATTGCTCCTTTGTATTAATTCCGACTCACCGAATTTATCCCTTCACCACACACACTTACTAACCATTTCATTCTTTGTGGCGTTTCTAATCTTTAACATCGCAATCATATGTACATGAAACTCGCACGCAGCACAGCGCGCACACACACACACACACACCACACGCACACGCACACACACACACACCCACGAATGCACACGCATGGTATGCATGCACGCAGACAAACACGTACACATGCCCGGGCGTTCGCGCGCTCACACACACACACACACACGCACACACGCACGCACGCACGCACATGCACACACACATATATACAGAAGCCTTCTGATTTTGAAGGACTTTTTTTTTAGTCAGCTGATTTCTTTTCTTTTCTTTTTTTTTCTTCTTTTTTTTTGTGTGTGTGCTCATTGCCGCCATCTCTGGCCTCGCTCCAACCTCTCCCCCATTACCTGATAGAAATCTGCAGTGTCGGCGCACGTGCATGCGTGTCGGCGATTTGAAACCGGTTGGGTAAAAAAAGTTAAAAAAAAAAAAAAATGGAGCTATGATTTCGATTCTCACACACAAGCGAGCGAAACTGACACGACATATGGTTCATCTAGACTCTGTGGTGTGTGTGTGTGTGTGTGTGTGTGTGTGTGTGTGTGTGTGTGTGTGTGTGCGTGCGTGCGTGCGTGCGTGCGTGTGTGTGTGTGTGGAAGCCTGCTACCCGAGTAGCAGGGTCAGGGCCCTTGACAGATGTTACTGACACGGGGTCTGGCATTACAGCTGACCCAGTCGCGGCTTCCTCGATTCCGCTCAGCATTAGCATCCTGAAAACAAGACGGGGGAAGCGGTTTCCATCTGTCGTCTGCTGCCAGTTCAGGCTGTGGTCCTCGGCTCCTGTACGTGCTAGCTGGTTCGTTGGTTCGTTTATTGATAGTCAGTTCATCGACGTGGATGATTTCTAGACTGCCACAAATAAACGTAGTTAGTATGTTATTGATAACCAGCAGTGGAAAGCCAAACCCCAAACCGAGGAACAAACTAGTTCGCCACGGAACGGATTGAAAGGCAAGGAAAGGAAAGGAAAGGGTTGCAGTGTGGGATTGGGAATGGTGTTGAGTGGGGAACGGGTAATGGGGTTTGGTTGATGGGGGGAAAAGAGTGACAAGAACCGTCGGCAGGACAATGCAAAAGATAAGACAGTTTAGAATAGAATACCTTGAAATGTAGAAGCTGCCTCTTTTTTTCTTCAAAGATTACTTTAATCCGAAACCGACGACACATTTTCGATGGCATCCACAGAAAAAAAGGACAAAAAGTAAAATGAAAAAAAAGAAGAAAAAAAGTCTTGTTTGTTCGAAGTGAGGCAAAAGGTGTTCATTTGTCAATGTAAATGATTTTTTTTCTTTCAAAACAATCTTTTGTAGTCTTAGAATTTAAATACAATCTGAACGCTAAACTTTTGATAACCCTGCTAGTATCTCACATATTTGATTGAAAGGATTGCTTGAGTAAGAACTGAAAACAAAGCTGCCAACGTGTAATGTTGCTATGATATTGCAGATTTTTGTTCGCGAAAACATGCAAGGTAGTTTGACAGTATTTTACATAGTTTTCGTCTCCGCAAGACGATCAGCATGATTATCATGAATAATCCCACGATGCGGAGGAATGTAACAAAAATCAGCTTTGTAGCTGTCATTTGAATTGCAGTTAATTCACTGTCCTGTTTTAAAATCATATTAGATTCAGGAAACGCTGATGAAACATACTGCAAAGCGGATTTAGAGTCAATATGAACCAAACAACAACAACAACAAAAACAAAACAAAACAAACAAGCATAAAACAGAAAAAAAGACAATCAGCAGATTTAGTAGCAGATCAACCCCAAAATACAAAGCCACAACAACTGCAATGAGTTCTGCCGTAAACATGGACGAATGTTGTCCAAGATGAACAGACGTCTTAGCCATTTTTTTTTTAACCTTCGGAGAATTTCTATCGAATTTGCTCCAAGAACATATTTTTGCCGGAGCTAATTTTCTGGTTTGATCAAGGCGTGAAACTCCTGTTAATCTGTACGATTCCGTTGTATATGCTTGAAAAGGAACTCCGTAGGGGAATTGATAGTTTACAATCCTAAGCTTTTTTTTTTTTTTTTTTTTTTTGAGGTAAGCGTTTGGAGTAGAGACAAGGTGTCGTAACTATGTGTCAATCTAGATGTAAGGAGTGCAGCTGCAGTGTGCACCAGAGTTTTGGAATCATGACTCCATGCATGCCCAAGGAGGAGTGACCACTTTCAGGCAGCGAAAGCTTTCCTCGGCTGTAAACAGTGTTGTGTCAAAACGGGTTTTTTTTCCTTTTAAGCTACGCATTACTGTCAAGTAAACTCCCAAGTTAATTAAGCTCTGCCTTATACTCAGTTTCTTTTTCATCAAGGTTATAGTTTGACATTTTGTGTTGACTAAAACCGTTGTTAAAAAGAAATCATATTAGTCTTTTCTACCGGAAATTCTGCGCTATTTGTTTTCATGTGCATGCAGTTCAGTTTAGTAGGTTTTAGTTATGTAGTTAACGCAACGCCACCCTTTCCTTTCGTTAGGGGAACGGTCATCTATATTGCTAGCAGCGTACTGAACAATGTTCAAAGATTTAGAGAGACCTTTTCATAAATCAAATAATGTGATATTAAAAAGTAACGAAGCTGTTACAGATCATCGAGTTATTTCTCTTCTCAACTGGTCTAACAGGAAGACAGAGGAAAACCTGCTTTCGCTATATACCTTCCCGTCAACAGTGGTTTCATAGAACTGGATATACTTATAACCGCTCAGACGATGTCTTTCAACAATAATTACTTACGGTAAACACGATTACGTGTTTTTTTGTTAATTAAAAAAAAGCTGCAAAATACACTTTCTATTTTTTGCAAATTGTTGCTTTATGTCTGAAATTGGTTTGAAAAAAACATCCAGTAGATCTGCCTTCCCTGAATTCAGATTCTGTGACAGGACTGATCTGATTTATCTCACAAAAATGTGTCAGTTTAGTTCGTCGATTTTTCTCTGCAACATCAGAGACTCTGGCCCCAAACTGGTGACTTCTGATGATGGCTAAGCAACTTTTGATGAATGGCTCACGATTGACGTCTTCCAGATCTTGGAGTGGGTCTGCTTCCAAGCATTTCATGAATGATTTGTGGAGAAGCAATGGTCAGGACTTTTTTTTTGCTTGTCCTTTTGTCTTTCTTTTTCAATGGTTGGTCACACTGTATAGTCTTTCGCTGTCAATCGGCCTGATAGTTTGAGAAGTCTTCCTTTGCTGAGAATGTCTCTCTGGCACCTGCACCATGAGCTTCACTCATGTTTAAATCTCCAATACGAGCGACAGAAAATGTTGTACGGACGATAGACACCAGTTTGTTCTCACATTCTACCTCTGATTCATGTCATTTGTCGGGTTCCATTCCTCGAAATCGTACAGTTTTGGTGGCCTGCATCAAGAAGGGAAAGAACTCTTTCTGATAAAGAAGGGTTATCTCCTACTGTGACCTCAAACACCGAGCAATTTGAGTGGGGTTTCGTTATGTGTCAGTACGCCATTCAGATCAATCTGGGGGTTAAACTATGCACCGGTATGTACAATCAGTTGATAAATTTAGTTGATCAAGGCGTGAAATGGAAACGCATTTCCAGTGACGGATAATCAACGCAATGATGAAAAAGTTCGTTTAGTGCTCATTAAATACTGCACCAATTAAAAAGTTGCGTTTTTTCTTTCATTCGTATATTCTATCTACTTCGTAGAATTGTCCTAATCTGTAAAAAGAAGAAAAAAAAAAAAGACGCGTAAATACAGTCGTTTTCGTTCACGAAAGGCCTCGTCGTCCCGATTTTCCCGAATACATACGGAGAGAACCGAATACCAACGAACATAGCACAGCGCCTTCCAGACCTGTATCTTTTTCTCGTATGACGTCATTCACCACGTTTGCTTGACGGAACGTATTTGCTGGACACTAGGCCACTACGGTTTGTACAGGTCATTCGTGTCGTATCGTTTTTGCGTATGCTATTTTCGGTTTTCGTTCTTTCAATATTTACACATTAGCAGATTGAGTGCCTGATGTTACATGTCAATTGACTTAATATATTATGTGTGTAACTGTAAGACATAGGTGACAGGTGTGTCATTTTTAGCCGCTAGCGAAAGAGGCATGAGCTTGGTGTTCAGCAGTTTGACAGCAAAGTCAGGCTGAACGTAGTGACAGGATCATGGTGATCAAGTTTTCAAATGTAAGTAAACCAGTGTAGGACCTAAAGCCTTATTTAATTCATTGGTTGCTTACCTTTTTAACGACAATCAATCAACATGTTGTTTTTTTCTTCTTTGCTAACATGAGCAAATGTTGATGGAGTTCAGTTTCCTATGGTTTTCAAGTAACCATGAAAATAAGGTCAATTTCCCCGTGGTATTTAAACAATATCAGTCGATATCATGGTATGGCATCAGAGAACATGCAAGAGCCGTCATTGTTGTACAATTTTCTGAGGGTTTTCTTCTCTCTCTCTCTCTCTCTCTCTCTCTCTCTCTCTCTCTCTCTCTCTCTCTCTTATCCTTTGTATATATTAACGTTTGTCAAATGTGTAAAGTTTTGGTTACGTCTTGTACAGATGGACAATGATCGACATCCCAAAAAGGCCTTTGAAATGCTTTTACATTTGCAACGCCAAAATTATGAAACGTTGGCATGTAAAGTTAGAAATGTACTGTATATGTTTGGTTTTGGGGAAGTTTGGGAAGCTCAAGGGGTTGGTAACGTAAACTTCTTCCTAGCATGCTTCAAGGAAAGGCTTATAGACTGTTTTAAGCAGGACTGGCATGCATCTTTGGAGTCGTTTACATTTATAACGTGTATGCTTCTTTCAAGCAGTCCTTTTCAGTAAGTCTACATTTATGTGAGATCAGTTACATCAAGAAGCGTAATGTATATTCGAGATTTAGAATTGGAATGTCTCCGTTGAAATGTCATTTTTTGATGTATAGACCCTACCCGAACAGTGATGTGAATTGTCCATTTTGTCCCAATGTTCCAGAAACTGAACTCCATTTTTGTTTGTTTGTCACCAGTATGAAAACCTTCGACAAGAATTGTTGCCTAGAAAGTTTTATAGACAGCCTTCCATGTTTAAATTTTCGTTGTTGTTTGCGAATACGGACAAACGCATTATGGAAAGGCTGTCCCTCTTCATATTCAAAGCTTGAAGGTTAAGACATGAGAGTATGAATGTGATTTGATTTGATTATTGATTTTAATATTCACTCCACTGTATGGGCAAATGGCCTGATCAATTAAAACATTCCGACTCCGACTCTCTCTCTCTCTCTGTCTTGAAAGGGAATGATGGGGACTACATTTTAAGACTAAAATTTAAGAGGCAGTCTGACATTCGGGGGATGAAAGACACAAATTTTCTCTCTTTCTGTATCCCTCCCTCCCTCTGTCTGTCTGTCTGTCTGTCTGTCTCTCTCTCTCTCTCTCTTTCTCACTTTTTCCTCTCCTCTCTCTCTCTCTCTCCTCTCTCTCTCTCACAGGCACACACACGCACGCACACACACCCATTTAAAACTAAAGTCTTTCCACCCCAGTCAGGTGGAAATAAAATGGATTTTGTTGTCCATCATGCTCAGGGCCCTTGGTCCGAAGACAAATGGTCAGCCCTACCCACTGCTTGATGATAGGACACGTGTTCATAGAGCTACTAGCCTATTTCAAGCTGACGATCAGGTTCAGCGTTTAGGGTGGAACAACAACCCCCCCCCCCCCCCTCCTCTCCCCTCCATACCCCATTACATTTACCTCCGAGTACATGTAACCCTCGTCAAATGTACGAAGCTTACTGGGGAGAACTCCACTGGGCAAAGATCCACGGCGCGAAAGTGGTCGCCTGGGTTAACTGTGGGCAAGGCAGCGAGTGTCAGACGGCAGTCGCCAAACAGCCTCTGGTGCCGAATTAAGCGTGCAGCACGGCGTTTGCTGTGGTCCCCGTCGGTCTGACTTGTCGACATTCTGCTGCGAACGATGTTGGCTTCTCTGAAAATGGGCTCTTCACGTGGAAACAGTGGGGTGTGATAGCCTAGGCCTTGCAGTGCACTGTGTTGGGCTTGTGGACAAAACGCTGCGCCCTTTAAGGGGTTAAACTGGTGGGAAGGATCGGGGGTTGATGAAACAACATGATGAGTTAGTCTCTCTCTCTCTCTCTCTCTCTCTCTGGTTGCCTGTTTATCTATCTGTCTGTATTAATTTTGTCTGAGTGTCTGTCTGCGTATCTGTCTCTCTGTGTCTATTTGTCTGTCTGTATGTCTAAACAACACAACACACACACACACACACACACACACAACACACACACACACACACACACACACACACACAGACGCGCGCGCGCTCGTAACACACACACACACACACACAAAACCAAACAAACAAACAAACAAACAAACACACAACACACACACACACAAACTCACGCAAACACACACACACACCGCGCTTGCGCGCGCATACGCACACACACGCACGCACGCACGCAAGCATGCACGCACTCGAATGTTCTCAGAGAGAGAGAGAGAGAGACAGACAGACAGACAGAGAGAGAGAGGGGGAGAGAGAGTGTCGATTCATTGTAGGCCCCCTTATGAAGGGGTTTGTAAATAATACATAAAGATTCATCATAATACAATGCAAAAGGAATATTGGAACGCAAGGGAAGGAGAGAGAGAGAGAGAGAGAGAGAGAGAGAGAGAGGAGAGAGGAGAGAGAGAGAGAGAAGGAGAGTGAGGAGTTTCCTCCCTGGCCCACACATTGCGTGGCCGTCACTTCCACCGGAGGGTTAATAATGAATGAAGCCGGGCTAATCCTCCATGGAGACCTGTCTGTCAATCAGTCAGCCACCTCTCCGTGTCCGCGTGGGACTGGAGCAAAGCCCCTGGCAAGGCAAGGCAGGGCAAGACATGGCATGGCAGGGCAAGGTAAAGCAGAAAAAGATGGCAAGGCATGGAAAATCGTGGCGAGGTAAAAGCAAGGTAGGACGTGGCGAAGTAAAGCAACAACAACAGCAAATAAAGCCTAGGCACAGCATGACATCGCGAGGCAAGGCATGGTACGACATGGCAAGGCAAAGCAAGAAAAGGCAAGCGTTGCTAGCACGATGAGGAAAGTGAAGTATTATATAGCAAGGCAGAAAGACGAGGCAAGGCTTGCCACGGCAATGCCAGAGATGGCAAAGCAAGGTGTGGAAAATGCCAGAGATGGCAAAGCAAGGTGTGGCAAATGCAAGAGATGGCAAAGCAAGGTGTGGCAAGGCAGTGCAAGAGATGGCAAAGCAAGGTGTGGCAAGGCAGGGCAAGAGATGGCAAAGCAAGGTGTGGCAAGGCAGGGCAAGAGATGGCAAAGCAAGGTGTGGCAAGGCAGTGCCAGAGATGGCAAAGCAAGGCATGACTAGGCAATGCCAGAGATGGCAAAGCAAGGTGTGGCAAGGCAATGCCAGAGATGGCAAAGCAAGGTGTGGCAAGGCCAGTGCCAGAGATGGCAAAGCAAGGTGTGGCAAGGCAATGCCAGAGATGGCAAAGCAAGGTGTGGCAAGGCAGTGCCAGAGATGGCAAAGCAAGGCATGACTCAGGCAATGCCAGAGATGACAAAGCAAGATGTGAGGCATAGAGCAATGACACCAGAGATGGCAAAGCAAGATGTGGCAAGGGCAGGCAAGAGATGGCAAAGTAAAGGTGTGACGAGGCAAGGCAATGCCAGAGATGGCAAAGCGCGCTGAAAGAAGAAAAGCAAATGTCTAGAAAGGCATGACGAGGTGGAGCACAGTATGACGCGGCAAGATGAAAAAGGCAAGGCATACCAGAGGCATGGCAAGATGAAACAAAGTGTGACACAGTAAGAAAAAGCAATGAAAGTCAAAGCATAGCGAGATATGGCAAGGTAAAAGATAGCATGGCAAAGGTAAGGCAAAGATAAGGCATAGCAAAGCATGCCAAGATAAAGCAACGTACGAAAAGGCTAGGTAACCCCCCCCCCCCCCCAAAAAAAAAAAAAAAAAAAAAAAAAAAAAAAAAAAAAAAAAAGAGATATAGCAAGGCATGGCCAGATAAAGCAAGGTAAACAAAAACAACAACAACAACAAAAAGACGAGATATAGCAAGACTTGACCAGATAAAGCACCGCACGAAAAGGCAAGATAGACAACCAAAAAAAAAGAAAAAAAAAAGACGAGGTACGAAAAAGCAAGGGAAACAACAACAAAAAACAAGACATGACAAGATAAAGCAACATACGAAAAGGCAAGGTAAATTAAAAAACAAACAAACAAACAAACAAACAAAAAGAGACAAAAAACACGAGACATAGTGTGACGAGATGTGAATGAGGTATGTGTGTGTAGGTGTGTCCTCTAGGGAAGGACTGGGATAATTTCTCAATGGGAATTATCTTAACACTTCACCTACACCCTCTCTCTTACTAGTGGTGGAAGGAGCAACTTTCCGGTACTAGTCATCGAAGAAATTTTTATTTAATTCCGGGACTGCAAAATACTGAACAGTGGCTCTGAGATAGTTTTCCTTAGGCCTTTACTCTTATAAGTACTTGTAGCTCCGAGAGACAGAATTGAAGAGAGAAGTTCAAACATTCAACATTTGATTGAACAACAGAGACTTGACACAAGTTAAGTGCACTTTCACACATCAACTTTTATTGCTTACACATTGGTAAGTATTGGCATGTCCACTCTGAATAGGCTATGGTTTAACTTTCATGGGACTACCACAATGAGGGGCCCTCCCTCACTCCTACTTTACTCGCTTACACTCAGTGCACAGCAAGTTTTAAGTTGGCATACAGGGGGTCTGTCTAAGTTACACTGAATGTAACCAAAGAGATACTCATAGACAGAGTCTCCCCTGTCTCATCATAAAGTGAGGGCCAGGGCCTGATCGTTTTGAGTCCAGGTGGTAAGCTAACTTAGCTTTGTTTCGGAGAGAGTAGTTGGCCTCTCCTGTGGTTGGTGACTGCCCCACAGGTGTAGCTCCTGTTGGTAGTCTGGTGTCGCCCTGGTGTTGGGCGAAGTCCCAGCTTCTGGTACAGCTGCAATGTGTAGCGTGCGCAGGATAAGGTAACCAGGTTGGCCTGGCTAGGATATGGTGTCCAGGATATGGTGTCCAGGATATGGTGACCAGGATCCCAGTTCTGCGATAAAGAGAACTTGGTCTATTGGTGAGAACCTGATGGCTGGTTTGTCGAGAGCTCACATTTACCCTGGTTTACTTTCAGCACAGGTGTGAGACTCAGCCAGCAAAGTATTCTCTATGGTAGAGTGTCTGCTATAACTATTAATCTCCACTTTTGTTTAAAGGCTAAGTTAAGCTTACAAAAGGGTAGGAGACAGTAATACTAGTTTACATAGTTTCAGTCAAACAACTCTTCCATGTTTCTTATGAATTAAATCATACTGACTTGGGCTACTCTGAGTCCAAGTAGCTACACATGTGGTGTAGACTAAAAGTCATACACTACAAATCATTCCAACAATCACCAGTATTTATAAATCAGGGTAGCAGTT
>CM031612.1:37235898-37243398 GCA_018398815.1 Conus ventricosus | reverse complement strand
GGGGGGGGGGGGGGGGTGAGGGAAATAAGGGAGTCCACTCCTGTATGATGAGTAACCCATGTTGATTTTGGCTGTCGTGGCAGTACAGTCTGACTGCACCCAGCTAGCGGCGGTCGATAATGTGCTCTTGCTGGGTTTTTAGTTTTTGTTTAACATCGTCTCTTTGTTGCTGCAGTCAAATGCACGTGTCTGCCTCTATGGGCTCCGTATTGCGTTGACTGCGTTCGTTTGCTTCTGGAGAAACATTCACAAAGCAAAATCCTGGGACTATCATCACATGCGATCTGTAATCCTATCAGTTTATTTTTATGATAGGATTTTCTACGCCTTAAAATATGTAGTGGAGTTGTGGTACACGTGCACTGCTATGAATTAAAGAAACCGAAAGCTTTGCTAATGGAAAGAATTACAGAGATAATAGCCAACTGAAAATAATCTTATTTGACTGGCCCTGTTCTGAGGTCTCCATTTAACTCCTGTTTATCTTTACCTGCTCTTTTTATTTTTATTTTATTGGTTTTTTTATTATTTTTTTTACCTCGCCCCGATTTTGTTTGGATAATCAGGAAGCAGGAAGCTGCACAGCGTCAGGACCTTTTTTCTTCTTTTTTTTCTTTTTTACTGTGCATGTGGCTGCCAAAGCCACCCTCTGCCTGTCTCTCGCTGGAAGCGCGTGGCGTCCCATACATCTTCATCCAATCGGAACGCATGGCTTTTGCCAGTGATCGCTCATTTTCGCCGGCAAGTGTGGGGCGTCATTGAGACCGTTTTAAACTGTACAGCACCCCTCCCTTTGTCTCCCTTCCTCCCCTCTCTCTCCGTCTTCCCATACCCCGTACTTCAATCCCGCCTCTCTCTCCCCCCCCCCCCCCCCCCCCTCTCTCTCGCTTTCTCTCTGTCTCTCTCCTACTCGACTACCGCTGTACTTTCTGTTTTAGGTCGACGTTTGGAGGCGGCTGTCTTCTGTCTACAAGGCACGCCTTCAGTGTCTTCACTTTTCTTCTTTTTATTCGCGCGTGTTTGTGTGTAATGAATAAAACTTTTAAAAAAAGAACCCCCAAGGATTTGTTGATTTTACCGTTTGATTGATATCTTAATCCGTGCATTTGCGATTACTTTCGTTTCATTGGAAATTCGGTACATTAAAACTAGGGAGAAAAGGAAAAATAACCAGATAAACACACAAACAAAATAAATGTTACGAAAAGCTGATAACTGCCGCTGAAGCTGCTTTTTCATGCTGTACTACTGTGCCGACCATTTGTACTATTGTCTGCTATTTCATCAACTGCTTGAATGAAAGGCGTTAGGCATTTATTACGTTGCAATTGGAAGAACAACAACAATAATATAATGATAATAGGATCTGACAATGAATGCAAACATGAAGAGAATCAAATGACGCCATAGACAGGGGAACATTGTGGATTACTGTCACCTAGACATGATGACAAGAACATAACCACACGGACAGGGGAACACTGAGGAGTGTTGAGATGTAGACACGGAGACAACACCATGACCATGCGGACAAGGGAACTTTGCAGAATGCTGTGATACAGACATGAAATGGATAACATGGCGAAGTGGTAGGCGCCGCGATTCCGACAGGGAGGTCGTGGGTTTGTTCCCATCAGAGTTCTTTATCTGTGGGGTTTTTGTACCTTGACCGGTTCCTTCCCAGAGTTGAGTTTGCTATGGGCTGAAATTGGAGGACCGGGACAATACAGTCGAGCTTTATTCACTTAATGGATGGGTCTCTGAGAGTGTTGCTCAAATTTGCTGGCCAACACTGCAAGTGTCTGTATCTCACGGACCTGGTTGACGCCGGGATAGGGTATGACAGTAAGCATGGAGTGAGCCCTGTCTTGCAGTCTCAGAGCAGAACGGAAATCCATGGCATCGTCATCATCATCCTCATCCTCATCAATCAGCATAAAGATTGTCTCGAATTCTATGGCCCTTCATGCACTCCTCTTGTTGTGACCTCTGTGTGTGTGTGTGTGTGTGTGTGTGTGTGTGTGTGTGTGTGTGTGTGTGTGTGGGTACGTGCGTGCGTGCGTGCGTGCGTGCGCGCGCGCGCGCGTGGCGTGTGTGTGTGTGTGTGTGTGTGTGTGTGTGTAGCGGAACAAACCAGGCTGTGGATGTAGACAGGGAGTGGGAACGAGCGGCGTGGGTACCTGCCACTGAAGTGGCACATGAAATGAGACGGCGATAAAGAAGAAAAGAAAGGAAGAAGGAGAAGAAGACAATAACATGACCACATGGACAAGGAAACATCACGGGAATGCTGTGATACAGATATGAAGAAAATGATAGACCACATGGACCACAGAGCATTGCGGAATGATGTGATTTAAATGTGTGAAGACAATGACTTGACCACATGGGTAAAGAAACATTGTGGAGTGATGTGATACAAAGAGACAGTAACATGGCCACATTGGTAAGGGACATGGTGGAATGCTGTGATACATGGAGACAGTAACATGGCCACATTGGTAAGGGAACATTGTGATGTGTGATACATGAGACAGTACATGGCCACATTGGTAGGAACATTGTGAATGCTGTGATAATGGAGACAGTAACATGGCCACATTGGTAAGGGGACATGTGGAATGCTGTTGATACATGGAGAACAATAACATGGTCACATTGGTAAGGGGGCATGGTGGAATGATGTGTTACAGACATAGAGACAGTAGCATGGCCACATTGGTAAGGGGACATTGTGGAATGATGTGTTACAGACATAGAGACAGTAACATGGTCACATTGGTAAGGGGACATGGTGGAATGATGTGTTACAGACATAGAGACAGTAACATGGCCACATTGGTAAGGGGACATTGTGGAATGATGTGTTACAGACATAGAGACAGTAACATGGCCACATTGGTAAGGGGACATGGTGGAATGATGTGTTACAGACACAGAGACAGTAACATGGCCACATTGGTAAGGGGAAATTGTGGAATGATGTGTTACAGACATAGAGACAGTAACATGGCCACATTGGTAAGGGGACATGGTGGAATGATTGTTACAGACATAGAGACATAACATGGCCACATTGGTAAGGGGACATGGTGGAATGATGTGTTACAGACATAGAGACAGTTACATGGCCACATTGGTAAGGGGACATGGTGGAATGATGTTACAGACATAGAGACAATAACATGGCCACATTGGTAAGGGAACATTGCAGAATGTTGCGATACATAGAGACAATAACATGGCTACATTGGTGAGGAAACATTGTGAAATGCCCGTGTAGCAGTTGCAGAAAGGAACCAATGGATGAACATCTGTTGAGGTGTGAACTTTTCATTTTTCAGGGCGCTAGGAACTAATCTGGATATTGTGCCCAATAGCTCTTCATTAATATGTTTTTTTTAGAGTCTTTAATTCTTTTTATTTATTTTTTAAAATATTATTTATCAAATTTATTATATTTCATTTTTATTTGGTTTAAGGGAAATCAGGCATTTTCAGTTCTTTCATAGAAAATGAACAGGGCAATAAATGTGCACTCCGAACTTGTTGTGTTTGGTTGTGGATGTTGTGTGTGTTCTGTATGCTGGTGCTTAGTGACGGTGCTTCAGTGTCTGTCAGGTCTTTTTGTCGTCTGGAACTTAGCTGGTGTGTGTTAGGTCATCCTTCAGCTTCTTTTCTCTTCCTGCTGCGTCATCCTCTTCTTTTTCTTCTTCTGTCCATACTTTCCTCTTTCTTGTTCTTCTTTGCGGGTCTTCTTCCTCCTTTGCCTTTCTGGTCATCATGGCTGTCAGTGAGCAGTGCCGTCTTCAGTCTTCTCCTTCAGTCTTCGTCTCATAGGGCTCAGCTGTTCTTGCAGTGCGCGCGTTTCCCTCCCCCCCCCCCCCCCCTCTGTGTGTGTGTGTGTGTGTGTGTGTGTGTGTGTGTGTGTGTGTGTGTGTGTTCCGTTGTCATTGCCGTACTTTTCTTTAAAAAAATTTTTTTTAGAACGTGCTTAAGCCGCAAGCCCACATAGACACGAGGAAGATGGTTTGACTTTCACAACCCGACCACAAGACTGAAAGACACTAGGAAAACTATTGATGCCTATAAACACGCAGAGGACAAAAAAAAGGCCCGTAAATAACAAGGGAGATAATAGAGTTCAGGAAAATTATGAATGTCCATAGAGGCTGGGAGAAAATCATCAGTAGCCCAGAGGACGAGGGACGAAGGATAATCGATGGCCAGCCAGACGTACGCGTGGAAAGTAATTAATGCCTGTGCAAAGGTGCGGAAAATGACCTGTCCACACAGATACGGGGACATGATCGATTAGTGCTTATACACTCCCCGGGAACACTAATGATGTCCTCATAGAGAAAGGCACATTGACCAACGCTCTTTAGACATGCCATATTTGCTGCTTGTTCAGTTCAGTCCAGTTCAATGGTTATTTTAACGTTGTTCATCGTCGATGATTATTAGACGACATCAAAAGGCAACAGAGGCCACTGAGAATGTCAGGCCTACTGTCTCTGGTCATTTTTTCTCCCCCTGTCTTCTTCACATGTTAGAATCTAGACACCCCACTAAGGATAGTTCTGAAAATACTTTGAAAAAAATCACAACAGTCTATCCAACTCTGGGCAATAACGTGTGCAATGTCCACAATACATGTGTCATATACAATCTGGTCAATGCTTTCAAAATATGCAGTATTCATACCTTTTAATTTGTATCGCCCTGTTAAAATTGGGCAGTCTAGTAGTATAGATGGACAGAAATTTTTCCCTCATATACATTATACCTAACAGTAGGAGAGAATTTGGTGTTCCGTGTGTTTAACCTAAGTTTACTGATTTTCTGTGCTTGGGCAGGAGGGCAGTTCATGTGACTTCTTAGTGAAATTTCTGTTATGCATACAGTTTTCCACCAAATGCCGTATTATTTCACTTATAGATAGTTTCAAAGGACGTGCAGAAATGGGTCGAACATTTCCTATAGCTCACTGTTTAGCCAGATTATCTGCTATTTCATTCCACTTTAAGCCACAATGTGATGGTACCCAGCAAAAACCAATGCCTATACATCGATTTCTTAAACAGTAAATAACGTATTTAATTTCATAAAATAAATATGTTCTAGCTTTGCAAGACGTGCGTTACCTTGAAATGACCCGATAAGATATTTTGCCGCTTGTGTGGCAAAATATCTTATTGGGCTATTTCAAGATATCATTTTTCCCCCTGTTTTATGTTTATACTCAGAAAATATTTTACTTCATTTTGGGGGTGTGAGGTTGCTGAGGGATAGAGGGGGAAGGGTGCAGTGGGATGGAGATTGCAGATATGACCAAAACCATGTCATATTCATGCATATAAGATTAACTTTGTTACACTATGATTTTTGTATAATGAAATTCATCTCCTTCAACTTCCGTCGCAATATAATCAAGTTGGTTTCAGCGACGTATGCATCCAGATCCAGATCCAGAACTGGGGCTGAGGCATTTTGTTGAATAACTCCTCTCTCTCTCTTCTCTCTCTCTCTCTCTCTCTCTCTCTCTCTCTCTCTCTCTCTCTCTCTCTGAGGCATTTTGTTGAATAACTCTCTCTCTCTCTCTCTCTCTCTCTCTCTCTCTCTCTCTCTTCTCTCTCTCTCTCTCTCTCTCTCTCTCTCTGTGTGTGTGTCAGTGTGTGTGTGTGTGTGTGTGTGTGTGTGTGTGTGTGCTTACACTTTTCTTTGTCATTATCATCTGCGTCTCCTGTATTGTTGGTCCAGATACACAATCCGCGATTAACGACAGCTGTGGCCCCTTCTTAATTCATTCCTGCCATTCGCTTTGTTGTTGTGTTTCGATTCTTTTCCTCCTCCGTAAGGAATAAATGGTTTGTGCTGATTACACACAAGTCACTCTTGTTAGACCCACCCCTGTCTTTTAGAAGGCGAGAGAGCTCCGTGGCGCATTGCATGTGGTGTACCGCTCACCATAAAACATGCTGTTACAGAGTATTTGGATTTGCATGACATCAGACATGAACACATTTCTGCAGACTACATGAAAACTCTGTTCAGAGATGTTCGACCCGATGTGATTTTTTTTCTTTTTCTTTCTTCTTTTTTTTTTTATCTTTTCTTTCTTTTTCATTCTTTTTTTTTTTGAGGGGGGCAGGAGGTTTCCCGATAACTATTTTCTTTCACATCTGATCTAAGATTTTACTGAAGAAAGATTTTAAGCAACTTTTTCATGTTGAGATTATGTGGTTTATTTTTTGTCTATTTTTTTTAGTTATGTGAGGAATTGATTTTGGCGAGGTGACAGCTCTGGTTTGTCTTCCTCCTCCCTCCCCAACGGTCGGCCCGGCCATAAACCGCAAAATTGAATTGAACTCAATTTGTACAGTAAGAACGCCAAAACGAATTATATCATCTTTGCAACAGTTTTGGCTCCTCTCTCTGTCCCTCCCCCCCCTCCCCCCTCTCTCTCTCATTCTCTTTCTTGTGTGTGTGTGTGTGTGTGTGTGTGTGTGGTGTGTGTGTGTGTTGTGTGTGTTGTTGTTGTTGTTGTTGTTTTTCTTTAACTATTTTAGCCGTTCTTTCTTTCTTCTTCCGTCTTCTTTGCACTGTGCCAATGCCAATTTGTGACATCAGTGGCAGTCTAAAACAGTTTCCTCAAATCGCTGAAAAGCTGAGAATCATTCTACTCCCAAGTCGTCAATCAAACTTCACACACGTTAGGAGCACAAAGCAGGACTAAAGGGGACTGGAAGTGGGTGGGGTGGGGGGAGGGGATAGGGATAGGGATGGTGGTGGGAACATGGGTGGGTGGGTGTAGAGAGGGGACAGGTATGCATCGTTACCCCGATAGACGATCGAACAGAATGAGAGTAGAACCCGTCACCAAATATGATGGCCCTTTCACGACTGAGCGCGCGACATGCAGCTGATAATCCGCAAGGGGAATGAGGCGCACACACCACACACACACAGACACAGACACACACACACATACACACACACACACACACACACACACACACAGAGACCACGCACATGTATTTATCCATATACTATCTATCTACTCTCTCCCTTGATCTATCTATCTATCTATCTAATCTATCTATCTATCTATCTATCTATCTATCTATCAGTCTGTCTTACCGTCTGTCTATCGATCTGTTATACATGTAACACCAACAAATGGAGGGGAAACCAAGTGCAGACACTAGGTCCGTCATAAAGATAATCAAGACAGTGACTTGCAAAGGAGCGCGGGTGACGCAGGGCAAATGTTACCAGTAAAAAGGGGCGTGGGTGACGCAGGGCAAAGGTTACCAGTAAAAAAAAGGGGCGTGGGTGACGCAGGGCAAAGGTTACCAGTAAAAAAAAGGGGGCGCGGGTGACGCAGGGCAAATGTTACCAGTAAAAAAAGGGGCGTGGGTGACGCAGGGCAAAGGTTACCAGTAAAAAAGGGGGCGTGGGTGACGCGGGCAAAGGTTACCAGTAAAAAAAAAGGGG
>CM031612.1:37208398-37213398 GCA_018398815.1 Conus ventricosus | reverse complement strand
CGACGCATATAACCTAAGGCAGAAAAGACTTTCTATTTTGAATTAGGCCTAATCTAAGATAATTTTACGTTATTAGGTTTTACGAGTCACTTAAGATATAAGCGATATCCATGTTGTCATCATTTATGTATTTGTATTTTTGTCGGTTGATCGAACACATAGGGTGGGAAATACTAGCCCTGTGTGGAATTAGGCTTTCCTCTTAAAATGTGTACTTGTCCTTAGATACATGTTTCATGGTGTTTGTCGTTTTTGTTTCATTATTCGACGTTGACCAATTTCGGACGCATAGTGGTTGTGATATAGTTGATTTACTTGGTTTGATGCATTATATGCCATATTTGCAGTATTTTCTGTAATTTTGCACTTCCATGGCATTAGAGCTAATCAGGCTATTGTCATTAAAGATGTCATTGTCATTGTCATTTCCCCTCTCTCTCTCCCCTCTCCTCTCTCTCTCTCTCTCTCTCTCTCTCTCTTCTCTCTCTCTCTCTCTCTCTCTCTCTCTCTCTCTCTCTGAGCGCGCGCGCCCGCGCGTGTGTGTGTATGTTTGAGTGAGACAAATTAGCCATGGGGAAAACAAGTGCAGGCTAACAATTCTGTCATTACACTAATGACTAAGCGAAGATTAAAAGTAAGAAAGAAAGAAAGGCGGAAGGGGGGGGGGGGGGGAGGGGGGGGGGGGGGGGGGTAGAGAAAGACAGCGGGAATGAAAAATTACGACGTTAGGTTAAAATTGCAAAATCCTTTACCAGCAACATATGGTAATCATTGTAGTCCATCTTGAAAACAGAACCATTTATATCACCTGTGCCGAGCCAAGCACACACACACACACACACGCACGCACGCACGCACGCACGCTCGCACGCTCGTTCGCACGCACGCACGCACGCACGCACGCTCGCGCGCACACACACCGCACGCACGCACGCACGCACGCACGCACGCACGCACGCCGCACGCACGCACGCACGCACCACCACACACACACACACCACACACACACACACACACACACATATATATATTATAATATATATTATAATATATAATATATATATATAATATATATATATATATATATATATATATATTGTGTGTGTGCGTGGTGTGTGTGTGTGTGTGTGTGTGGTGTGTGTGTGTGTACATGTATGTATGTATATATATATATATATATTCTATATATAGAGAGAGAGAGAGACAGACAGACAGACAGACAGTACACAGACAGTCAAACCGACAGACGGACGACCCGAGCCTTGCGCGGTTCTTCCACTTTGTCTGGTTCATCTGAAAGCGAGAAGTGAAGGGGCCGCCCCGACATGTGGGGCCATGACCTATCACGATAAGGAGGAGGGGGATCGACAGGAGAGCGGCACGAGAGGCAGGGGAACCTCCTCACGTAGCTGTCGGGGCCCCAGCTAGAGGAAAAGAAACAGTCAGTCATCGGGCGGCAATCTAATTGGGAGGGGTAAACAATCATTTCTTTCTTTCTTTCTTTTTTTCTTTTTTTTTTTTCTTTTTGGTCTGAAATAATCTGGAGGTGTTTTCTACTTTTTTTCCCCTTTTCTCCAGCCTGTTTGTTCATCGGTCTTCCTTTGTGACTGTACTGCTGTCTCTGTGTATGACTGTACTGCGTCTCTGTGTAGACTGTACTGCTGTCTCTGTGTATGACTGTACTGCTGTCTCTGTGTATGACTGTACTGCTGTCTCTGTGTATGACTGTCTGTCTGTTTGTCTGTCTGTCTATCCAGTATTTGTCGTTTTCTTCTTTTCCCACCTCTCACATCCTTCGCTTTTCTCACTTTCTGTCTCCGAATGGAACATTTGCGGCCCATAGTGCCGTAAGACTACACAATAGTAGGGAACTACGCCTTGTAGAATTCGCCAGTAATGGTGACGTCAGCCAGACAGGCTACATTCTGGCACAGGCACCGGCCCAAGTCTGGCAATACTACGGCTAAAAACAAAGACATTGTCCTGAATTCAACTTGGCAGTGACCTCGACGTTGACCCGATGAACGTCAAAGTACGGTTGAAGAACAGCAACAACGAGGGTAAAACAAGCCGTCTCAAATTCAATCTTCACCAACTGAAAGATCCTGACATCACTGAACAATTTCCAAGCGAGGAGTAAATTCGCTCCACTGCCACTTGCTTGAAGAAGACCTTGAAGCCCTCGCAAACCAATTCAAGAAGTGATGAGTGACAGTAGAAGGAGCTTAAGGTCGCAGAAGATGAGTGGTGAAAGAAGGGGGAAAACCAGTGTTGTAAACACAGCCTTTCTTCGTGTCTTGACCCGATCCCACTTCTAAACAGAGGGATTAATCTTGAAGAAATGTGAAAGAAAGCTGCATTGAACAGTAGTGAGAACATCGAGAAAACCTACACAACAAAGAAAAAGAGCCGGTGGGCTCTGCAGTCATGAAATACGGGCTGGTACACCCATGGGAACGCTCCCGTGGAGGTTCTGTCGTGTCACGTCCAGTGGCCATGACAGAATGGCATCTCCCAGGGAGCAGTTATGTCCCTTCACGTGTTACTGGAATGCCCTGTGCGTGCCTGCACCCTATGTGAACACAGCGCAGGCTTCCAAGGGTAGTGCAGAATTGCTCCCAGCTGCTTTGTTGGGCAGTAGAGGACAGTACTTCTCTGGGTCCTACCCGCACCATCGGGTGTATCTTTGCCTTTTCCTTTCTGGTAAAATAATTGACCCAACAGAAGCAAAGTAAGGTCAACACCCATCAGGAAAAAGACGCAACTGTCTCACACAACAAGAAGACATAAAAACGTGGAACGCTCCAACTGTTTGAGTGTTCTCTGCTCCTGGTGTGACGTGGTGGATCCAGTTTTGCTACCAATAACCAGTCGGGCCGTAAGTTCTGCTGGAGAGCTTCCAACGTCGTAGTAGACGGGGACAGGGTCAGTTGAGTGCGTTTTGTTCATCTGGGAAGTTTTATGAACCTACTGGTCGAATTCTATAAACGCGTACAAGGATGGTTATGATGTTAAACAATCACAGATAGTCCACGCATCTGTTAGCCACGACCATGTCAGAATGGTGTCAATGCTTACCTGGTCATAGCGTTTTTTTTTTGTTTTAGTTTAGTTTCTTGGTTGTTGTTTTTTACCTTGAATGGTCTTGGTAATCTTGAAAGCCTCTCATTTCGAACTACCAGTTGTAGAGCGCGGACTCGTGCCTTGGGTTTGAAAGGTATCGAATTCGGTACAGGGGGATTTTTCCCTGGGAAAGTTAACATTGGTTCTGACTCCATTTCCACACAGTACCTTCGAATAAGACTATAAACCGAGGTTTCGTGTGTGAACGCACGACAACATCTTGCACCACGTAAAATCCCATCACCAACTTTCGGAAGAGAGGCAGTTTGGCCATGGTATGGATCGACGTATACATAGCATGCGCCTTTCCCTGAAGATGGAGTATGGCTGCCTTAATGGCGGAATCAAAACGGTCATATACACAAAACTCTATTGCCTGTTATACAGGCAGTGTCCGCAGGATATCAGCCTGCGTACGCAGAAAGAAAGAAAACAATTCCCGAACGGCTTTCATCATCCTTCCTTATTCTGTTTCATGAGGTGATACATCTTCCCCTACATGAGGTTGATACAATCCTTCCCCTAACATGAGGTGATACATCCTTCCCCTGACCTGGGTTGATACATCCTTCCCTACATGGGGTGATACACCTTCCCATTACATGAGGTGATACATCTTTCCCTACATGAGGTAACACCCTTTCCCCTAACTGAGGTAATTAATCCTTCCCCTACATGAGGTATCATCCTTCCCCTACATGAGGTAAAATCCTTCCCAACTTGAGGTGATACATCCTTCCCCTACATGAGGTGATACATCCTTCCCCTACATGAGGTAATAATCCTTCCCCTACATGAGGTGATACATCCTTCCCTAATGAGGTGATACATCCGTCCCTACATGGGATAACATCCTTCCCCATGAGGTGATACAATTCCCTACTGAGGTAATACATCCTTCCCTACATGAGGTGATACATCCTTCCCTACATCTTCACCAGTTCCTCATTAGTTTTCCTGGCAGCTCATGAGGTGATACATCCTTCCCCTATCCATCTTCACCAGTTCCTCATTAGTTTCTCCTGGCAGCTCTGAGGTGTACATCTTCCCTACATCGTCACCACTTCCTCATTAGTGTTCCTGGCAGCTCATGAGGTGACATCTTACCTTCCTACATCTTCCCAGTCCTCAGTTAGTTTTCCTGCAGCATGGCTTTTTCTGCAATATGAAATAACGGAACTGTTTTTTGTGGTGTGGTGTGTGGTGTGGTGGGGTGGGGGGGGGGGGGGGGTACAATGTATTGTACATTTTATAACGTCATATCAAATATGATGTTAATGCTCCTATTTTTTTTAAAAGTAGTCTTCCAAGTAGTATATGCGACACATTTAATTCTTTTTGCCAAATTCCTTCTTGGTGAGGACGAGGGCTTCCGGGACACAAGGAGAAGAAGAAGATGAAGAAAATGCTCAGATATATTACAAAATGTCCTTTCTCTCTCTGTTTTCTGGTTGTGTACTGGGTGGGCCGGTGTGTAGTGAACAGTAGAATGCTACAACTACTACTCCTGCTGCTGCCACTACTACTACAACTATGACGACGACGACAACTTCTGCGACCATTGCTACTACTACTTCTACTGCTACTACGACTACCAATGATAGTGAAAATTTGTCCTTCGATTTGGTCCAAGCTGTTCTAATAAGCATGGAACTGGGATAGGGAGAAATAGGTGTGGGGATAGAGAGAAGGGGTGAAGGAGGGAACGAGGAGTGACTCAGAGCGACGTGAATCTTGTAGAATGATTTTACCTCTTGAATTTGTTTTGGGGATATCTCTGGTTATTTCATGTTTTCCCAGCCCTTTTTCTATCTCTGTCTGTACGTCTTTCTCCCTATTTTTCTCTATCTGCTTCGGTCGTTGTTTCTTTCTATCTG
>CM031612.1:37200898-37203398 GCA_018398815.1 Conus ventricosus | reverse complement strand
GCGCGCGCGCGCGCGCGGTGCCTATGTCATGCTTTCAAGAGCGCGCGTGTCTGTGTGATTGCGCACGCAGGTTTTTTCACGCGGTGTTCTGTCTGTTTGTTTTACTCTCAGGCTTGTGTTAACATTTCTCGCGCAACTATATACTGCCGTTTTTATGTAAATGCTTTTTGGTACTGACGTTTAATATTTTCTAGATTAATTTTTGGTGCAAGTGTGGTAGTGTGTGTGTGTGTGTGTGTGTGTGTGTGTGTGTGTGTGTGTGTGTGTGTGCGTGCGTGCGTGCGTGCTGTGCGTGCGTGCGTGCGTGCGTACGTGTGTGCGTGCGTGCGTGCGTACGTGTGTGCGTGTGTGTGCGCGCGCGCATGTGTGTGTGTGCGTGTGTAGCTTGTGTGTGTGCGTGTGTGGTGTGTGTGTGTGTGTGTGTGTGTGTGTGTGTTTGTGCGCGAGCGCCCGCGCACGCACGCACGCGCGCTGGGGAGTGCGGTCACAATGTGTTGGCCACGTGTGCTCGCCTGTTCCTGTTATCGGAAAGCAGATCAGGACAACACGGGGAGATTATCCTTGCCCAATACCACCCCACCCCCACCCCGCTCACCACCCTCCTTTCTCTACACCGCTGCCGCTGAATCCCTTTCAATGCGAGCGTCAGTTCTTTTTTCCCCACATGCTTTTTTCTGCCTGTCTTCCCGCCGCGTGTTGCTTCGTCACAGTCTCTTAGCGCTGGCTGTCTGTGGATAGCCACGTCAAGGGGGATTACCGCGTTCTGTACTTCACAAATTGCTTTTTGTTTTGAGTTTCCTGAAAGTTTGTTTTTGTTGTTGTTGATTAGTGCGTTTTTTTTTTTTTTTTTTTCTTTTCTTTGGTTGGTTGGTTCGATGTTTTTTGTGTCAGGGTTTTCTTTTTTGTGTTCTTCCTAGCAAAAGTTGTTGAATAAAGAAACACGCGCGCGTGCGCCGCGCAAACACACACACACACCACACACGCACGCACGCACACACGCACACACCACGCACCCCCACACCACACACACACACACACACGCACGCACCACCACCACCCGAGGGAAGGCGAATAGTGAGACGCAGAGCACAGGACAAGGGGTATAGTGAACAGGCGACGGGGTAGTGATGCAGAGAAGATATAGCACATAACATGAACACGACACGGTAATGACACACGAGGAGGGATAGTATGACACAGGAAGGTATAGCTAAAGACACAGGAGGGTATAGGATGCGAGTGGGGTAGTGATGACAGGAGGGAAGGAGTAGTGAACAGGGGAAGGGTATAGTGATGACACGAGGTAGGGTATAGTGATGACACGAGAGGGTATAGTGATGACACGAGTAGGTATAGTGATGACAGGAGGGAAGGGGTATAGTGATGACAGAGGGAGGGGGTATAGTGATGACAGGAAGGGAAAGGAAGGTGATATAGTGATGACAGAGGGAAGGGTATAGTGATGACAAGAGTTAGGGTATAGTGATGACAGGTGGAAGGGTAAGTGATGACAGGAGGGAAGGGGTATAGTGATGACAGGGGGTAGGGGTATAGTGATGACACGAGGAAGGGTATAGTGATGACAGAGGAAGGGGTATAGTGATGACAGAGGGAAGGGGTATAGTGATGACAGGAGGAAGGGGTATAGTGATGACAGGAGGGAAGGGGTATAGTGATGACAGGAGGTAAGGGGTATAGTGATGACAGGGGTAGGGGTAATAGTGATGACAGGAGGAAAGGGGTATAGTGATGACAGAGAGGAAGGGGTATAGTGATGACAGGAGGGAAGGGGTATAGTGATGAACAGGAGGTAGGGGTATAGTGATGACAGGGGAAGGGGTATAGTGATGACAGGAGAGGGGTATAGTGATGACAGGAGGTAGGGGGTATAGTGTTGACAGGAGGTAAGGGGTATAGTGATGACAGGAGGAAAGGGGTATAGTGATGACAGGAGGAAAGGGGTATAGTGATGACAGGAGGAAAGGGGTATAGTGATGACAGGAGGTAGGGTATAGTGATGACAGGAGGTAGGGGGTATAGTGATGACAGGAGGGAAGGGGTATAGTGATGACAGGAGGTAGGGGTATAGTGATGACAGAGGGAGGAAGGGGTAAAGTGATGACAGGAGGGAAGGGTATAGTGATGACAGGAGGGAAG
Source organism: Conus ventricosus (assembly GCA_018398815.1). Lineage (NCBI taxonomy): Eukaryota > Metazoa > Mollusca > Gastropoda > Neogastropoda > Conidae > Conus > Conus ventricosus. The sequence continues at coordinate 37,201,241 of CM031612.1, read as the reverse complement.
GGTATAGTGATGACAAGAGCGAAGGGGTATAGTGATGACAGGAGGGAAGGGGTATAGTGATGACAAGAGAGAGAGGGGTATAGTGATGACAGAGGGAAGGGGTATAGTGATGACAAGAGCGAAGTGGTATAGTGATGACAGGAGGGAAGGGGTATAGTGATGACAAGAGGGAGAGGGGTCTAGTGATGACAGGAGGGAAGGGGTATAGTGATGACAGGAGGGAAGGGGTATAGTGATGACAAGAGCGAAGGGGTATGTGATGACAGGAGGGAAGGGGTATAGTGATGACAAGAGGGAGAGGGGTATAGTGATGACAGGAGGGAAGGGTATAGTGATGAGAGAG
>CM031612.1:37193398-37198398 GCA_018398815.1 Conus ventricosus | reverse complement strand
CCTCTCTCTCTCTCTCTCTCTCTCTCGCTATAGGAAATTCGATTCTAATAATTTCTTGTCCGTTTTTGTGTAGCGCAAATTTTTCTGAGGTGTATCAGCACAATGACCCTGATGGAGCACTGACTGCTTGGTATGACATATTTATCTCTGTCTTTAATAAACACGTGCCATCGGTAACTAAACGTGTCAAACCAAGAGATAAGCCACCGTGGTATAATGAAAAAATCGATAAGGCCATTAATTTACGAGATATTCTATTGCGAACAAATGGTAAAGATGATAAATTTAAAAAGCAAAGAAATAAGGTAACCGATATGAAAAGAGCCGCCCAAAATAAATTTTTAGTGACCTTATTTCCCGTAAAGAAGATTCTAAATCGATCTGGAAAGCTATCAATGAGCTCTCCGGTAAAACCTTGTCATCTAGTGCTCCTTCTGAGAGAACATTGTCTGCTGAACTCTTAAATGATCACTTCACAACTGTTGCAGAAAAGACGATCAAAGCTGACTGTTCAAAAGACAATGACCTATTTGAGCTAAAAGCGTACTGTGTATCGAAAAAACATAAAATCTAAGCTTCAAATCGAGTTTATTGGTGTACATGATGTTTATAAGGAATTGTGTTCTTTAAATCAGTCCAGTTCTCGAGGTTTAGATGATTATAGATGGTAAAATTTTGAAAATTGCTGCTCCAATTATATCAGAGCATCTAACATATATTTACAATCTTTCCATTGATAAAGGGGGTTATCCACAATCCTTCAAAGATGCTAAAGTTTTATCTTTTTAAAATCTGGTGATCCCTTTGATCCTTCTAACTACAGACCTATATCTATCCTATCTATTCTATCTAAACCCCTTGAAAAACACATTAAATATAGTATCCATAAACATTTTATGAAATACAATTTATTACATTCTAATCAAAGCGGATTTCGAGAAAATCATTCTGTCACACCTTGCTCACTAATATAATTGAACAATGGCATTTAAATAAAACAATGATCTCTTCACAGGAACAATTTTTGTCGACTTCGCTAAAGCATTTGACACTATAGATCACAATCTACTGTTAAGAAAACTAGCATTGTATGGTTTGTCCCCTGAAGCTCTTCAAACTCATATCCTCATTTCTCAACTGTAGGCGACAAGTAGTCTTTAAAAATTCTGTTTTTTCATCTCTTATGCCAGTAAATTATGGCGTTCCCCAAGGGTCAGTCCTGGGGCCTATCTTATTCTCAGTTTATATAAATGATCTTCCTTTACATATATCTTCTCCATGTGGGGATTTTTGCTGATGACACTACTCTCCACAATAAAGACAAAGATGCTGACTCAGTATGTATCAAATTACAGAATGATCTTAATAAACTTGCAAAGTGGACTAATTTGAACCATATGGCCCTCCATCCTCAAAAGTCTAAATTTACGATGACTACAACAGACAAAAACGTCAGAATATGAAAACCGATTTATTTAAAATACGTTTACAAGATAAAGTCTTAGAAGACGTTAAATCACACAAATTATTTGGCCTTACAGTTGATAATAATCTTTCGTGGTCTGATCATATTTCTAATTTGTCCAAAGATTATCTAAAAAATTATTCTTGTTGAACCGAATCAAGAATTTCCTTGATCAACATACCAGAAAGTTATATTTCTATTTCATATGTACAACCAGACATTAACTACGCTTCTACATGCTGGGATTTAGCCAGCAAAAATTGCTTAAAAACCACTAGAAAGCATGTACAGACGCGCTATTAAGCTCATACTCTTGAAATCTTCTCTACAAAGCTAGTGATTATAAAGATCTTAACATTCTTCCATTCGATCTAAAATGCTGCTTTAATAAAACTGTCTTTATGTATAAAATTATTAATAATCTTGCGCCACCTTATCTTCATGACAAATTTCCCTTAATCAAAATTCGAGGCAAAAATATCCTATATACCCCTCGACCACGAACTGATCTTTTTAAGTCATCCCTTACCTTACTCTGGGAGTAAATTATGGAACGAAATCCCTACACATTTAAAACAGGAAAATAGTTTAACAGCGTTTAAAAAAGCATATTTCAAATACCTCATAGACCATTTGTAAATTATGTTTCACCTAACTGTATAGTCTCCCAAGTTTGATATTCCTTTTGACACAAATGGTCTTCGTGGTCGGGTGGGCTATAGCCATATCACATGATTGACTTATGAAATGTTTATGTAATGCCTGTGCGATGTTTACATATGTTTAGTTTTGCATGTGTGTGTGTGTGTGTGTGTGTGTGTGTGTGTGTGTGTGTGTGTGTGTGTGTGTGTGTGCAATATGTTATAATAATGAGATTGCTTACTATTTTCTTATAAATTTAAAAAAAAAGTTTTGTTTTTGTTTTGTTTTTCTTATTTTCTGTGTTTAATTTTGGGCAAATTGATTTAATTGTTCCTTTCATTTATTGTTATTCTGAGGGCATAGTTTTAAAAAAGCTTCCAGCTTATCTATTCACCCTCATTAAAGATTTCGAGTTTCGAGTTTTTTCGAGTTTCCTCTCTTTACTTTCTCTCTCTAACTTCTCTTTCTCTATCTCTCATCCTCCACTCTCTCTGTCCGTCTCTCTCTGTCTTTTCTGTCTCTGTTTCTGTGTGTCTGTCTGTCTTTGTCTCTTTGTGTCTCTGTCTCTCTCTCTCTCTGTCTCTGTCTGCCTGCCTGTCTCTCTCACTCTCTCTCTTTCTCTCTCTCTCCCTCTCCCTCTCTCTCTCTGTCCGTCTGCCCCCCCCCCCCCCACCTCCTCTCTCCATGTTTGTGTGTTCGTCTCTGTCTATCTGCCTGTCTCTGTCTCTTCTTGTCTTTTTCCGTATTTGTTCTATATGTCTGTCTCTCCCACTCGCGCTCTCTTCTCAGTCACGACTCGGTGTCTCGTTTCTGCTGACCGCGGGTTGTTGGCAATCCATGCAGGTCATTGAGTGTGACTGTCTGTCCTTAATAATAATGAAATAATATGAATACTTATATAGCGCCTATTCTCGGCTAGAGACCAAGCGCTAAGCGCTGTACACATCCCCCACTCGTTTACACAATGGGTTGCCTACCTGGGTAGTGCCGACTGAAGTAGCTGCCAGCTGGCGCTTCATTCAGTCGTTTCCCGTTTCATCCAGTCAATATCGTCCAATATCATTCACTCAATATCCTTACTTCCTTCATTCTTTCAATTTCTTACGCAGGGGGTATGGGTAAAGGTGTAACTTGTCATTCATACCAACGGCCAACTGGCCTTCTCTTTTCCGAAAGTTGGTGATGGGATTTTACGAGTGTGCAAGATGTTATGCGTGCGTTCACACACGGAACCTCGGTTTATAGTCTTATTCGAAGGACTGTATGGGAAATGGAGTCAGAACCAATGTCAACTCCGAGGGAAAAATCCGCCTGTACCGAAACGGCCCGGCGGAGTAGGTAGGCCCATACCAGTAGGTGATGAATGTTAGCTGAACTTTCTGAACTTCATCTACGAAAACCGTTAAGTTTTCATCACCACTGCACCTTTGAGGGGAAGACCAACTTTCAGCGGGCTGCAACAATAAAACACACCTTGTCACTAGGCATGTGTTGTGAAATGATGAACGTATTGTTTTGGCCAATTTATTAACCGTTTATAAATGTTTAGGGATGTTGTAGAATGTAGATGATGTTAGTTTGAAACAGAGAGTGTAAACCGTGCTTCGTGTTTTAACGAGCGCTTGTAGCCGTGGCATAGATAACATTCATTGTTGTGGTATTTCCATTAAATCAGAACGGGCGTTCCTTTGTGTATTTTTTTTTCTTCCTCACAGAAACTGTTCCCCGCTCTCCCTCTCTTCCTCTTCTTCATATATACTGTTTCTTTCTTTTCTTTTTCTTTTTTTTTTTTGCTGTGAAAGGAAATTCACCACGGAAATTAGCCATGACCAGGTTTATCTTTGTCTCGGGTTCTTGTGGTGGTTGCTGGGTGCGTTCTACATACGGCACACGAATCTATTGTCTTATCCATAAAGCTTTCTTGAGAGCAATAAGACAATAGCGCCTGTTCAGCCCGCGGAACCAACTGGGGAGTTTTTGCTTCCAAGACTGCTGAGGAATTTGCCCAAAGCCATAAAGTGCAATAACGACAAGAGTGCTGAATCCGTGATACGCGTATTAACGTGTTGCGCTGATGAGGCGATGTTAGGAGACACTCCAGTGATGAAGAATTTAGAGGCTGGAAACCTGGACTCCAGGAATGCAAATTAAGCCCTGTTGTTGATGGACCACTTAACCTCTGTGGTACCTGACAGTGGGACAAATGGACCACTTAACCTCTGTGGTACTTGACAGTGGGACAAATGGACCACTTAACCTCTGTGGTACTTGACAGTGGGACAAATGGACCACTTAACCTCTGTGGTACCTGACAGTGGGACAAACGGACCACTTAACCTCTGTGGTACCTGACAGTGGGACAAATGGACCACTTAACCTCTGTGGTACTTGACAGTGCGACAAATGGACTACTTAACCTCTGTGGTACCTGACAGTGGGACAAATGGACCACTTAGCCTCTGTGGTACCTGACAGTGGGACAAATGGACCACTTAACCTATGTGGTACCTGACAGTGGGACAAATAGACCACTTAACCTCTGTGGTACTTGTCAGTGGGACAAATGGACCACTTAATCTACGTGGTACTTGACAGTGGGATAAATGGACCACTTAACCTCTGTGGTACTTGACAGTGGGACAAATGGACCACTTAACCTCTGTGGTACTTGACAGTGGGACAAATGGACCACTTAACCTCTGTGGTACCTGACAGTGGGACAAACGGACCACTTAACCTCTGTGGTACCTGACAGTGGGACAAATGGACCACTTAACCTCTGTGGTACTTGACAGTGCGACAAATGGACCACTTAACCTCTGTGGTACCTGACAGTGGGACAAATGGACCACTTAGCCTCTGTGGTACCTGACAGTGGGACAAATGGACCACT
>CM031612.1:37175898-37188398 GCA_018398815.1 Conus ventricosus | reverse complement strand
TGTTTTAAAGTTGGCAAGAAAATTCAAGTCAATCGCGTACATGTACACACAGGGGAAAGACGTAAACGGATTTTGATTTTGAAACATTTTCCTTGAGTATTTGTGGGGATGCTTTAATTCTGTGTATTTGAAATGATCCATTGTGTTTACCTTGTTGTCGTATCCTCAAACACCACTAAGTTAATGGTGTCTGTCGAGGAATTTCGTTCACGTGCAAGTAGTTTGAATTTGAATTCGGTTAAGACGTCGTTTGTGCCAACACGGTGAAAAGCTTGGTACACAATCCAGGAAAAGGTTGTAACTGTGTGGTGGTAATTCCACTGTCAGACGCGGAACACAGATCGCACAAAGACACAGTAACTGGTGTAAATTGTTAAGTCGCCGGAGATGAATCCTACACCTTTAAGAAAAAAAAAAACAAACTTGAAAAAAGCGCTAGCCTTGTTTGGGGATGCCTCTGTCCATTTCCTCCCCAAATACAGCTGAGTAATCAGCGGCTCATCATGCAATGCCCTCAAAATATATATTGGAAAATCGAGGAGATCATGAATTGAACCACGCGATTGAATTCGAAACCTGTTTGGGACAAGAAATGTTAGAAGAAGAATACAGAAAATACCGTGCTGAAAGCACACTTCGAGTATGCGTGTTCATGCGCCGCGCGCGCGCGTGCGCGCTTTGCGTGCGTGCGTGCGTGCGTGCGTGCGTGCGTGTGGTTTGTGGTGTGCAATTATATGCCATTCAGCGTTTTATATCCAAAATGCTGTGGATGATGCTGTCTTTGACTGCCTATTAGTGGGGGTTCTATGTCGCAGAATTAACCAGAATTGGTGCACATTCGTGCAACAAGCACAATACTTTGGTATATTGTTCTTTACAATGTTTATAATTGATTTCAGAATTTGAAGCCACTTCAAAATTTTTTTTTAAATTTTGAGAAATAAATAAAAAAGATGACCAAAATTGCAAAACGATTTTCTGGGCGCGAGGTGCCCGCAGTGAATATTATCAAGCAAAATGAATGTGAGCTAAAATTATTTTCTAATGATAACATGTTGGATAATGATTTTATTGTGTATGAAAATACATATGTTTATCCAAAAATTTGCTGGTGTTATTTTGTTTCCGAATTCTCTATGACATTGTAGACCCGCAGAGGGGAAAATCAAAATGGCCGCTTCCGATCGCGTGTTCGTAATTTGCTAGTGAAAACTTTGTCTTTCGAGGTGAATTATGGATTTACAGCTTTTCCCAGATAGTATTGAAATGTCATTCTGTCATCTTATTTGTTACTGAAGCGTACTAATACCATCCTTTACCTACCCCTTTAAATAAGTTGCCTATTGTGTGTGTATTTCCCAGTGTTTTCCCCCCTACATTTTGGAGAAGTTCGTTTATAGCCTATATAATATTCTTCTTCCTGAAAGACTGGTACACTCAAAAACGAAAGGTCACAATATATATAAAATAAAATTATATAAATATATATATATATATATATATAAATATATATTTTGTAATAATAAATGTATTTGAGGATTCTCAGGAGATTTTTTTTTTAAAAACCGGGAAGACGGAACAAATGTTGAAAACCCGCGCGCGAGTACGTGTGGGGTGCTTGCGCGCACAACGTGTGTGTGTGTAATGGAAAAAGGAAACAATTCAGTGTCCAATCCCATTTCAAAATGAGGAAAAGAGAGGCAGATAGAGGGAAAAGAGAGCAGAAGCAGAGATAGAGAAAAAGAGAGAGTGGCAAAATGAGTCTTATGTTTGGAAGGGGGGCACTTGAAGTGTAAAAGAAAGTGAAAGAGTGGTAGATGAGGAGTTTTAAAGGGGGGCACTTAAAAGGTGTGTATGAGGGGAAAATATGGGTAGATAGATAATAGATGCACACAGATTGTTAAACATGTGTAGTGGCTATGAGTATGCATACCTGGATGGGGGAGATGGTGTTTGGGGTATATATAGGAGATCCAAGTAAAGGTTGTTCTGCACAATTCTTAGCCACTGACAATGCATTGAGTTATTGAACAGCAGAGCCGACCACTCAGACTGTTCCATATCTTTTGATCTCCCTTGCATCCTTGAAGGGATCCTCAAGCATAGGCTCAAAATTGTCCCCTACATTTTAATACTGTTTGCATAATGCTTTAGTTTTTCAGCAACTTTTTTCCTCTCCACACTTTAGTTTTATTCCATTACTATCCTTCGCTGGCTGCTTTGGGGGTGATTTTGGAATTTTTTAAAACCCTTGGTGATGAGAACACCACAGAATTATGGACTGTAGTGTGTCCTATTTGACACCAGGAGCGCAGACACAGTCAAGCCGTGTCTCCCTGATGATCCAATCAGCGGACGAAAGGCAAAAGAGCAGGCGATACAATTAGATCTGTCTTCGAGAGGGTTTACAGTGGTTCCCTCATGCAGCTGGTGAAGGGGTTCTCATTATTTAAAAACAATTTCCCCCATTTCTTCTTCTTTTTTAAAAGTTCAAATTTTTACCAAGCTTTAAACTAAGCTAACTGAAGAATTGTTAGCCTACACTTGTTTAACCCCCACTACTTAATGTTTCAGCATTATATACATTACGCTCTACATGTGATATTGTAGATATGCTAAATATGTACATGGGGTGTGCAGAAGAATAAGGGGGGATTGGGGAAGGGGTATAGAGAGAAATGGGTGGAGGAGAGGTCGTGGGAAAGGAAAAGATTTTGGAATGATTCAAACTAATCCATCAATCTTTTTTTCCACCCCCAGCCGGCATTATCGCACCAATCCAACCCCATTATCTCACTACGACAATGACATCATCCGTAAAACTTACTTATGATAGTGATCATCATCCATCAGTCATAGATCAGTTCCTCTATTCCCCCAACTGGCATTAACATGCTAAGGCCAGCATACTATTCCACTTTTGTAATGACCATCATCCCACACTACTGTGAATCACACACACACACAAAACCATGACTTTGGATAATCATCAACCATCAATCATTGTTTGTAAACCTCCTTCTTTCCCCCCAAACCCGGGCATTATTGCACCAGTGCCACAACATTATCCAACTTACATAACAATGATCATCACCTACAATACTGTTGATCTCGAATGATACATGATCATCACCGACCAGTCATCGACCCCCCCCCCCCCCCCCCCATCCACCTTTTTCTGAACCGGCAGTATTATACTAATGACACCACATTATTTCCCTTATCACAATGACCATCACCTACAGTATCTCACTTATGAAATGATCACATCATTAAAAAAAAAATATATATATATATATATATAATATATATAAATATTACAGTGTGTGTGAAAGAGAAAAAATGGGTGGGTGTGTATGTGGGTGAAAACTCCCCACAGTTATCTCATTATGACCATAATTCACCCATAATACCCTCCCCTCTCCCCCCCCCCTCCCTACCCTTACCCCCCACCCCCTTTCTTTTCCCCAACAACACTATTGCATGAATTTCTCACCCTCCACACACCCCATGCATCCCATTTGTGGGGAGGAGAGAATGAACTCTTTCTCCCCTCCCCCCTCCCCCATTACCCTCTTCTACGCCCCTCCATTTTCTGTTTCCCCCCCTCCCCCCCCCCCCCTCCCCAACGATATCTTACCACCCATTGATCATTTCCTTTCTCTTCCAATCTTTAAACTGTCATTACCCACACCCCCACATACGACTACCCCACATAACTACTCTCATCACCGTGACCTCCCAAATAAAATTGTTCATTTATTTTCTTATTCATTATATCTTTTAAAATTCTTTATTTAACTTCTTGTATCTTTTTCATTTATTTTACTCATTTATTTATTTATTATTATGATTTTTTTTAAAATTTAATATTATTTTAAACTTATTTTTGTGTTATGGGTGCAGAGAATGAATGTACAGCAAAACGACCCCCCTTTTTTGCTGCGGCCATCTTGGAAATTGCTCAAAAAACACAAATTTTCCTTCTTTTTTTTTAAAATAGACCTGTACCGGGTTTTATTTCAGGGCATGAAATTGTGCTTCCAGTCAGATTTGGTGTTTGAAAGCATTAAATAAACAATTTTGAAACATATATCCAATTTTTACGTCGGCCATTTTGAAAAATCCCCAAAAACACTTTTTTTATACAAATTTTTCATGGGGCTCTAAATCAGGTTTTGTTCAGGACATAAAACTGCCACTCTCCCAAAATTTTGGGTGCTTGTTTGCATGAAGTGCATGATTTTTCGACATAGAACCCCCGCTATATAGGAATCCAACAGTTTTTTTTTTTCATCCAGAGATACCCATTGTAAAAATGTCACGCTGCCTCAACAGGATAACCACGAACAAGACCGTGGCAAACAAACGTAGAAGCAAGCACTCGAGGGTCCTTGACAGGACATTTCATGGGCAAGCAAACCCACTTACGGGCCAGATAATTTCCTTTTCCAAATCTATTCGTTTTCGTTGCAGCTGCCTTAAACTAGTGAGAACGAAATGGACCCCCCCACCCCACCCACCCCCCCCCCTGACCCCCATCCCTCCTTTTTCTCCTCCGCGAAAATCGACGTGTCAGAGAGTTGTAACATAGACGCTTTGAAGATGAATTTTCCTCTTCATTCTGGAATGGCCCAAAACATTGTGACCTGAGAGAGAATTTTGTGTGCTAACATAAATATCCTGAATTTACGTCTGCCTAGTAGAGTTCTTTCGTTTCAATTCGTGTTAGTTACCGGTAAAAAAATAAAAATAAAAAAAAGAAAAAAAAAAAGAACATCAACTGATTTCGCAAAGATATTTATTACAGTAAAATAAAATGATTGCTTCTGGTCTTTGACTTTGTATTCTTACTAAGATTTATAATTAGAATATAAAAAATATCCATAACTGTAACTGTTTTATTTGTTTATATTCTGTAAATTTATTCATTCGTTTATCTATTTATTTACTATTTATCTATTTATTTATGTATTTACATTACTTACTGTGTATTCATTCCTTTTCCCTTTTTCATTTTTTATGTATTCATTTTTAGTAGAAATGTTTGGTCTTCTTCTGTCTAAAAGATCTATATGGGTAAAAGATCTATATGACTAAAAGATCTTCAGCTTTCCTTTCCTTATTTGATTTCACATGAAGTGGGTTAATGGCATCACGTTTTGTTTTTGTTTTTATCCTCAATGTCCTCAACAGGAACAAAAAGAAAATATCCATAAAATGTGGTGGGTGGGTGGGTGGGGGTGCGTGCGTGCGTGCGTGCGTGCGTGGTGTGCCTGCGTGCGTTTATGTGTGTGTTTCTGTGTTGGTGGGGGGGAGGGGGGGGGGACGCGCGAGCTTTGTGTGTAAGCACATGAACAACAACCACTCCTATTACCACCCCACACTGAATAGCAGTGAAACAAGTCGTCCTGGTCAACATCATTGTCGTCATCATTATCATTTTCTTCCATCTTGACTATCATCATCATCATCATCATGAACATAATCGTCATCGGCGTGGGTTGTCGTCATCGTTATCATCACCAGTATCGTTTTTCATCACTATCATCAACATCACATCATGGCGCCGTTATCGTCAGCACAACAAAGATGTTTGTAAAAAACCGATGACAGGAACGGCAATGTTGTTTTTTTCGTGTTTACGTTTATTTATGATTAATCTATTTCTAATCGTTTTCTAATTGAATCCTTTGTGCCTTATGTATCCATGTAGCACTCTTTAACACGGCTCGGAGCCACTCGAGTGCCGGCACTGACAGGCAGCATTCAGAGAGGGCAATTCCGCTTTATCTCTTCGCTCCAACAAACACAAGGAACCGTGTGTGGGCATTAAGGCTCGCGCCTGCCAATGAACCGTTTCACTTTTCCCAAAATGGGGATGGGGGGGGATATTAGATTTACGTGTTATCGCTGAGGATAAAACGTGTGATGCTCCCCCCCCCCCCCCCCCCCCCCCCCCCCCCATCGGTTTTGGGTTGTCCCGTCTCTCGTCTCCCAGAATCGCCCCCCCCCCCCCCCCCTCTCCCCGTCCTCCTCCCAGAGTCTTTTCTCTGCTTCTCTCTTCCCCCACCCCCTCTTCTCTCTCCCTCTGCCCCCCCCCTCTGTCTCGTCTGTCTGCTTTTTGTTTTCCTGATTGTCTCTGTCTCTGTCTGTCTGTCTGTCTGCCTGAGTCTCTCTCTCTCTCTCTCTCCTCCTCTCTCCCCATCTCCTTCTTTCCCCCTCACCCTCTCCTCTCTCTCCCCTCTCTCCTCTCTCTCTGCTGAAACTCATTAAATGTTTTCGTATGTTTTATGAAAAGCCCTTTCAAAAGAAAAAAAAATTGTAAGTTCGTCAGAAAGTCGAATTGTAATGACATGTTGTGATTTGAACTTTTCACTCTAATGGGACTCATTCATTCAGTCAAACCGTGGTCCGGTGGTCCCCTGTTGTAAGCAAATACTGACAGTTCCTGTTCCAGTCCCATCAGAGGGATGTCATTGTTCAATATGTCGACTTTAGATCGTTTCTCTTGAGTGCCATAGATTCACGGACCGCACAGGTCACACAATCTCTGTGTGCTATGGACTCACTAGACAGATAAAAACCACACAGTTTACATAAAAAATCTGTGAATAATGGGCGCAAATAAGAAGACTAGCACCATAAAGATGCACCAGATATGGAGACTAAGACCCCCAAAGTTTGAATTTCATCATGAATTTTTGTTCACACTATCGCCCAAACGTCCCTGACTAGGTGCATTATAGCCTTAGCCTGTTGAACACTGGGGCATTTATGAAAGAAAGGAAGCGTTGAAGACCAATCCAAAACCCCCGCCCCCAACACACCCGGCCGGGTCAGCAAAAGTGTACTGGTGATCACCTTCTAGTGTCAGCAGGAAGATGTGTCAGATTGGCGGTCGATGGAAGGGTTAGTTTGGGAGTAGTGCTACTCAGGGCAGATTGAAGATGAAGCAGCTAAAACACCTCCTTTTTATCTGGTGATTCTGTTCACAAAAAAGTCAAAGAATGAATGAACTTTCGTAATGAACTCTTCCTGTGCGTCGTCTCTTTCTCTGCTGTCGTCTGTCTACTGAAACATACTCTTTTAGAGTGTTGGAACTTGCATGATGTGAGACACAAACATTTTACAGCAGTTTCCAAAGAAAACCTTGTTCAGAGATGTTCCGCCTGACGTGATCTTTGAGTTCTTGAAACTCGGACTGAAATTTTACTGTGGAAAGATTTTAAACAAAATTTTCGGATGGGTTTTTAGAAGATGTATTTTAAAGAATTGTGTGAATGAATGACTTGTGACATGATTTTAACTGGTGACAGCCCTGATATGGCCCTTTGTGGTCGGCTGGGGTATAAGCAACATTACCTTACCCTTTCCTCACCTTACCTTGTCGTCAGTCCGTCCGTCCGTCCGTCCGTCTGTCTGTCCTGTGTTCTCTCTCTCTGTAGTACCCTTTTCAATAGATCCCAAGCTTAAACACCAGACAGTGCTCCACGAGCTTGAAGGCTCAGAGGCGATGCAGCTCATGCAAAAGAAATGCTAAAAAACCTTGGCCCAAACCTGTAATTTCCCAGTAGAAGGAAAGTGGAGAAAGCATCAAAATCCGCCCCACTCAAACTACATAACCTTAGAAGACAAGACTTGAGCTGAAGAGGAATGGGGGTAGAGAGGTAACCTTCTCCGGTTTAGTGCTTTCGTGATTTTTTTGTTTTCCTGCAAAGGGGAGGTCAACAGGACCGGCCATCACAGCTGTTTCGCTCTGTGAAGAGTTCATCAGGCTTGCCACTGGATGCTAGTTACCGTTTCGCTCTGTGAAGAGACATCAGGCTTTGCTACGGATCCTGCGGTTTTCCTACTAGGCGAAAACCACTTCCATACAGGCAAAAAGGAAACTCGAGAGAAAATTGAGTGCATCCCCCCGCAACATGAGTAGTGTCCATAAAAAGTGAACGAAAGCTCTCTCTGTCCCGTGTCTGTGTCTGTGTCTATGTGTCTGTCTGTCTCTGTCTGTCTGTCTAAACTGTCTGAGTGTCTGTCTATGTATGTATGTATTATGCATCTTCTATCTCTGTGTCTGTCTGTCTGTCTGCCTATCGCCTATCTAACTATCTGTCTATCTATCTATCTATCTATCTATCTATCTATCTATCTATCTATCTGTCTGTCTGTCTGTCTGTCTGTCTGTCCGTCCCGTCTGTCGTCTGTCTGTGCGGCGTGCGTGCGTGCGTGCGTGCGTGCGTGCGCGCGTGTGGTGGTGTGTGTGTTGTGTGTGTGTGTGTGTGCATGTGGTGTATGTGTATGTGAAACAGAGAGAGAGAGAAGAGAGAGAGAGAGAGAGATTGTTGTGTGTGTGTGTGTGTTGTGGTGTGTGTGCGCGCGCGCGCGCGTGCGTGTGTGTGTGTGTGGTGTAGTGTGTGTGTGTGTGTGTGTGTGTGTGTGTGTGTGTGTTTTGGGGTGTGTGGTCACAACTCTCTAGATCACCGATACTATGGCACAGTTTTTTTTTTTTCTTGCTATAACTATGGCGGAACTGGGTAGATATCTCTGCGTCCATCAGCAGCCCAGGGCACAGACTTTAAAGCGGCGACCTGAAGCCCGGGAAATATTTGGCTGTTGGGCTCTTCACCTGCGCTAGATCAAGGGAAACTAATCAGGCTGATTAAAATTGGCACCCCCTGGAGAGGTTCCCAAAGGCTTCAGCTGCTACTTGCCTGCTCTCTGACGCTTTCACTGCCCCCCCACCCCCCCCCCCCCCCCCCCCCACCCCCCCCCCACCTTTTCATGTTTCGTTTTCTTCAAAAAGCTGTATCACTTTTTCCCCCGTCTTTTTATTTATTTTTTTTGTTTTTGTTAGAAGTAACCCAAGACAAGAAAGTGGTTCTTTTTTCAATTAAATGGGAAAGAAGATTCCATAAAGTTGCGTGAGTGTGCACGAGGGGGCGCATGTGCGCGTGTGTGTATGTGAATATAACAATGTATATGCGTGTGTGGGGTGTGTGTGTGTGTGTGTGTGAGTGTGTGTGTTTTGGGGTGTTTGTGTGTTGTACGCGCGCGCGCGCGCGCTCGCGCGTCTAAGAAAAACGGAACAGAACAAGAACAGTACCGTGAGATGCACGATCTATTTTAGTATTCTAACTCAGAGCGTGATGCACTGTCTACTTGGTGTCCTAACTCAGAGTCTAATGCACACAAGTCTGGAATATTTGGGAAACTGGCCTCCCCCAGCTGCTGATGGAGTGGAGACTAAGAACAGACAAGGAACTGGGGGGGGGAAGGGGAAGAGGGAACTGGGTGGAGGGATGGGGAAAAGGGGACGGGGGGAGAGAAGTGACAACACTCCCGTTTTCTCGAGTTTCCGAAATAACCGCTATGAATCGCCCAAACAGATCAGTTTTCCCCACAACGCTCAAAGAAGCACGAACACGCGCGCGCGCGTGTGTGGTAAAATGTGTGTGTAATATAAAGTGTGTGTGTATGTGTGTATATATATATATATATAAAATATATATATATATATAATATAAATATATGCAGGCCATATGCTTACACCAAACATATGCTTGCCTACACACACAACACATGGTTGCATGTATGTATACCTGGATACGTTTTTGTTCAAGGACGGGTACACACCATACAAATTGAAGGCAGGAAATGTATTGCAAGCCTGTTTACATAGATGAACGTTTCAGGGAACTAAGACATTGAGCAACGGCGCCACCACCACCATCCTCCGCGTCCCCAAGATAGATAAGTGAAATGGTGAATAAATAAATAAAACAAATAAATAAAGAAAATTGAATTTTTAAAAGTCAAAATAATAAACAAACAAACAAACAATTAAAACCAGAAGAAACCAACAATGGCACGAACAGTTTACGTCATTTTAGGTTACTGTTAATGCTGGAATCATTGCTACAGACCGTGGGTCCTGTTTCCACAGAAATATGTTTCTCAGTTATATATATATATATATAAATATATATATATATATATATAAAAATATTATATATATATATATACATTCATACATACATGCATGCATACATACATACATACCATACATACATACATACATACATACACACATACATAGTCCCCAGTTAAAGGAGTCCTTGAAGTGGTAAGACACATTTTACAAAACAGCGTGTTCCAGTTTTAGGACATAATCTACAAACAAGAATTCGGGACTGCAATGGGACTTCCATGCATCGTGGACCTGCTCAACTGCACCAAATGCAAGGGAGCTGGTGCGTAGGAGAAACACGCAACTCACTCAAACAACGCTACTATTTACATTGGTCACACATCCAGAACAATACAGGCACCCACGTCACACATCATTTCAACACGCACAACCACTCACTTCAAGATATACGTTGAATGCCCATTGAAAAACAACACATAGATCGTGACGCTCATAGAAATCTCAGAAAAATTCTAGATTGGTAAGCTTCAAACAAAGCATCCACAAAGTCCTGAACACACATGACTAATCATGCGTTACACATGCTGAATTCCCTTATATGTTTCCGCTTCCGCTTCAACATTCCGCTTCCCTTCTATTAGATAGCCACTCAGCTGTTCTGTCTGGCACAACTATTATGATGATTGCCCGAAAATGTGAAGAAGAGAGAGAATTAGAGGGGAAAAGAAAGGATAGGATAGAGGGTGGTAAGGATGTGTGTGTGTGTGTGTGTGTGTGTGTGTGTGTGTGTGTGTGTGTTGCATTGATAGATAGACAGATAATTAAATAAATAGATTGATTGACTATTGATTGATTGATTGACAGATCCACACACAGGTGCGCTCTGCGCCCTTTTAGGTATGTAGTGAAAATACCACAGAATTTAGTCTGTGGTTTTATCTCTATTTGATGCTAAAACAACACACTGATAAATCACGAATCAGCGGACGAAAGGCCTCAGATGAGGCGACTAGAATGTGTCTGTTTTCAAAATAGACTACAATGATCCCCATATGCTGCGGTGAACGATTTCATGTTAATACCTCGCAACACCAAAGTTTTCATCCGTTTTCTTTCTTTCATTCCCCACATCTAGATAGACAGACAGACAAGATTTGTATGTCTAGAAATATGCTGACTTAGAGAGAGACGAGAGAGAGAGAGAGAGAGAGAGAAGAGAGAGAGAAAAGAGAGAGAGAGAGAGAGAGGTCCTGCGTATATTTAAAAAAAAGGACTTGTTTAATTTTCATCTTGACTTCTTTCAAAACTTTTTTCACCATCTGCCCAACCTCCTATCCTGTCCTCCCCACACCCCACCTCATGCCCACCCACCCACCATCTTCTCCCCCCCCCTGCCCTCCCCCCCCCCCTTCCCACCTTCCCCCAGCCTCTCTTCCCCATTCTCACATATCCAAGAAGTCATCATGGACTTTTCTGCAGCGTGGCTTCCTGACAGGCCCGAGGGAGCTGGCATCTTTGTAAGCTCGGCTTCTGTTCCAGTTCGTCCCCTAAGCTCGTTTATCTTGTCGGCGCTGCTTGGGTTAGACCTCCACGTTTCCCACTCACACCCTCACCTTCATGGTTTTCTGTCATACCCCCCGACCACCCTGCCAGCCAGGTGGAGGGACCGCACATGTGTATAGTCAACAGCCATCATGCTGTGGTGAGAGAGAGAGAGAGAGAGAGAAGAGAGAGAAGAGAGAGAGAGAGAGAGAGAGATAGACACAAAAGATACACACACACACACGCGCAAAGCGCACACCGCACACACACACACACACACACACACACACACACACACACACACAACACAACACACAACAGACGCACACACACACACACAGAGAGAAGAGAGAGGTTGGAGGAGTAAGTGAAAACACAAGGCCAGGCAATTTAATTTTGATTTTATGACGCCTCTTGGGGGGTTGAAAGAAAAACTATTGCACGAAATCAAAGTCAAAGAACAAAAAATCAGGAAAAGGAACCAACAGAAACAACTTCGTCTTGCTATACAAAAACTTCGTCTTGCTATACAAAAACTTTTCGTCTTGCTATACAAAAACTTCGTCTTGCTATACAAAAACTTCGTCTTGCTATACAAAAACTCGTCTTGCTATACAAAACTTCGACTTGCTATACAAAAACTTCGTCTTGCTATACAAACTTCGTCTTGCTATACAAAAACTTCGTCTTGCTAACAAAAGTAGCCTTTTCTTCAACGTAGACTATTACGAAATAATTGGATTAAAAGTGAAGTGACGTAAGCGAAATTAAAAATTAAAAGAAAAACTGACTGTTCTCTGAACGAAGAGACAACCAAATACAAGACAAAACACTTACGCGTTCGACCTCTATTGGTCTTCTTCATGCAAGACAACAAAACGTCAAGACAATGTAAACGAAGATCGAAAATCACTTATCTCTCAATTGGCGCAAAATGATGTGGAATGAAATCAAAGTAAAAAAAAAATAGTGAAAGAAACAATTGTATTTTGTTTATTACGAAAAAAAAAATTGCATTCAACAGAGAAAG
>CM031612.1:37120898-37165898 GCA_018398815.1 Conus ventricosus | reverse complement strand
GGTCAAAACAAGGCGTTACAGACCACAGGTCAAAACAACGAGTCACAGACCACAGGTCAAAACAAGGCGTTACAGACCACAGGTCAAAACAAAGAGTCACAGACCACAGGTCAAAACAAGGCGTTACAGACCACAGGTCAAAACAAGGCGTTACAGACCACAGGTCAAAACAAGGCGTTACAGACCACAGGTCAAAACAAGGCGTTACAGACCACAGGTCAAAACAAGGCGTTACAGACCACAGGTCAAAACAAAGAGTCACAGACAACAGGTCAAAACAAGGCGTTACAGACAACAGGTCAAAACAAAGAGTCACAGACCACAGGTCAAAACAAGGCGTTACAGACCATAGGTCAAAACAAAGAGTCACAGACCACAGGTCAAAACAAGGCGTTACAGACCACAGGTTAAAACAAAGAGTCACAGACCACAGGTCAAAACAAGGCGTTACAGACCACAGGTCAAAACAAGGCGTTACAGACCACAGGTCAAAACAAAGAGTCACAGACCACAGGTCAAAACAAGGCGTTACAGACCACAGGTCAAAACAAAGAGTCACAAACCACAGGGATTATAGACCACAGACCGAAACAAGGTGTTACAGACCACAGATCAATACAAGATGTCATATACCACAGATCAAAACAAGGCATTACAGACCATAAGTCAAAACAAGGCGTTTAAAGATCACAGGTCGAAAGGAGGCGCTACAGACAGAGTCAAAACAAGACATTGCGGACCACAGACCGAGACAAGGCGCTCAGTTAGAAGAGAATAAATCAGTCTTAGGTAGTTAGTGTTGAGTTCACCTGTCCCCTGTCCCATTACCCCCCGGGTCGTAGGGGCACTGCAGGTGGTTTGTCCTCCACTTGACCGCGTCGTTGGCTGGCACCTGGGTTGGGGCGAAGCTTTTGCCGGTGTCGTATATAATACTGTCGCTCATAAAATCGTGTCGCAGCGACAGTATTTCCCGGGAAATACTGCATTTTATGGACAGCTACAATATTCTATGGGACATTTTTCGTGAAAAGTTGTCGCGCGACATTTTTTTCCAGCAATTATTGTCGCTGCAACAATATTTCACGTGAAATGCTATCGCTGCGATACAATTCCACGGCGACAGTATTATATACGACACCGGTCCTTTCCATGACGCTGTCTGACCATCTCTTTCTCTGGCGTCCCCTTCTGCTCTTTCCTCGTACACTTCCCTGAAGAATGGTCTTGCAGATACCTCGTGATCTGGTTATGTGGCCATGTCACTTTAATTTCCTCTTTTTTATGGTTGTCAGCAAGCCTTCATAGTGACCCATCTGTTGACCCACCCTTCTGCGCACTTCTTCATTGGTGATGCGATCGGTTGTGTGAAATACCAAGGAGATCCGAGGCACCTCATTTCTGTGACTTGGATCTTCCTTTAGAGTTCTGCTGTTGGAGTCCATGACCCGCATGCATACAGATCTGACACAACCACAGCATGCAACAGTTTCTGTTTTATTTGGACGATGACCCTTTTATTTCTCCAAATCGGTTTTAACTTTGCCATCGGAGCTGTTGTGAGCACAGTTCTTGCGCGGACTTCTGGCTTGGACCCTTCATGGCTGATGACAGCACCAAGGTGTTTGAACCCTTTGACTGTTTCACGTTGTTGACCACTGACTTTGATTGATGTCCTGGTGTGTTCGTCACTGTTTCTGATCAGGTTTGTGTATTTGCAGCGCTGATTTCCCCACCATATCTGGATGTTGTTTTGTCCAGGCATTTCACCAGGTAAGCCAGCTCATCTTCTCTTCCTGCCAAGCTATCAGCAAATCTGAGACTGGTAATTGTTTGTTGTGTTTTGGAGACAATATGCCACCCTTGGACGTATATGTTGTGGTGGAGATAACATATCACTCTGGGACGGTTTATGTTGTGTTTGGAGACATGTCACTCTTGGACAGTGTTGCTGTGTTAGAAGAAATGGATCACTCATGGACAGCTTATGCTGTGTGAAAATAAAACTTGTCACCCTTGCACAGTTTGTGTTGTGTTAGAGGAAAACATGTCATTCCTGACATTTATGTTGTGTCACCCTTGGAAATTGTATTCGGTGTTAAGAAACAATATGTCACTCTCGGACTCTTTATGTTGTGTTAGAAGAAAACATACGTCGCTCTTAATTTAAACAACTTAGAAGAAAACCCTGTCACTCTTGAACAGTTTAGTTTTCTTTTGTTAGAATGACATGTCATTTATGAACACTTTAAGTTATGTCAGAAGAAAACATACAGCTCTGGGACAGTGTATTTCCTGTTAGGTAAAAAAAGCATACCATTCTTAGGACAGTGTGTTAAAAGACAAAGTGTCACCCCTGGACAGTATAATGTCATGTTAGGAGACAACACCCTTGGACAGTTTAAGTTGCAGTAGAAGAAACCATGTCACCTTGGACACTAATGGATATAGTAGAAGAAAACATGTCACTTTTAGAAAGTTTATGCCGGAAAATAAGCTGTCCCTTTACGACAAGTGTGCTGTAATGGGAGATAACATGCCCCTCCTAAGCAGTTTATGTTGTGTTGATAGATAGCAGGCCCCTCTCGGGAAGTTCATGTAGTGTTATGAGATGACATGTGCCCTGTGGACGGTTGTGGTGTTTCATTAGAATATATAGGCAGTTTAGGCAGCTTAGGCTGCTAGAAGATAAGAAAACCCTATTATGGCAGTTTAGGTAGTTTAGGCCGCTAAAGATAAGGAAACCTGATTATGGCAGTTTAGGCAGTTTAGGCCGCTAGAAGATAAGAAAACCCTATTATGGCAGTTTAGGCAGTTTAGGCCGCTAGAAGATAAGGAAACCCTAGTGTGTTGTGTTAGAAGATATCATGACTCACTTGAGCACTTTATGTTATGGTTGGAGATATCATGTGTGTCTTGGACAATTTATGTTGTATAGAAGATAAAAAGTCCCTCAGTGGTAGTTTATGTTGCTTCAGAAGACAACAAAAAGTCTTTCGTGGGCAGTGTCTGTTGCGTTAGGAGAAAACAATAGTCTCTCGTGGACAGTTTATGTTGTATTAGGACATAACAAGTCCCTCGTGGACAGTTTATGTTGTATTAGGACATAACAAGTCTCTCGTGGACAGTTTATATTGTATTAGGACTTAACAAGTCTCTCGTGGACAGTTTATATTGTATTAGGAGATAACAAAAGTCCCTCGTGGACAGTTTATGTTGTATTAGGACATAACAAGTCTCTCGTGGTCAGTTTATATTGTATTAGGAGATAACAAAAGTCCCTCGTGGACAGTTTATGTTGTATTAGGACATAACAAGTCTCTCGTGGACAGTTTATGTTGTAATAGGAGATAACAAAAGTCTCTCCTGGGCATTTTATGTTGCATTAAGAGATAACAAAAAAATCCCCTGTGGGCAATCTATGTTGTATAAGGAGATATCAAATGTCTCTCGCGGGCAGTGTATGTTGCATTAGGAGATAACAAGTCTTTCATGGACATGTATGTTGCATTAGGAGATAACAAGTCTTTCATGGGCAGTGTATGTTGCATTAGGAGATAACAAGTCTTTCATGGACAGTGTATGTTGCATTAGGAGATAACAAGTCTTTCATGGGCAGTTTACGTTGCATTAGGAGATAACAAGTCTTTCATGGGCAGTTTATGATGCATTAGGAGATAACAAAAGTCCCTCGCGGGCAGTTTATGTTGCACTAAGAGATAAGCCCCCTGGTGGACAGCTTACGTTATTTTAAGAAATAACAAAAGTCTCTCGTGGACAGTGTATATTTTCAGGAGATAACCAGACAAGGGAATCCGCCAGTCCTTCTTACCCCCTCCCTCCCCACATCCCCCCCCTTCCCCTCACCCCCCCCCCCCCCCCCCCCCCCTCCCCGACTCCCATCCACTCTCACCCATCTACATTCAGTCTCCGGCGGCCTGGATGGCTGGTCGACATTCCTCCCTCTGACCAAACAGTCAAGAGCTGCAGGCGGTCATGGCCTCTTCAGAGTACACCACTCCAAATAGCTGCTGGGTCCAGCCCATGTTTTCACAACTTAGCATGGCATCTTAAGACAATGCTTCTGGGAGAGAGAGAGAGAGAGAGAGAGAGAGAGAGGAGAGAGAGAGAAGAGAGAGAGAGAGAGAGAGAGGATCGGATTCGAGAGAGAGAGAGAGAGAGTGGAGAGAGAGAAAGAGGAGGGAGGGAGAAGAGAGAGACAGAGAGGGAAAGAGAGAGAGAGAGACAGAGATAAGGGAAGGAGAGAGAGACAGAATGTGGAGAGAGAGAGAGAGAGTAGTCACAGAGAGAGGAGGAGGGAGGAGAAGAGAGAGACAGAGAGGGAAAGAGAGAGAGAGAGAAAGAGAGATATGAGAGAGAGAGAGAGACAGACAGTGAGAGAGAGAGACAAAGAGAGATATGAGAGAGAGACAGAGAGCGACACACACAGACGGAGAGAGAGAGAGGGAGAGAAGAGAGAGAGAGAGAGAGAGAGAAGAGAGAGAGAGAGAGAGAGAAGAGAGAAGACTCTAAATTTGAGACTCTAAATCCAAGACTCGGGATTCCAGACTCAAAAACTTTATTACTCCAGAATATGTTGTAGGCAGTGCCCAGTCCTCCGATATGTCCTCGCAGTTCTACACAACAAAGTAAATAAAGACAGTGTAAACGGCAAGACAACAAACAGAAGGAAACATGCACATTCAATATTTATGATAAAATGAATTTATAAAAGATCAGCCACCGCGATAAGCCTTCTACAACTAATGCACCAGCTATAAATAACCATAGTAATATAACAACAACAAAACAAGAACAACACTGACAACAACGACAACAACAATAATGATAATAATGATTATGATATTGATGACGATGACGACAACGGCACGAAGACAACAACAACAAAATAACAATTAAGATAACTACGAGAACAACAACAATGATGATGATGATGATAATGATAAGAATGAAAATAGTAATAACAATAACACCATTATCATTATTATTTACTTATTATCATTATTATTACTATCATTATTATTTTTGTCATTATTATTATTGATGGTGGTGGTGGTGTTATACAATGCTGTTGTCGTTGAAGTTGTTATTGTTGTTGTTATTGCTACTGTTGTTATTGTTATTATTATTATTATTATATCATCATCATCATCATTTGTAGTGGCAGTAGTAGTAATAGTAGTACTATCCAAAATAGTTAAAAACAGAATGAAAAATACGAAGCGCGCACGTATACACACACATATACTTAGAAGCACACATACGCACGCGCGCGCGCGCACACACACACGCACACACACACACACACACCACACACACAACACACACACACACACACACACACACCCACGCACGCACGCACGCACGCACGCACGCACGCACGCACGCACGCACGCACGCACGCACGCACGCACGCACACAACACACACACACACACACACACACATCCATGCGCAGTAGCCGGCAATATGTCTATATTGATTGAAAAAATAAGTCTTTGCTTAATATGTGGAGAAGTAAGAGCTCTGTATACTAACAACCTGTCATTGAGGGGGTGTGACTTTTCCAGTTCTTACTACATAATATATAGTGTATACGCCGTGGGCAAAACGTTTCCACAAACGAAGGTTTTTTTGCCCACACTCCTTAACCGTTCAATTAAACCCAAGTTCATTAAGACAGATCTGCAGATTTGTTACTCGAGTTACTTTATCTTCAATGTATACAGCATGTCTTAAGAATTCCGTAGCAATCGATCATAAATCATTTTCGACAATTTCAGCCGATAACAGATATGAATTAATACATATAAATAGCATTCCTGTTTGTCTTGCCTTTCTGTGTTTTTATGTGAACTCTTCCTAATCGAAATAAGGTAAGAAATTCACAAAGCACAGCAGCGGTCTTACAGAAACCCCATCAAAGCGACACTAGTGTGTACGTGTACAATGGGCTGTGTCTTTCAAAAAGTATAACGACAAGTGCCAGATGATCATTAATGATCAGAAACATGTTCATAACATATGGCAGTTCATTGTTTGCTCCACTACAGAGATTCGTTCGGGCAACTTAAATCACCATAGAAGCGAGTTTTCGCATAGTGATAAGCATTAACAATGAGTATAAGAACATAAACAAATAGCCTACAGTTTGAAGACAGAAGTATTTCTTTTTCCTCGATTGATTTGACTGCAGTTTACCGGTTGATTTTGTAACTTATTTGAAGACAGAAGTATTTCTTTTTCCTCGATTGATTTTGACTGCAGTTTACCGGTTGATTTTGTAACTTATTTGAAGACAGAAGTATTTCTTTTTCCTCGATTGATTTTGACTGCAGTTTACCGGTTGATTTTGTAACTTATTTGAAGACAGAAGTATTTCTTTTTCCTCGACTGATTTTGACTGCAGTTTACCGTTGATTTTGTAACTTATTTGAAGACAGAAGTATTTCTTTTTCCACGATTGATTTTGACTGCAGTTTACCGGTTGATTTTGTAACTTATTTGAAGACAGAAGTATTTCTTTTTCCTCGATTGATTTTGACTGCAGTTTACCGGTTGATTTTGTAACTTATTTGAAGACAGAAGTATTTCTTTTTCCTCGATTGATTTTGACTGCAGTTTACCGGTTGATTTTATAACTTATTTGAAGACAGAAGTATTTCTTTTTCCTCGATTGATTTTGACTGCAGTTTACCGGTTGATTTTATAACTTATTTGAAGACAGAAGTATTTCTTTTTCCTCGATTGATTTTGACTGCAGTTTACCGGTTGATTTTGTAACTTATTTGAAGACAGAAGTATTTCTTTTTACTCGATTGATTTTGACTGCAGTTTACCGGTTGATTTTATAACTTATTTGAAGACAGAAGTATTTCTTTTTCCTCGATTGATTTTGACTGCAGTTTACCGGTTGATTTTGTAACTTATTTGAAGACAGAAGTATTTCTTTTTCCTCGATTGATTTTGACTGCAGTTTACCGGTTGATTTTGTAACTTATTGAAGACAGAAGTATTTCTTTTTCCTCGATTGATTTTGACTCCAGTTTACCGGTTGATTTTGTAACTTATTTGAAGACAGAAGTATTTCTTTTTCCTCGATTGATTTTGACTGCAGTTTACCGGTTGATTTTATAACTTATTTGAAGACAGAAGTATTTCTTTTTCCTCGATTGATTTTGACTGCAGTTTACCGGTTGATTTTATAACTTATTTGAAGACAGAAGTATTTCTTTTTCCTCGATTGATTTTGACTGCAGTTTACCGGTTGATTTTATAACTTATTTGAAGACAGAAGTATTTCTTTTTCCTCGATTGATTTTGACTGCAGTTTACCGGTTGATTTTATAACTTATTTGAAGACAGAAGTATTTCTTTTTCCTCGATTGATTTTGACTGCAGTTTACCGGTTGATTTTGTAACTTATTTGAAGACAGAAGTATTTCTTTTTCCTCGATTGATTTTGACTGCAGTTTACCGGTTGATTTTATAACTTATTTGAATACAGAAGTATTTCTTTTTCCTCGATTGATTTTGACTGCAGTTTACCGGTTGATTTTATAACTTATTCAGATAAAAACTATGTTTTGAACATGGAAGAGAGCCAACGATTAGAGGAAGTCTACTCTGAAACTAACATTCTGTCTCTTTTGATCAGTCGGGTTTTTTTTCTTGCACTGATTCGTTTACAAATAATGACTAAAATACACCCGGCCGCACCTATGTCTTTTCCTTTTTATAACCTGTAATAAAGTATGTCACCACATCTTATGGTGGTTTTAACGTCATACAAACTTAAATCTACAGGCTGTAGTGTGGTCACGATAAAGAATTCATTTTCTATAATGTTTCCATTAATGAGTGTGTTCATAAGATATGCTAAAATATAAGAAACACACACACACACACACACACACACACACACACACACACACACACACACACACACACACACACACATATATATTATCCTGTGATGATTGAATGCGTTCATGCTATGGCAAGGTTGGGTTTTTTTCTAGAATAGATCACAATTACTTTTCATTGATAAAACGAAGTCACTAAACACTGCCAAGAGCTTGACATTAACGAAAAAGGGGTTTGGAATCAGAGAATTCAAGCGAAACACATGATCTGCCGCAGAATAACCTCGTTTGCATGTGGCTTGAATTTACTGTGAAATTATCATAGTCTACATAGTATTGATATGTACAATAATAAAGATGCTGTGATTAAACACAGGCTTTTACCTTTTCACACAGGAAGTTTTGCCGAAGCGAAGCATAAAGATGTTATATATCTTATTTCTGATAGCAAAAATGACATGCCTCTATAGTCATATGTAAGCGTATTATTTACGCCACCTTTAGCACAAACTAGAAGAGGAACTTTTTGGCAACAACTTTCAGGGAGAATGTCCTTATAGAACAAAATATTAGTCAAAGACAAAGATGGAGCAATATGACAGCAGCAAGACAAGAGCAACAACAAGCAGCATCACGTGATAACGACAGACACTGGACATAGTGGACCACTTCAAGGTGGTCCAGAACTAAACAAAGACGGTAGCTCAAGGACGGACGTGAAAACGAGACTTTGTCCACAGAAGACTGCCGTGATAAGAATGAAGGAAACCAGCTATTGCCTTCCCCGACGAAGACGAATCTGAACACGTGGACTGATGATGTCCCTCCTTCTGCTGTTTAGCCTCGACAGCTGTACGCGGACAGCTGGTGATGAAAGGAAAACCCAGGCGCTGGGGAAAATATAAAAAGCTGAACCGGACGACTTTTTCACGCCGCTTGAGATTGCGAGCTATAACACAAACGTTTACACACAAGTGCCTCTCACCACAGTTAGAGTATGCCGTAAGCTTGTGAACATACTCTTCTCTGCTCTGCTCTGCTCTACTCTACTCTACTCTACTTACTCTGCTCTACTCTACTCTGCTCTGCTCTGCTCTGCTCTGCTCTACTCTACTCTACTCTACTCTACTCTGCTCTGCTCTGCTCTGCTCTGCCTCTGCTTGCTCTGCTCTGCTCTGCTGGCTGAATTTATCGAATTTATTCATTTCAGCCAGCAGTTGCGCTGAAGAAGTCGGCCGGACTGCCGACGAAAGCTACGTACACAGTGAGTAGCCTTCTTTAATGGGTGAACTATTTAGTCTGGTAGCCGTTATATTCATTTCAAGTTCACATTTTCAGCAACGAACAGAGTAAATACACCAACATATTCTACACAACTCTACTCTACTCTACTTCTACTCTACTATGCTAAGCTATGCTATGCTATGCTATACTACGCTTTACTGCCTACACTGTACTTACAAGACGATGTTATACCACAATATATCACACATTGCGGGACTGTGTTTAGAACTGTATTGTATCTCATTGTAAGCTTACTGTACTATGCTGTGATACATTACAGTGTACTGTACTGCACTGTATTATGTGGAAAAAACTGTACTGTAGCATACGGTGCTGTACTTTTCTAGCATGTTTTTACTATGCCATACTGTAGTATACTGCTATATTACACTAGTCTGGAGTAGACTATTCTAGACTACTGTACTGTTATGTGTCGTTTCTATAGTGTCCTGTACAATAATATAATGTTATACGATGTAACATAACATAAACATAACATAACATAATATAATATAAAAAAAACCGGGAGAGAGAGAGAGAGAGGAGAGAGAGAGAGGGGGAGAGAGAGAGATGAGAGAGGAGAGAGAGAGAGGGGAGAGAGAGAGAGAGAGAGAGGCTGGCAGACAGAGAGACAGATAGACAGACTGACGAGCGATATGAGGCTGGCAGGTGTTAGGCATTATTGTCTTTGGCAGCCTCTTCCCTCCCGCCCCACCGTGAACACATCGTGTTCTAATCGTCCTCCCCCGCCGTGACAGAGAAATGTCAGCTATATTCTCGGGGACTCCAGCCATTCCCAAGACACCCACTTCCGTCTGCTCTATCCAGCCATTCCCCAAGACACCCCACTTCCGTCTGTCTCTCTGTGTCCAGCCATTCCCCAAGACACCCCACTTCCGTCTGTCTCTCTGTGTCCAGCCATTCCCCAAGACACCCCACTTCCGTCTGTCTCTCTGTATCCAGCGATCCCCCAGATAACCCGACTTTGCTCTACCTGCTTGCATTCAGCAATCGCCCGTCTCTTCCCCTCACCCCCAAAAAGACTTAATTCTACACGCCTGCATCATGCAGTCCTCTAGACACCACACTCCCCCTCCCTGGCTGTGTCCAGCAATGCCCTACGTACCCTTCATCCCTCTGCTTGCCTGCATCCAGCATTGTCCCAGATACCTCACTTTCCTCTACATGTCTGTATCAAGCAACCCCCAGATTACCCTCTGCCTACCTGCATCAAGCAACCCCCCAGATAACCTCCACTTCCTTCTGCTTCCCTGTATCCAGCGATTCCTGAGATACCTCACTTTCCTCTGCTTGACTGCATCCAGTAATTCCTCACATAAACCAAATTCTTCTATGTCGCTGTCTCCAGCAGCAATCCCTACATACCTCAATTTCATCTGTCTGCCTGTATCCAGCAATCCCTCAAACGACCCATTTCATCTGCCTGTCTGTATCCAGAGGTCCTCCAGATTCCCCTCTTCCCTTCGCTGCCTGTTTTCAATGATGCCCCAGATCCCCTTCTTCCTTCTACTGACACAGCTCACACAGTTATTGCGACTAGATCACTGTTCCAACAACAGCAAAACCAACAACGACGATGATGATGGTTGTGGTCTTCATGAAAGACGACGATGTACCGAACGGTTGCGGATAGGTTGTAATAACATCGAGATAGTAAAGCCATGTCACATATGGAGTCCTGTGGGGGGGGGGGGGGGAGCCCTGAGGTCACTGGCTGCCGGAGACGCTGCCTTTGTGCCTGCTCCCTGTCTGTGTGAGGACACGCTGCCCCAGGGACAGACCACCTGTGCTCTTCACTTCCCTGTCGGATTTCCGGCAGCTCTCATCCGTCAATGGCCCACTCCGCGGGAAATTCCAAAGTGTCGGTCATCGACCGGAGGGGACCGATAACCTTCGTACAGTGACCGATGAGATGGCCAGGAAAACAGACATCAGCCCGATTGTCAGAGTTCCGGGGTATCTCCCACCCCCACCCCACCACCGCCTGTCTCGTCTGTCTGTCTCACTCTCTCTCTCTCTCTCTCGCGTCTGTCTGTCTGTCGCTGTCTGTCTGTCTGTCTGTCTCTCTCTCTCTCTCTCTCTCTCTCTCTCTCTCTCTCTCTCTCTCCTCTCTTCTCTCTGTCGCTGTCTGTCTGTCTGTCTGCCTGTCTCTCTCACGTGACTGTGCGTGGATGAGACAACATGTGTGTGTGTGTGTGTGTGTGTGTGTGTGTGTGTGTGTGTGTGTGTGTGTGTGTGTGTGTGTGTGAACACGTACGCACATCGCATGTGTTGGTGTCTGTATCAGTGTGTTAGTGTGCAATAAACACGTACATACGTACATGTGCGAGCTCATTCGTGTGGTGTGTGTGTGTGTTGGTGTGTGTGTGGTTGTGTGTGTTTACATGCTGTCAAACATATGGGAGTTCGGGTCCTGCGTCCATGCCTGTACATGTGCGTTCACGCACGAACGTCAAAGCCACCTCCCATCTCCCACACCGTCACTCACCTATCCAAGAGAAATGGGAGGTAGTGCGCACCCCCCGTTTCTCTGACCCATCCACACATTCCCCCCCACCACCGCCGCCCCTCCCTTTTCCCGGGGCCCCAGCCTACCGGCTATTTTCGAATCAGGGGAAAGTAACTGCACTATGAATGAGGAGGTGTGATGTATGAGTGATGGTGCATGACGTATAACCGATGAAGAATGACCGATGATTTTTAGTAAGAAAAAAAAACCCACGATACATATAGATCTGTTTTGGAAGCTATTTGACACGCAAATTGAACCCATTCTGACGTACGCATCTGAAGTATGAAGAGTAGAACAAAGTAGCAACCAAACTGAACATGCCTATGTTTGCTGTTGTACGATTTCTGAATAATCCTAAGCCTACACCTATAATGAAAAGAAAAAAAAAGCTGGTGTATGGAAAAACCAGGAGATATTCTTTACGTGTTACGACTGTAAACTGTATTAAATATTGGTTAAAACGAGTCAGACTCCCCATGTCAAGAATATGAAATGCTCTTGTTGCAACACAAATCTGGTCACTTTAAGTGGATGTCAAATGTACAGAAGACTCTCACCGAAAACGGCTTTGGTGTTGTTTGGCTGAGCCAAAGAACTGGTTATTAATACTGATGATTTTATGGCGGAATTCAAAGACAGACTCATTTTCTGCAGAAAATCACCTTACATTACTTATAAATAACTGACACAGAGACAGTTTCATCAGATTAAGATTGAGGGTTAGTGGTTTTCAAAATTGTAAGCAATCGTTTTTAAGTAACAAATGTACAGATGGCATGATCTGCCCATTTTGACGAAGCGAATGTGAAACTGAAGAACACTTTTTGTTTTATTGTACTGCTGCTTATCCTGACGAACATAACGCTGCAGTGTGTTGGATACTTTTTTCATTTCACCCAAATAGCACAAGTATTGCTATGTTCCTATCTAATCGTAACGAAGGGGTTGTAAACGACCTAGCTATATATTCATATATATTATATATATATATATTATATATATATATATATATATATATATTATATATATATATATATGTTGTGTGTGTGTGTGTGTGTGTGTGTGTGTGTGTGTGTGTGTGTGTGTGCGCGCGTGCGCTCGCGCGCGCGTGCGTGCGTGCGTGCGTGTGTGTGTGTGTGTGTGTGTGTAGGGACGGGCGAAGAAAAGGGGAGAGGGGGGAGTGAAAGGGACTGGGATGGGAGAGAAGGAACGGTGGAGGCGTGTGTTTGAGTGAGTGTGTGTGTTGTGTGTGTTCATGTGAAATTTCAGCTTCTGCAAAGGGCAAGAAAGAAGACGTGGGATGGGGTGGGGGTGAGGGTGGATATCTGTCGATCACTCTATAGATCCTTCTCCTTTTCATTTCCTTCCCCCCCCCCCACATCCCCTGTCTTTCTGTCTGTCTGTCTGTCTGCCTGTCAGTCTGTCTCGCTGTTGTCTGTCTGTCTCGTGTTTGTCTGTCTGTCTGTCGTCTGTCTGTCTCTCTCTCTCTCTCTCTCTCTCTCTCTCTCTCTCTCTCTCTCTCTCTCTCTCTCTCCTCTCCTCCATCTCTCTCCATCTCTCTCTCTCTCTCTCTCTCTCTCTCTCTCTCTCTCTCTCTTCTCTCTCTCCACTACTTATTGTTCAGCATTATATTGTTTGGTCATCAGTGGGAGATTGCATCTCTTAGGAGATCCAAGTAAAGGTTGTTCTGTACAATTCTTAGCCACTCACAATGCTTGGGTTATTGAACAGCAGAACTGACCATTCAGACTGTTCCACATCTTTTGATCTCCCTTGCATCCTTGAATGGATCCTCAAGCATAGGCTCAAAGATTGTCCCCTACATTTTATACTGTTTGCATAATGCTTTTAGTTTTTCAGCAACTTTTTTCCTCTCCACACTTTCGTTTTATTACATTTACTACCCTTCGCTGGCTGCTTTGGGGATGCTGTTGGATTCTTTTTTGAACCCTTGGTGGTGGAACACCGCAGAATTATGGACTGTGGTGTGTCTCTATTTGACACCAAGGGAACAAACACAACCAGCCGTGTCTCCCTGATGAGTCCGATCCAGCGGACGAAAGGCCTAGGAGCAGGCAATACAAATAAATGTGTCTTGAGAGGGATTACGATGGTTTCCTCAGGCAGCCAGTGAAGGGTTTCTCATATTTATAATATATTCCCATCATTTTCTTCATCTTCAAAAACATTTTTTTTTTTTCTAAAATTTCAAATCTTTGCCAAGTCATTACTATAATGACTGAAGAATTGTTAGCCTGCACTTGTTTTCCCCCACTACTTAATTGTTCAGCATCTCTCTCTCTTTCTCTCTCTCTCTTTGCTTTTGATGTCATTTGTCTAGTTGAAAATTTTGTAGATGATCTTCAATTTGTTACATTCCCAGGTTATACTATCTTTTCCAAACCTGCCATTAAATTTACCAGAAAAGGAAGAATGTCAGGCGCATACTTTGTCTTTTCCGAAATGAATTCGTGTCTTTATAAAAGAAATCAAGACAGATTGCCCAAATGTTCTTTTGTTTTTGATTGACAAGAGTCTTTTTGGTTTATCAACGAATGTCATCTATGCTTGTACTTATGTTCCACCTGCTGGTTCACCTTTTTACATTCATTTTGATATTGAAAATGGCATAAGTGCACTTGAAGAGTGTCTTTTTGATTGTATGACTCAGTTTGATGATGCACATGTGATTGTTTCTGGAGACTTAAATAGCAGAACTTCAAATCCTTTCTCCAGATATATTTGACGACAATAATGTACCTTGTGATCAGTTTGACACCCTTTCTGTTTTGGATTGCTATGTAAGAAAATCTGCAGATAATGTACTTAATAGTTATGGTAAATGTTTGTTAAATATGTGTACAGCTCTTGGTTTGTGTATTCTTAATGGTTTTTTGCAGTGGTAATACTGATAGCAGTTATACATATATATCTGAAACAGGAAACAGTGTTAATGATTATTTCCTGGTCACCAAAGAATTGTTTACCGTCCTTTCTTCTTCATGTAAATTGATTGTATCACACAGACTAGAATCGAATCACTTACCCATTGAGTTACATTGTAAATTTTCCATGAGAGGCAATATCATGAGTGCTCCTACACCAATGCAAAGACAACAGGTAATTGAAAAGTTTGTGTGGAATGTTGATTTTGAATATGTTTATGTCAGTGCAATGCCGTCTAATGAAACATTATCTTTGCTTGATCATGCAATTAGTTTGATTGATTTTAGTTGCAATGATGCCTTGAACACGTTTAATGAATGTATTAGGAAACAAGCTGATATTATGAAAAAGAAAATCAATTTGACAGTGAGATAAGAGTGACTGGTATGATAGAGAATGCAAATTAAGTAAAGCAAAAGCAAAAGATCTGCTCTTAAACTTTAGGAAAACACGAGATGAAAAGGACAGTCATGCTTATTGTGTTGCTAGAAGAGAATATAAAAACTTGTTAAAAAGAAAAGAAAAACAGTACAATGACATGCTGTTGGAAAAACTTGTCACTAGCGTAAACAGTCAAAGAGAGTTTTGGGAAACTGTGCAATACAATATCTTTTAAACGGAAACACGTTCATAATAATTTGACAGTTGAGGACAGGTTTAAGCATTTTAAGAGTTTATTAGAACTAGAGGAAACAAGAGGTACAGTTTTTCTGGATAATGATCAAGATTATTCTGAGGAAGATGGAGATGAGACGATTGCTATGAATCGCCCTGTATCAAGAGAAGAGGTACTGCTTGCAATAAATAGGTTAAAGAATGGTAAAGCTGCTGGTCCAGATGGAATCATTGGGGAAATGTTGAAATATGCGGGAGGTCGGGTTTGTGATTTTTTGGTGAAATTTTTTAATGCATTGTTTGACAAAGGTATTTTTCCAGATAACTGGACTGATTCTATAATACTTCCTTTATTCAAAAAGGTGATGTTAATAATCCCAGTATTACAGAGGCATATCTTTGCGTGATATCAGCAGTAAAATATATAGTGCAGTTATAAATAACAGACTTCAGAAATGGGTAGAAGAATATAATTTGACAGGTGAACACCAAGCAGGATTCAAAAGAGGATACTCAACAGTTGATCATATGTTTACTTTGTTGGCGCAAATACAAAAACAGTTTTGTTTCAATCGTAAGTTATATGTTGCCTTTATTGATTTTGAAAAGGCGTTTGATTCAATAGAAAGAAACTTGTTGTGGCCAATCCTTTTGAAAAAATGGAATCAAAGGTAAACTGTATCAATGTGTTCGTAGCATGTATTTCAATGTAAAGGCTAGGGTCAGATGTGGTGCTAATCTAACTAATTACATTAACTGTACTCGTGGGGTGAAACAAGGTGATGTATGTAGTCCTGTTTTATTTTCTTTATTCATCAATGAATTAGCACTGGAAGTAATTAGAGGAGGCCGACATGGTGCGACGTTTACGTATGACTACTTTGAGCTGTTTATATTGCTATTGGCTGATGATGTGGCTTTGTTGGCTGAAACAGTCGTTGATCTACAGACCCAGATAAATAGTTTGCATCGCGCAGCGTCAGCCTTACGTTTAAAGGTAAATATGGATAAAAGTAATGTTGTTGTGTTTAGGAAAGGGGGGGGGGGGGGGGCATTTATCTGCATATGAAAAATGGACTTTCAGTGGTATAACTATGCCTGTAGTTAATGCATATAAGTACTTAGGAATTTACTTTTCTACGAGACTTAGTTTTGTAGCAGCTTGTAATAACCTTTCGAGTAGAGCCAAAAATGCTTTGTTATGTATTTTGCAAAAAACTCTTTAAGTTAAAAAATAATTCCCTGCATACTTTTCTGAAACTGTTTGACGCACAGATTCAGCCAATAGTACAATACGGTGCCGAGTTATGGGGGTTAGAAAAAGCAGCTCTACAATGCGAAAAGGTCCACTTGTTTGGGCTCAAGAGATTTTTAGGAGTTGAACTGCGGACACCCAATGACCTTGTATATGGCGAAACGAACAGGTACCCTATTTACATAACTCTGCCATAAAATGTGTTGTTAAGTTTTGGTTAAAATTAACAAGAATGCATGAGAGCAGATTACCATATAAGGCCTATCGTATGTTGTTTGATTTAGATGAACGTGATAAAAAAACTGGGTGTCAAATGTTCGTTGTAAACTGTATCTGTTTGGATTTGGTTATGTTTGGTTGAATCAAGGCGTTAATGCGACTGGCGATTTTCTCAGAGTCTTTAGAGATAGATTAATTTCGTGCAGGTGGCAGGAATGGAATTTTCATATGGATAACAGTGAAAGATTTATTTATTACAGGTCCTTTTGTACCGTACCTGATGTTAAAATTTATTTTCAGCTAAACCTGGACAGGCACTTAAAAGTATATAACGACAAGGTTCAGACTTGGTATTTCTGAATTGCCGAGCATTATTACCGTTATCGTTCTCATAGTGAAGCAGATTTAATATGTCCACTTTGTAGAAAGGATACAGAAAATGATGTGCATTTTGTGTTGTGTTGTCCTGCCTTGCACAAACTAAGAGCTCAGTATATACCATCAAGTTTTATAAATTCCCAAGCCAGTTTAGATTGGCTCTTCTTATGGCATGTACTCATGAGCAAACTGTTAAAAATTTGTCAGTTTATTTATTCAAAGCATTCAAGTTGCGATCGTGTATTCTGTCATAATGTATTATTTCGAATATGTATTTGTTATGTTTGCGTGCAGTTGCTCAGCTACAAAGATGACTGTAATTAACACGCAATCCCCTTCACGAGGGGCTATGGCCTAAAACGTGAATAA
This sequence comes from Conus ventricosus, assembly GCA_018398815.1. Classification (NCBI taxonomy): domain Eukaryota; kingdom Metazoa; phylum Mollusca; class Gastropoda; order Neogastropoda; family Conidae; genus Conus; species Conus ventricosus. Next base: position 37,148,417 of record CM031612.1, on the reverse strand, counting down.
AGTTAATTATCTCTCTCTCTCTCCTCTCTCTCTCTCTCTCTCTCCTCTCTCTCTCTCTCTCTCTCTCTCTCTCTCTCTCTCTCTCTCAATGTCATATTTCACCTGTCAGATATGGAGTATTCCATGGATCAGTTTAAGCCCTGTCCTATTTTCCATTTATGTATCTGATTTCTAGCTTCATAATGAAGAATCTTGTGAACTTCTCTCTGATGATACCAAGATTCATACAAGCTGCTCTACCTTAATTCTGTGTATGCATTATTACAAGTCTGTTGACATCTGAAGCGATGGTACATGTGAATCACATGTCAATAAACCCCAGTAAGACAACAGCCAGGCTCCTTCAGAGAAGGCAAAATATAAAACAGTCCCCTACTGCTTTTATCGACAATGTAAGGATGGAATTAGACAGTCAACGTGTTTAGGCGTAATAACAGACCACAATCTTTCATAGACTACTGACATCACAACATACTGCAAAACAGTGTGCAGACAAATATATCGGTTTTGCAGAACTAAGCATTTTGATCATTCATGCCAGAAATTTATTTCTGAATGCACACACACTTTCTTCAACCGATTACTGTCAAACATTATTTGAGTCGGCGGTAAATTCAATGAAATCTTCAATCAGTGCCATCAAAAAAGGTTCTGAAATCCTCGAGCTTCACAGAAAGGGATTATATTCAAGTTGGATTTCTACCATTAGAGGACATGTTTGCTATCCATAGAGGAATATTCATGCAGAAAAACAACTGTATCTGGATTAGCCCTGCAAATTATTTGATTAAATTTAACGTGAATTCTAGACGTTCGTCAAAACTCTCGGTTCCCAAACCTAGGATTGACTTATTGAAAGCAAATCTATGTTGTTCTTATGCTGTTCTGATACACACACACACACACACACACACACACACACACACACACACACACACACACACACACACACCACACACATCTTTCTCCCATTCTCTCTCTCACACTGTGTCACTCCTTCCCCATCTCTCTTCCACCCTCTCTCATTTTATGTCTATATATTTTTCTCCTGTTCTTTCTCTCATTGTGCCACTCCTTCACCCTTCTCACTTCCACCTTGTCTCATTTTATGTCTCCTTCCCCCATCTCTGTCTGTCTTCTGCTCTTACTTTGCGCCTCTCCTTTCCCATAATTTTCACCCGCTGTTATTTTTGTTTGTTCTTTTACTCTCCGGGCTCCCCCCCACCCACCCACCCACCCAGTTTCTCCCACCATTTCTTACTTTATGTCTCCTCTCCAAATTCTCACCACCCTCTGTCACTATGTATTTCTTGATCTAGCTTCTCCCAAGTCTCTTCAATCCTCTCCCTTCTTTCCCCTCTCTCTCTCTCTCTCTCTCTCTCTCTCTCTCTCTCTCGCTCTCTCTCTCTCTCTCTCTCTCTCTCTCTCTCTCTCTCTCTCTCTCTCTCTCTCTCTCATGCTGGGTCTCTGCCCCACCTGTCTGACACCAGCATTCCCTCTTTTTTTTTTCTTTTTACTTTTCGTCTCGCCTTCTCCCATCTCCCATCCCCCCCCCCTCTCTCTCTCTCTCTCTCTCTCTCTCTCTCTCTCTCTCTCTCTCTCTCTCTCTCTCTCTCTCTCTCTCTCTCTCTCTCTCTCTCTCTCTCTCTCTCTCTCTCTCTCTCCATCCTCGCCTCCCATTTCTCTCCTCCAACTTCTATATCCTTGTCTGACCCCTTTCCCCCTCCGTACAGCCCAAGACATTTCTTGCTCAAAAGAAACAACTCTGTGTGTGTGTGTGTGTGTGTGTGTGTGTGTGTGTGTGTGTGTGTGTGTGTGTGTGTGTGTCCGTTTTGTGTGTGTTTGTATGTATGTGTGTGCATGTTGACCCTTTGTAACTCTGCTTGTGCGTGTGTACGCGCGCGTGCTGTGCTGGTGGTGGTGGGGGTGGGGGGTGTGAGGAGGTGTGAAGTTGGGGGAAGTAAAGGATGTGTGTCGTCGGTGGCTTGTCCACTGTTCTAAACAGCCAGGCTGTGGCGGAGGAATGGGCTGGGGGGGGGGGGGGGGGGGTCTGCGAGATGTGCAGGCGACGTGTATCGATTAGATGTCGGCCCATGGCCACCTGTCATAGCAGTGCCAGAGTCGTCTGTCTTCGCTTCTTCCTCTCCTTATCTCTCTTCCTTCCTCTCCGCTCCCTACACCCCCCTCCTCCTCCTCCCCCCCCCCCCCCTGCATCCCCCTTCCCTACCTCACGCCCCAAGCTGGAAATGTTCCTGGTCAAGCCATAACGGTAAGGACCAACGCTGATTTGCCTGCCCGCCTCGCTTCTCCTGGCATCAACACTGTTTCTGTTTCCCTGCTCTGTGCTTTGTTTTGGGAGAAGACTTGGGACTCTTTTTTTCCACTCCTGTTTACACGGTCTGTTTGTTTGGTGGTTTTTACGTATGACACGAACGTGGTGGCCGAATGGTGACAGTGGTCAGTCTGAGAGTGTCCGTTTTGTGACGTCCTTATTGGAACCACTTTCTGAACTGACAGAATGCGTTTTGCTTAGCTATAAAGTGGGATGACGTTACTGAACGAAAAATCGCGCGGTGGTCTATGTTTCTCAAGTTCTCCCCCCTCGTCTGGAAATGCGTTTCAATATAGATCTATGGCAGAAGGTTAAAACCTAGTAGCATCCGGTGATGAAGTGTCTGTGCATAGAGTTATCGTTCCTGACATGTTCTGCATCATGTTGTGACCTCTGCAGGCTTTGCGGAGCGGTGTCCTGTGTATTAAAGGTGGGATTTGTAAGAAAAAAAAAACCCTCATCTCTTAGGTGGGTTGAGTTTTGCTCGTTTTGTTTGTCTTTTCTTTTTAAGAGACATGGATATATTTGCTATTCATCTATCTATCTATCTGTCTATCTGTCTATCTGTCTATCTGTCTGTCTGTCTGTCTGTCTGTCTGTCTGCCTGTCTCTCTCTCTCTATATCTATCTATCTGTCTATTAAGCAGTTTTCAAATAATCGTAAGTTATATGTTGCATTTATAGACTTCGAAAAGGCCTTTGATTCTATTTCTAGAAAGCTTCTGTGGCCAATACTGGCAAAACATTGTGGAAGAGGTAAGCTATTTAAATGTGTTAAATGTATGTATGATGATGTTAAAGCTAATATAAGGTGTGGTGCAAAATTCAGTGAGTACATTAGATGTACACAGGGTGTTAAGCAGGGTGATGTTTGTAGTCCTGTTTTATTCTCTTTGTTTATTAACGAATTAGCTTTGGAAATTATCGAGAAGGGAAAACATGGTGTTTCATTTGATTTGATTGAAATATTCATTCTACTTTTTGCAGATGATATCGTTTTACTGTCTGAAACTGTTATAGGGCTTCAAAACCAGTTGAACAATTTGTGCTCAGCGGCGCAGAGATTACATCTCAAAGTAAACATGGACAAAACAAACATTATAGTTTTTCGAAAGGGTGGATATTTGTCGTCGCGTGAAAAATGGTTTTATGGAAATTCTAAAATTGTGATTGTAAACGCCTACAAATATCTGGGTTTATATTTTTCTACAAAACTAAGTTTTTCGTTTGCCTGCCAAGATCTTGTGGGTAAAGGGAAGCGTGCTGTTATGGCCATTTTAAGCGTCTTGTATAAGTTTGAAAACGAGTCAGTAAAACTATTTTTCAGAATGTTTGATACCCAGGTCCAGCCTATAGTCCAATACGGCGCTGAGATTTGGGGTTTGGAGAAAGGACATGACATAGAGAAATTGCACTTATTTGCTATGAAACGGTTTTTGAATGTCGATAGGCGTACCCCAAATGACTTGACTTATGGAGAACTTGGTAGATTCCCTATTTATTTGAATTCATATATGAAATGTGTAAGATACTGGCTTAAACTGTTACGTATGGGGCAACATAGGCTGCCAGCCAAAGCTTATAAAACATTGTTTGACCTGGATATGAGAGGGAAAACTACGTGGGCATCGGGCATTCGTAAATGTTTATGTAATTATGGTTTTTCGTTTGTATGGTTAGAACAAGGGGTTGGTTGTGTCAGCAGTTTCTTGGCTTGTTTCAAACAACGAACAATAGATTGTAGATGGCAAGACTGGGATAGCCATATTCAAAACAGCGAACGATTTTCATTATTTAGATTGCTGAAAAGTAATTATTTAGTAGAAGCAGAAGCTTATTTGTCTCTGAACTTGAATAAATTTATCAGGTCTGAATTAACAAAATTCAGGTTTGGTGTATCGGATATTGCTGTACATCGTCAACGATATAATATCCATACAGAAAATGATTTGTTGTGTCCACTGTGTAAATCTGGTAGGGAAGATGAACTTCATTTTGTATTCTTATGTCCTGTTCTGGCTGACCTACGACAAAAACTTATTCCGTTAAAATACCATCGACGTCCAGCACTGTTCAAGTTAGTCTGTCTTTTGTCGTCAAAAAATTACAACGTTGCAAGAAATCTTGCTTTATATCTGTACAAATCATTTAAAAGAAGGAGTGATTTGACATAGGTAATTTGCATATGTTGAGAATGTTTAAATTTTTTGTGATGAAATACCTTGTTTAACAATGTTCTTTAATACTCACCCCCTTCAAATGGGGCTGTGGCCTTTCTGAATAAATTATCGTTATCGTTATCGTTATCGTTATCTATCTGTCTATCAGTGCATCTGTCTGTCTACCTGTCTTTCTGTTTATCTTTCTATCCGTGTATCCCTCTCTCTCTTTCTCTCAATAAATCTATCTATCTGTCAGTCTCTCTCTCTATCTACCTGTCATCTCTCTCTGTGTCTATCAACCTGATAATACATCTATCTAAACTATAGTATGTATGTTTGATTTATGTATGCACACACGAACACGAAGAAAGAAAGAAAGAAAGTGAGAGAGAAGAAGAGGAGAAGATGAGAGAGAGAGAGAGAGAGAGAGAGAGAGAGCCAGACAGACAGGACAGAGAGAGAGAGAGAGAGAGAGAGAGAGAGAGAGAGAGAGAGAGAGAGAGAGAGAGAGAGAGTAAAAAGGACGCTTGTCAGTTTACAATTATGATCCAACAACTCTCTGGTTATGGGAGTGATGATGATATAAACAGAAAAAACTAATACATCTAAAACAAAAGTGTCATCGACCAGAGTAAGGTTAAAAAAAAAAAAGAGAGAAAAAACACCCAGAGAAATCACAAAGGAGAGAAACAAAGTCAGACGCTACACATCATTGTAAACAGCATAAAGAGACAATGAATATACATAATGGAAAAAACACGTTTCTTATAGTACCATGCGACGTCTGAACAGTGACTAATAGTGAAGGATACCACTAGTGCATCTGTCCTGGCACATGGCTCGTGGCTTTACTCTTTATAGCAGCGTGCAGAGCATGGTCCGAACAGTGCACTGAGACAAAGTTGATCCTAGATGAAAACCACATGAATGGATGGAAATGTTCGTTGTCAACACATTTCAGTTTGACGTTCCTCACGGCTAGCATGAGGATGAACGGTAACAAAATAAGATAAGCAATACATCATATAATTAAAGAGAAGAAAAACACACTTGTGAGTCGGTTTGCAAAACAAAACACACACACACACACCACACACGCACGCACGCACGCACGCACGCACGCCGCAACGCAAGCACGCACGCACGCACGCACTCACTACCACACACACACACCCACACACACACACACACACACACACACAACACACACACACTTATTAATGCACTCATCCATGTGTGTGTGTTTGTGTGTGTGTGTGTGTGGTGTGTGTGTGGTGTTGTGTGTGTGTGTGTGTAGTGTGTGTGTGTTTGAGAGAGAGAAGAGAGAGAGGAGAGAGAGATAGAGAGAGAGAGAATAGAAGAGAGAGAAGAGATGAGAGAGAACCACACAAAATGCCACACATACTACATCAATGTCGGTTTTCTGGAGGAAAACAGGTTCAGATGAATGGAAGGAGAAAAGAAGAAATGTTCACAAAAAGACACGGGGAGGTTGATCTCTCTATGTTATCCCTGTTCCCATTTTTCCGCTTTCAACTCAATCATCCTGGGGAAAAATCAAAATGCAGAGGAGAGAGAGAAAAAACAACTCAAACCAAATCATATTGACCCAAACGTGAATGTCGTGAACGCGCGATGTGTGTGTGTGTGTGTGTGTGTTAGGTCCTGCGGCTTGTGAGTTCCACATCATTTGGAGCCATCAACAGTACCCAATGTTTTAAACGCGATTTTCTGATAATAAGAAAAGGCATAATACTTGAAGACCATTTTCCTGATTTATTTTAAACCTAATGTTTTCTATGGATTTCACTAAAGTACCAATATTTAAACAGCCATGATTTGAATGTTACATATGGGCCTAATAGTTGAATGCCAATGTAATTTTCGGGCTTGATATTTTTTTATAGCGTCATTTTCTGAATGTGTACATATGTCTATGGTTTCTCTGCCATTTTTTGGATGTTAAGTAAGGCCTTTATATTTTTAATGGCATTAATCTAATTGTTGTAACAGATAACAAATTAGAATGCCAGTTTGCCCATGTAATTACGACCACTTGAATGAAAGTTGTAGTAGACGTGTGTAGATTAATGCATTGCAAGTGTAATGTAGCGCAGTGTGTGCAGTTTGGGTGTAGGGAAACGTAGTTGTATGCAAGTGCAGTGAGTAAAATAAAAGGAGCAGTGCAGTGCAGTGCAGTGCAGTTGAAGTTTATGTGGTGTAGCGTATAATACTGTACAGGGGAGAAACCAAAGAGAGTTTGAAACAGCTGAAGGTCTTCAAAGCAAACCCATCCTGATTATCTCGGAGTTTTTTCCCATTCTGGAAGGTCTTGTGTATACACCCCGTGCATGCAACGCCATCCATTAAGCCCGCTTCCATGCTTTTGGATGAGTCTCTCTGCTGTTCCAGACATTGAATGTGGCCATGCTGCCGTGTAGAATGTCGTAGCTGATGCTACTGCATTATAGTTAAGTTTATTTAGTGTAGTGATAAGTGTAGTGTAGTGTAGTGTAGTGTAGTGTAGTGTATTGCAGTTTTAGTGTAGTGCGGCCCGCAGTGTAGTGTAGTGTAGAGAATTTGTGGTGTAGTCATAGTTAAGTGTAGAGCCGGTTAAGTGAAGTCTATTGGTAGTTTTGTTGTGCAGTGTAGTGTAGTGCCTGCAGTATAGTCTAGTGAAGTGTAGTGTATGACAGTGTATGCATGCAATGTAACGAGGTGTATGAGCATCCATTGATAGAGCTTGTAAGTAGTGTCGTGTGGTGAAGTGTAGTGAAGTGGTAGTGTAGTGTAGCGTTGCGTTATGCAGTGTCGTACCGTGCCATGAGAGCAATGTAGTGCAGTGAAGTGTAGCGTCAGTTAGAGCAGTGTAAAGGCACTATTATACACTGCATTATGTTACATTTTCATATTTTCATTGTCCAATGTTAATTATGATACACCTGTTGTAAATCCATGCATCGCAAAGTATGCTTCGCATCTTATCGAAACAGTCATCTGCTGGCACTAACTTGGCATTGTACTGCAATGGCATGATTAAGGATGATAGTTTTTCGTAGTAAACTACATTGTTCAATGATGACGGCACTGGAGCAGTTGTCTGAATGAAAACTAATGACCAAATACTCCACCACCTGAAGTCAATGTCCAACTAGCATCACAATGAAACCATGCAAAAGACCTAGCTGGGGGCTGGGATAAAAAGAAAGAAAACAGTTATCACATGGGCTTGACACGTCCTCTGACAGTGAAAAAAGAATGCGTGATAAACAACTGTTTGTCAGCCTCGTAGGCCGTGGCGCACGATTCGGGCTTTGCCCCCAATGCTGTCAATAAATGCTCATTGTCCATTCTGTTTCTGAATCAGAATGTATGAGTTCATTGTGTAACCCCCCCCCAACCCCCCCGCCCCCCCCCAAGCCCCCTCCAACTCCCACCCCACCCCCCCTCATACCCAGTGCAGGCGCGCGGATCATGTGAGGTTTTTTTTTAATCAACCAGTGAGGAAATACACGATCTTAACAATTTTTTTAATGTATAATTTCTGCTGTGAATTTTTTTTCTGAAATGATCGTTTCATTGATTTATTGTGGCTGTTCTATTTACCTACTACTTTCGTTATCAACGAACTGCAAATTGGTATGTATTTCCTTTGCTGATAAAAGGATGTTTTCAAGCAGTCATGATGTACGTGTTTACAGAAACGAATTCTGAGTATTAAGGTGTATTGAGGATGGGGAGGAAAGTGTGTGTGTGTGTGTGTGTGTGTGTGTGTGTGTGTGTTGTGTTGTGTGTGTGTGTGTGTGTGTGTGTGTGAGTGTGCTGTGCGTGCGTGCGTGCGTGCGTGCGTGCGTGCGTGCGTGTCTGCTGTCTGTCTGTCGGTCTGTCTATCTGTCTGTCTGTCTGTCCGTCTTTGTGTGTGTTGTGTTGTGGTGTGTGGTGTGTGATGTGTGTGTGTGTGTGTGTGTGTAGTGTGTGTGTGTGTGTGTGATGTGTGTGTATGTTGTGTGTGATGTGTTTGTATGTGTGTGTGTGTGTGTGTGTGTGTGTGTGTGTGGTGTGTGTGTGTATATGGGTGTGTGTGTGTGTGTGTGTGTTGTGTGTTTGTGTGTGTGTGTGTTGTTGTAGTGTGTGCGCGCGGCGAATGCGCAGTCGCTGTGCGTGTGCGTGAACTCTTTTGGATATGCTTATGAAACGGAATAAGCCCAAACTGGATTTCCGGTTTAAGAAATTAGAATTACTTCATCAGTTTCATATGAACTTAACTATTTTTATATATGTGCGCCAATAATACATTAGGTAGGCCATTGGATTGTGTTTTAAGACCCTCCAGTTCACGTGCCACCGACACACACATGAACGCACGGCACACATACAAATATGCGCACACACATACTGTCACGGACAAAAAAATTAAACAACCAAACTTGGGGGAACAACCCTAAACTTGGGATCGCCAGCCAATTTGTCGGACCTAAGTCCAACTCAACTAATCCAAGGCTTCAGAAGACGGGCCCATAGGTCGTGGCCCGTTCCAATTACGCAAGTGGAGAGGTTTCACCGAGACGGTCCGACCCGACCCAGACGAGCTCGCGGCTTTGATACGTGACCCTCGATGTCTGCCCATACGACCTCAGGGACCTGGGCCAGACCTAATCCGGCCAATTTGTGAACGAGCGTCAATGTTAGTTCTAGACATCGTGGCGGGCCCACCCAGAACCTACAGCTAGCCACTTTAGAGTGACCAGTGTCCACACGGCATCAGTTAAGTAGAAAGGGGGAGGTAGTGTGTTTGGGGGTGAAATCTAGCTAATCAATTAAAACCCAATTGAACCACCACAGAGAGTTATGGCGTGTTGACGGACTGTCGTGATGTGAATATCCAATGGAATTAGAGGGAGACAAATTCGGTGTCAGTGGTAAAAATTACTGACCAATGGTACACACGCCCTTGTTGGAGAGATCGTGGAACACCATAAAAGGATGTGAGAGTGATGAGAACGGGAGAAACGAGGGTAAAACGAACAGGAGAGACAGAGAGAGGGATAGGTTCTAGGTCTGCTTGAGAGAAAAGCAGGGAGATGAGTTAGGAAGAAGAGAACCAAGATGAGAGATAGCATGAGATAGTCTCAGAGGAAGACTGATGAGAGATGAGAGAGAAAGAGATATGCTAATTTATGAAAGAAAGAAAAGAACAGAAAAGACAAAAAAAGAAAAGCAACCATGTCCCTTTGATAAGAGCAGACTAGAAAGAGAGAGAGAGGAGAGAGCGGTGCAAATGCGTTAATGACAGGAAGAAAGAATGGAGAACAGATCGATGATGATAGTCACTGTCAACCTACCCGGTGGTTCGCCCTCAACCTGGCAGCGTCATATTATCGCCAAGCAGAACCACAGACCAACGCCTAACAGTCTCACCCACACCTGAAGACCAGGGCGCAACAGACCACAACCAGTTGCCGGCAGTTGTGTCGTGTAGTGGAATGACAAGTGAAAAGAAAAGAAAAAAAAGAAAAGACAGTGATTCGTGAATAGTAATATCACCTTGGCCAGGTAACGTAGAAAATCTGTTTAAACCCGGGTTATCAATGATGTTTTTAGATAAATGAATTTTTGTGAATTCAGGAAAGAGAGAATGTTTTATATTGTTTGTTCTATATGCATTGAAATGTTCTTTCTATGATCATGTATAGTAAAGTTATAGACATTACAAGTGTTTAGATGTGACGAATTCCATGAAATATGAATGAGATTGTAAGCAAGCTGTGAGTGTGTTTGGGCCTGTTCCGCTAATCCATTCCTCTACTGACATTACCCGATTGGATGACAATTTAATTGGCGCGCTTGCCAGGATAGTACTGGCCCATTTATTATAATTGTTCAACTTCTCAGAGAGGAAGCTGGGTGGGATTCCAAGTATAGAATCCTAAGACAGGTATTGTCTTAACTTGATATGTTCCCAAGAATAGTTAAATACTTGATGCTTGTGCAATTGCTTCCAAGAAAGTTAATACTAGCCTTGGCATTTCAGCCCAGAAACACATATTCGCACAGATTCCTATAATTCGCTCTCATAGTTGGGTCAAGGCGCAGGGCGTCCTTATAAAAAACTAACTACGGATTGTCCCAAGCAAATCATTATCATTCATAGGATTGTGCTATTACGTCACTTCCGTGTCGGTAACCCCCAGTTTGCTGTCGTTGATTTAAAAAATCTTGTTAAAAAAAAAAAGAGATATAATGGACGGAAGAAAAGAACACCCCCAATTGAACAACTTGTAGCGACGCTCGTGACTTAGGTTACTCCGGGAGATGAGTTGCGTGGCATTTGGGGGGGTTGAAAACCAACAAAAGATGGAAAGGGATGAACGCGCGGAAAGACGACGTGTCGCTGTAAAATAGCAGAGGCAGGAAGATTAAAAGCTAGCGAGACGCAGGAGACAGAAAGAAGAAGCAGGAAACATAAAAAATTAAGTGATTCAGGCTAACATGATAAAGAAACGCAGGAAACAGAAAGAATAAGGAAGCGCAGGAAACAGAAAGAATTAGCAGAAACGAAAGATTAAAGGTTCAATTAGAGCTAGAGAAAGTGAGAATACAAAGGGGAGACCACCGAGATGGGAAGTTCAGTTTCCAGTGACTCTGTGCGCAGACTATGCCCCCGACCCAAGTTGCCAAAATTCTCGTAAGGGAACCGATTCGATGACGCATACATCATTCGTTTTCGAACGTTAGCGACAGTCAGGTTTGGCCTCCAGAAGAGTGGCAGTCATTTTGTCGCGTTACTGACGGTTAAGGCATTGCAGATTTTCACAGCGTGTACCAGCAGAACAACAGTCCCGATTTGATGTGCTGTGAAGGAGACTTTAAATGAAGGGATTTGACCTCAACAGAGGGAAGGATTTTCAGATAGAAATTTCTTTCAGCTAGATTGCAAGCAGGGAAACGTACACGTCAGTTTGGTGCACGTCTAGATCACTATTTGAGAATGGTTAGAGTTGAGTGGTAACGAAAAGGAGTTCGTTGAATTGCCAGAGCTAGTTTGAAAGAAACAGATTTTGTCAGGTTGCGGCCCTGAGTTAACCATACATTTGAAAGAAAACAGCCAGAGACAGCAGAGAGTTGTTTAAGTTTCGCAGAGTGTATAGAGAGGCACGTTGTGGCACTAAGGTGCAGGAGAAACAGGTGCAAGCACAGGTGAGAAAGTGCAAGGAGACCAGGGAGTTATACCTTTCTGCAAATGTCTGCAAACCCAGTGGAGGGGCAGAAGGAAGGGCAAAGGGACATTATGTGTTCAATTGTCACACAAAAGACATGTGTCGAGGGATGTCGATGAGGATCCAGAAGGCAAGCAGCCTTGCACGAGGTGGATAAGGGTCGACAAGAAACGCCCCTTCAGAGGAACCCAAAGGGTTCAGTCGTAAGATGGGTAGGAGTACAGGCCTATGGCTAGCACTGGACAGGCAGTCAGTGTCAGGGATTGAGGACATCAAGGTCTGAGATTGGTTCGTTACCATGGAAGAAGGGTGGATTGCCAGCCTAGGGTGAAAGTGTTACGAGACACGGTTGTTCATGCGGAAGTACTACAACGCTGGGTCGATAAAGGGGATTTGACAAGGGGGCAAATCCATACCTGTAACTCTAATCTGATGCACTGTGAGGGAGTTATTTTTTCCAGTTGCTAAGAATTAGAAGTACGTACCCCTAACTATCACAGGCGAGTTGTCCTGCGTTGGTGCTTGAGAAACCCCCCTTCACGAATTGATCATTGGTGCAGGAAATATTCTCGAGGTGCAAGGGACCAGGTGTGTAGTCCTGAGTGTTGTCGGGGGGTTGCGAACCGGGGGCAGTGCAGGAGGGTATAGCGCACGAGGAGCGAGAGGCGTCTTGCGTGAAAGTTGTTAGCGCATCGCAAAATCTACGTTGTTAGTTGATTATTCTCATCCTAGGAACAGTAAGTCGAGACATCTGAAGGATATTTTTATGATTTATCATTAACTATCATTGAGTCACAATTGAACAGTTACTAAACTTTATGTGTCATACAAAGCGGGTGGATAGTCGCACTGCTGCTCGAGCAGACAATCCATGACGCACGTACAGCATCGAGAAAGTCTTGGGAGTTGTCAAGAGGTGAGAGAAACAGGAGTTAGAGGAGAGAGACAGAATTTCTTGTGAAAGGCGGCTGTTGTACCGAGAGTCACCAAGGAAGACAGTAAGGTGACCACTCAGTTGGAGGTACCATCATGTTATCCGTGACACTGTCCATGTCAGGGGTCACGAGTCGCTCATGGGGTCAACTCGTCACCAGCAAAACAGCTAACCGAGTCATTGAAGTGGGGGGGGGGTACTTTCCATTGGCACAGAGCAATGGCAGACATAAAGCGGATTTCTGCAAGTCATAGTGATGTGTGTCAAAGGTCAGCCACAAGAGGTGAAGAGGAAGGCGCCTCTTAAACATCCCCCTTTAATTGACACACCGTTCAGGAGAGTGGCTGTCGAACAGATTGGCCCAATCGCGCCCTTTACCAAAGGTGGCACAGGAATGTGTTGACACTTGTGGACAAACGCGAACAGATACCCAGAAGCGGTTGTGCGTGAAAGGCCGTAGAAACGCAACAGGTCGTCTGAAGGTCTGGTAGACATCTTCACTCGCGTGGGTGTGCCCAGCACAAATTCTCAGTGACAGGGTCACAGTTTCACCTCAGGCGTGTATGAGGGAGGACAACAGCTGCTAGGGATCACACAGCTCCACTACCCCATACCACCCACAATCAATAGGCTTTGGTGAAAGATTTCAACGGTGTGCTGAAAGGGCATCTTAAAGAAGCTCTGGAGAAAGGCACAGATTGGGACCGCACATTCCAGCGGCAACTGTTGCCTACAGAGAAGCCCCTCAGGAAAGCACAGCTTATCGCCATTTGACTGCTGTTTGGCGGACAGTTCGGGACCGGTGTGCATTCTCAAGAGCTGTGAGTCCGAGACATGATTCCGAAGAAGTCAAAACACACATACAGTATGTGTTAGACTTACGCAATAGTGCTCGCTAGACATGTAAGGTCGTGCAAGGGAGAGTTTTGCAGAGGCCCTAGGGACCGTCAGAAAAGCAGTATGCCATGAAGGTGATAAGCAATTCCACAAGGTGGGAGATCACTTCCTGTAACTGCTTCCCACGGATCACAACAAGCTGCTGATGCATTGGAAGGGGCCCAACACATCATTGAAAAAGGAAGAACAGTACTACCGAATCGATGAGACGGGAAATCAAAACTTTTTCCCATGCAAACAATTACTCCTCTAATAAAATTCAGCGTTGTAGAGTCAGCACATAGGACCGCAGCACGCAATCATTGATGAGTTGAAGGTAGACACCAGCAAGAAGAAGGGGAGATATTGTTGCCTTAAGTTTTCCCGGAAAGTATCCATACAGGGATGTGTCACTGTATGAAGGGCTAGACAGTAGGATACAGTAGAAAGTTAGGGGGCTCCTATAACAGTATAGGGCGTCCCTGACTGATAAACCAGCAGGACAACTTCTAGAGACATGTAACGTGTGGAGTTGGAACATCACAGAAACCCGTAATGTTGAAAGCCTACCCGATCCATATTGCCACCAAGCAAGTGATCGAGGAGGAGGTAGAAAGATGTTGGACCTTGGGGGTGATTGAACCGTCCAAAAGGACATACATATAGTGCAGCGTCCTTCTTAGTGATGGTAACAACCGGTGTGAGTCCGAGCGTATTCTGTGTCGACCTATTAGGACGTCTGAACATGTTACTACCAGTTCGATGCAGAGTACTATACCCAACATGAAGACCTGGATCTAGCGTCAGATCGCAACAAGCACGGAGCCAGTATTCACCAGTAACGAGGTCTGAGCAAGGGTATTTGCTCTGTGTGGCAAATATCCTGAGAGGATAGGACTCAAGGAAGATGTCACAGTCATTTTCACTCCTATGTGGGCTTATTACCAGTTGCGAGTACTCCCTTTTGGGATTGGTCACGCACCTGCGGTCTTTTCTCGAATATGATAGGAAGCTATTGACCAGGATTTGGGGAAGGTGTTGAGTAGAGTTATACATGGATGACACTTGCTGCATTCTAGTGAATCGTGAGTCATCCTAGACATGGGAGGGGCATATGGAGGCAGATAGTGAGCAGTCTTGGAGAGGATTAGACCGAGCCATAACTCACAGCCATACAAACAAAGTGCCAGTTGGCTTGAGCCAAGCCTGAAGTTTCCTAGGTTTTGTTGGTCGAGGGCGACACAAAGCAGCCGAAAGAGTATAAAAAGGTGGCGAAATGATGAATACAGAGAGACCAAAGACCAAAACAGAAGTCAGGATCCTGCAAGGTTTTATTGGTTCTAAAGAGTGTTTTGTCCAAATTTTGCTGCAATCACGAGTTCCTCTCGAGTGACTTGGTCAAGCAGGGAAACCGCAATTGATACGCGGCTGTGTCAGACCGCTCTGCAGAGCAAGCACTGACAGAGGTTTTTATGAAAGAAAATAGGTTCCCGTCCCATCTTGAATCTACCAATATGACCAAACCATTTTATTGTTTGGATGTTGCGGACAGAAGCATCAGGGATGTGTGATAGGTGCAGTTATTGATTGCAGAGCATGAAGGGTCGAGTTTCCTGGGAGATAATGCTAGGCAGTAAGTTGACAAAGTAGGTTAAGAAGGGTACGCAACGGTGAGTAAGGAGTGTTTTTAGCTGTTTTCACGAGGCCGTGGGCATAGGACGTGTGGAGCCGCCAAATATTGTATGGTAAAGAGTATCGTGATCGAGACGGATCATTAAACATCAACCAGCCAAATTCCAGTGCATGGAGTTGGGGGGGGCTGGCAATTTGTGAGGGGGGTGTTGGGGAACGCACGCGAGGGAGCGCCAGAGAGTTCTTGGGGGTCTAGGGGGTCAATTGCACGTGCATGCCCAACATGTTACCCTGATGCCATGTAACGATTGTCGGCCAGTGACGACGAGGCTCGAGGTGTCTGGGGTGATCTGACTATCTAAGCCGTAAGTGAGCAAGTCAAGACGGAGGTGCACCTCGATAGTAGTCAGTCAGGAATCGCTGGGTGCGTTGGTATGTATGCAGCACGTGGAGGTGGTTGAGAGCGGACGGATGGTATAGGTATGGACGTGAGATGTGGCCTCGTGGTGTTTCTATTCATGTAACTCTCGGAGGGTAGGGGTGGCTAGGGTCTCTCGAGTTATTTTTATAAATTTATTTGGTATGTGTGATAGTGGTTAGGTAGTATAGTGGGGCGTCGTTGTTCGGGGCTGTTGTTTACGCTGTTGGGAGGTGGTGTATATATGTGTGGGATGTTTTTGGGGCGGACGTATGGTAGTCGAGGGATGCGTGTGGGATGGTGTGGAGTAGTTAGCGGGTGGGCGTTGGGAGGGCTGTCTGAGTACAGTTGCGTTCAAGGAGGTGGAGGGCTTGAGTCTAGTGGCCGTGATCTAGGGTTTCTAGTGTGGATCATGTCATCTCAGAGTCTATTTAACGAGTGGAATGTTTAGAGAAATACTACGTTTATCAGTTATTTTGTATAATGTGATTGTTTGTCTATTAACAAATGTATATCTCAATCACACATCGTCAGTAATTTGGATATTTTGTATACACATATATATATTGAATAACAAAATCTAAATATATATTTATTAGTTTACGACTAGGACACAGTGATGAGATGGAGATGTGCGTTATTAGAGAAACAAGGATAATATTTGCGCATCAGCTTCGAATTGGGATTGCGGAGTTCTTAGGTAGTCTCACCATCGGGTGATTCAGTAGTAATACAAATATGAGTACAGTTCTACCTATCATCATCAGAGTCTGTGAAGAGGCAATGACAAATCATCTCTCTTAGAGTTGAGTAATTTACGATCTAATTATGTATTATTTAGTCAGTTGACACGTCATCTCTAATATTATTTTTAAAACTGTTAGCAAGCTATGGGATAGTATGGTAAATCATTTTAGATATTAGTAATTTTAGATAGAACTAATCTTTGCTTTATGACGACTAAAGATACATCACACATACTAAATCCTTGTTTTAGAAAATGCACATGTCTTTTGCAAGGGGAAATTGGTCACGGACAAAAAAAATAAAACACCTAACTTTGGGAAACAACCTAACTGTTGGGGATCGCCAGCCAATTGTTGGACCTAAAGTCCAAACTCAAACATTCCAGGCGTCAGAAAGAACGGGCCCATAGGTCGGGACCGTCCAATTAAGCTTATTGGAGCGTTGTCACCGACGGTCCGACCCACCCTGACGACAAGCGCTTTGACCGACGCCTCGATGTCTGCCCAGACGGACCCTCATACCTGCCAGCCTTATCCGGCCAATTTTTGAACAGCTCATTGTTAGTTAGACATCGTGGCGCCCACCCAACTCAGCTAGCCACTTTAGAGTGCACCATGTCCACACGGCACCCGTTAAGTAGGAAAGGGGGGAAGTAGTGTGTGTTGGGGGTGAAATCTAGCATAATTTAAATGACCAATTGACCACCAACAGAGAGTAAGGCGTGTAGACTGGACTGGTCGTGATGTGAATATCCAATGGAATTAGAGGAGACAACTTCGGGGTGTCAGGGTAAAAAGACTGACCAATGGTACTCGCCCTTGTTTGAGAGATCGGAAACACCATAAGAAGGAATGAGAGTGAGAGAACGGAGAACGAGGGGAAGACAACAAGGAGAGACCGAGAGAGAGGGAGAGTTCTAGTCTGCTGAGAGAAAAGCAGAGAGATGAGGGAGGATATAAGAAACAAAGTTTGAAGATTACATGAAAAGTCTGCGAGTGAAGGACTGAGTGAGAGATGTGGAGAGAGAAGAGAAAAAAAGATGCTAATTATGAATAAGAAAGAAAGAAAAGAAAAAGAAACGAAAAAGCAACCATGCATTTGAAAAGCAGACTAGAAGAGAGAGAGAGATAGAAGTGCAATGCGTTAATGCTGAAGAAAGAAAGGAGAACAGAACGATGTAGATAGTCACTGTTTCTACCCTAAACCGGGTGTTTCGACCACAACCTGTCAGCGTCACTTCGCAGCAGAACCACAGACCACGCCAACATCCTCACCTGACCATGCGCCATCAGACCAACACCAGTGCCGGCAGTTGTGTCGTGGTTTGTGAAAGTGACAGGACAAATAAAATAACAGGAAAAGAAAGACAGTGATTCGTGAATAGTTACGAACACCTGGCCAGGTAAAGAAGAACTCAGTTTATACCCGGAATAGTCAATGATGTATTAGATAAAAGATTTTGTGAAGTTCAGGGAAAGAGAAAAGTTTTAATTTTTGTATTGGATTCTAAATGCAATGATGTTCTTTCTATGACAATTTATAGTAAAGTTAAAGACAAAACAGTGTTTGATGTACGAATGCATGATATATAAATGAGATTGTAAGCAAGCTGTGAGTTGTGTATGGGCCAGTGCCAAGTCCTCACTCTACTGACATTACGACCTATGTAGACACCGAACAGACACACAGGCAACAACACAGAGACTCTCTCTCTCTCCTCTCTCCCCCACCCCCTATCTCTACTTCCATCTCGCCTCTCCCCTCACCCCCCATCCACTCACTCTCTCTCACTCTCACTCTCTACACATCTCACTACTACTCCACTCACCTCACTCTGGTTTTCGTTTTATTGGTTTCATCACGCACAATAGTTAGCAATACTTGAATATAATAAATCATCAAACATTTTTATCAGGCAGGATTGATGACCTCACATTCTGCCACCCTTGAGTTGTTTGGCAGGCCAGCAGATGTCCACTTCTCCGTCAAGGCCGTCAGCATGTCTCACAGCTCAGCCAGGAACCATGGCCAGATAGGCCCAAGGGCGCATATCGCTTTGCAGCACTCTGCCGTGGGCGGCCGCTGCCATGTTCATTACAAGTAAGTGCTCCTGTCATAGGGTCTTCTGCCATGTTCATTGCAGGTAAGTGCTCGTGTCATAGGTCTTCTGCCATGTTCATTGCAGGTAAGTGCTCCTGTCATTGGTCTTCTGCCATGTTCATTGCAGTAAGTGCCCCTGTCATAGGGTCTTCTGCCATGTTCATTACAGGTAAGTGCTCCTGTCATAGTGTCTTCTGTCATGTTCATTACAGGTAAGTGCTCCTGTCACAGGGTCTTCTGCCATGTTCATAACAAAGCAAGTGCTCCTGTCATAGTGTCTTCTCCCATGTTCATTACAGGTAAGTGCTCGTGTCATAGTGTCTTCTGCCATGTTCATTACAGGTAAGTGCTCCTGTCATAGGGTCTTCTGCCATGTTCATTGCAGGTAAGTGCTCCTGTCATAGTGTCTTCTGCCATGTTCATTACAGGTAAGTGCTCCTGTCATAGGGTCTTCTGTCATGTTCATTACAGGTAAGTGCTCCTGTCATAGTGTCTTTTGTCATGTTCATTACAGTAAGTGCTTCTGTCATAGGTCTTCTGCCATAATCATTACAGGTAAGTGCTCATGTCATAGGGTCTTCTGCCATGTTCATTACAAAGCAAGTGCTCCTGTCATAGAGTCTTCTGCCATGTTCATTACATGTAAGTGCCCCTGTCATAGAGTCTTCTGCCATGTTCATTACGGGTAAGTGCTCCTGTCATAGAGTCTTCTGCCATGTTCATTACAAAGCAAGTGCTCCTGTCATAGAGTCTTCTGCCATGTTCATTACAAAGCAAGTGCTCCTGTCATAAGTCTTCTGCCATGTTCATTACATGTAAGTGCTCCTGTCATAGAGTCTTCTGCAATGTTCATTACAGGTAATGCTTCTGTCATAGGGTCTTCTGCCATGTTCATTACAGCGAGTGCTCTTGACATAGGGTCTCTGCGATGTTCATTGCAAGCAAGTGCTCCTGTCATAGGTCTTCTGCCATGCTCAACGCAAGCAGTGTTTTGCAGTGGTGCCGTCGGCGATGCTCTATACATAGGTGTTCCTTTAAAAGGCGTTTTGCCAAGCTCACACATCGCCTCCCCTTGGCAGGATCTTCATTGAAAAAAGGTAGTCTTGCGTAGGACCCTCTCCATGCTCATTAGAAGTAATTGTTACCTTAGAGGTGTTTTTACCATGCTCACTACAAGTAAGTTTCCTGTAGTCGTACTGTATGCTATGCTTCATATAAGAAAATGGTTCTTTGAGTGGTATCTTCTGCAATGTTCAGTACAAGAGAGTGTTTCTTTAGTTGTGCTTTCTGTTAAGCTTTAATGCAGGAAAGTGTTTCTTTAGCGGTGCCTTCCGTCATCCTTGATATAAGAAAATGTTTCTTTGGTGCTGTCTTCTGCAATGTTCAGTACAAGAGAGTGTTTCTTTAGTTCTACTTCTGTCATGCTTATACAAGAAAAAGTGTCTTCAATAATGCTCTCTACCGTCTCTGGACAAGAGTTTCTGTAGTAGCGCCTTCTTTCATGCTTGATGGAAGAAAATGTTTCTTTGATGGTGTCTGTCTTATATAGTGTTTAGTGCAAGAGAGCGTTTTCATAGCAGTGCCTTCTGCCATGCTGAATGCAAGAAACGTTTTCTTTAGCAAGGGCCTTCTGACATGTTCAATGCAAGAAACTGTTTCTTTAGCAATGTCTTCGCTATTCTTAAATACAAGTGAGTATTTCTTCATTAATACCTTCTACCATGCACGTCGGCATTCGAGGCAACGAGAAGGCAGACCAACTTGCCAAGGATGCCACACACCTTGAAACGGGCAGATTTTCCATCCCTCACACGGACGTGAAACCCAAAGTTGAAACTTACGTTAGAAACCTCTGCAAGAGGAATGGAACACTCAGATGGACAACAAACCTTTTCCAGATCCGTCCGAATTTAAAAGAGTTTTTTACCGTCTGCCACAGGTGGCCGTAAGGAAGAGACAGTTTTGTGCAGGTTGCACACAGGCCACTCCTTTTATACCCACTTTTATCTTTTAAAAGGTGAAGAAGCTCCGTGGTGTATTCCATGTCATGTTCCACTCACAGTGAAACATATTCTTTTAGATTGTTGGGACTTGCACGATGTGAGACATAAACACTTTACAGCAGAGTCCATGAAAACCCTGTTCAGAGATGTCCCACTTGACGTGATCTTTGAGTTTCTGAAAGAGATTAACATTTTTCATCTGATCTAAGATTTTACGAAGAAAGATTTTTAACGAAGTTTCTGGGACGTTTTTAGAAAATGCATTTGAAAGAGATGTGTGAAAGTGGTTGGTTTTTTTTTAGTTGTTTTTTTTTTAGATGAGTTGTGAGTTGAATTTTTTCAGTGGTGACAGCCCTGATATGGCCCTTTGCGGTCGGGTGGCTATAAGCAACATTACCTTATTACCTTCTACCATGATTAATACAAGATAGTGGTTCTTCAGTAGTGCCTTCTGCATGTTGAAGTGGATAAAATATTTCTTCTGTAGATTTTTTGCCATACTCACGGCAAGCGAGTGTTCCTTTTTGTTGTGGGGGCCCTCTGTCATAATCACTGTCTAAGGTAAACACGCCTTTCGTAAGCCTTCTCTCAGTCACAGCAAGGTAAGTGTTCCTTGGTAAGGCCTTCAATCATCATCACAAGGGGCAGATTTTTGCTTTGCTTCATTTTTCGTTAAGGAGCTAGAGAATGGCTTCAAGAAGGGAGAGGTAACGAACAGTTAAAAGCAATGACTACCCAGTCAACTGGCTCCGCAGAAGGCTGGGACTGCTGACCAGCTGGCATGGAGAAGGTTAAATGGGGGAATCTATCGTTTGTACACAGTGTTAGCCATAGACAGCATCGTTTGAAGACAGTTTGATCAATAAACAGCGCGTTCTGCACACAGTCAGAGCCAGAAACAGAACGTTTGTACAGTGTGTTTTAAACGGCAATATTTGTAAACAATTCCATCCATTAACGGCGCCATTCGTACATAGTTCGATCCATAAATAGCGCCGTTTCTACACAGACGGATTAAAGACAGCACTGTCTGTACACAGTCCGAGGCATAAACAGCACCATTTGTGCACAGTTTGATCCCTGTACAGCACAGTTTGATCTCTGCACAGCACCATGAATAAGACCATTTCTAAACAGTTTGATCCATAAACTGCGCAGTATATGAACGGAGAGATCCACAAACAACATCGTTTGTAAACAGTCTGATCCACACACACACACACACACGCACGCACGCACGCACGCACGCACGCACGCACGCACGCACGCACGCACGCACGCACACACACACACACACACACACACACACACACCACACACACGCACGCACGCACGCATGCACGCACCACGCACGAGAGGGAGAGAGAGGAGAGAGAGAGAGAGAGAGAGAGAGAGAGAGAAAAGAGAGAGAAGACAGACAACAGACAGACAGACAGACGACAGACAGACAGACAGTGACAGAGAGGAAGAGGCACAGAGACAGACAAAGAGACAGAGAAGACAGACAGAGACAAACAAACGGACAGACAGACAAACAGACAGAGAGACAGACAGAGGCAGACAGACAGACAGACAGAGACAAACAAACGGACAGACAAACAAACAAACAGAGAGACAGACAGAGAGAGGTGGTGTGAGTGTGGATATAGGTTGTAGGAGGTGAGTGAGGGTGAGGAGGATGGTGTGGAGGCCTGCTAATGCCTGCGTTGTCACACGGGAAGGGAAACATGTTGTCCAGGGAGAGAGCCACCAGGCAGGCGGCTGGTCCCTCTATGCTTTTAAAGGCTTTTGGGAGTCCGCGTGCAAAGGGACAGTCTCAATCACTACTTTGCTTCGGGGGCTTTTGGGGGTGGGTGGGGGCGCGTGGGGTGGGTGAGGCTTGCTGTTTGCTTTTGGCCAGCACATACACGCACGCACACGTGAAATCGACAGTCATGTACGCACATGCACACCTACGGACACGTGCATGCGTGCTATCACAGGCGTGCAGATACATTCTCTCTCTCTCTCTCTCTCTCTCTCTCTCGTCTCTCTCTCTCTCTCTCTCTCTCTCACTCACACACACACACACACACACACACACACACACACACACACACACACACACACACACACACGCACGCACGCACGCACGCACGCACGCACACACACACACACACACACACACATATATATATTATAGATAGATAGATAGATAGATAGATAGATAGATAGATAGGTGTGTGTGTATATATATACAAGGTGTATGTCTGTGTCTGTCTATCTGTCTGTGTGTATGTGTCTATCTGTGTATGTGTGTGTCCATTTCTGTGTGTGTGTGAAGTGACATTCGTGTAAAGAACTTTACAACTGGAAAATAATCAATCCATATCAGACCAAACTGGTCTACAGATCAGTGATTACAATTCGTGATTTTTTGTTTTTTGTTCTGTGTTGTATCTACCCTACTGGCCAATAGTCCTACGTGA
Source organism: Conus ventricosus (assembly GCA_018398815.1). NCBI lineage: Eukaryota > Metazoa > Mollusca > Gastropoda > Neogastropoda > Conidae > Conus > Conus ventricosus. The sequence goes on along the minus strand of CM031612.1, from coordinate 37,125,528 downwards.
AATGTACATCATTTTTATCATGTTTAGCAGTAGGGATGGCTGAAATAAACAAATAAACATAAAACCGGTTTATCAGCTTTAGCTCTGTAAGAGTTGATAAACGTTTGTAGAAAATGAAAAGCGAACGGATGTGGGGAGTGGGAAGCGGTGTAGGAGCTGAGATTCATTGTGTTTCTTGTTATCATCCGTTGTTACATCAACTTCTTGCTTCCATTGAAATTCCTTTCCAGATTAAGATAGTACAATCCATTTGGGCAGCTTGTAGTACATCAGTTCATAATATGTCATCATCATCAACCAGAACGTAACCAACAACCATAATGAAATCGAAAAAGAAGACCGATGTATCAAAATAATCTTTGTCGTAGCTGAAGGCGCCACTGTGCAAGTCGTCTATGGTGCTCTATTTTAACATTACAAAAACCTGCCTAACGCGCACACTGTCTCTTTGGAACATCATGACCATTTCCCCTGTCCCACCGCCGCACTATCGAACTTTACCTGCCCACTCTCGTTCCCTGCTCTCCATCCCCCTCTTCACAGGCCTGCCCGTGGCGGACACTGAGACCACAGAGAGCGAGAAGAGGCGAGAGGCACGTGCAGGTGGTGCCCCGCCAGTGTCGGACAGCACAGTGCCCGCCAGGCACAGAGTGGAGGGGACGGGCGGGAAACTTAGCTGATCAGGCTGCTGCTGCAACTGCACTGTCACCGTCTCTTAACACCAGAGAGTGCCTGATACTAATTGATGCAAAGTGCCTTTCCCGCTAAGAGAGAGAGAGAGAGAGAGGGGAGAGAGAGAGAGAGAGAGGTCCATTACGCCATGAATGAAACATTGATAACCCCCTACTTCGCACTTTTTATCCAAGCTTCCGTATGTGAAATAATATTTTGTTTGTGGAGAGAGAGAGAGAGAGAGAGAGAGAGAGAGAGAGAGAGAGACAGAGAGAGAGAGGAGAGAGAGAGAGAGAGAGTGTGTGTGTGTGTGTGTGTGTGTGTGTGTGTGTGTGTGTGTGTGTGTGTGTGTGTGTGTGTGTGTGAGCTATTCAGATTTTTACAGTACGCTCTTGCCTCAGCTCGGATTAGAATGACTACATTATCAATTATCCCGTGATGTCAACCAAGATGAGAACGCTTACAATATGTGGTATGTAAACATTTATGTCACTGAAAGCTTCAGTATTTCATGAAAATGTATATTACTAGACAGTTATATATTCATGAACAACAGCTGCATATTTTTCATATTTAGTGAAAAATGTTAAAACCTCGTCGATTTAAATGTCTACAGAGTACTGTGGCATCAGCCTTGATCAGAGGGTACAACTGCCTGACATAGAACGTATGCATCTGTCTTAACTTTTATGTATAAAACGAGAACGGCACTCGGGATAGAGCTAAACTCAGCCACACAAACCTGTTTTACCGTCAGGGTACGGATCAAAAGACAGTTCCAGCGTACTTGTTTTATGATAGGATCTGTGAAAGGGTCTATGGGAACTATGGACTAATCGTGCTGAAATGGCCTGATGTCCGCTCTGACATCCCCATTCTCCACACAGCCAGGAGCCGGACCGGTACCACAGTCCTTCCTGCTACGCTTCCTAGCAGTCAGTTCAGGGGTCATCTTGCTTCCAGACCAACCAACTTACGAACATCGGCTATTCCGTAACATTCGGCCTGGGGTTAATTAAATGCGGAATAAACCAACTTTGGTTTGACGAGCTGTCACTCTGTTATCCATGATTATTGAAGTTTTTATTTGCATTTTTAAATTCGCCAAGGATTTTTTTCATTTCATCGAAGGTATGTAAGCATCATTGTTTGTGCTTCTGATGTCCATGTTTACCGATTTTTGTGACGGGCGAGGATGCACCGCGCGCATTATACGCTACCACCATGACCAGTATATCTACAAGACTGGAATCCAATGCCAGTCTTCATTCCCTGACAGCATAGAACAATCGGGTAGACAGATATGTACAGGCGTAAGGGACAGGAACGAATTAACAGAACGCAGCAGGCGAACTAATAGCAGAGGGGGGAAATGGAGGAAAGGTGCCGGTAGGAAAGGAAGCAAGCTATCAGACCCACAGGGGAAATAAGAAGAATGAGGCAGGCTTGAGATCCAATACACCTCGCCTCCGTCTTCGCCCAGAGACCTATTATCTTCTCCCCGACACTGCGAATCCTTCAGGGAGACAGAGCAACAGCCCACAGGCGCAATCTTCCAAATGGATGGATCTGCTCTCTCTCTCATTTCACTCACATAGGTCATTCCGGCAGCTGCTTAAAACAGGGCCGGGGGTGTTGGTGCCTTGCTGGTAGTGCTGGTGGCAAAGGTGGTGGGGAGAGGGCTGAAGGTGGAGACGACTCTTGTGATGTTGATTCACTGTGTAAACGTCTTGTGTCAGATCTGATGTCTTTCGTGTAGGGGCCGACTCTGGTGGTCCCAGGCCTGGTCATAAGCTGGAGATGAATCTGGTCATTTCTGTTTCACGTAGCAGTCCTGGTGGTTTTTGTGTGGAGGTGACAGTCTGGACTGTCCCGGAGATGAAGTTATGAGAGACCGTTCCGAGCTGGCCTTTACAGCAGATTAGCGTGTCGCAATTGTCATCATCATCATCGTCTCACTTATCTTTTCTTCTTGATTGATAGGTTACGGAATTGTGTGTGTAAAGCTATCATCGTCATCGTCGTCGTCATCATCATCATCGTCGTCGTAGTAGTCGTCGTCGTGTCATCATCATATCATCATCATCATCATCATCATCATCATCAATCATCATCATCATAAATCATCATCATCATCTTCTCTTCTTCTTTTCTTCTCTTCTTTCTTTTCTGATAGGTTACGGAATTGTGTGTGTAAAGCTATCATCGTCATCGTCGTCGTCATCATCATCATCGTCGTAGTAGTAGTCGTCGTCGTCGTCGTCGTCATCATCATCATCATCATCATCATCATATCATCATCATCATCATCCATCATCATCATCATCATCTTCTTCTTCTTCTTCTGCTTCTTCTTCTTCTTCTTCTTCTTCTTCTTCTTCTTCTTCTTCTTCTTCTTCTCATCATCATCATCATAGTCATCATCATCATCATCATCATCATCATCATCATCATCATCATCATCATCATCTTCTTCTTCTTCTTTCTTCTTCTTCTTCTTCTTCTTCTTCTTCTTCTTCTTCTTCTTCTTCTTCTGGTTTCCACCTCTCCTTTCATTTGGAGTAGTTGGTTGTTGAAGTGTGCGTGTCATACAATAATCACGCCAGCATGATTATTATCATCTTCACCTTCACCTCTCCCTTGTTTCTGATGACTTGGTCTTTGAGTTGGCGGTTCTACTTTTTCTCCTTCTTTGTCTCTCCAACTTCTCTCCCTCCTCTTCCTTCTCATCTGCCTTCTTTTTATCTTCCCCTCTTGTTTCTCCTTCCTTTTTCTCCTTCATTATTCTTGGCCCTTTCCCTCTTCCTTCTTCTACTCCTCATCCTCCTTCAGCCTTCTGTTCCCCATCCCCCCCCCCCCCCCTCCTGCTCTTTCTCCTCCTCCTTCCTCTTCCTCCCCCATTTTCTTTTGTTTCCCTGCCCCACTTTTTTCTCTCTTCTTTGCATTTTCCCTTCCTTCTCCTCTTCCTTCTCCTGCTCCTCCTTCCACCTCCTCCTTCCTCTTCCTTCTTCTTTTCTTTCCTTCCCCCTTTTCTCTTCTTTCACCTTCTCTCCTCCTCTTCCTGCTTCTCCCTCCTGCTTCTCCTTTTCTATTTCTCATTCTTCTCTTTCTCCTTCTCTTCCTTTTCTTCCTCATCTTCTTCCTCCTCCTCCTCCTCCTTTCCTCTTCTTCCTCATTCTACTCCTCCTTCTTCTTTCTCCTATTTCTGCTCCTCCTTTCCTCCCTGCCATTCATTGTTCTTGTCCTTCTTCCTCTCCTTCACATCTACATTTTCTTTTATCTCTTTTCCCTCTCTTTTCACCTTCTTCCTTCTTTTTCCTGTCTTCTCCTTCTTCTCTTCCTTTATATTCCTTCCTTTTCTTCTTTTTTTCCTTCTTCCCCCTCTTCCTCCTTCTTTCTCTCTTATTTCATTCTCTTCTTCTTCCTCTTCTCCTTCTTCTCATCGTTCCTTTTTTCTTCTTATCCCTCCTCTTCCGTCCCGTTTCTTCCTTCTTTTCCTCCCCTTACCTCTGTCTTCTGCTTTCCCACTTCCTCATCTTTTCCTCTCTCCCTCCCCCCCTTCCCCCCATACTTCACCTTTTTCTCTCAGTTTGTTTCCTTTCGGTTTTTGGTTGTTGTTTTTTTTTTAACTTCCCCCTCCTCATCTTTCTCCCTCGCCCTCATCTTCCTCCCCCCCCCCCTCCCCCCTTCTTCACCTTTTTCTCCCATTTTGTTTCCTTTCTTCCTTTTATCTTACTTAAGAGAGGGTCAATATAATTAGTTCTGTTTTATTGGTACTAGAGATTCTCTGGTGGCTTTCAGAACACAGGCTCTCTTTGGAGATGTGATGGTCGTCTGCGGGTACTCTAAATTAGAACCACTGCAGTCTGACCTGTGCTCGGTCCTTGCGGACTGGTAGTGTTGCAATGTCTCTAACCACAGAACTCAAGCCAGGTGCTGTTTTTGGATTGACAGATGC
>CM031612.1:37100898-37118398 GCA_018398815.1 Conus ventricosus | reverse complement strand
ATGAAGTGTAGTGTGATGTGGTGTGGTGTGGTGTGGTGTGGTGTGGTAGGGTGAAGTGTGGTGTAGTGAGATGTGGGTGTAGTGTAGTGTAGGGCAGGGTGGTGTGGTGTGGTGTGGTGTGGTGTGGTGTGGGTGTAGTGTTAGTGTAGGGTAGGGGTGTGTGTTGTGGTGTGGTGTGGGTGTGGTGTAGGTTAGGGTAGGGTGGTGTGGTGTGGTGTAGGGTAGGGTGGTGTGGTGTGGTGGTGGGTAGGGAAGGGTGGTGTGGTGTAGGGTAGGGTGGTGTAGTGTGGTGTAGGATAGGTGGTGGTGGGTGTGGTGTAGGGTGGTGTGGTGTGGTGTAGGGTTGGGTGGTTGTGGTGTAGGGTAGGGAAAGGTGGTGTGGTGTGTGGTGTAGGGTAGGGTGGTGTAGTGAGGTGTAGGATAGTGTGGTGTGGTGTAGGGTACTGTAGGGTGGTGTGGTGTGGGTCTGTAGGGTGGTGTGGTGTAGGGTAGGGTGGTGTGGTGTGTAGGGTAGGGTAGGGTGGTGTGGTATAGGGTAGGGTGGTGTGGTGTGGTGTAGGGTAGTGGGTGGTGTGGTGTAGGGTAGGGTGGTGTAGTGTGGTGTAGGATAGGGTGGGTGGTGTAGGGTGACTGTAGGGGGTGTGTTGGGGTGTGGGTTGGTGGGTAGGTAGGGTGGTTGTGTGGGTGGGTGTGGTGTGTGGGTAGTAGGTGTGGTGTGGTTGAGTAGGGTGTAGGGGTGTGGGTTGTGGGTGTGGTGTTGTAGGTGTAGAGGGTGGTGTAGGTGTGGTGTAGGGTGGTGTGGGTAGGGTAGGGTGTAGGGTGGGTGGTGGTGTGTAGGGTAGGGTGGTGTAGTGTGGTGTAGGTAGGGTGGTGTGGTGGGTGTGGTGTAGGGTGTGGTGTGGTGGTGGGGTGGGTAGGGTACTGTAGGGTGGTGTGGTGTGGTGTAGGGTGATGGTTGGGTAGGTGGGTTGGTGTAGGGTAGGGTGGTGTGTGTGGTGTAGGTGTTAGGGTAGGGTGGTGGTGTGTGGTGTAGGGTAGGGTGGTGTGGGTGTAGTAGTTAGGGTGGTGTGGTAGTAGGTGTATGTGTAGGGTGGTGTGGTGTTAGGGTAGTGTGTAGTGGTGGTGTAGGTGGGTAGGGTGGTGTGGTGTAGGGTAGGGTGTGTGTGTAGTGTGGTGTAGGGGTATGTGTAGGGTAGGGTGTGTGGTGTAGTTAGGGTGGTGTGGTGTAGGGTAGGGTGGTGTGAGTCTGGGTGGTAGGTAGGGTGGTTGTGTGTAGGGTAGGGTGGGTGTGTGTGGGTAGGATGGGTGGTGTGGTTTGGGTACCCGTAGGGTCGCGTGCGTGTGGTGTAGGGTACTGAGGTGTGGTGTGAGTCGTTAGGGTGGGTGGGTGGTGTGGGTGTAGGGTGGTGTGGTGTAGGGTAGGGTGGTGTAGGGTTGTTGTAGGGTGGTGTGGTGTAGGGTAGGGTGGTGTGGTGTGGTGTAGGTTATTGGGTGGTGTGGTGGTGTAGTAGGGTGTGGTGTGTGTGGTGTAGGTGGTGTTTGGTGTGGTGTTAGTGATATGTAGGGTGTGTTGAGTGTGGTTAGGGTACTGTAATGTTGTGGAGTGTGGTACTAGATGAAGAGAGGTAGGTGTGATGGTGTAGGGTAGGGTAGGGTGGTGTGGTGTAGGGTTAAGAGGGGTGTGTGTTACGATAGGGTGGTGTGGTGTAGGGTACTGTTAGGGTGGTGTGGTGTAGGGTAGGGTAGGTGTGGTTGTAGGGTTAGGGTGGTGTAGGGTGGTGTAGGGTGGTGTGGTGTAGGGTAGGGTGGTGTGGTGTGGTGTAGGGTAGGGTGGTGTAGTGTGGTTGTAGGATAGGGTGGTGTGGTGTGGTGTAGGGTGGTGTGGTGTGGTGTAGGGTACTGTAGGGTGGTGTGGTGTGGTGTAGGTACTGTAGGGTGGTGTGGTGTAGGGTAGGGTGGTGTGGTGTAGGGTAGGGTTTGGGTGGTGTGCGTGTAGGTAGAGTGGTGTGGGTACGATAGGGTGGTGTGGTGTTAGGGTACTGTAGGTGGGTGGTGTAGGTAGGTAGGTGGTGTAGGGTTGGGTTAGGGTGGTGTGGTGTAGGGTATGGGTGGTGTAGTGTGGTGTAGGGTACTGTAGGGAGGGTGGTGTGGTGTAGGTAGGGTGGTGTGGTGTGGGTAGGGTGGTTGGTGTAGGGTAGGGTGGTGTTGGTGTGGTGTAGGGTAGGGTGGTGTGTGTGTGTGGGTAGGGTGGTGTGGTGTGGTGTAGGGTAGGGTGGTGTGTGTGTAGGGTAGGGTGGTGTGGTTGTAGGGTAGGGTGGTGTGGTGTGGTGTGGTGTAGGGTAGGGTTAGGGTTAGGGTGGTGTGGTGTAGGGTAGGGGTAGGGTGGTGTGGTGTAGAGTAGTGTTGTAGTGTGTAGTGCAGTGCAGTGTAGTGTAGTGTAGTGTAGTGTAGTGTAGTGTAGTGCAGTGTTGTGTAATGTAGTGTAGTGTAGTGTAGTGCAGTGTAGTGCAGTGTTGTGTAATGTAGTGGGAGTGCAGTGTAGTGTAGTGGCACTGGCACTGTGGAGGGCAGAGGAAGAGTGGTGAAAACATCCAGGAGTAGAGTGCCTGGGGCATCCCAGCTCTTCTCCCCTGTGTAGAAAAAGATCAACTGTGAGGCGGCTGTCAGTGTCATTATCCTCGATGTCAGCTCCTACCCCCTCCCCCCCCACGACCCCCACCCCACCCTCGTCCTCGCACTCTAGAATCACAAACGCCCTTGTATGACTCGGGTCTGAATGAGGCATGGAGCACTGTAACGTGCAGCGTAGTGCTTAGTTTTATGTAATGTGATGTGATATAATGTGTATGTTGTGTGTAATGCAGTATTTAGTGTAGTAGTATGGCGTGCGGTGTGACTTGATGTGGTTTTGTGTGTTATTGTGTGGCGGGCGTGTAATGTGTGTTATGCAGTGTGTACTGTAGCTGATGAAGGACATAGTGTAATGTGGTTTAACGTATAAAGTACATGGTAGGTTTATTGAAGTGTACGGTAGCGCGATGCACCATGGTGCAATATTTGCTTGTGAGCAGGAAGGCTGTGTATTCCATTATAATGGAAATAGAGTCGTACTACGTGACATAGAATAAGGGTACTACCGTGAAGCAGAGAGTTGTACAGCATAGCAGTGTCATGAAATGGGCTTAAAGCGCCATGTGTCTGCTTGAGATGTGTTATTGTATCAGTACAGTGCAGCGTGTGACTGTGAACTATGAGACAGGTTACGCTAGTGAAGCAGAACTCGGCATGTTGTCTGCTGTAATGAGTTATCACACATCACTGTACTCTGTTGTGTCAAGTACCGCCTTGTTTCCCGTCCGTAGAAATCGCTGTTACCTCTTGCTAGCATACATAATTACACCCTCTCTCTCTCTCTCTCTCTCTCTCTCTCTCTCTCTCTCTCTCTCTCTCTCTCTCTCTCTCTCTCTCTCTCTGTCTGTCTGTCTGTCTGTCTGTCGTCTCTCTCTCTGTGTCTCTCTGTCTCTCTCACTTTCTCTCTCTCTGTTTCTCTTTCTCTGTGTCTGTTTGTCTCTGTCTTCGTCTGTCTGTGTCTGCTGTCTGTCTGTCTGTCTCTTCTCTCCTCTCTCTCTCTCTCCCCTCTCTGCCCCTCCTTCTCTCTCTCTCCCCCTCTCTCCTTTTCCTCTCTCTCTCCCCTCTTCTCTCTCCTCTCTCTCTGTTCCCCTATTGCTGTTCAACTTGGTGTCTCAGCACAAATTCGACCCCTATGACAATGATTTAATCTGCCACGTGTAAAAAAAAAAGGGGGAAATGGGGTTTCTTTCCTTTTTTCTTTTTTCTGCTGTCTGTCAAACCCGCTCCTCATTTCTCTCTCTCTGTTTCCTTTCCGTGTTGTTTGTCTTCGTCGCTGTCTCCGTCTGTTCTGTCTTCTGTCGCGTCTGTCTCTCTCTCTCTCCTTCTCCCCTCCTCTCTCTCTTCTCCCCCCCTCCCTCCTCCCTCCCTCCCTCTCCTCTCCCCCTCTCTTCTCCTCTCTCTCTCTCCTCTCCCCCCTTCTCTCTCCCCTTTCCCTCTCTCCCCCCTTTGCCCTATTGCTGTTCAGACTTGGGTCTCACTCTAATTCGACCCATAGACAATGTTTAATCTGCCTACTGTGAAAAAAACAAAAAGGGAGGATGGTTCATTTCCATTTTTTTGTTGTTGTTGTTGTTGTTTTTATCCCACACGGGGGTTTAAACAACAATACATTCCTAAAAATTTTAAAAAATGCCAAAACCCTTTTTTCGACTAATTTTTACTTTGGGGATGTAAACATGAAAGAACCTCAAAAATCATAAATTTTTTTTTTTAAACATTCTTTAATGAACAATTTACAAAAACAACTTTTTGCTGAAGCAACAAAAACAAATGCTTATAAGTGCTCGGAGGGAAAGTTTAACAACAAAAAACAAATCGCAATTGAAATTAATCAACATTGCCCCTAAGACAGAAAGAAAAAGCTAAATAAAATGCAATAAGTATTCATAAAAATAATAATAATAATGAATATCAAATGGGAAAATAATAGAAATCTTACTTAAATTAAAAGACAGGAAAGAAGAAAAACAATCAGAAGAATCTAACAGCGATGCAAACAAGCAATCTACACAAAAATACCATGATTCCCAAATGCACCGAATTTACACAAATTTGAAAGAGAGAGAAAAAGGAGAGAGAAGGAGAGAAGAGAGGAGAAGAGAGAGAGAGAGAGATGCGTCCGTTTCCCAAAACACCAAAGGCCCAGCCCCGTGTCCAGGGGTCTTACAAAGATATTTTGCCCTCGGTCTTATGCAAAGTCGTAAAACTGGGGGATACTAAACCACCAACACACCGCCGAGGCCAACCGGCAGCAACGTCGACAGAAAAGAAGAAAAAGAAAGAGAAACAAAAGAAACAAGGAAGATCGGGAAGAACAAGTACCTGAAGAAAAACAAAATGGGGAAGAACACTAATTCCTATAACATTAAAAAACTTTACGTTGGGCATAAACGGTGCACATTTTTTAAAATTTTTTTTTCGTTTTTTTCCCGGGTTTTAATGTTTGGTCACCAAAAAGAATGTGGAGTATAAATACATTTAAGGTTGAAGGAATAACGTATTCGTTCTTATCGTAGTTTTTTTAGCAATCAAACAGGTAGTGCTCGTGTTTTCTGTGGATGGCCACACGCACATTTTGGTCAGCCATAATGTCTTTGTTAAGTCTTGATTGATATTACTCTTCCCAAGCGTAATCTGAAATGGTTTATTTGATCCGGGCCCGACCAAGTAAAGTAGGGGGGAACAGTGGTGTCTGACTATCAAAAACGTTAAATTTGGCGAAAAATTTTTTTGACTTAATGTCGTCTGGAAGGTTGTTCCAAAAAAAAGACTGTACAGGAAAAATGTTTTTTTATATAATTCGTTAAAAACGTGCACTGTTCTTTCGGGGGCCACGCCATGGTAACGTTTTGGGCAAGACTAAGAAGGGAGAAGACGCTAAATAGTTTGGACAGACCCATTAACCATTTTATAAAATGTATCAGCTTATGTCTTTTCCGTCTTTCTTTAATGAAAAAAAGCCAACTCTTCGTATAATTTCGGTGACTTTTCCTTAACCCCACCAATAGGGGACAATTGCTCTAGGTGATTTTTCAAATAATTCGGGTCTGTGCATACCCCACAAAATGTCTGCGTAGTCAAATGGGAAAAATAAAGATTTTGTAAAATGGGGGGTCCCCCAAAATTTCCCTGGTTATTTTTTGTATTTTTTAAAAGTTAAATTTACGTTCTAAGGGATTTTTTTGGGGGGGGGTTTGTTTTTCCCCCCAAAGGGGATGGTTTTGGGGGGGTTTTGGGGGGGGGTTTTTTGGATGGTAAAGTGTGATTTTTTAGGTTTTTTTGTTGGTTTTTTAATTTTCGGTTGAAAGTTTAATTTGGGGGGGAAACGGAACTTTTAAAGGTCAAATTTAAATTTTTTCCGATTTGGGGTCTTTTAAGGGCAAGCGATAAACTATACCGGGCAAACAATTTAAGTTGCCTAAAATTCCATTTACAATGTCGTTAATTATAACAAAAACATAAAACCAGGCAGATCCTTGGGGGAAAAAACCTCGGGGAATTTCTTTTACTATTTTTCGCCTTAAAACTACGTGTTGTTTTATTGTTTTAATCGCGAAAAAAGTCCAAATTCCCTCTGATCCCCACTCGCTAGCTTTTAAAAATCCCTATGCCAACACGATCAAAAGTTTTTGAGAATCAAATAGATTGTTTGTTTTGTGACCCCACGAAAAAAAGAGGAACAAAAAAATTTTTATATTTCCAAAAGCTTTGACTGGGGAATCGCCGGGTGAAAACCCTGATTCAAAGGATATGACTTCGTTTGTTTTTAAGAATGCTACCATGTTTGTGAAAAAACCCTCAAGAGTTTACCAACCCCAAAAAGGGCGAGATCGGCCGGTTTTATACAAAACCCTTTGGTCCTTTTTGTGAAGGGGTGAAACATGTGTTCTCTCCACGAGGACGGAAATGTACCTCTTTCAAGCATTTTTGAACAACTGGGAAAGAGCTACTATAACATTTACGCACAAATAATATTTTTGTGGATGAGTCTGCCACATGATTTTTCTTGTCGAATTTCTAAAAACTAAGGAACGCCAGAAGTACAATTTCATTAATTTCATATTTGGGAAAAAACGCTCTGGGGTATTCGCACGTCTGTCGAATGGATGGTCTATGAAAAAATTTTTTTATAACGGCTTTTTTTTATTAAAAAATACGTTTCCCTTTGACATAAAGGAGGGAAAGTCATCATGTTAATCCCTTTTTTATTTAAAAAGAACGAACTAGTTTCCACCAGTCCTTTTGGGCCCAAAATTTAGTGGATCTGATGCCTTGTCATCAAACTCTTTAAAAAACTCAGCCTGCGTTTTCTTTTTTTTGCTTGACGTAATTTCCCAAAGGGGGCCAAAACTATGCCAGTCCCGGGAAATCCCTTTTTTACCTTTGCATGAATATTTTTGCGCTTTGCTATTAAGAGTCGTATTTCAAACATCCCAAGGTACATCATTTTGTAGACGTAATAACTTTAGTTTGGGATACACTGTTTTGCTAACTCATAAAGTATCAGTGAAATATTCAACGGTTTCGTCAACAGTTTTCATATTAAAATGAACTGCCAGCACAAGGAAAAACAAAAGTGGAAAAAAGGAAAAAATACCCAAAGTTAGTTTTTAAGGGTTTTTTGTGCAACGGAATAAATTGGTGTAAGACGCAAAATTTCCTAAAGGGGGTTTTTGTTAAATAAACTTTTTGAATTGTTATTGGGGGGTTTTTTAATTGGTAAGGTGAAGAAAGATTTTTGTGGGGGGAGAGGGTTTCAGGATTTTTTAAACACCAAAAACGGGGTTTGTTTACTTTTTTAAAACGTTTTAAAAAAATTCGTATCCGGGGTTAGTAAAAAAAATTTGAAACCCTTTTGGTTTTAATTTTTTTAAAAAATTTTTAGGTTGAAAAGGGGGGGTTTTCAAAAAAAAAGTTGGGAAAGGTTTCCCCCCACCTTTTGGGGACAAAGAAAGGGGGGAAAAGGGGGGTATTTTTTTATTTTCCAAAACTGTTTCTAAAGTAATTTTGCAAACCAAGTTGCTTAAAAAAGGAATTATTTTTAAAATTTAACTTCTTCCGTTTTTTGTTTTTCCCAAAGTTTCCCAATTTTTAATGTGAAATCCCGCAAGTTAAAAATTTTACGGGGGTTTTAAAAAGGGCTTTCTTTCCCTTATAAATTTCGTTTAAAAGGCGGGGTGAAATTTGTTTTAACTAAAAAATCAGTAAAGCATGCCCCCGGGGAAAAGGGGATTTGTGTTTTAGATTGGGTTAAAAAAGTTTTTAATTTGGACTTAAATGAAATTACCAAAGGTTGTCTGTTTCCCAAACCTGTCATAAAAGAGGGAAAAACTCGTAATGTGAAAAGCAAAATATGTAAACCCAGCCCAGGATTGTTAATATAAGGGGACGCCCTCTCCTTTTGTTTAAAAAACGTTGTAGAAAAAGAAACCGGGGAGACGTGGGCAGCAGAGAGTCCTCAGAAAGAAAAAAGCCCCCCCAAGCAAGTGTTTCGGGCCTATCTCCTGACACCTAGGGGGGGGTTGGGGCCCCACCCTTCAATTTTACTCCGGATGTCCCTCTGCTGGCCCCTTTTTTTTTTTTTTTTCCCCCATCTTTGGGGCGGGGCCAGGCTGGGGTTCGAACCCTACCCTCTGCAGCTCATTTTCTACTTAATGCTCGCGCTTTAACCCCCGAGCCACAGGGACACCGAAATATTTTTGGAAAATTTAAACCTTATGAAATTCACTTTTTTTCCTCCTTACCAGATCCAGCTTGAACACCTCTCCCGCTTTCCTTGCTTTTAGGGCTCTGGTTTTTTTCCCTTCCCCCCAACTGGAGCTTTCATGAGGGTGTACCCAAATCCCCCTACAAATCCCCCACTCCAATTTCGCGTGAGGACTTTTACCTGATAGCCTTTTCTCCCAGGGTGTTTCCAATCGCATACTTTTCATCTTTTAGATTTTTACTCCCCCATTCGTTTTATATGGCACCGTGGCTCGTCATGATCCGCTTGGGTTACTTAGAGTGGATACTATGCGGGCCATGCCACTCTTGCGATGATTCGGGACTCTTTCCCCGGGAGGGCTGCAGGCCCCCATCCCCGCCCCTCCAGCGACCTGCTTCTATTTTATGGGACGGGGGGCGGCCATGATTTCTCCTCCTGCCGGAAGAATGTTGCGGGTGCTTTTTAGTCCTGATTCTCCCTTTTGTGGTGTTGGTTTCTACCCCGACTACTTTTACAATTTCTTTAACTTGGTTTCCCCAGTGACCTTCCTTCCAGGGCTACTTTTACATGGCTTAGAACATCGCCGGTTTTTAGCAGAGGGGCAGCAGGGTCGCTTTTTTTCCCCCCCCTTCCCATTTGCATTTTAGGGGAGAAGGGCCCTATCAACAGAAGAACTGATCCTGAAGGGGGCCTGGCAAATTCATTCCAATTTTGACTTTTTTGAGGCATTCTCCCACGTTTTCCATTGCCTTTTCTGGCTCTGCGGCGCTTTTTGGTGTCTTTTTTGGTCTCTCTTTTCTCTCTCCGAATCACATGTCCTTTTGGGTTCCTTTGGCCTTGACCACCATTCATTTTGGTCACCCCCAGCCTGGGCTGTTGGGCTGTGTGTGTCCGTTATTCCGCTTTTAGGACCTTTTGCAAAACCCCCCCCTCTTAACTTTTTCCCTTTTCGCCTTCTTCAGTTGGGCTGATTGCTTCCCACCTTGTCCCCTGAGCCTCCAAAAGCTTTGAATCGTTTCCCGCTTGTATTCCCCAGGGGGATTCATGGTATTCACTTTGCTTTCGACAGACACGGATGTCGTCAACGGGGGGGACACCAAGCCTTTCCCTTTTGAAAATTGTTGATTTTTTCTTCCATTGCCTCACTGTGCGTGCAGATGTCGTAATCATAAGCCATAGAGCTTTGGTACACTGAACCGCAGACCCAACCTTGTATTTGCCAGGGGGCCCCCACTGGTCAATGGCTCCAAACCTTTTTCCGCATCTGCTTGGTTCTTTTGCTCTTTTTTTTGTTTTCAGCTACAACAACCCTCTTCCAAGGGCCGGGCTGGGTTTTTCTGTACTTTGGAATGGCCCCCTTTTCAAAACCCGAACCACAAAATTCGGCCACTTTCCTGCCTCAGGAGAGACCCGATTTCTTTGGGTTGAACTTCATTCTGGATAGGGAAATTCGTCCAGCCTCTCCAGCACATGACTGTCCCCCTCTTCTCTATAAATCCTTAGTTCATCCAGAAGGGCCCTTGGAGGGCACTTGTATCCATCGCCAAGGGCTTTTTGCTCGCGTTGTTTTTTGCTGCTTTCAAGATGAGTTCCATTGCCAGCACGAACAGTATCGGGAAATTGCACAGCCCATGCAATGCCCACTTCCAATTGATCCAATCATTGTGAAACCCCTTTGGTAGAGAACCGCATTGAGAAGCCATTGAAGTACTTCTTGAGCATGCCCGGGGATGTCTTGGCACATGGGACATCCAAGAGCCCAAATGTATCAACTCATGGGGCACAGATCCATATGCTTTGCCAATCAAGCCACACTACGTCCAGGTCTCTCTTTTCTGTTTTTGCTTTTTGGATTGCGTCCCAGATCATTGTGGCGGGTTCTACACAGCCAGCCACGCCTGGGAGCCACCTTTTCTGGACTGACACATCCAAGTACTTGTTTTTCCCTCAGGGACTTGGGCAGCCTTGCTGCCATGACAGGAAGAAAGATTTTCCCTTCGACGTTCAGTAGTGATATTGGGCCCGAACTGGCTGATGTCACTTGAGTTTTGCTCTTTGGGGGTTACACACCATCTGCCGTCATCCACTGGCCGCTGATCTTCTGGTTTCTCCAAGCCCGACGCAGCAGCCTTGGGGCCACTCCAGCCCCTTGGGACATTTCTTGAAAAGGGGAAGGGTTTTCCGTTTGGCCCTGGTATGTTTGGCTCGGCTTGTCGACCCCCTTCGATTTCCCCCAACTTTTGGGGGTTGCCATTTAACTGTTCCTCAGGGGGGTTTTGGCCACACAACCTTAAAGTCGAGTGTCTTTGCTCGTGAGTAGAGTTGTTTTCCTCAGATGTGCCCAAAGAACCCCTTTTGTCCACACTTAGGGCCCCCAGATTTTTGGCTCCCAAAACAGGTTCTGGAAAAACGGGAAGGGTCTCAAGAAGGGCCGCTTGTTTTCTTTTGGGCTTTTTCCCTTCCTCGAAATTTCGTTTTGCTGAGGGCGTGTTTTTTCTTTCAGTCTTCCCCACATTTTTCCAAGCCTTTTTTTTCAGCGGCAGTGCGGTCTTCTTTTGTTTCTTGAGGTTGTTCTTTTGGACCTGATCTTGTCCACTTTCTTGGCGTCTGGTTTTCTTTGGGGGTGTTTTCTCTTGGGTTTTTTTTTAACCAAGGTTCTAACAGTGGCATCCAAAATTTTCCCCCATATGTGGTATTTGGGTTTGTCCGGAAAAAAAAATAAAACAACCAAATTTGGGGGGGAAAAAACCAAAACTTGGGGAGTCCCCAGCCAATTTTCTGGACCTAAGCCAAACTCAAACTTTCTAGGCGCAGAAAGACCCCCCTAGGGGGCCCCGGCCAATTTTTAAGTTTTTGTGGGGGGGTTTTTCACCGAGACGGCCCCCCACCCCCCCCGACTGCTAAGCGGTTTTGACCGACGCCTCGATGTCTGCCCAACGGACCTAGAACCTGGGCCCCTTACCCGGCCAATTTTTGAACCAGCGTCATTGTTATTTGACTCGGGGCCCCCACCCCAGACCACTAGCCACTTTAAGTGACCAGTGCCCCCGGCCCAGTTAATTGGGAGGAGAAGGAGTGTGGGGGGGGGAAAAACTGCAAATCAATTAAAGACCAATTAACCACCACAGAGAGAAAGGGTTAGAGGGACTGCGGTGGAAACCAAGGAATTAGAGGGAGAAACTTCGGGTGTCAGGGGGGGTTTAAAAATACTGACCAAGGGTACTCGCCCTTTTGGACAGATCGGAACGAATAAAAGGGGGGGTGAGAGGGGGAGAAACGGAGAACAGGGGAAGGACGAACAAGAAGAGAGGGGAGAGAGGTTCTGAGGGAGCTCTGCGGGGAGAGAAGGGCAGGAAGAGGGTGAGGGGAGGAGGAAGGCCCAAAGTTGAGAGATTAGCAGAGATAGCCCCAGAGGAAGGCTAGGAGAGATGTGGAGAGGGAGAGATTTGCTAATTTTTGAAAAAGAAAAGAAAGAAAAAAAAAAGAAAAGAAAAGAACAGGCCTTTTATAAGACAGACAAAAGAGAGGAGAGTGCAATGCTTTAAGCGGGAAAAAAAAAAAGGAGAAAAATCGATTTTTGATAGTCACGTTCTCCCTAACCGGGGGTTCGACCCATACCTACAGCGTCATTTTCGCCAAGCAAAACCACGCCCAACGCCAACATTCTCCCCGACCAGGCCCATCAGCCCAACACCAGTCCCCGGGGGTTGTGTCGTGTTGTGAAATGACAGTGAAAAGAAAAAAAAAAAGAAAGGAAAAGACGGATTCTGAATGTTAAGATCACCGGGCCGGAAAAGTAGAAATCTTTTTTTTTCCCGGGGGTTTAGTTAAGAGTTTTAGAAAAAATTTTTGGAAGTAAGGAAAGAGAGAAGTTTTTTTTTTTGGGGGGATTCTATATCTTTGATTTTCTTTCAATGATCGTATAGTAAATATAGATTTTAAAATATGGTTTGATGTGACAATGCATGTATTGAGAATCAAAACAAGCTGTGAGGGTTTGGGCTGTGCGCTACCCCTTCCCCCATGACATCACCCGGGGTTGAAAATTTTTATTGGCGGCTTGCCAGGATATTCGGGCCCATTTTTTTAAAAGTTCAACTTCCCAAGGGGAAGCTGGTGGGATTAAATTTTAATCCAAAGAAAAGGGGGGTTTCTTACTGTATGTTCCCAAAGAAAAAATACTGGTTTGGGCAGCTTCCAAGTAGTTAATAAAGGCTTGGCATTCACCCCCAAGAGTACCTTTTTCGCACAGATTGCCAATAATTGCCTCATAGGGGGGTCAGGCCGGGGCGTCTTTTTAAAAACTACTACGTTGTCCCAAGCTAATAATCTTTCTGGGGTTTGTGTATTACGTCACCGTGTGGGAAAACCACCAGTTTTGGCTGTCGAAATAAGATCTTTCAAAAAAAAAAAAAAAAAAAAAAGATAAATGGGGGAAAAGAAAAGAAACCCCTTTTTAAAAATTTGGAGCGTCGCTGGATTGGGTTACCGGGGAATGAGTTGGTGCATTCGTTGAAAACCAAACAAAAAGGGAAAAAGGAACGCGCAGAAACGCCGTGTTGCAGTAGAAATAGCAAAGCGGGAAAGGGAAACTAAAGCTAGCGCAGCGCAGGAAACAGAAAGAATAAGCGGGAAACAGAAAGAAAAGAAAGCGCGGGAAACAGAAAGAATGAAAACGGGAAAAGAAAGCAAAAGGAACGCGGGAAACAGAAAGATTAAGGTTTCAGACACGAAAAACGCGGGAAAAACAAAAGAATAAGCAGGAAACGGAAAGATAAAGGTTCATTTTAAGTTGAGAAATGAAAATAAAAAGGAGACCACCGAGGATGGTATTCATTTTCCATGACTCGTGCGCAGCTATGCCCCCCGACCCCGTTGCCAAAACCCCGGAAGGGACCGATTCGATTGTGCATCACATCGTTTCAAAAACTTTTGCGACCAGTCGGTTGGGCCCTCCAAAGAGGGGGCAGTCATTTTGTCATTTTTCTGACGGGTAAGGCGTTGCAGATTTTCACTGCGTTACCAGCAAAAAAACAGTTGATTTTGGGCGTGAAGGGCTTTAATGAAGGGATTTGACCCCACAGGAAGGATTCAAAGAAATTTTGTTCGCTAGTTGAACAGGGGGGAAAAATACACTCAGTTTGGTGCCGTCTAGCCATATTTTGAGAATGGTTAGGTTGAGTGGTCGAAAAAAGGGGTTTTGCTGAATTGAAAGAGCTAGTTTTTGAAAGAACAGATTTTGTCAGGTTGCGCCCTAGTTAACCATACATTTGAAAAGAACAGCCAGAACAGCAGGAGAGTTGTTGAAGTTCCGAGGTGTATAGAGAGGGGACGCTGGGCACTAAGGGCAAAAAAAGAAACAGGTGCTGGGCCCGTAGAAGATGCAAGGGGACCAGGGATTTTTTGCAAAGTCTGCAACCCATGGTTTGGGGGAAAAGGAAAGGGGAAAGGAAATTAGGTGTTTCATTTGTCACGGGAAAGGGGCATGTGGCAGGGACTGCGCTGGGTTCCAGAAGGGAGCAGCCCTTTCAAGGGTGGATAAGGTCGTCAAGGGGAAAAGACCCGCGTGGAACCCCAAAAGGGGGTTCTCTGAAAAGGGTGGGGGTGCAGCCTATGGCTGCACGGGGCAGCAGTCAGTTCAGGGTGGAGGCACTAGGCTGAGTGGGGTTTGTTCCCGTGGGAAAAGGGTGGGTTGGCCCCGCAGAGGGGAAATGTTACAGACCGGGGGGGTTTATTGGGGTATACGAAAAACGCTGGTCGATAAAGGGATTTGACAGGGGGAAAACCAACCTTCCTAAAGATGGGGACTGTGAGGGGGTTTCCATTGCAAATAGAAGTACGTACCCCTTACTTCTAGGCAGTTGTCTGGTTGGTGAGGAGAAACCCCTTCACGATTTGACATTTGGAAAAATTCCAGGGGCAAGGATCCAGGGGGTCCGAGTTTTTGCTGCTCAGGGGGAGCATTTAGCACGGAGCAAGAAGGAGGGAAAAAACTGTTAAACCGTTTGTTTTTTCCCGGTAGGAATCGGGGATAGACGTGCGCCTGTTAGTTTAGGGCAGCACAGGGAAAAAGACCCTTTGCCGTGAAATCTTGGGGGTTGGCAAAAGGTGGGAGAAACAGGAGGTTAGAGGGGGTGAGGGAAAATTTTTGTGAAAAAACGGGGGGGTTTTACCCAGTGTTCACCAAGGGAAGACAGGGAAAGGTGACCCCTCATTAGAGGGACCAGCAGGTTATGTGACACTGTCATTTAGTGGTTTTACGATCGCTCATGGCGATCATCTCGGCACCGGTTTTTAAAAAAAAGGGTGACCGAGCCTTTGATGATTTTTTTTGGGCCGGGGCAAGGAGCATAAACGGGCGCTGTCAGTGATGTGTGCAAAGGTCCCACAAGAGGGTGAAGAGGAAGGGGCCTCTTAAACTCCCCCTTAATTGAACCAACCTTAGGAGATGGCTTTGATTTTATTTGGGCCCTATTCCCCCCCTGTTCCCAAAAGGGGGGGCACAGGTTAGACATTAGTTTGCAAGGGGAAAGGTTTGCAGGAGGGGTAGGGCGGCCAGAAGAACAATATACAGGGGAAGGGGAGGAAACAATCCCCCAAGGCGGGAGATAAAATCCTGGGGACTGTTCCCCACGGTCACAACAAGCTGCGATGCATGGGAAAGGCCCCTTCACCATCATTGAAAAGGTAAAATCAGGGCTACCCAATCGAGTGAATGGGGAAAACAAAACTTTTCCCCTGCAAATCTTAAAACAAATTATTCAGCGTGAGACCCCGCACTAGGCGCAGAGCAATCATTGATGAGGGAAAGAGACCCCAGAAAAAGGGGGATTTGGTTCCAAGTTCCAGAAGAGTCATCGGGATTGTACCGTATAAGGGGGTGACATAGGGAAATTCCAGGTTTTTGTCGGGGGCGACACAAAGCACCAGAAAGGGAAAGGGGAGAGATGATAAATTTAGGAGACCAAAGACCAAACAAAGTCAGGAGCCTAGGTTTTTTTGGCTTCTAAAAGGGATTTTTTTCCCAAATTTGCCCCCCGATCAGGTCCTCTCAGTGTTTTTGGGCAAGGGAGGGGGAAACCCGGGAGTGGTCAATGGTCAACGCTGCAGAAAAAAGCCTGCAGCGGGTTTTTTGGAAAGAAGGTTCCCGTCCCCTCTTGAAGCTCCAGAATGTCCAAACCATTTTTGTTTCGGACAGATGCATCAGGTGGTGGGGTAGTGCAGATTTTACAGGACATGAAGGGTCGGTTTCCTGTGAGATACCTAGCAGGAAATTTACAAAGTGTGAAAAAGGGTACGCAACGGGGGAGAAGGATGTTTTTAGTTTGTGTGGGGGCCCTGCAGAATTCCAAAAAATACTTGTATGGGGAAGGGGTTCGTGATGAGAAAAGGAACATAACCACTCAAAACCCGCAGAGGGCAGTTTTAAAAAAAAAGCAAGTTCTGCTTGGGAAAAGGCATGCAGCCCTACAGTATGATGCAGTACATTCCGGGCGACAGAATGCGGAGCTGACTATTTTGGGCCTTAGTCTCAAGCTGCAAATCAGAGAAGTCACAATCCGGGGTGCATTGTTGATAATGTGGTTTTATTCCAGTTATGTTATGGGAAAGGGTTTTATTCCCATTGGTTAGTTTATATTTTTTTTTTTTGTGTGAGATTGTTCATATTTTTTGTAGACTTTTCAGTGGATGTGTTTGCTTGGAGCAACAGTCCTTGTGTAAAGGGTGCTTTTTTGCAATAAGTGAGGATGGAGTTCCTCATGAAGTGTCATGGATCGCGATCATATTTTATTGTGCTTTTCAAAGAATTGGAAAAGGGGAGATGGCAAATCCCAGGGAGGGGGAATTGCATAAGTGCCACAGGGTCGTTAAGAATGAGTTGAAATAACCAAGACGCAAAGTCATGATAACTCAATTTATGGATTTACTAATTGTTATTTTATAACTTTTAAAGTTGGGTTGTAAAATATTTTTTCCAAACTTTGCGGTGTACTGGGTCAGCAAAATTTGGTTGTTGTCCTTTTTGTCCGTTTTTTTTGAGACAATGGGACATGGTCTTTTGCAAGGGGGAAATTGGCACACAAAAAAAGAAAAAACCTAACTTGGGGAAAAACCTAACTTGGGGAGTGCCAGCCAATTTGCTCGGACCTAAGTCCAAACTCAAACATTCTAGGCGTCAGAAAGACGGGCCCATAGGTCGGGTCCGGCCAATTAAGCTTAGTGGAGAGGTTTCACCGAGACGGTCCGACCCACCCAGACTGACTAAGCGGCTTTGACCGACGCCTCGATGTCTGCCCAGACGGACCTCAGTACCTGGGCCAGCCTTATCCGGCAATTTGTGAACCAGCGTCATTGTTAGTTTAGACATCGTGGCGCCCACCCAGACTCAGCTAGCCACTTTAGAGTGACCAGTGTCCACACGGCACCAGTTAAGTAGGAAAGAGGGAGAAGGTAGTGTTGTGGTGGGGTGAAATCTAGCTAATCAATTAAATGACCAATTAAACCACCACAGAGAGTAAGGCGTGTAGACGGGACTGTCGTGATGTGAATATCCAATGGAATTAGAGGGAGACAACTTCGGGGTGTCAGGGCGGTTAAAAATACTGACCAATGGTACTCGCCCTTTTTGGACAGATCGGAACGAATAAAGAGGGTGTGAGAGTGAGAGAACGGGAGAACGAGGGGAAGGACGAACAGAGAGAGAGAGGGAGAGAGAGGTTCTGAGTGGAGCTCTGCAGGAGAGAAGGGCAGAGAGAGAGAGAGATGAGGGGAGGAGAGAAGAGAACCAAGTTGAAGATTAGCATGAGATAGTCTGCAGAGGAAGGACTGAGGAGAGATGTGGAAGAGAGAGAGAGAGTTGCTAATTTATGAAGAAGAAAAGAAAGAAAAGAAAAAAAGAAAAGAAAAGCAACCATGTCCATTTGATAAGAGCAGACTAGAAGAGAGAGAGAGTGCAATGCGTTAATGCAGGAAGAAAGAAAGGAGAACAGATCGATGTTGATAGTCACTGTTCTACCCTAACCGGGGGTTCGACCTCATACCTGACAGCGTCACTTCGCCAAGCAGAACCACAGACCAACGCCAACAGTCTCACCCGACCAGGCGCCATCAGACCAACACCAGTGCCGGCGGTTTGTGTCGTGTTGTGAAAGTGACAGTGAA
>CM031612.1:37088398-37093398 GCA_018398815.1 Conus ventricosus | reverse complement strand
TGCCGCATTTCTTCCTTCACATCTCTCCTGAGACGACTGTACGTTGCCGCATTTCTTCCATCACATCTCTCCTGAGACGACTGTACGTTGCCGCATTTCTTCCTCACACATCTCTCCTTAGACGACTCTACGTTGCCGCATTTCTTCCTCCACACCGTCATGTGTTCATCTGCCCCAACCAACAGCCGTCGGCCCAGACAGGTCGGTTAGGGATGATACGTATCTCGTCCCTCCACAACGGTGAACAACAAAACCAGACACTGGAGGATGACTTAGCCTCTTGCTGGGAAGGGGGAGTAGTGAGGGGGTGGGGGTGGGGGGGGGGGGGGTGGGGGGGGAGTGTTGAGGGGGGATTGGAAGAGGGCGACATCAGATAACGGGCGATATCTGATGGGGAAGCGGCGTGTGCAACAGAATCTGGCGAGATGTTTGCGCAAGCCCTGCTGATGGAATCGTTGGTTAGGTCGCCTCTCCACGGTCAGGACTGTGAGAGAATGATGCTTATCGGTAAAAAAGAAAACAACTCACGATGTGTGTGTGTGTGTGTGTTGTGTGTGTGTGTGTGTGTGTGTGTGTGTGTGTGTGTGTGTGGTGTGTGTGTGTGTTGAGGTATGGATGGGATGCACGCCAGTGTGCGTGTGTGTGTGTGTGTGTGTGTGTGTGTGTGTGTGTGTGTGTGTGTGTGTGTGTGTGTGTGTGTGTGTTGTATGCACATGTGCGTGCGTGTGTTCCCCGGTGCACGGAAGTGTGTATGTGCGTTAAATGTGTGTACACGGTGTGTGTAGGAAGGAAGGAATTCTGTTTTACGTCTCGTCACACATATAGGTGATTGCAGACGTCTAAATAACATATTGTTTACAATTTTAGACTATTATTATAAAAGAAAAGAGGACGATGTGGTTACATGGAACATAAATAAAGCATAGATGAATTGTAGGACAGTAACTATGAAAAATTAGATAAAAATAACTAAAATAATCTAACTTACGATTATGATTATAAAATGTTCCTTAATGGACTTCCCAAAAGGTTACTCGTTAATTTAACAAGAGAAACAACTGGCAACGAATCTAAAAAGTCAAACACATTAACATGCCCAGTGTCAGCACTTGGTATAACACCATTCAAAAAGGGTTTCGTTAGTTCACAATCAAAAATCACATGTTGAACTGAAAGATCCCCACGACATACGCACTTAACAGTCTGGCAATACTTGGTTCGTAGGGAATTACATAAAAGTCTAAAAGTCAGGCTAGAAACCGGTCGGCTAATTGACACAAAGTTTGACAGAGTTTGCTGACGAGGTTTTGATGAGGAACTGTATTGACTCCAGAAATCCCTCTCGATTATATGATTAATTTCCTTAATTTCGGTGTGTGTGTGTGTGTGTGTGTGTGTGTGTGTGTGTGTGTGTGTGTGTGTGTTGTGTGCGCACGCGCGCGCGTGCGCGTGTGCTTCCGCGTGCACGGGAGAGTGTGTGTATTAAAGTGTGTACACGGTGTGTGTGTGTGTGTGTGTGTGTGTGTGTGTGTGTGTGTGTGTGTGTGTGTGTGTGTGTGTGTGTGTGTGTGTGCGTTCTTCCTTTCTCTTTCTCTGTCTCTGTCTGTCTGTCTGTCTCTGTCTCTCTCTGTCTGTTTCTGTCTCTCTCTGTCTCTCTGTCTCTCTGTCTCTGTCTCTCTCTCTCTCTCTCTCTCTCTCTCTCTCTCTCTCTCTCTCTCTCTCTCTCCTCTCTCTCTCTCTCTCTCTCTCTCTCTCTCTCTCCCATTTGCACATGTACGACACTCGTGCGCCAGCCGTTTTCTGACGTAAGATATCATCACGTATTGGTTGCAGCACGACGTTTTGCATAGCTGGATGATCGGCAGGCGGCGTGGAGGTCTGCGGGTATGCAAGATATAGAGACGGTCGTTATAGTGTCAAGTTGAGTGTAACGGCACGGATGGATATCAACGTACAGCTGTTGGAACTGTTGACTCAGAGGTGGTAGAACCCGATCTCACTCTAGTTTGGAGTCAAGATAATAGAACCAGATCTGCTTATCATTTATTTTTTTTTTTTTGGATTCTGTCATCATCCAAGTCCCATCCACTCCCAGCCCACACTCCCACCCTTCTAACCCCCCCCCCCCCCCCCCTCCGATAAATCAAGAGGAGTAAGTGAGAAGTGAAAGGAATGACGAAGAGTCGGACACAAAGATGCGCACATGTCCAGTTCAACCGTTAGGAACTGGTTTCCTACCTGGTACAAGACATTATGGTTCCTATGCATACGAACTACTGTTGAGTGCACTCGGTCTTATGTCTGTGTTTCTGGGACAGATCCATCACACGCACACTGCCTTCTGTCTGTATTCTGTGGGATTGCCTTCTCTCTGTGTTCGTGGACTGCCTTCTGTCTGTATCTGTGGGACTGCCTTCTGTCTGCGTTCTGTAGGACTGCCTTCTGTCTGTGTTCTGTGGGACTACCTTCTGTCTGTGTTCTATAGGACTGCCTTCTGTCTGTGTTCTGTGGGACTACCTTCTGTCTGTGTTCTATAGGACTGCCTTCTGTCTGTGTTCTGTGGGACTGCCTTCTGTCTGTGTTCTGTGGGACTGCCTTCTGTCTGTGTTCTGTGGGACTGCCCTCTGTGTTCTATAGGACTGCCTTCTGTCTGTGTTCTGTGGGACTGCCTTCTGTCTGTGTTCTGTGGGACTACCTTCTGTCTGCGTTCTGTGGGACTGCCGTCTGTCTGTGTTCTATTGACTGCCTTGTGTGTGTGTGTGTGTGTGTGTGTGTGTGTGTGTGTGTTGTGTGTGTTGTATGTGTGTGTGTTCTGTGGGACTGCCTTGTGTGTGTGTTCTGTGGGACTGCCTTCTGTCTGTGTTCTGTGGGACTGCCTTCAGTCTGTGTTCTGTGGGACTGCCTTGTGTGTGTGTTTCTGTGGGACTGCCTTCTGTCTGTGTTCTGTGGGACTGCCTTCAGTCGTGTGTTCTGTGGGACTGCCTTCTGTCTGTGTTCTGTAGGACTGCCTTCTGTCTGTGTTCTGTGGGACTGCCTTCTGTCTGTGTTCTGTGGGACTGCCTTCTGTCTGTGTTCAATATGACTGCCTTCTGTCTGTGTTCTATAGGACTGCCTCTGTCTGTGTTCTGTGGGACTGCCTTCTGTCTGTGTTCTGTGGGACTACCTTCTGTCTGTGTTCTGTGGGACTGCCTTCTGTCTGTGT
Organism: Conus ventricosus; assembly: GCA_018398815.1. Taxonomy (NCBI): domain Eukaryota; kingdom Metazoa; phylum Mollusca; class Gastropoda; order Neogastropoda; family Conidae; genus Conus; species Conus ventricosus. Next base: position 37,090,196 of record CM031612.1, on the reverse strand, counting down.
TCTATAGGACTGCCTTCTGTCTGTGTTCTACAGGACTGCCTCTGTCTGTGTTCTATAGGACTGCCTTCTGTCTGTGTTCTATAGGACTGCCCTCTGTCTGTGTTCTGTGGGACTGCCTTCAGTCTGTGTTCTGTGGGACTGCCTTCTGTCTGTGTTCTATAGGACTGCCTTCTGTCTGTGTTCTATAGGACTGCCTTCTGTCTGTGTTCTGTGGGACTGCCTTCTGTCTGTGTTCTGTTGGACTGCCTTCTGTCTGTGTTCTGTGGGACTGCCTTCTGTCTGTGTTCTGTAGGACTGCCTTGTGTGTGTGTTCTGTGGGACTGCCTTCTGTCTGTGTTCTATAGGACTGCCCTCTGCTTGTGTTTTGTGGGACTGCCTTCTGTCTGTGTTCTGTGGGACACCTTCTGTGTGTGGTCTGTGGGACTGCCTTCTGTCTGTGTTCTATGGGACTGCCTTCTGTCTGTGTTCTATAGGACAGTCCTCTGTCTGTGTTCTGTGGACTGCCTTCAGTCTGTGTTCTGTGGGACTGCCTTCTGTCTGTGTTCTGCAGGACTGCCTTCTGTCTGTGTTCTATAGGACTGCCTTCTGTCTGTGTTCTGTGGGACTGCCTTCTGTCTGTGTTCTGTGGGACTGCCTTCTGTTTGTGTTCTGTGGGACTGCCTTCTGTCTGTGTTCTGTAGGACTGCCTTGTGTGTGTGTTCTGTGAGACTGCCTTCTGTCTGTGTTCTATAGGACTGCCCCTGTCTGTGTTCTGTGGGACTGCCTTCTGTCTGTGTTCTGTGGGACTACCTTCTGTGTGTGTTCTGTGGGACTGCCTTCTGTCTGTGTTCTATGGGACTGCCTTCTGTCTGTGTTCTACAGGACTGCCTTCTGTCTGTGTTCTATAGGACTGCCTTCTGTCTGTGTTCTATAGGACTGCCTTCTATCTGTGTTCTATAGGACTGCCCTCTGTCTGTGTTCTGTGGGACTACCTTCTGTCTGTGTTCTATAGGACTGCCTTCTGTCTGTGTTCTGTGGGACTGCCTTCTGTCTGTGTTCTATGGACTGCCTTCGATCTGTGTTCTGTGGGACTGCCTTCTGTCTGTGTTCTGTGGGACTACCTTCTGTCTGTGTTCTGTGGGACTACCTTCTGTCTGCGTTCTTTGGGACTACCTTCTGTCTGAGTTCTATATGACTGCCTTGTGTGTGTGTGTGTGTGTTTTTCTGTGGGACTGCCTTGTGTGTGTGTTCTGTGGGACTGCCTTCAGTCTGTGTTCTGTGGGACTGCCTTCTGTCTGTGTTCTGCAGGACTGCCTTCTGTCTGTGTTCTATAGGACTGCCTTCTGTCTGTGTTCTGTGGGACTGCCTTCTGTCTGTGTTCTGTGGGACTGCCTTCTGTTTGTGTTCTGTGGGACTGCCTCTCTGTCTGTGTTCTGTAGGACTGCCTTGTGTGTGTGTTCTGTGAGACTGCCTTCTGTCTGTGTTCTATAGGACTGCCCTCTGTCTGTGTTCTGTGGGACTGCCTTCTGTCTGTGTTCTGTGGGACTACCTTCTGTGTGTGTTCTGTGGGACTGCCTTCTGTCTGTGTTCTATGGGACTGCCTTCTGTCTGTGTTCTACAGGACTGCCTTCTGTCTGTGTTCTATAGGACTGCCTTCTGTCTGTGTTCTATAGGACTGCCTTCTATCTGTGTTCTATAGGACTGCCCTCTGTCTGTGTTCTGTGGGACTACCTTCTGTCTGTGTTCTATAGGACTGCCTTCTGTCTGTGTTCTGTGGGACTGCCTTCTGTCTGTGTTCTATGGGACTGCCTTCTGTCTG
>CM031612.1:37080898-37085898 GCA_018398815.1 Conus ventricosus | reverse complement strand
AGGGAAGTGCCCGTGTAGGTCTGGAATTTTTTCTTCGTTTGAAAGCAGGTTTATGCTTCAATGGTGTTTTAAGTATAGGCTAAGGCTCGCACCGACTGTGGAAGGCATCTTTAGAGGAAGGATATTGCAGATGCGTGTGTGCGTGTGTGTGTGTGTGTGTGTGTGTGTGTGTGTGTGTGTGTGTGTGTGTGTGTGTGTGGTTTATGTTTTACCTTCGGAAGTTGTTCAAATTATTGTGGCTGTTAATGTTTTGTTGTTGAAATATTTATAGTTCAAACTTTCCATTGAAACTTTTCTGGTTTTTTTTTTAAACCAAAGAGAGAGACAGAGAGAGAGACAGACAGACAGACAGACAGACAGACAGACAGACAGAGAAGTAGGTGGGCTTAGGCTTGAAAAGAATCTGGACTTTCATCCACATATTTTTGCAAGAAAAAAAATCAGACAGAGAGAGAGAGAGAGAGAGAGAGAGAGAGAGAGAGAGAGAGAGAGAGAGAGAGAGAGAGTGCGTGTGTGTGTGGAGAGAGAGAGAGAGAGAGAGAGAGAGAGAGAGAGAGAGAGAGAGAGAGAGAGAGAGAGAGGCGATGATAATGATCATAGCACCTGAACAAGCTCACAGCCTATGCCGACGAAAGACTCTGTCTGAAGGTGGACCGCAGCATGAGGGTTTATTTTGCCACCATCAGCCAGTAATGGTGAAATGGACTCCCTGTGTGGACCTCTTCTGGTCATTTGGTGGCCACTTTGTGCTGCTCCCTTCATCAGTCCGCCTGGAGAGCTGCTTGTGTAAATCTGGCCCCTTCCGTCTATCCTGTGCCTAACTCGTTTGTTTGTGCCGACGTCTATCGGCAAATGAAGGACGTTTCCTCTGAGCCCTGGCCTCCGGCTACCGGGCGTTCCCCTCTCTGTGTGGGCGCAGGCTCACTCACGGTGTGTGGACGTGGTATTGTTATGGAAGACACTAGTTGTGTGAGACTGGGCAGGAGTGTCCGGACAAACCGTGCACAGCAACAACAACAACAACAGCAATGAAAGCAAAGTCTAGAGTTTACGCATGATCTACCAGCGCCTGAAAGAGCGCATTCCGGTCATCACCCTTCCCCAACCCCCTTACTCCCACCCCACCCATCCCCAAAGAAGCATATGAATTATAGAGATTAGGCTGCGTGTGTGTTAAAAACATGGGATTTGAGAATCGAGCGCGCACGCCCATATAAACATGCAATAGTTGGCTGCATGGATATTATTGCAGTTAGACCTATCAGTCAGTCTTTAAGTTCGCGTGAGCTGGTACAAGCTTTAGGTCCTGGCCAGTATGCGCATTGGAGGCGGAGGGTTGAGATGACGAGGGAGAGAGAAAAGCGGAGGGAGAAGGGTTGGAGGGGGGGGGGGGGGGGGGGCGAGGGAAAGGGGAGAGATGGTTGTGATGGGATACAGATGCGTTTCGTCTGAAATGGGGAGAATGCCCACATCAAACAAGATCATCAAATGAAATCAATGAAAGACAGTTTACCACAGCGGGTTAGCGTTCAGCCTTTATGTCAGAATCGAGCTCAAATGTCGTCATTTTAAAACCTGCGTGGATTACTCCTTGTCTAGACTCATGGTTGGGAAGTAGATCTATAAAAAAAAAAAGACCAATCCATGCCGTTTTTACATCAGATCCCTATAACATATCAAAGTGTTATCAAAATATTGTTACTAAACAAACGAGGTGCGTGTGTGTGTGTGTGTGCGTGTGTGGGGAAGTCGACACAATTGTTTTTGACGTGTAAAGGATGACGATCACAATGAAAGGGAAAGGCCAAACGAGGAAAGTACACATAATAGACCAATTTTCCAATATTGCTACGAGACCGGAAAGCAACCTTGGGAGGCAACCCAAATGCATGAGACAGAATCAAGACCAAAGGATACTTTACTGATGAAGCGGTTTGTGCCTGACTGAAGCAGCTATTGCTATGTTGATACCCAAAATATACCGGAAACTGATACTAAAGAAAATACAATGAAATTGAAGACACATCGTGGTACTGACGATTGAGCAGTCTATGGTGTACTAATGCAGTAATAAAGCTAATGAATGTGTTGATTCTGCTCATTGCAATACATGGCTTAATTCATCATATGATGAAATAATACTTGGACATTTATTTAACAGAATCAAATTTTAACATTATAAAAAATGTGTATGTGTTACCCTTCTCTTTCTCACGTGCGCATATACTTTGACACGCATTCGCGTGCAAGCACCCTGTATGAACTCTTCAATTTAGGAATAGTACATCAACAATTTCTAAGCAGAAGTAAAGCAAGTTCTTATACTCTCTTAAGCTGGTGTAGTTTCAAACAGGATTTTTTTTAAAACAGCAACATGAACAATAACAACCCTCGCACATTGCAACACATCGTGTGGCAAAGTTATGCAAGGCGGTCTGTTTTGGTAGTAACAGCTAGCAGCTCTAACGGTCTGATTAATTTCTGCATTGCAGCATAATGCTTTACAAGGCTTGCCACTTACTGCCTGGCATATCCCATCAAGACCTGTCACACAAACTTACGTTGTTTGTCCTACGCATGCGAAGATGACCACGACTTCTGATGTCACTGGGTGGTGATGTGTTTTACAAAATGGTTAATCAGGCCGATCCTCGCATTGAATTGTCTGGTGCAGAGTGGACAGGGCAGACTTGGAGATGAGCCAGGCTGAAAGGTGGTGTTTGTTCTGTTTTTCCGAACGTTTTTGCTCCTGTGCCTCCACTCGCCTCATTTCAAAGTCTTTCACTCCGGATTTGATTATGGTGCGCCAGGTTGAGCGATCTTGCGCAGCTTCTCAGGAGCAGGGACGATGCCACAGCTCTTCAGCGAGGCCTTCAGTGTGTCCTTGTAGCGCTTCTTTTGGTCCTTCATGGGAACACTTGTCTTATCAGCAACTAGCCATAGAACAGTCTCTTTTGGAAGACTATTTTCATCCATACGGTGCACAAACTAAAAAGGGGGAAGTCACTTATTGTGTAACATGTTTGCATCGTTGTCATCTGGGCTATTGACAACGTGAATTGATTCAGTGTAAAGCAAAACCCCTGCTACCATTACGACAGTCACAATCGAATTCAGTTAACTGTGCGATTCTGTGAATCAGTTGAGACTGATCATGACAAGTTATCCTTCTGTTTGACGCTGTGCTGTATGGGAAGAAGTTGAAAGCAAAATTACTGGGGCGGGAGGTTGGGGAGAGGGGGGGGGGGGGGGGGGGGTTAAAGATGGGTTTGGGACTGGGGGGGTGGCGGTAAGAAGGTAAAGATGTCGTAGTCTGTTCTTTCGTGACATGAAGAGGCTGTGAAGTGGTTGAAAGTGGGAAAATTGTCGGCTTCTTTGGCAGCCAACGTGTGGCGTAGGTGGCGCAAGCATTCACTCTATGGCTTTTGTTTCTCTCTTTCATTCATCCTCTTTTCTCTTTTATTTTCATTTTCTTCCTTCCATTCACCCAAGTTTTATCGGGTTAATTTTTCAATGTTAATATGTATTCGAGAGTAAAAGAATTTGTTTTCGTCATTTGACTGTGGAGGAGATTCCTTTGGAAGTATGAGGACTTACGTTTTGCATTCATACTGGACTTGGAGATTTTTGTTACACACACACACACACACACACACACACACACACACACACACACACACACACACACACACACTATATATATATATATATATATATATATATATATATATATATATATATATATATAATATATATATAATATATATATATATATTAATATATGTTGTGTGTGTTACCGTCAGTGTACGAATTCAGGCAATGTGTGTATTTCAGGCAATTTTTAGGCAATACGCGTATTGCTAAACGAGTTAGGCAATTCCTGTATTGCCTAAAATTTTTAGTCAATACACGTATTGCCTGAGATTTTATCCCCCAAAATACACACATTGCCTGATACCATCTGAATTATGACGATTTTAAACATTTTGCCTTTTTAAACTTATTGTGTTGTTCATAAACTTGTCTGACGTTTAATTAAAAAGTTTTAATTAAAGAACTCTTTTTCTTTTTTATTTTTGTAATTTCTTCTCCTTCTTCTCTTCTCTTCTCTTCTCTTTCCAAAATTCTGCCTGATACAACCATTGACATCTAAGCGACCAGCTGAAGTGGCTTATCACCTTTTGGACATATTTTTGACTGTGGGGCACCAGCTATCTTACAGAGTGACAATGGTGCAGAGTTTACGGCATCTGTCATAAAAGAAGTAACAAAACTGTGGCCTGAGTTGCGATTAGTGCATGGAAGCCTCGCCAGCCCCAGAGTCAAGGTTCCGTCGAACGTGCCAATGGGGACATTAAAGACAGTCTTGTTGCCTGGATGAATGACAATGAAACGTGCAAATGGACTAATGGAGTCAAATTTGTACAGTTCTACAAGAACTCGAGCTACCATGCTGGAATACGCATGACTCCTTTCAAAGCTACATTCGGCGACGAAGCAAAGATCGGTCTCCGGTCATCTAGACTGCCAGATGACGTCATTGACTTGATAAACACTGAGGAAGACCTTCAACGTATGCTGCAGTCCTCTGGACAGGATGATAATCCTGGTGATCCCGTGTTGCCAATATCCGGAAATCAAGAGGAGGTACTGGAGAGCAACTTACTGCAGCATCGCTGGGCTCTGAAACTGACACTGCTGGTACTTCAAACTTACGGGTCAGCAATCTGTTGCAGTGGACCTTACTGAATTCATTGACGAGGCAACAACATCGGCTCCTCACTTCATTGACGAGGCAACAACATCGGCTCCTCACTTCATTGACGAGGCAACAACATCGGCTCCTCACTTCATTGACGAGGCAACAACATCGGCTCCTCACTTCATTGACGAGGCAACAACATCGGCTCCTCACTTCACAGATACTGTCACAGCAGGAGTGTTCCCAGTAGGTGTGTCACAAACACCTGAAATTGCTCAGGCCGACGACGAACAACATA
>CM031612.1:37055898-37060898 GCA_018398815.1 Conus ventricosus | reverse complement strand
AACATACATCAGTGCAGAGCCAGTCGTCCGCTTTGTAGACAAGGGCTCGTACATCATTGATCACAAAACAAAACAAAAAAAACAAAAAAAAACACACAAAAAAAAATTAGACAAATTTTTAATTTTCTGATTTTCATCCAGTGTCCCCGTTTTATCCGACCTTCTTCAGCCTATCTTTATTCCACGAAACTCTCAACCGACCTTCCCCTCCCTGCTTTTCTTCTTTCCTTTCTTTCTTTCTTTCTTTCTTCTTTTTTTTTTTAAACGTGTCTGGCGGCAGTCCACGTCTGTCTTTCTGTCTGTTGAATGGTTGCTATAACGCCTGTCAGCTGGTGATTGCTCTTTTTCTCTCTCTCCTCTCCCCTCTCATCTCTCTCTCTCTCTCCTCGTCTCTCTCTCTCTCTCCTCTCTCCCTCTCCTCTCTTTTCTCTCTCTCTCTCTTCTTCATTCCTCACACCCCATTCCACCCCACCCACCCATCCCCACCCCCCCCTTTTTTGTCCTATGTACCGTTGGTTATTTCTCAGTTCTTTGACAATTAAACATTTGAAGTTGTTTTTTAAAGGCTGTATCTATCCTTCGCTAGATTCTACTGTAAGTATAATCTGTTTCGATAAATCATACTTTAGTAATGCCTGTTTTTGCTACGTTCTACACTATGCATAAAATGTGTTTTAAAAAAGAAAATCATACTAATGTTTCCGTTGTGTCAACGATTTTCGTATCAAATTCCCTCCTGTCTCAGTCCTCATTTCTGTTTATCTAGTCAGTAGCTGTTTCATCACCACAGAGATTGGATTTACCTCGCACTATCCCAGCACCCCCCCCCCCCCCCCCCCCCACCACCACCACCACCACACACATCCACATTCTCCCACCATCGCCATCCCCATAAACCGTCTGTCCCAGTCTTCACCACCTGTCCAGAGTCATGTCTTCATCTTTTCCGTTGTGGACTTTAGCTGACAGTTGAAACTAGCTTTGACATAGAACGCCGTCCCTCGAACACACACACTCGTTCTGTCTCATCTCCCACCATCCCCGACCCCCTTCTCCCACCCTCCACCCCCGTCTTCCAGCCTCCTACAATATATAATATTTATAGAAATCTGTCCCTATTCTTGCACGAAGAGCTGAAGTTCAGAGAAAATGATTGTAATTGTACCCCCCAACCCCATTTCCCCCTGCCCCCTTCCCCACTGCCAGCCTCCCACAAGATATCATCAAATTTATGGCATCTATCTTGTTTCTCGCCATGAAGAGCTGAAGTGCAGAGAAATAATTGTGACCTACACATGGGGTCGGAATAGTTCATTTGCCAGAGCGCCGGACTCGTGATTCTAGTAATCCTGGGTTCGCGTTTCGAATCACCGCAGGGCTGTTTCGGTACAGGGGATTTTGCCTTCGAGATAACATCGACTCTGACTCCACTTCCCAAGAAGTCCTCTGAATGAGTCTATAAAGCGAGATGCCGTGTGTGAACGCGTGCATATTTTGCACACACACGTAAAATGCCAGCACAGACTTTCGGAATAGAAGGCCAGTTTGGCCATTATGACAGCACAGACTTTTGGAATAGAAGGCCAGTTTGGCCATTATGACAGCACAGACTTTTGGAATAGAAGGCCAGTTTGGCCATTATGACAGCACAGACTTTCAGAATAGAAGGCCAGTTTGGCCATTATGACATGGATAACGCGTAGACACATAGCATGCTCCGAAAAAATGAAAGTAGGAATGAAAAACTGTGTGATTGACAGGCTGAATGACGCGGGAAAGGACTGGATGTAGCGCTATCAGCAGCTCTATCCAGGCAGGCAGCCTGCTGTGTAAACGAGAACATGGATTGTGAAACGCTTAGAGCTTGGTCTGTAACCGAGGACAAACGCTTTATAAGAACTCTTGATAACAATAATAATAATAATGAAAATAATAATAATAATGATGATAATGATAATAATAGTGATAAAATAATAATAACGATAATACCAATCTTCTGCTTTAATTTTACTCCTCTATCAAGGGGTTACTGATTTTTTTCCCCACCGTTTTGTGTATTCTTTGACGTATGTTCATCAGCCCATGGCGTAACAACGAATAAAGCATTCTCTCTCTCTCTCTCTCTCTTCTCTCTCTCTCTCTCTCTCTCTCTCTCTCTCTCCTCCCCCCCCCCCCCCCCCCCCCCCCCCCCCAAGTATTCATACATTGCATTATACAGCTGTGAATTACGGGATTGCTTTTTCTTTTTCTTTTTTTCTTTCTAATCCATGACACATTAACTTTTGAACGACTTGAGTAAGATGAAGGCATAACAACTATAGATATAGGCCACCCGCCGCTGTAGTTTTCTCCAATGTCACCCCCCGAAGCAGATAGACAGACGAGAGTGGAAACGCGCCTTGCAGCGATCAGGATTGGCTTGGGAGAGGGGGGTTAGTGGGTGTGGTTATGCATGATAGGCTCTTGTTGGCCAACACTCCGCCTCGTGATGAGAACCAATGGAACACTTGCCCTCCTCCTCACATCAAAGACCCTATTTTAGCTCCCTGGCTGATGGAACTGGAAGGGCTCTGCTATCAGCACATAGCTTCCCTTGATCCTTTGTGCCAGAGAGGTGTTGCGGCTCCCTCCTTGTTTGCCTGTCTTCCCTCGCTCTCTCTCTCTCTCTCTCTCTCTCCTCTCTCTCTCTCTCTCATTCTCTGTGCCTCCTCTCTGTCTGTCTGTCTCGCTGTCCCTCTGTCTCTCTGTCTGTCTCTCTCTCTCTGTCTCTGTTCCTCCTTATCTCTCTCTCTGTCTCTGTCTTTGTCTCTGTCTGTCTGTCTGTCTGTCTGTCTGTCTGCTCTCTCTCTCTCTCTCTCTCTCTCTCTCTCTCTCTCTCTCTCTCTCTCTCTCTCTCTCTCTCTGGCACCCACCCATCTATCTCTTCTCATCTCCCGTTACTCTTCTTTCCTTCACTCCCCCTATCTTAAAGTCAACAGAATCCAAACTACTAGAAACTTTCAAAGCTTCTCTCTCTCTCTCTCTCTCTCTCTCTCTCTCTCTCTCTCTCTCTCTCTCTCTCTCTCTCTCTTTTCTCTCTCTCTCTCTCTCTAAAATCTTAACTGTTTCTTGTTCTTGTCTTCATGTTCCTCTTTCTCACGTCTTTTTTAACTGCAACATTTCCAATGGTCAAATTGTCATTATAACTATATGGTCAGTTCCAGTGCCTAGGTTTTGACGATGGACAGCCGTGTTGAATCAAATGTCAGTCTGGCAGAAAAGATGATTGATAGCATCACCTGAACCTTTTCTTGACCAAAGTTCAAACCGATGGGTAAGATCACTGGTTGCACGTTGTGTGTCCTTCTGACGTGTGTCCTGTGATGACCGTGGTCATTGTGCGGCGAAATAGACCTTGAGTTGATACCAGGCATAGCTGAGGAACATATCGAAGACAGAGAGAGAGAGGCGGGGAGGGGAGAGATGATGATGATGATGATGATGATATGCATAGAGAGAGAGAGAGAGAGAGAGAGAGAGAGAGAGAGAGAGAGAGAGAGAGAGAGAGAGAGGAGATGATATACACAGAAAGAGAGGGAGAGAGAGCTGATATCATACACAGAGAGAGAGAGAGAGTGAGAGAGAGAGAGAGAGAGAGAGAGAGAGAGAGAGAGAGAGAGAGAGAGAGAGAGAGAGAGAGAGAGAGAGATTGAGATTTCAGATTTTAGACTTCAGATGGTTTATTGTTCAGTCATTGTGTCCATACAATCGAGTGAGTTTTATATGAACATCATTCTGGAGCTTTTCTGTGACGTCGTTACACACGTAATACTTTAGAATACTCTGAGAGAGAGAAGAGAGAGAGAGAGAGAGAGAGAGAGAGAGAGGAGAGAGAGAGAGAGAGAGAGAGACAGAGAGAGAGAGAGAGAGATAGAGAGAGAGAGCTGGTATCATACAGAGAGAGAGAGAGAGAGCTGGTGTCATACAGAGAGAGAGAGAGAGTGGTGTCATACAGAGAGAGAGAGAGAGAGCTGGTGTCATACAGAGAGAGAGAGAGAGAGAGAGAGAGCTGGTATCATACAGAGAGAGAGAGAGAGAGCTGGTATCATACAGAGAGAGAGAGAGAGCTGGTATCACACAGAGAGAGAGCGAGCTGGTATCATACAGAGAGAGAGAGAGCTGGTATCATACAGAGAGAGAGAGAGCTGGTATCATACACAGAGAGAGAGAGCTGGTGTCATACAGAGAGAGAGAGCTGGTATCATACAGAGGGAGAGAGAGAGCTGGTATCATACAGAGAGAGAGAGCTGGTATCATACAGAGAGAGAGAGAGAGCTGGTATCATACAGAGAGAGAGAGAGCTGCATGGTGTCATACAAGAGAGAGAGAGAGAGAGCTGGTATCATACAGAGGGAGAGAGAGAGCTGGTATCATACAGAGAGAGAGAGATCTGGTGTCATACAGAGAGAGAGAGAGAGAGAGAGAGAGAGAGAGCTGGTATCATACAGAGAAAGAGCTGGTATCATACAGAGAGAGAGAGATCTGGTGTCATACAGAGAGAAGAGAGAGAGAGCTGGTATCATACAGAGAGAGAGCTGGTATCATACAGAGAGAGAGAGAGCTGGTATCATACAGAGAGAGAGAGAGAGAGCTGGTATCATACAGAGAGAGAGAGAGAGCTGGTATCATACAGAGAGAGAGGGGAGCTGGTATCAATACACAGAAGAGAGAGAGGAGAGCTGGTATCATACAGAGAGAGAGAGAGAGCTGGTATCATACAGAGAGAGAGAGAGCTGGTATCATACACAGAGAGAGAGAGCGAGCTGGTATCATACACAGAGAGAGCGAGCTGGTATCATACAGAGAGAGAGAGAGAGCTGGTATCATACACAGAGAGAGAGAGCTGGTATCATACAGAGAGAGAGAGAGCTGGTATCATACAGAGAGAGAGAGAGAGCTGGTATCATACACAGAGAGAGAGAGAGCGAGCTGGTATCATACAGAGAAGAGAGAGCTGGTAT
>CM031612.1:37045898-37050898 GCA_018398815.1 Conus ventricosus | reverse complement strand
AAAGAGTTACTTCCCGTGTACCTTTTATGTTGGGACTTGGACAATACAAAATGTCAACGATCATTTATCACGAGAAAGCGTTAATGTTCCACGAAAATAAAATACTCCTTCGTAGACAGTTATCAGTTCAAAACCGTAACTTTGCAGTGCTCATGCTCAGTGAAAAGTTTGTAACAACAGTCTTGCTAAACAGACTGACTTGGTCATTTGATCAGAATTCCTAGCATGCATCCGGACCAAAGTTTGACTGGTACCTTCCTGTGCCCTGTTCTATCTTTCCATCCTGTTTTGTTAACATTAAGGAGGCAGCGGGTTTTTGGTTTATTTGTTTGTTTTGTTGCGTAATAATAAGGTGACCTATCTGTGGTATTTAGTCCGGATCCTTCGAAGAGTTTGCTGGATTTATCTGTGCAGTCGCAGTTGTGAAGGTTAACGTTGCATGGGGATGTACAACCGTCAGAGTTGTGTGTGTGTGTGTGTGTGTGTGTGTGTGTGTGGTTTTTTGTTTGTTTGTTTACACCAGTTCGTCAGTGTTATTCCTGATGTCATATATGGCCTGCCGGTCTTTGTTGGTGAATACGGGTAGGGATAGTCGGAGGTTGACCAGGTTGCCGATTTTTGTGGCAGTGTTGGCGGCTCTGTCTGCCATGCCGTTGTCCATGATTTCAGTATGGGAGATCAACCACATCAGGTTAAGGTCTGTACCCTTTCTGGTGATCACATAAGCCCGGAACAGGAGTTAGCATGGAGCTCTTTCCGGTTTTTCTTCTTTCCTGTGACCTGATGCTGCAGTGAAGACTTGGAGTCTGTGAGGATGACAACGGCGCCGGGAGGTTGTGGCATGTTTGTGATGGTGAAACAGGCCATCAGGATCACGTACAACTCGGCGATGAAAATGCTGACGCCCTTGTTCAGCTGAGAGGTTGAGTCAGAGGCAAAAAGAAAAAGAAAACTGAGAGGCAGTCCAGTCCTCCGTTTACAGCAACGACAGTAACGTGTTGTAGGTGCGCGTACTGAATAATTAATCGACAGATCAGCGTCAACATCTGAAAGAGAGAAGCACTGAACAAAAGAAGTCAGTGTCTTCCAGCCTTTCTCTGGGGAACGTTGGAGCAGCTATTGGGGAATTGTCTTTCCAGTTTATCTTTGTGCCGTGTTGCTCTGGAGATTTTCATTTTCCACTTTTGCTAGGTTTGTGGCAATGTTCTGTTGTTGGAAAACAGAGAGCTGGAAGAGAAGGTAGAAAGTGGATGTGGGGGGGGGGGGGGGGGGGGGGGGGGGCAGTGGTTGGGGATGAAGCGATAGGGAGGAGTGTGTGGGGAGAAAGGTTTGAAGATGTCTTCCTTACCATGTGCACTCGTTTGTCATGCACAGCTTCTGACAGCCCGACACACTTCGGCTCTCTCCCAACTGTGTCCGTGTTTGGGGAAGACTGCGGGAGAGGACTGGGTTTGTTTTGAAATCATGTGCGTATCGTGTGTGTGTGTGTGTGTGTGTGTGTGTGTGTGTGTGTGTGTGTGTGTGTGTGTGTGTGTGTGTGTGTGTGAGTGAGTGAGTGAGTGTGTGTGTGTGTGTCTGTGTGTGTGTGAGTGTGTGTGTGTGTGTGTGTGTGTGTGTGTGGTGTGTGTGTGTGTGTGTGTGTGTGTGTGTATGAGAGCGCGCGCGCGCGCGCGCGCGTGCGTGCGTGCGTGCGTGTTGTGTGTGTGTGTGTGTGTGTGTGTGTGTGGTGTGTGTTGTGTGCGCGCGCGCGCGTGTGTGTGTATGTGTATGTGTGTCTGTGTGTGTGAGTGTGTGCGTCCGCGCGCGCGCGCGCGCGCGCGTGTGTGTGTGTGTGTGTGTGTGTGTGTGTGTGTGTGTGTGTGTGTGTGTGTGTGTGTGTGTGTATGTGTGTGTGCATGCGTGTGCGTGTGTATGGGTGTGTATGTGTGTGTGCGTGTGTATGTGTGTGTGAGTGTATGCGCGCGCGTACACATGTGTGTGTGTGTGTGTTGTGTGTGTGTGTGTGTGTGTGTGTGTGTGTGTGTGTGTGTGTGTGTCTGAGAGAGAGAGAGAGAGAGAGACAGAGAGACAGACAGACAGACAGACACGAGAGAGAGGTTGTAAATTACCATAAGATTACTGCCGACAGCTCACGGGGAAATCAAACAGCCAAACCTATGGGAACGTACTGGCTTCATAAGCCGATAATAGCCAGGTAAGAGGCTATCAGCTTTCAGGAAAACCGGGTTAAGCTGTTATCCCGGAGGGTCACAGCTGTTTTCCTCAGGATTAGAGGTGTTTTCCCCATGGATTATAAGCGATTTCCCTGTTTTCTTTTTTCTTTTTTTTCGTTTTTCTTTTTTTCTTTCCTTTTCTTGTTTTCTTTTTTTTTTTCTTTTTTTTTCTTTCTTTTTTTTTTTGATCTACTCTGAATTTTGTTTGTTTGTAATATCGTCTTCAACCAATCAATTGAAGAGTCGACAGACGCGCCAAAAGAGGACAGTGCGCAAAGGTATTGGCGCACAACAGCCCTTCTCTGGGTCACTCTTATAAGCCAGACTCCTCCATTCTCAAAACTAGAGCAAAGTCAACAAATAAACGACTCTGAATGATAAAGAATGAAGAAAGAAAGCAAACGAATTAAAAATCGAAATTTTAGCAATATTTTTCAGCGTTTTGTCCCCATTTCTTCACTCCAAAAAGTTATTAGCCTGAAGCAAATCGACGAAATTGAAAAAAAAAAAAACAGCTGTGGTTCGTCTGGAAAAACTGCGCAGAGGGGAAAACGGTGACATCCTTGACGACCACAACTGTTCTTCAAGGGATCACAAATCCTTTTCCTGTTTTTACTTCAGATGATAATTGCTTCCACTGTTTTCCCTGAGATCACACTTTTCTCCCTATTTTCCGCGGATAGCAACTATCATCCTCGTTTTCCTGAGAGAGAGAGAAAGAAAAAAACAGTTGTTACTGCGAGGAAAACGTCTTTAACAAGAAAAAGCGATAATCGCTATGTAGCATGACAAGCATAAAATAACGACGTCGGCAAAATAGGAGAAATAACTGCGATCATGAGGATATTAACTGTTTTCCGTTTCGTTGTTTTCCTATCGTTGTCACGCGTTACCCCACCCCCACCCAAGCCATTTTGATACGGACAGAAGTTAGACACCCCCCCCCCTCTCTCTCTCTCTCCTCCTCCCTCCTCCTGCTCTTCCTCCTCTCTCTCTCTCTATCTCTCTCTCTCCCCCTCTCTCTCTCTTATACTATGCACACTCAACCCAGCTGCCACTTTATGTCTTTGTCTGCCTCTGTCCGACTCCGCCTGCCTGTCCTTCCCGCCCCCCCCCCCCCCCCTCTCTCTCTCTCTCTTTCTCTCTCTCTCTCTCTCTTTCACACACACACACACACACACACACACACACACACACACACACACACACACACACACACACACATACACACACACACACACACACATACACACGCGCGCGCGCACACACACACACACGCACACACCACACCGCTGACACCCCAGTTCAACAAACCCCGAAATTCCCCCGCTGGAAAACAAGATACTTTGTTTGGAAAGTATGGGATTTAGTGTTGGACTGTCAGAAACTGCAAGACAAATGGCTGCGTATGTTGAGAAATACACCCTTATACCTCCCCACCACTGTAGTCTTGCCTTCGGTCTCTCCTTCCCTTTACCATTCTTGCCACCCCCTCTCCTCCAACCAGAGCCCATCTTTCTTCTCCATCAACAACATTCCCCACGAACCGAAGCGAAGGGCAGATAAAAATCTTCAAAGTGGGTACGAAGATAAATTGGAAAGACCTTTCGCCATTAGCTGCTTCACATTCCCCAGAGAAAGGCTTGGAAGGCACTGACTTCACGTTCCAGACCTTGTCTCTTTCACTACGCTGACACTGACCTGCCAATCATTCATCACGTGTGCACTTGCAGTGCCACTATGGACGATTTTTTTTTTAGGATGAATACAGGGAATCTGGACAGTGGGATTTGGGTGAAAATGCTCTCAGACTTATCCATCATCTGTTGTTGTTTTGTTTATTTAGTTTTTAAGCTAAAGTTTTTTTTGTTTTTTTTTTTTTGTTTTTTTTTCTTCTTCGTGCTATAGACTGTCATACTTCCCACTAGGTCTTGCCACGTTTACTCAGGTTTTGTCCTGACCGTTTGCTCTCGCTGATTAAACTCTAATGCAGCATCCATGCATTAGGTGATGAACTCGATGGGACAGGAGGAGATCAGAAAAAGAAGATAATTATGTAGGGAATGTAACACAGGAAATATTCGCGATAAGTTTCATTTCATTCTAGAAAGTCTTGAAAATGTTGTACTTCGATATACATTGATACCCAGACAATACCACGCTCAATTGTTAATTCGTAAACTATTTGAGACTTGCTGAAAATCACAACTTAAGATAAGCAACTTATAAAAAGAATGATTAAGTGTGTATAACTAGTTATCTTATTTGTACATGCTGGCAGTGTTTACTTAGTTTTGAATAAGTCCGTTGTGTAATGGTTTAACGGTTTAATGTTCATATTGTGAAGTGGTTTTTCTTAAGGTCGTTTTGTTTTCATTTCATTTTACTTTATTTCATGTTATTTTATGTTTTGTTTCGCTTTTTTTGTGGGAGCGGGAGGGATGTATATTCCATTTGAAGTCGTACTTTATTAATCAGTCCAGTTCGTTCTACTTGCATCTTACACACCTCAAAAGTGTCGAAGAAGTTCTTGAATCTTGAATCTCGACAGTAAGGAAGTGTTTATCAGTGCGCTCTCTCTCTCTCTCTCTCTCTCTCTCTCTCTCTCTCTCTCTCTCTCTCTCTCTCTCTCTCTCTCTCTTCTCTCTCTCTCTGTGTGTGCCAGAAGTGTCTGTCTCCAATGAACAGAGACAGAAGAAGAGCTGAAGTACACAGGATGAACCTACAGAAAAAGGCAGCTCAGCCTTCATTGTCTCGTTCAGGTTTAATTTTGCTGACTCCTCCTGG
>CM031612.1:37030898-37040898 GCA_018398815.1 Conus ventricosus | reverse complement strand
GGTGCTAAAATCTGGGGTCTGGATAAGGATGCAGTAAATTGTGAGAAAGTACATTTATTTGCTTTAAAGAGATTTCATGGGGTTTCACTATAAACATCTAATGATTCGATTTATGGGGAAACTAATAGGTGTCGAATATCTCTGAATTCTGCAGTTAGATGTATTCGTTACTGGTTGAAATTGATAAGAATGAACGATTCTAGATTACCAAAGAAAGCTTATAACATGTTGTGTAATCTGGATGCTAGGGGAAAACCAAATGGACTACAAGGTTGAGAATTAAATTATATGAATTAGGCTTTTGATATGTCTGGTTAAATCATCAGGGTTTAGGAGATGAACCGACTTTTATCCGAACGGTTCACACAAGACTGGTTGACAGCAGATGGCAAGAATGGAATTCCCATATAAATGATAGTACTATATTTGATTTGTATAGACAGTATAATTCCTTGCATCATATTTGGACTTACTTGTCAATGAAAATGGACAGATATCTGAAATTTATAATGACAAGATTTAGATTGGGAATATCGGATATCTTTGTTCATCATTTTCGTTATAGGCAACATTACAACTCTGATCTCACCTGTCATTATGCAAAAATGTATGTGAAGATGAAGTTCATTTTGTATTGCAGTGTACTGCCTTGAGTGGTCTTAGAGATGAGTTCATTCCGCCTAAATATTACAGACAACCATCTGTATTTAGACTCATTTTACTTATGGCCTGCACTAAAGAGGATGTTGTTAAAACATTTTGCCTTGTACCGCACAAAGCCTTCAAATTCCGAAGCACAGTTTGTTCTTGAGTATGTGCTGTTTTCGTTTTGATCAGTATGCTTTACAGTATCTTTTTAGTCAATGTGTTATCCACCCCATCGTAAGGGCTGTGGCCTATAATGATTAAATCATCCATCTCTCTCTCTCTCTCTCTCTCTCTCTCTCTTCTCTCTCTCTCTCTCTCTCTCTCTCTCTCTCTCTCTCTCTCCCTCTTCTCCGCAAAGAACAAAAAAAAAAAGAACAAAAAAACCCTCACCAATCAAGGTCATATTTGGGTTGAACAGAAATTCTAAACACCGTGTGCTTAGTGATTATGGCAAAATGTTACTTAATATGTGCACTGTTTTAGACCTGTGTATTTTGAATGCTATGTATGTGTGTGCGTGCGTGCATGTGTGTGTGTGTGTGTGTGTGTGTGTGTGTGTGTGTGTGTGTGTGTGTGTGTGTTGTGACAACTAAAGAACATGTGTTATCAAAATATTTCAGTTCGATTGATTATTTTCAGATCATTAGCAGCAGGATAGTACAGCATTAAAATTATTTTCTTCACATCGATTATATAAACAACACACTGTTTCAAAATCATTACATTGTATATAGAATATGAAAGGCAATGTTCGACACACGAAATCTCTGTTTTGCTGCTGCAATTTTGACGTACCAATGAATAAGAAGGAAAATGTATTTATCTAATTAATCATTCGTCTTAAACATTCTATACACCAAAAATCTGTCACCGCTCAGAACATGTTCATGCCAGTTCTTTCACTTTCAGCCATCAGTTCTGTGTTTAAAGCATTTTTTTGAAAAATTCTGTAATACTTCGAACGTCCTTGTTCTCCCACACATATGCAAAACCCTTGAGTGGGATTTCTCGCAGACTAACAACTCACGACTTCTTCTCATTAGTGTTTATGTGCTTTTGAATTGTATAAGCTGGGCAAGGCAGTTTGCTCTTATCTTATCCAATAATTTAGTGCACTTTACAAAGAAAATTGAATATACCGGGTATTGCTGAAGTCTCCATAAACGAAAATATTTTTTAAAATAATTTCAGAACAAAAAGGTGTGCCTTGTTATTATCATCGCCGAAAGCCAGATTCCATAACAATACTGCAGGATAGGTTGCAGTTGAGGGTCAGAGAGCCTAGTGAGTATGCTGAAAGAAGCGGAATTAAATGTTATACATAGTATGCATCTTGACAGGCGGAACAAAAACTAGTCTAACTGAGAGAGAGAGAGAGAAGAGAGAGAGAGAGAGAGAGAGAGAGAGAGAGAGAGAGAGAGACACGCAAACACACACACACACACACACACATACACATACACACACACACACACACACACACACACACACACACACACACACACACACACACACACACACCCGACAGATGGACATACACAAGACAGAGAGCACGTATGCGTTCATAGATCACAGAATATATAAAGGTCACCATGATGATGATGATGATGATGATGATGATACAGAAAAGATGGAAAGACTAAAAAAAGTCATCCGTTACCGAAACGGTCGGCAGCATTTCATGGGCCGTGACGCAAGAAGCGAAAACGGTGACGGTTTTCTGACTTAACCCCCCTACCGCTGTTGATGATGATTATCGCTCGGCAAACCACCCCGGAACACCCCCTGTCTGTCGCGCTGGTTACCTTACCCGATCCCTCAACCTGTTCTGCTGTCTGATGCACCTTCTGTTTGTTCTGCGTGGATAAACCCTGATGTCTTCTCTGGGCCTTTTATCTTTTCTTTTCTTTTCTCTTCTTTTGTTTCCTTCTTTTCTTTCTTTCTTTCTTTCTTGCTATTTTTATCAGTTGCTGTGCAGGGAGTGGTCCTGTACGTCTGTAGCATTGCTCGGTTAAAATGTTGCTGTTGTCTTCTTCGGGCCATGCTACTCAAGAGAGGGGGGAGGGGGGGGGGGGGAGAGAGAATGGGGCGGGAAGGAGGTGGGGAACGGAGATAGTTGAAGAGAGAGGTGAAAAAGAATGGAGAACTAAAAACTCTTTTTTTGGACCTGTTAGACATACATTTGTGCGATTTCTCTGCTCCCGTCATCTGCTCAGGGTTGTTCAGTTATTCGTGGGTTCAGATGAGAAGGGTGAGTTTTGTCCACTATCCTTTAAATTCAAAATAAAAACTGTTATTATTCCGCCGGACAAACGGGACAAACAAAGTAAAAGACAAAACACACTATATAATTGTGTTTGTCCGGCGGATTAGTTATGATTTTTCTTTTAAAATCTGTTTCAATTTGCACTTTGGAAACTCACTATCATGTAGTTTCTAAACAAAACGGAAGTCCGTTAAGCCCTCATCTGTCGTTAGAAAGAATTTTACATCGTGTGGCCTTCCAAGACATGCTTTCATGGTGACCTCCGTTCCATGTACCATCGACATCCCAGCTTGTGTTTACTTCGACGTGCCCCGTGGGCAGGCACTGTTGCGGAATGGAGGTACCCTTCATCAAATACCTGGTAACCAAGACCGTGCAGGGGGTGTTCTACGTTAACGCATGCATCGCTGAACACCACCAAAGTGACAGTAGCAGTACCGTTTGTGCCTCATGAAGAGCTGAGTGTGTGTGTGTGCGTGTGTGTGTGTGTACAGATATATGTATATATATGCAGTTAATCACTATTTTCTTAACACAAAAAAAGAAACAAAGCACATACACAGAAAGAGAAAGATAACTCCTAATACCTTCCTCTTGATTGAAGAAGATATTGCACATTTTGGAATTCTATTCATATTCGTCACAATATTGAAAGCAGACCTGAGAAATAACATATTCAAAAGCAACCGATGCAAGCTCGAGTTTTTCGAGACTCGGAGTTGGCTACAACTTTTTATGTTCTTCTGATGTCTCAAAACCCGGTCATTAATGTTCCTGTCTTCACTTAATTAGCTCCACACATTCACACAAACTTGCAACCTTAACCCTGCGCTCTCTCTCTCTCTCTCTCTCTCTCTTCTCTCTCTCTCTGTCTCACACACCAACACACACACACACACACACACACACACACACACACACAAACACAAACACACACACGCGCGCGCGCGGAGCGTGAGGACCTTCTCCTCCAATTACGAGAAGAGTACTGGGCGAAAAAGAACCAAAAAAGCTTAGTTACCGACGTGACTGGGCCGGAACATCTATCACAGCCATAAAAGAGGTGGGGGTTTTCCGCTCCAATTAGAGGGAGGAAACTGAAGCAAACAGCATGCCCAGTATCGACTTTGCCCCAGCCGGCTCCAGCTTCTATCACCGACATAAAGAACGGAGTTTTGAAGCCAGGACATTTTTTTTTTGTCCGCTAGTGGTGCCGGTTAATGAGGATTTACGGGTGTCAGTGCCCACATGGCCCAGAAACAGTTTACCTTCTTGAAGTGTTGCGGCTGGAGCCTTGTCTCGTTGGACCAAGAATCGTTGTAGAAACAGACATTCTGGCAAGACGACTGGAACGGCGGAGATGGCAAGACACGTTTTCGTTGTTAATTTTGAGAGCAGGTCAAGACAAAACGTCCTTTTATGTCTTAGAGCAGCTCCAGACAAAACGCCATTTTATGTCTTAGAGCAGGTCCAGACGAAACGCCATTTTATGTCTTAGAGCAGGTCCAGACAAAACGCCATTTTATGTCTTAGAGCAGGTCAAGACGAAACGCCATTTTATGTCTTAGAGCAGGTCAAGAAAAAACGCCATCTTCTGTCTTCGTCTCTTAGTTAATATTTGTGTTCATTTTACATAAATTTAAGTTCTTCGCGAGGGCAGGATCATAGTTCTTCACAAATGTTGCCATGGCATCGTGACTTGAAAACACGAAGCATCTGACATATAGTCAGGTCTGGCTGTTTTCTATTTTATCAATTTTTGTTTTTACATTTTTCTTTAGTTTTTTTTTTTCATTTCTGTTGTTGAAAAAAAGGAAAGGAAGAGTGTTGAGGTATGATAACAAGCGTTTGACTGATCAAATGAGTCATCAACTGGACGGGAAATAATTCTCTTGTACAAAATGCATTTATGTAATTAGCCTTATGACGTGCATTGATTAATATGTGCTCATTAATTTCAACAACTTTGTGCAGATATTATCGCTATAACTATTTTCAAGCATAATGTTTGTATTTCTTTCAAAAGTAGACAGATTTTCACCTTAGATATTTACCATACGATACTAATCATATCAAATTGGGTTTTTAAATTATGCTGATACAATTTCACCAAAACTTTGCAACATTAATACTATTTGATTCATTTTATTATATTTTATTTAACATATACTAATTAATTATATATATGATCAGAAGATGGATCAAGCTAATAATGTATCTGCACTTTAAATTTGTGTGAGCTGAAAAAAAAAATTCATCGCGGACTTTTGAGGGATGTTTGCGTGGAAGCTTTCAAAACTAATTATTCGATTAAATTTGAAACACATGCAGCCGTTAGACCATGTGTAGTAAACAGTGTAAGCGTCCAGAATGCAACACGTAGAGATCCTGAGCGGATGGATTCCGTCCCTTGTCTTGGTGGTAGACAACTGTATCAGGAGCAACGAATGTCAGTTACATCAAGTACAGGTTTACACGCGCGCGCGCACGCACACACACACACACACACACACACACACACACACACACACCAACACACTATATTTATATTATATATATATATAGAATAAGAGCAAGCTTTGTTTATAATTCAATATTTCTTGCATTCATTGCAACACCAAGCTGCTTCTGTAAGTTGCTGGAACGGTGCTCGGTACTTATCCTTGGAATTTATTAGTTTGTTGTATTTTAGTCCCTTGCGGATTCATTCCCAAAAACTGGCCCTCAGCACTTGTGTCTTAGAGGATATCTTTTTATATTTTCTACTTTTCACAAGAAAATGTAGTTGTTTTGCTCTTTCATGATTTTCTTTTGCTTCTTAGATGGCACCTTTGGTTGGTTTTTTGAAAACTCAACAAACATACTACGGTATTGCACACCAGCCTTTTTTTGGATTGCATTCTTCTTTAAAACTGAAAAGGCCCGAGGAAATCAAAATTACCACTTTCCGCGGTCACTGAGGAGAAACCACCAAGTTTCGAAATATCGGTATATGACCAGGAGTTATATGTAAGGGAGTTTCCCTCCCTATTGGAGGATGTTTTCCCCCTTGGAGAATATAAGCTTGCTGAAGGCTCAATTTGAGAAGCATTTATTTTATTTTTTCCCCATCCACCCACTCAAGCACATACTGTTAGTTAGGCAGAATCATCTGCCACTGCAGGTATGAATGCATATCTCCCCTATTTCTTAAATTCTAAGACATAAGAGAAAGCTTGGTTTATAATTCAATATATATATATATATATATATAATATTTGTGTGTGTGTGTGTGTTTGTGGCGAGTGTGTGTGTGAGACGCACGAACTATCCAGTATCTTCTGCGTATAGAAAACCACAGCAACGTCTTTTCTTTCCATGAACGGTAAAATGTCACTGCTATACGTGCTCTGTCAGTTTCCTTTAGAGTTCACCCATTCCAGGCAGAACTTCGTCAGGGGCCCAGGAGAGCTTTTGCACCCCGTAGAGCGTGTGCTTGGGTCTCTGTGTGTTTCATCAAAAAATAGTACGCCCAAACGTTTTCCCTTTCCCGGGGAGATTGGCCGATTTCACGTGTTCTTCTGATACGGTGTTCCTTGTCCTTGCTTTACGCAAAAGAACACACAATCGTCCTTCGAGCACGGGGTCATGTGAGGTCAATGTCGAGTTGCTGAATATTTCCCGATTTTTGGTGATACAGCTCTTAGATGGGAGGAATTAATTATGGGCGGGGAAAACAGTCTTTTAGCTTGAGCTGTGTTATGCTCGCTAATCCTTTTGATGTGTTGGCTTGAATCGCGTGTTCCATAACATTTCTGTGTAGGTTTACTGTTTTCTTCTAGTTCGGTGGTTTAAACTAATGTTTTTTTTCCCCCAAAGTCGGAGGTTGCTGCCCCTGTGGTGGGGTAATCAATAACGGTACATACACGTAATGTTCTCATCCCCAGCTAGGGTTTTGTACCGTAGTGTTTTAAGTACTTTGGCTGTTTGGATGATCCCTGGAATCTTTTAAACCCGGGTTAACAACAAACAAGAACTAAAGTTTTGACCAACACCAACCCGTTAAAGTCGTCTCTTTGCTACTGTGCTCTCTTTTGATTTCGACACACCCGGCTGGAAAGTTTCTTCCTATAATATTGAAGTTGTTTTCTCGGCTCAGGACGTATCCGCCATTGTTGACACTGTGCACTGGGCTGACTTGCTTCAATCTTAGAGCGACGACTGTGTTGTTGCCTTCTCCCGCTGTTTTTCAGCTGGAAACTGTGTTACCAATCTGCTGGTTGCTAAGGGTTGTTTGCACAGTCCCTGGAAGTCCACGATCTGGCATTTTCAAGATGATCGAAAATAATTGCTGCAACCGGAGAAAATGGCTCTCTGTCGTTTTGTGTCAGATCACGTGACTAACAGAGAGACAGACAGACAGGCAGACAGACAGAGAAGAAGAAGAGAAAAGAATGATGAAGATCGACAGACAGATTGTAGCTACGAGCTAATGAGATCCCTTTGGACCTCTTCATTCCATTAAAATGCCCTTTATTTCCTAACAACAAATGCCCTTTTTTTTCCTGAAAACAACATGTCTTCAGTATCAGCTTGTAACCGGATATATCAGCCCACTATCTGGGGTTGACCCTCCGCCCAAGGTAATCAGCACCCAACATCACCTGAAACAGAGTGAAGCAGGTGATCCCTGCTTTTCTACAATGCCTTAGATAAACACTCCAACAGTAAACGTAGTTCAGAGAGACTAAAAATTGCAGCCAATCCCCCGGGATCTGCTGCGTCTCCTGGAGCCAGAGAGCCCTTCTCTCGATGCCAGGGGTTCAGCCAGCGATGTTGGGCGTGCACGCGGAAAGTCGCCCACCCACCCCTACTCGGCGTCTGCACTCTCACGGCTGTCGGAGGCAAAGCTTTCAAACAATGTTCCATAACTGCTGACAGCCACTCCTTGCGTGTTGTCTCCTCATTTCTGCTGGGCTTCTTGTCAGTGCCGGGACACGGTGGAACCTGCAGAAGTTTGCGCTGAGGTGCAGCAGAGAGAAATAATTCCACGTGTTCTGCCCTCGCTGGGGAAAGAAGGCATCATGTGAACACTGCTTATCCTGGAACGAGTCAGGGGAAGGATCACGAACAAACTTCCAGTTTTATTCCATCATGAGGATATCGTAACATCACGTGGATGGTTTATTACACAGTGTCTGAATGCCAGCTTCAAAGACCGGTAAGATAAATACCGCAAAAGGCGGGATGAAATAAATAAATTGCCGCTTCTGTGGCTGAGGAAGTCAGGCCGTTATCTGATTAGTGCTTTCTTTTTCCGGGCAGAGCCGGGTCTGGTGGGGGGCAGGGTAGGGCAAGTATCGGTGACGGAAGCAGAGACCGGCAGTTGGCATGGCAGTCAGGGTCCCACTTGGCAGTAATGAAGACAGAATAGAGCGGCGTGGCCCCCACGGCTTCGTCCCTCGGGCCTCACGCCCACATGTCTGCTTGGCACTTGGTAATCAACTCTGTTACGATGTATCTGGGTGCAGCGCGCTCTTTTTCAAGTTTGTGTATGCGCATGAACAGTTCGCTTGCACTTGACACATGCGCGCGCATGCACGCGCGCGGCGCGCGCGCGCGCACGCACATACACACACACACACACACACACACACACACACACACACACACCACACACACACACACACACACACACTTGTACACTCTCTCTCACTCTCTCTTTCCCTCACACACACACACACACACACACACACACACACAACACAACACACACACACACACACACACACACTAACTTAGACACACTCGTAGTATTAAGTGGCAAGTTTACTAACAGAAGCATTGATTTTGTTCTTCCACAAAACAAATGGAGTTAATATTTTGCCGCAGCACATTTTTCATTTCTCACCATCGTGCTCTACATGAAGATTTGGAGAGGAGAGAGACAGAGAGAGAGAGAGAGAGAGAGAGAGAGAGAGAGAGAGAGAGAAGAGAGAGAAGAGTTAGGAGAGAGAGAGAGGAGAGCGAGCGAGCGAGGGAGGGGGGGAGGGAGGAAAATTCACTGCATACAGGCCATGAAATCTTTCCATCGGGGGGAGGGGGGGGGGGGGGGGGGGGGGGGGGGGGGGGGGGGGGGGGGGGGGGGGGGATTGGGAGAAGGGCGAGGATGGGAGGAAAGGGTCAAGAGGGATAGGGTCGGGTTTTGTAAAGAGGAGGTGAAAAGGGCGTTTATGCTGACAACAGCATTCACGGACATTTACACAAAACTAAGAGACAGACAGACAGACAGGCAGGGAGAGAGAGAGAGAGAGAGAGAGAGAGAGAGAGAGAGAGAGAGAGAGATTATGAACGAGGATAACTGGTCAGAGTGACAGAGACGGAAGGATATGGAGGAAAGCCGTAACATCAGAAGTTGACCATGACTCCACTGGCGCATCGTAGTTCAATTTCAATATGTGCCAGGCAGGGGCATTGGAATGCAGATACGTCTGGGGACCAATAAGATTAAAACGTCGGCTAACTCCGTAGCGACTTTTGACTCCCAGGGGGCCATAAAACCGCAATCGCACAGGTCCCTGGAATTGAATGGAGTCCCTGGCAGACCATTCATCAGTGCAGTGTCATGCTCTGGCACGTCTGGAGTGCTTGGGCAAGATATGGATGGGAAGTGTGTTAATATCTTTTTGTACACTTTGTAACTACATTAGGAGGATGAAATGCTCCGGTAGGCCTGATCTGAACGTGGCAATTTACTGGACATTCGGCGTGAGCGGTGGATTGATAATGGCATCAAGATAGCCTGGGACTGGAAGTAGGCAGGAAAAATATGAGGACAAAACGAGGGACGTGAGTCTTTAAAAAAATGAGGACGAATATGCACGTAATACTGTTGATAGAATGTGGTATCACGCACCACTTATTTGAATCGTTAAACGTTCATCAGTTATCCCTCATTTAGCCTTCTAATGCACATCCAGAACAGACCTGTGTGATTGATGCGGGGCCTCGTAACGTATATTCACGTCATCCCTCTCCCTGCTGCTACAGCTGAAGGACTGATGACAGCGGGTTGCTAAAGTCACTTAATGACTGACGAAGCGATTA
>CM031612.1:37018398-37025898 GCA_018398815.1 Conus ventricosus | reverse complement strand
CGTCCCTGAAGATAGATTTTCATATCGGACAAATTGTTCGTACAATTTTGCCAGTCTGAATCATCGCTTCATATCCATGTAAGAGCAAGGTATATTCATACTCTCTTCTAGAAAATTAGTGGGGTGATGATGATACCTCCAACAAATCTTTTCAGGTTATGGCACTGAACTGAAACAATACATCCAGGGTGCCAATAGACAGAGATAACCCGGCCAGCTTCCTGAATGTTTCTGGATCTGAAAGTACGGGAGGAAAGGGGGACGAGTTGGGGGGGGGGGGGGGGGGGGGTGACGTCACTTATCATATCAAACGGCACAGTCTGTACTGTTTTAACTTGCTTCAATGTTCTTTGTCAGAACAACAGAAAATAATAATCTTTCGATTATTTCAGTTTTGATTAAATCCTCAAGACGTCAAAGGCAATCTGGAAAGAGTCCATCGTATTTGAAGATTTTGTTCTCTGTTGTTGGTATTTAACGTTTAAGGAGGCCAGAAAATGGCATCAGTTTGAGACAAGCAGGCATTGAGACACAGGTAAACAGACAAGACGGGAGTCTACATCTTTGTTCTCACACTTCGATATTTACGTGCGCGCACTCACACGCACGCACGCACGCACGCACGCACGCACGCACGCACGCACGCACGCACGCACGCACGCACCACGCACGCACGCACACACACACACACACACACACACACACACACACACACATACATACATGCATATATATATATATCTGTGTGTGTGTGTGTGTGTGTGTGCGTGCGTACGTGTGCGCGTGCGTGTGTGTGAGTGTGATAATGTTTTTCCATACATTGAAGGATTTGTTTGGCATTCTTGTAGTTCAGATCTGTTCACGGGGGGACATTGGCGTGTTGTGTTTCGAACGAGTCACGTGGCCTGTGCTGCCTTACTGCTGCTGCGCAGGCAGTGCCGATCATCCCTCTGGAGAACGGCATTGACAGAGGTGGGTCACGTTTCTTCTTCAATCTTTCTTTCAATCTTTTTCTTCTTTCTTTCAAGAAACCTCTCTTTCTTTTTCCCATTTCCCCTGGTTTCCCTTTGTTTTCGCCCTCAGTTACTTTGCATCGGTTATATGTGAAATGTGTACCTCAGCAATAACCCGTTGTAGTTTTACTTCCGAAACTACTCTTCCGATATGTTGGTTACCCAGTTCGCTGTGATGATGACAGCAAGGTTTCATTTCCCTCTGATTGATCTTTCAACTGCTTTCGACTCGTCTACACTTTTGCTACCGTTCATATCATACTTCTGCGGTAACACTCTGATTGTAAATGGCTCAAAACATGCTCCTACAGTGCTTAGATATGTTTTGTTTTCAGAAATCTGTTCTTGGATTCAATCTGTTTATTTTACATATGGGCCTTTGTTGACATTTCGTCTATGCTTATACTGTCAGTCATAACATTTTTTTCAAATGACAGCCAGCTGTATAAGCCTACTTCAAATGATCTGAAATGGTTTGTAAACACTAAAGCGTCAATACAAACATGAATCTGTGATTTCAAGTCGTGGACACACGAGATAAGCTACAGCTGAACATGGACGAAACGGTCATGATAATCATCTTCATCAAACAGCATCCTGCTTCTCGCCTCTATCGTTGATTTGACAGGTTGGAAAACAAAAATGAGAATTTCACAATTTATGTTCTCTGTAACCTGCATATGTTTCTTGATTGCAGTTTTCTTCCCTACAGCAAGTTTCGTTTATCTTAAGACGCGGTACTTTCACCTCTTCAAACTCACCTCCTTGAGTACGAAAGGTATTAGCGTCGTTTCACCTATGTGCCTTTCACCTTGATCCGAATTTACAAATGCTGCATGTAATCTGTATTTTGGTATTTCTTTCACAACAAGCATGACAAACTCTAGCATGCCAAAAGTCTTAAATTTCCCATAGACCTAATCAGTCTGTCTCCGTGGATGACTCCCACCCCCACCCACCACGCCCCATTAAAAAAAGAAGCATATGGACCTTTGTTGGTTTTTTGTTGTTGTTGCGGTTACAATTCATTGCGTGTTATTAGTTCATAAGGTAGACTGACAGCTATCAAATTTGGCAGCTTATGTCGAATGCTTAAAACGGAAGGAGTATAATTCCAAATCTGACAACAATGATTTCAGTTGAACTTTTTTTCTGTATGATGAAATTTTAACTACTGGCTGCAAATTATGCACAAGACATATAGAGAGCAAAATACATTTTTAATGAGGAACGAAAATGCAGATATTGATACGTTGAGATTTTCACTAAGTTTGCAATGAAGCAATATGGCCTTCATTGTCTAAGCAGCTTCCAAACAGAATGTGAGTAATTCAAAAGGTGTACAGAACTTTAAAAAAGAAAATGTATATCATGAAAATGGCAAAACGTAGCTGTACTGGAACGAGACAAACATTCTTGTGTGGGTTATGAACAACTAAAGGATCAGTATTGTTAAATTAGACCATATGCTGAGCAGGCTAGCTGAGCAAAAAAATCCCTGAAAACTGGTTTGACTGTATTCGTCTTACAGGAACCTTCGAGTGTTCTGCAGAGCGTCCACGCGGGGATGTTGTAGTGCACGCGGAGAAAGGTGACTTCGGCCACATCGCCTCCCCCTCTGTCGCTTTTTCACCCACCAACCTCACCCTCAACCTCACAGACGATGGAGGAGAAGGATGGGAAGGACGAGACTGGTGCGAGGTGACCATCAAGGCGTGTTCCACGTGCAAAATCCGATTGACTTTTGTCTCTGTGCTGTTTCCTCTCTGTAACGGGACGGACCGCAGGAGGCCCTCTGCTAAAGCTCCAGTTTATAAATATACTTGCATTCCGGGGTAAGTTCTTGGACTGTGTGTAGGTTTTTTCTTCTTTTTTTTTTTTCTTTACTTTTTCTGTTGTTGTTTTTTTAATTCGTTCGTATATTCGTACACATTGCTTGTTCGTTCATTTGCTTCGGTGCATGTTTTTATTTAAAGAATTAATCTTTTCGCAAAAGACTTTTTAACAAAACTGGGAATGTTTTCGTTTTGTGTCTGTCTCATCCAGTTTATTACTTTTTCCTTTCCTCTTTAAAATTATCTACTTT
Organism: Conus ventricosus; assembly: GCA_018398815.1. NCBI lineage: Eukaryota > Metazoa > Mollusca > Gastropoda > Neogastropoda > Conidae > Conus > Conus ventricosus. The sequence continues at coordinate 37,022,799 of CM031612.1, read as the reverse complement.
ATTCATGAAAAAAAAATTTCCAGCCTCCAAAAATTTTCGACCTCCCCCCCCCCCCCCCCCCCCAAAGAACACGACACTTGTGTAACATGATCGCCGGATGACTGAACCGATCAGACGGCAGTACAGAAGCAATGCCTTTTGAGCCTAAGGTCTTCTACGTGCAGTGGAAACGAATTCAGCCAATAAGAAAACAAAACAAAACAAAAAAGAAAAGCAAAGCGCAAGAAAATGGAGTAGCTGATGGGAAGGGACTCTTCTGGGTGGTCAAAAGGAAGAATAGTGGAGAGTTCTCTTCATTGGAGTGATAAAAATTGAGATTAAGTTGGAGAAGGTCGGTAAGAAAACTGGAAACAGTTGCTAAAAATAAACATGAAAATAAATAAGTAAAATAAATAGATGAATAGATAATAAACGGACGAAAAGGGAAAGAGGAACCAGGATTACATAAGAAAAATAGATGGAGAGAATGGCGGGTGGGGGTCCTGGGCCCACGCCTCAGGCCCAAGTGTTACTTCTAACGTCTGATGAATGAGATACTGTCTGTCTCTTCCGTGTGTGTCTGTGTCCTGCTCCATATACCAGTCCGCAGTGCTCATCAGATATTCTCCATATTAGTCATGTTTCTAATGGAACGGCGAAGCGATGTTAAGACTAGGAGCTGGTGACACACGCCCCCCCTATTGGTGTTCATACTAAATTTAAAATACCGTGTTTACTGTCAGTTGAACAGTTCAGTATTGAGACCGTTACATGAAGATCAGTCCAGGGTTCCAGTGCTTCCCCCCCCCCCCCCCCCCCCCCCCCCCCCCCCCCCCCCCCCCCCCCCCCCCCCCCCCCCCTTCAAGCGATTCGAAGCGGGTCTACGGCTAGGATAGGGAGGTAAGGGGGTGACAGGCAGGGACGGGGAAAAGGGGGGAGGGGTGGGAAGGAGGTGGGGAGAGGAAGGAACGGCTTGTTATTCATGATGTAGAATAATCAAAGAGGAAGAAATGAATTAGTTAGTGAGTAAATGAATTAAGTAAAGAAATAAGTAAAATGTAAATATAAAAGGAAAACTTAAATTTAAAGGGAATATATATATATATATATATATATATATATATATATATATATATATATATATGTGTGTGTGTGTGTGTGTGTGTGTGTGTGTGTGTGTGTGTGGTGTGTGTGTGTGTTTGAATACAGAAATGAAAAGACAAGTAATTACATTCACTAGTAGATAGGGCACTACTTGGAATTTAAAAAATCCATTTTTGGGGAGAATAGGGATCACAATACTACAACTGCTGCAAATAATGATGAGAATATAAGGACATGATGTAATAAATAAATTGAGAAATGTATGTAAGTAAATATATATTTGAACAAAGCGTTATTATAAATGTGGAACGAACTAGAATACGCATATGTTGTGGCCTACTTTGTCAATAGCGACAGTTTGCTATATAGAGGTCAGAATGCAAAGCAAACGATTTCATAGGGTTACCCACGGTGCTTTGGAGCGTTTTAGGCAACTCAAACATACGTGATATTACGCCAGTTTCAAGATAATGATTGTGTAGCACTGTGTCTTTTCAACGTAACTGGTGCGCAACCGTGTGCCTGTTAAATATAATGGATGTGTAGCAGTGTGTCTGTTCAAGGTCATGGATCTTTATCATTGTGTCTTTTCTTCATAATAAATGGCATTGTGTCTGTTCAACAACTTGAATGTATGGCATGGCATCACTGCAATATAATGTATGTGTAGGAATGTGTCTGTTCTGTTAAAACGGATATGCAACATTATGTTTATTAATAAAATGTGTATTTAGCTTGTCTGTTCAATATAATGGGACATATAGTATTGCGTCAAATCAACCGTGGATGTGTTGCATTGTGTCTTTTCAATACTATGAATGTGTAACAGTATGTTCTTTCAACTCTTGGTTGGATGTGTAAAATGTTTGCACCGCATAATGGATATATGCAGTGTTGTGTCTGTTCAACATTATGAACGTGTAGTATTGTCTATTCAACGTCACGCATGTGAAACATTTTATCTGTGCAGCATTATGGATGTGTAGCATATCTATTCAACATAATAAATGTGTATCATTATGAGGAAATTAGGGATTTAGCCCGAGTGTGAAGCACCAGAACGTCGTACCAACCTGTGATCAACAAAACAGAAGTTGAAGAAAGGTATAGAAATGTGAATAATGCGCATGAGAAACTGCAACTTGTGGCTACAAGGATAGTGAAAGGGAGTGGAGTGCTGCTATAGAAAAGTTTGTGGGAAAAACGGGATACTTTTGTGTGTTAGAAAACTGGTATTGTGTTGGAATGTTGAAAAACAGCCAGTCGTTATTATTACCAACAACACACACACCACACGCACGCACGCACGCACGCACGCACGCACGCACGCACGCACGCACGCACGCACTCACACACACACACACACACACAACACACACACCACACACACACACACACACACACACACACACACACACAGTGAAATGAATTTTTAAAAACAATAAAAAAGGAATTGTTTCAGGCATGCGAAGAACTGGGTTGTTCTGTGAGTGAGAAAACACGTCTTTAAATAAAATGTTTCGCTGTATTCTTGTGAGGTTAAGGCTGCGTTCAGCTCCATATCTAAGACTATTGGCAGCCTGCACCAAACACAACAATAAGCAAAAGCAAGCAGAGTTAAACGATAAACTACCACAGGAATGAAACGCGTAGACGGCCGCGCTTCTAGATGAACTAACTGTTCTGGCAGATTCTACAATGAATTACGCAGGCATGGCAGTTGTCCTGTCTTCACCGCATTTCCTCTCTTTCCATGCGATTTCCACTTTTTTGATACTGGAAATCCCCGGGATGCCACTCAGACACACAACCGGTTTTTTTTTCCACCGAAAATAAGAATAAGAAATCTGAATGGGTACTGCAAAAAATATGTTTGAAAGCAGCAAATCTGTTAATTTGCAATGGGATTTAGGTGCTCTAGAGCATTGCCTGTTTTCTCCCACCTTTCCACTCCTTCCCACTACAGTCATAATCAAACGTTTGCTGCTGTTTTTAATTTCAGGAGGCTGGCATGCTTCCTTATGGCATCGACATTCAGAGACAAAAGAGAATACAGAGAAAGAAAGAATTGAAATAAGACAATGACCGCAGTACCGTTACTCTCTTGGCTGACTTAGACGCTGGTGCAAGGGAAAGTTGAAGTGTCACCTTGTCACTGATACAGCTATCACAGTTCATACGTCCCTTTTTGCCTTGGCTTTAGGCTGTGTCAGGCCAATTGACATAGGCTAGAACACCAAGGCTACATCAAAATGTTGTTATGCTCTGCATAGTTATGTGGGGATTGCCTTCAGTTGTGACAAGCTCCAGCATAACATTATCAGTCTCCCAAATCCCCGAAGTCGGAGTGTGGCTGCCCACGTGGCGGGGTAACCAAAAACGGTCACACACGCAATGTTCTCATCCCTAGCTAATGCATTTGTACCATAAGTGTTCAAGTGCTTTGGCTGTTCGGATGATCCCTGGAGTCTTTTAGCCAGGGTACGACAACAACAACAACAACATACGTCCCTTTGGCATCATGCTGCTAGATTACATTTCTAGCAAAATGAGTCGCATGCGAGTAAGGGAAAGGCTGTAAACCCTGCGCACCAGTTCATTCCGAATGCCCCAAATTCCAGAGGAGGGAAGCAAATTGAAGCCTGGAATACAACCTTTGCAGAGAGGGTAAACTTCCTTGAAGAGTTATCAGCACTGTCAGGCTAGAAGAGAGTGGCACTTCTGCTTGTCGTTTTCAACCTCATAAACACAAGGGATGTGCATCGTAGGTCTGTTCCTCGTTGATATGAATATCTTTGAGGAAATAATGAATCAATTGTGAACCCGGAAACGTAAAATCCAGTGCTGCAGAGTCTGTCCGAAACAAGGCTCTTTTTTAGAAGTACAGCATGTTGAAATCTGAATGATAAAAGGATATAATTTCAACAGTGTTTGAAATTTGAACGAGCTGTTGGCAATATGATGCTATTACTACCTTACCATACAAAAAGAGGGTCATTGTGTTACACAGACAAGTCATGAGGTTATCAGCATCGCATGACTGTCTCTTGATCTTGTGCCGCACCATGATCAACTCTGATAGGAGCCTTCACAATACGACTTGTCACGAAATGTTGACCGCAGCGTTTGTATCCTGCTATTAACGTCATGAATGAAAATATCAGAACTTTTTTTTTTTAATATGGGAGACTTATTGTAATAATCTTCTGTTTCGATGACTTACGACAACTACTAATTGTTCCATTATGTTACATCATCGCCAGTATGATATCGATTATTGTTTTAGTACGCCGGTATTTTCCTTTAAACATAGTGTCG
>CM031612.1:37008398-37013398 GCA_018398815.1 Conus ventricosus | reverse complement strand
GAGAGCGAGGTCAAAGTAGGTGGTCTGTGTTTCTCGATGGCCTTTTCCCCCCTTTCTGTTTTGTTTGTTTGGGTTGCGTGCGTTGTTTCGCCCATTTTTTTTGTTTTGTTCAAGGGATTATGTATTTGTGTTATCTGTGTTTTAGGCAATGGTCAAAATTATACTCAGAGCTGATTGGGCTGTCACTGTTGTTGGTTGAGATTATTGCAATGGTGAAGGTGATCGCTTTCTCGCTTGTGCGCGGCGAGAGGGAGAGAGGGGTAAAATATGTATTGTTGGTGTATTATTGTTGGTGTTACTTACCGGTCCACTTACGTGCCATTATTGAATTTACGGAACGTATGAAAAACGTAATGGCTGAAAGAGGGACAGGAAAACCATCTCTTTGAATAAACACACAATCAAATGAAACAAACCAATTAGTAGCTTAGTGTATCCCTCACTCATTCTACTTAGTGATCATTCATAATTTGACATGTACGAGTCAACCAGTCACTTTCCAGTAGACTACTGTTGTTCCACAAGAAGTGTCGGTTCGTCACACTGTGTGCGGCGTGAACGGTCGCAGTACAGTCGGTTTACCAGCACAGCTCTTAGACACTGCAGTGTGATGAAATCATCCACACATCAAACAAAAACTAACCGGCGTGTGAAAGAAAAACTTAACCGATGTGTGAGGAAAAGACTTGACTGATGTGTGAAACAGATACGTGACTGATGCGTAAAACAAAAACATCACTGATGTGTGAAGCAAATCGAAATGAACTGAAGTGCGAAACAAAACTTGCTTAGAATGTAGAACAAAGCCGAGAACGATGTCAAGCAAACTTTTGAGTGATGTGTACAACAAAATTTGACCATGTTTGGAACTAAAACGTGACTGATTCGTGTAACAAAGAAACTTGACTGACATGGGAACTCTGTTTAGAGTGGCCTTGCAACGGCCTGTCATTGATATAATAACTGTCTGTAAAAATGGATACAACGTAGTGTTTGCTTGGGTTCCCAGCCATGTGGGCATTCGAGGCAACGAGGTGGTTATCAACTTGCTAAGAGTGCCACAAAGGAAAAGTTGAGCAGGTTGTCTGTCCCTCACACTGATCTCAAACCCAAAACACAGGCTTATGTCAAAGACCTCTGGCAAGAGGAATGGAATCGCAGACGGATAACAAAGAATTTAAAATCCGTCCAAACCTGAAAGAGTTTTTACCATGTTCCCGAGGCAGCCGTAAAGACGAAACAGTCTCGTGCCGTTTGCGTACAGGTCACTCGTTTTACAACCATCCTTATCTTTTAAAAGGTGGCGCATTCCATGTCATGTACCACTCACAGTGAAACATATTCTTAGAGTGTTGGGACTTGCACGATGTGAGGCATAAACACTTTACAGCAGACTCCATGAAAACCCTGTTCAGAAATGTCCCACCTGACGTGATCTTTGAATTTCTGAAAGAGATTAACATTTTTCATGGACTGTGGACGGCCTGTCATTGATAGCTGTCTGTGGACTGTGGAAAGTATGTCATTGTTAGCAGTATGTGGACAGCTTGTCATTGATAGCTCTCTGTAGACATCCTGTCATTGATAGTGTCTGTGAACAGCTTGTCATTGATAGTGTCTGTGGACAGCCTGTCATTGGTAGCTGTATGTGGACAGCCTGTCATTGATAGAGAATGTGGACAGCCCGTCATTGATAGTGTCTGTGGACAGCCTGTCATTGATAGCTCTATGTGGACAGCCTGTCATTGATAGAGAAAGTGGACAGCCCGTCATTGATAGTGTCTGTGGACAACCTGTCATTGATAGCTGTCTGGACAGCCTGTCATTGATAGCTGTCTGTGGACTGTGGACCGCCTGTCATTGACAGCTGTCTGTGGACACACAGTCATTGATAGCTGTCTGTGGACTCTGGACAGCCTGTAATTGATAGCTGTGGCCTGTGGGCAGCCTGTCATTGACAGCTGTATATGGACTGTAGACAGCCGGTCATTGATGGCTGTCTGTGGACACACAGTCATTGATAGCTGTCTGTGGACAGCCTGTCATTAATAGGTGTCTGTGTACTGTTAACGGCCTGTCATTGATAGCTGTCTGTGGACTGTGAATAGCCTGTTATTGATAGCTGTCTGTGGACTGTGGACAGCCTGTCATTAATAGCTGTCTGTGGACTGTTAACGGCCTGTCATTGATAGCTGTCTGTGGACTGTGAACAGCCTGTTATTGATAGCTGTCTGTGGACTGTGGGCAGCCTGTCATTAATAGCTGTCTGTGGACTGTTAACGGCCTGTAATTGATAGCTGTCTGAGGACTGGACAGTCTGTCATCGTTAGGTGTCTGTGTACTGTTTACGGCCTGTCATTGATAGCTGTCTGCGGACTGTGAACAGCCTGTTATTGATAGCTGTCTGTGGACTGTTAACGACCTGTCATTGATAACTGTTTGTGGACTGTGAACAGCCTGTTGTTTATAGCTGTCTGTGGAGTGTTAACGACTTGTCATTGATAGCTGTCTGTGGACTATGAACAGCCTGTTATTGATAGCTGTCTGTGGACTGTGGACAGTCTGTCATCGATAGGTGTCTGTGGTCTTTAGACTGCAACTCATCGGTAGCTGCCTATAGTCAATAGATGGCTTGTCATTGCTGGCTCTCTGTAGACTGTGGATGGCCTGTCATTGATAGCTGCCTGTCCAGCGTTGACATGCGGTCATTGATAGCACTAAAGACGCTGGAATTGCAACTGGGGGAGCCTGGAGTGACTTTGTATGGGATAGGCGATAGGCGTAATGAGAGGTACAGCAGTAATGCCACTTAGAGAGCCAGGAAGATGAGACATCAGTCAAAGAAAACAGAGGGAGAGAGAGCCCAACCGATGCAGGTGTGGCTGAATCCGAGGCAAAGAGTATAGCAGCACGCCATGTCAGGAATGTGCCTCACGGCCATGCTAGATGCGGTTTTGTGGCTCAGGAGGGGCTTAGCACGTGCGACGCAAAACGCTCGTCTGGGAGGTCGACCTTCTTGTCAAGCATGCCTCTCGGGTCGGATGACGATTCCGACAGCTGCGTGTTTATTGTAGAACATTCCTCGCAGAACGACGGAGGAACACCGGATACCTGGGGAAGATGTATGGGATCAGACATGGAACATGAACCATTGAGTCCTGTCCAGACAGCTGGTCTCCGGTGAACATAGAGATGTATGGAGAACGGGATTCAACACCGTGGGCTGTATAGCGGTTGTAGAATAGAGATACACTACAGCGTTTTGGCGTTTGTTTTCTTGTCATATTTTGAGAATGTCACATCCAGAGACGTCAAGGGTGTCATCAGTTCTAGATGGCGCCCCTGCAAGCAGTTCTGTACATTGTGACGAAGGTCCATCCAGTTCTTTTCGAGTTGCGTCGCCATCAGGCGAACAAACTGCCAGGGCCAAGAAGTACCTGATTGATCAGCTGTCCCTCTGCACTCGGTAAATAGACGTTGAAATGATACAAACTATGGACATTTATCACAACGTTCACCCTATGCGCAAACAGAAAGGCCAGACATTTTCTTTACACGGGTTTTTCATTTGGCATCAAAATGTTACATGTTGAGACAATCTTGATTGCCAGTGTGAGGGCCAGTACCTGACACTTTAACATGACTATAGAAAATCATGCTGTCGTGAGCTTGATTTAGAGACGTGAATGCTTTCGGATACAAGTAAACATTCATTTGCAAACATATGGGAAACACAATACAGTAATGAATGAACATATGTCCAGAAGACTGTGCTTGTACTCTGATAGAATAAACCAGGGTGTAGTAATGTCCAGAAGACTGTGCTTGGAGTCTGATAGGATAAACCAGGATGTGGACCTTTGTGGTGAAGAAATGTCCAGAAGACTGTCAGAACTGGGACTATGATAGGACGAACTTTGGTGTGGCAGCGCAACAACCAAACGATACGGTCTACTGTGAAAGTGTGATTGAATCCGATGCAAAGCACATGGTGCACAGTGCCACGCCTGGAATGTGCCAGCAGCATTGCTGGCCTTTCGCGTGTTGGGAGGAACTCAGCACGTGCAACATGAAACTGGAAAGCTGCCTTTTCGTCAAGCATGCCTTAAAGGTGGCATGATGTGGGCACATGCAGACTGTTTATCAAGACAATTCCCTAGTTGCACGACACCTTGATGTCTGAAGGACGAAGTTTCAATGCATATGCACAGCATGAATCATCGAATTCCGAGTGTGTGGTCGAAGCAGAAGGTGTCCTTTGTCGTTATACACTTACTTTGAGTTTTCAGCAATTTGAAATAAAAAGGGTTTCATGAAGCCGCAACATGGACCGAAAACAAACAACTGAAAGGATTGGGAAAAAAAATCGCAGAAATGACTTTAAACAAACAAGACGCTGAAATTACCAAACAGCCTACGTAAAACAAACAACCCACATTAAGGTTCGAGAACAACCAACCAGCATGAACCATCAGAAACGAACACAGTAAGGACCAAAACCAAAGAACTATCAATATAAAGGATCAAAAAGAATCAACCAACTGCTTTAAGGATAAAAAACAAGCAAAGAAGACAAGGGAAGACTTGAAAGCAAACAAAGAACCCATGTACAGGACTTACATAAAAACCCACAGAAGCAATCAGCCCACATCAATATCGAAAACAAACATTCCACATCAACAAACAACCCACATTTATTTCAGTCAAAAGCAATCAAAATAGCACAAAAAGTAACAAAAACAATCGAAAAAAATGACCGAAAAAAAACAACAACAGAAATGACTGAAAACATTCAAACAAACACACAGAAATGAGTAACTCGACGAACGAAAATAAACAACCCACAGAAACAAGCTACTCACATAAGCGACAGGAAAAAAAAAAGAAACACACACACACACACACACACACACACACACACACACGCACACACGCACGCACGCACGCACACACACACTCAAAGCGCTCAAAGAAACGACCAAAAACAAGTCGTTTAAACG
>CM031612.1:37000898-37003398 GCA_018398815.1 Conus ventricosus | reverse complement strand
TAAAGATGCTAAAAAACCTAAACTGTAATAACAACTGCCTCCGACACTGATGCCTATGACAATGATGTTATTGATAGCTGTGGCATAGAATGACAATTACGGCAAGCGGAGTGACCATAGCATCAGAATGAATCAAATCAAATCAGTTAACAAGCAGTAGTTCATTTTAGCTCCTACATCTCCAGAAACAAAAACAAACACAGAAACGGTGTGAACGTGCGCGCGCTTGCGTATCTGCGCATGCGCGCGTGAGAATGTTTGTATGTTGATTGCACGTGCATGTGCGTGTCTGTAATGGGATTACTCTGTCTGTCCGTAGTAGAGAAAGAGAGGCGGATTGACACTGTGCGAGGGGATGAGTAAGGAAGGGAGGGTGAGCCTGCTAGCCATTTGTAATTGAGAAACTGAGTTCAGAAGCGTTCCCCGGAGCGTTATAGTAATTTACGTTAAAGCACGGGAAGCATAATTCTCCGCGCATGACTGCCTATGGTATGCAAATGCTCACCATCCCATGAATGATCACACACTCCAACGAAGATTGGCTTTGGACGGAGAGGCGCGCCAAATCAGTCTGAAACCGAATACCCGTGGAAGAAAACAAACACACACACACCACACGCCGTGAGTGCACAATTAACTTCACAAAGGCACGCAAGCATGCGCATGTACACATGTTTACACACACCACGTGCTTGCAGTTGTACACTACGCCAACGCACGCGCACGCACGCGCGCACTCACACACACACACACACACACACACAAACACACACACACACACACACCGCAGCCTGCAATTGTACATACAAACACACAAGCACACATACATACACACACGCGCGCGCGCGCGCACAAACACACACACACGCGCGCGCGTGCGCGCATTTCCATCTGGAAAGTAATCTACGATTCTCTGCCTTCCAGAATAGTATGATGTAGTGGGCCCGAGTATAGAAGAATCCATGGCAACATGTTTCGAGTTAACAACATACAGGATCAAACACGAGTGCCTATTCTGAGAACTTTTCTGAAAAAAACAACTCTTGAAAATGTTTTTGAAGTATTTTGTTCATGATTGAAGTAGGCATGATCGATTTCTTTCCCCCTTTTCGGCTTTGCCCATCCTTTTCGTTTCAAACATATAGAATTGGTCACAATGACTGAATAAAGGTCTCACACACACACACACACACACACACACACACACACACACACACACACACACACACACTCACTCACTCACTCACTCACTCTCTCTCTCTCTCTCTCTCTCTCTCTCTCTCTCTCTCTCTTCCCCCTTCTCTCTCTTTCTCTCTCTCTCTCTCTCTCTCTCTCTCTCTCTCTCAGGCTTCATCGAGGCTCGTTTTATGTTGTTTCCATTGAAGCATTAATAATAGAATGGGTGTGGGACTTCGGAACATTCCCCGGAAAGAAATAATCAAACGCAGTTGATTGACCTGTTCGCGTGGATGGTTTACTCCTTTGAATCGGTGATTCACTCGGATGCTCCATCATTCAATCATTTGACATTTGGTGTTTTTGTTTAAACATGGAAAAAGTATATTCGTTTCCTAGCGTTGCAACATAATGAGCTGTTTAAATGGACCTGTACCTCTGAAGTGTGTGTGTGTGTGTGTGTGTGTGTGTGTGTGTGTGTGTGTGTGTGTGTGTGTGTGTGTGTGTGTGTGTAAGAGAGAGAAAGAGAGAGGGGGGATGCTAACCGGCTTGTATCTCCAGGATTTCAGAACGCAATATCACAGCACATGGTATTTTCTAATATTTCAAGAATCCGAGAGAAAGCCTCCGAGATTTTTGCGATCATGTCATGTCTCTAGTTCTTTAGCTTTTGCATTTTTGTGGGGGAAAAATAGTGGTGACGCGGTTTGGGTCGTAATTGTTATTGAAACGATGCAAATTCCATGCGTGAAATAGATGCAGAACGGTTTGGGAAGATCATTTCACACACAAAATATGTTTAAAGGTGGGATGCACACAATAAAACCACTTGGCAACACTTGCGCCTGGGTCGTCCTGTGTAGAACTAGTGCCAGTTGGATCCAGTGGCATAAGGATCCGGTACCATCAGGATCCAGTTTCAGTAGGGCCCAGTACAGTTCCATTTACTTCGTTTACTTTGTGAAGTCGATTACAGAGATGGGTACAGGACCCAAATTGTACTCGAACCTCACGGGGTCATTACCTTTCTGTTGGCCCGGACATGACCGGATAATATCAGTAGGTCTCCGCTGATCGGGAACTAATCATCGTCGAAAAGAAAATTGCTCGTTGACCAGTCTGCTGCCCCCAATTGACAGCAAGCCTATTTTCTCAGTCGTTGCAAAGGTGTTAAGTACGTGTAATATCACCGCAGTAAATACAGGCATTTGATGACTGTGAAGACGATGCTTTTGTTTGTTTTTTTTAATCGATTTTAGTCTTTGGGAACTCTCCAAAGTGGAAATGAAGTAGTGATGTGCGGCAGCACAATGGTGTAGGCATT
>CM031612.1:36950898-36995898 GCA_018398815.1 Conus ventricosus | reverse complement strand
GGCCGCTTGATTTGTGTCGATATTACTTGGATTTATATCAGACCTTTTGAGTAGATCTGATACGTAAGTGGCAATTGGTTTCAATGATGATATCTGCTTAGCTCGTTTAGGAAAAGAATTTTCAGATGTAATTTTCAGTTCCTCAGATGCAAAGTTGTTACTTGTTACTTGTCGAACTTCTAAGAACGTATTTAGCGCATGCAAGACTTCGGTACTCGTCCAAAGGCAGTTCTCCAATTTCTTTATAAGTTCCAAGCGTTGATGCGTGAAAAGGCACACCAAGAGCAAGCCTATAACCCTTGCAATCTATGCTTTGAAGTTTCTTAAGTAAATAATTGGGGGCACTAAAAATAACTCTTGTCCATAGGACAATTTTGATCTAATCAGCGACGTAGAGAGATGTTTCAAAACTTTGCAATCTTGTCCCCAGGCTTGTTTGCTTATAATCTTTAATAGATTTAAACATTTCCTTGCCTTAGTAACGATGTAGTTGATATGAGCATTCCAGGACAACTTTGGTGTAAGATAGATACCTAGAAATTTCACGATATCTTTATACTGAATAGTCGTATTTTCAATTTTAAAAAACGGCAGCTCTGATGGATTGCTGCCATTATTAAAGAGAATCATATGTGTTTTCTCTGTACATAATGTCAGACCATTTTCGTCCATATAAGTAAATATATGATCGAGCTCTCTTTGATAGATCTTCTTGATGTAGTTCAATTCCCTTTTTGATGTTTTTTTTTGGATAACAAATCATACTTGAATCATACTGGCGTAATCAAATTCAGACAGATTAGTTCGCTATCTTACAGGATGAAACTTAATGCGTTCATTACAAAATACAGCAAAAATGTTAGATGTTTATGTGGTGAACAAATTTCTAGCAAGCACATCATTTTTGAATGTCAGAGGTTAAGACCTATCTTACCAGTGATTTCTGAAAATTGTATTGAAGGCGTTTTCGAAAATGCTACTAGCTTGTTTAATATTGCAAAATGTTTACTTCATAGTCCTGTAGGACATTTGTTATAGACTAGTTGATTGTGATTTTTGTTAATGCTTGTAATTTTTGTTAATGCTCATTTTTCTGACTTTTTTTTTCTCCCCTTATCAAAGAGACATAAACACACAATACGGTCCCCATCCCTCCTCTTCCTCCCGTTTCCCTCCCTCCCCCGTCTAATATCACTATGTGGATAGACGTTAAATTGAAGACAACAACAACAACACACACACACACACACACACACACACACACACACACATGCGCACATACAGCGCGTGCACTCCGTAATCATGTTGTTTATTTATGAGACAGACAGACACACAGACCGAGGCAAAGCGGAAGAAAAGCTAGTGGCTTTAGTCGATTAGCGCTGGTTGAAAGTTGGCGCTATGAACTGCCATGGTTGTGTAATGTTACAAACCTGGCCAGTGCTCGGGCAAGTGGCCTGCCAGCATGGGTGAATCCGTTCGATGCGCCATACGTCTGCCTAAATCGCCGAAGTGGTGATTAACCCGCCGGGCGTCCCAAAGATGATTATGCCTGAAGAACAAACTAATGACCCATGAAGCAGTCTGGATGGTGCAGCTTCTCCCATTCTGTGTAGCAGAGGAAAATGATAATGCGTCTGCTGAACAGCTTTGTGTGTGCTTGCGTGTGTTCGACCGTCTGTCGATGGCATTTCATCGCAAACTGGTTTAAACGAATTTTGCGCGATTTCTGGGCGAAGAAGCAGCTTTTTTTTTAAGTTACTAAACTGTTCTGTCATTTTTATGTTATTTTTTATTTAACTTTCAAAGTGTAACGTTTATTTGTTGTCCACAACTAAAGGATTTAGAATTGCGAAATGCTCAGCTGATTTTGTCTTATACTGAACTGATGAGAGCAAAATATTCACGTGTTGGAAAACTCATATTTTATTCTCCATCTGATTAAAACTAAGAAGGCTATCTTTTCTTGAAGTCATTATCACAGAAAATTAGTGTGTGTGTGTGTGTGTGTGTGTGTGTGTGTGTGTGTGTGTGTGTGTGTGCGTGCGTGCGTGCGTGCGTGCGTGCGTGCGTGCGTGCGTGCGTGTGTGTGTGTGTGTGTTTCACTGTAATCGCTCTTCTACTGCGGTTGTCCTTGGATACAAAACTGATTTTGAACCCTGTTGATTGTTACCGTTTCTTTAACCTCGCTCAGTCTATGGTTATGATAGGAAATCTTGCATGTAGCAGCAACTATCAACAAACAAACAGACAAATCAATAAACAGATATTTAAACAAGCATCAAACAAGAAGGGTTACTTGCTCTCACGATGAGATAATTACACGCCCGTAACTCCGAATCCACTCCAAATGAATACTGCCAACGACACCCAACTGTCTAGCACAACTATCAACACACAGAACAAACACGGGGACAACCCCTAAAAAAGATGTTCTAAACTTCCCATGTACCTTGCACCTGACACATACACACAGGACCATGTTTGTTCATTTCTCCAGTACTGGTTGTTTTGTACATCGTTGTCAGGTGCGTGGTATATGGGCAAACTTGGAACGTCCATTTCGGTGGGTATCTCCTTGTTTGTTCTGTGTGCTCTGTGTTAGCCTTTATGTTGGGCGATCTGGTGTCACAAGCAGCATTTGTGTGAAGTTATGGACGTGTCATTGTCTCATCGTGGGAACAAGAGTCACCCGACCTGTTTGTCATTTTACGATAACAAACGTCACAAAAAGGTGGTCGCTTGTTATCTGCAGTCCATCGAGCAACATGTTTTTGTTTCATTTTATTTCATTACAATGGCAGAAGCGGCAGAGAGGTGTTCAAGCTGGATCTGGTCAAGGAGGAACAAAAGTGAACTTCATAAGGCTTAATTTCCCCTGCAAATATCAGGTGTCCCTGTGGCTCAGTGGTTAAAGCGCGAGTCATTAAGTGGAAAATGAGCATGTCCAGAGGGTCATGGGTTCGAATCCCAGCCATGGCTCGTCCCAAGATGGGAAAAAAAGGGGGCAGCAGAGGGACATCCGGAGTCATGAACCGGGTGTGGCCCAACCCCCTAGAGTGTCAGGAGATAAGGGCCGAAACACTTGCTTGAAGGGGGCTTCTCTTCTGAGGACTCTCTGCTGCCACGCTCTCCACGAGTTTCTTTCTACATTACATGCCTTTCTTCAATGACATTGTTTTACTTTTCTTTTTTCAGCAGGAAGGGAGGGGTGAGGTGAGAGGAGAGAACGGGGTTTTCTTAGAGGAATGGTTCATAAAGTTAACGTTGAAGTGTGTGTGTGTGTGTGTGTGTGTGTGTGTGTGTGTGTGAGAGAGAGAGAGAGAGAGAGAGAGAGAGTTTGCACGCGCGCGTATCTCTGTCTGCATGTCGTTGTCGTTGTTGTTGTTGCACTGGCTCAGAGTTTTTGTTTGTTTTTGTTTGTTTTCTATGAACTGGTGGTGATTGCAATGATCTGAATTGTTTATGGTTTAGTATGTAGGCATTTCTTAACTGCCACTGCTTACAAAGTGAGAATCATCTAGGGTATTTCATGTTCCTGTATCTATGTATTTGTTCACTGCTGTTGCATGCTCACATACAGTAGTCTATTTTATGCTCTAGTGTGTACGCATTTGTTACCTGCCACTGCTTATAAAGTTACAATCGTGCGGGATTTGTATGTTTTGCTAGTTATGTTTGTTAATTGCCATTGCTTGTAATCGTATTTTTTAAGAGAGGAAGACATAGAGGAGAGAGAGAGTAAGAGAGTGAGGAAGAGACACGATGTTTGTCACTGCAATGACTAGGAACCTGTCTCTATTGAGCAGGCAAAGACATTTCAATAGCGCGCGCGCGAGCGTGCATGTGTGTGTGTGTGTGTGTGTGTGTGTGTGTGTGTGTGTGTGTTTGGAGAAGGAGGGGAGGGGGTGGAAGTGGACAACTAGCTAGCTAAGACTTTAAAAGAGGGAGGGAGAGAGGGAAATCTGCAAACAAACGTTACAGACATATATCACAAACTAGAGAGAGAGCGCGCGCACGCACACACACACATACACACACACGCGCGCGCGCACACACACACACACACACACACACACACACACACACACACACACACACACACACACACACACACACGTGTGTGAGAGAGAGATAGAGAGGAAGAGAGTGAGGGGTGGAGGGAGGAACTGGATATTTGGATGAGCAGGGAACTAATGACGAACAGAAGGGCGGAAAGTAGACGACAAGAACAGCAAAACAAGGTACACTTGCCCAGAGATCATTCTAATGATCGTTCAACATAACGAGTATGTGGGGTTGGGGTAGTGGTGGTAGTGGTGGTGAGGGCGTTGGGATGGGAATGGGGAACCTCGCACAACAAACAGGCGGACGGGCAGACGTACAGACAGAGACAGAGGCAGCAATGGTGAGACAGGCAAAGATACCAAGAGGCGGGAGAGATGAAGCGCTGTAACCACCACGTATAACTATGTGCTCATCGACCAGGCTGACTATCTTCAACAGACGGGGACGGACAGTTCCGTGGATGCCAGCACGTACCTTGCAAAGGTATCTGAGTTACAATGGGCTGTTGGCGGCGTGCCGACACGCCGGCACTACATCACGGCAGTCTGGTATGCAGCCGGCTGGCAGCCCGACAGAAACCAGCCGAAGTTGAACTATTTTAGCGTGACCAGGGCAGCCTCTGTTTCGTTGATAGCAGTTGTCACCTTTAAGGCCTCTCTCGAACAGACCCGTATTGTTGGTGGTAGCGTCATTGTTGTTTGTTCTTCTCCCATCTTCCTTATCTGTTATTTCTGTCGACGATTCTTCTTTATCACTCTCCCCACTGTATCAGTTTCGGCCTCTTCCATTTGTTTTGGTTGGTTGGTTTTTGTTGTTGTTTTCTTTTCATTGATGGCCCTTCTGTACCAATTATAATCAATCCTAATTGTACTGACACATGGAAATGCAAAAAACAACAACAAAAATAGAATCGATGTCAGAAGCAGATAAAAGTCAAACACACAGAATCTCATTATGGCTTTTTGGCTCGGTTAACTTAAGAGGACACGGATAGTATGGCCGAGAGGAGGGTGGGGGAAGAAGGGAGAAGATGAGATGGGAAGAGAGAGAGAGGGGGAGGGGTTAAAAGCCTTGTATGGAACCTATGAGTCGATTTTAGGATATTAGCAATCGTCATTGTGCGCAAAGTGTTTTGTTTTATTGTTACAGGGTGAGGGAGAGGTATGGGACAGGGGTGTGGGAGAGGGGGGAGGGGGACCGGGCCTTGCAGGTTAGCATGAGGAAGTTGGGAGATCTCTCCAGTTAAACCTACCAAGCTCTGTGGAGATTCAAAGTAGCTGTTTCAGGTTGTTGCATCCGTTGAACAACTGTTAAGAGCATGGGTATGTGGAGTATGGGGTAACTGCGCCTTGCAGCCAGCTCTCCGCTCCACAATGGAATGTCGCTCGTGTGCCCCCACCTTTAGACGCTCAGGATACCGGCACTTTGGGATGTGCTGGGTTCAGTGAGAGAGATCGTTTGCCTCGTAGTAGATCAATTACTGTGCTGGCGTCCAGGACTGGTCCTTTTTCTTCCATTTTTATTGTCATCTCTCTCTCTCTCTCTCTCTCTCTCTCTCTCTCTCTCTCTCTCTCTCTCTCTCTCTCTCTCTCTCTCTCTCTCTCTCTCTGTGCGTGCGTGCGTGTGTTCAGTGTCCATTTCTTTACACCCACCGTTCCTAACGTCATCTATTTCTCTCCCGTCAGCACAACAAACTTTTATCGTAGGATGCTTACACGTGACTTTTTTTCTCATGCCGAAAAGTGGTCCTTCCTCACTTTAAAAAATGTTCAGAAAAAAGACTATTATTGATTTGTATGAAAATTTACGGTAGTGGATACAATTTTGAAAAATAGAAGAAAAAAAGAAAAAATGGAGGCATGGAATGAAGGAGGAATCCTCGTTTGTTTCAGATCTACGACGGGTTCGGCGAGGCTGCGCCGTCTATGGTTCTGGAGCGATTCAAACGTCCCGTCCTGGTGTCCAAGTCCAACACCCTGGTGCTGGTGTTCGGCACGGGCATCAGCAAGCGTCCCTGCTGCTACCATTCCGGATTTAAAGTCGCCTATGAGTTCGTCTCAGGTGCGGGCGATGTTCCTCCTCCCCTCTCTCTCTCTCTCTCTCTCTCTCTCTCTCTCTCTCTTTTAAGAGACATAAACATTTTACAGCAGACTCCATGAAAACCTTGTTTTGAGATGTCCCACCTGATCTGATCTTTGAATTTCTTAAAGCGGTTAACACTTTTCAGTTGATCTGACTTTTCACAGAAGAAAGGTTTTAAACAAAATTTCTGGTGTGTTTTCAGAAGGTGTGTTTTAAAGGGTTGTGTGAATGAAGTGTTTTTGTTCGTTTTAATGACTTGTGAGGTGACGTCAACGCGGTAACAGCCCTGATATGTCCTTTGCGGTAGGCTGGGCTATGAGCAACATTTCTTTACCTTACCCTTTTTGAGAAAGCAAAGACTGGCGTTAGGCTCTAAACAACACCTTTCCACCCCACCCCACCCCTTCCCCTCTCTCCCCATTCCCCTCATATGTTTTTACGCCGATTTTCCCAGTTCAGCTACGATTGACTTACCCTTGAGCTTCGTTGTGGCTTACAATGTTCAAAGACAGTATCAAGAAGTTTGTTTTCCCTAAGTTAATGCGCGGTGGATCGTTCTTCTACTACACAGGGTATAAAATCATCTTGAAATAGCTGCAGTCGAGTTCTGATAAGTTTTTTTTTTTGGTTTGTTTTTGATTTTGTTTGTTGTTTGTTTGTTTTTGTC
This sequence comes from Conus ventricosus, assembly GCA_018398815.1. NCBI lineage: Eukaryota > Metazoa > Mollusca > Gastropoda > Neogastropoda > Conidae > Conus > Conus ventricosus. The sequence goes on along the minus strand of CM031612.1, from coordinate 36,989,081 downwards.
TGGTATGTAATTTTCCGTAGTGGACTGATGAAGAGGACTTGTACCGGAAAACTCGGAAGTCAGCAGAACGAAATGTCGCCGATTCCATGGCGGCTGTTCCGTGCAGAATACGTCGCTGATGTGAAGAGACACAAATTAGATGTCGAAATCGGGATATTACAATCTCAAAAAAATTAAATTGTTCGTACATAAAACGTTTGGCACCTTGTGCTGAGGAATGGAGATAGAAGTGGATAAACAATAGAAATCAGTGTATAAAATGAGGGGGCCCCAGAACTCGGGTTTTGCAAGACAGTCTCTGCGTTCTCTCTCTCTCTCTCTCTCTCTCTCTCTCTCTCTCTCTCTCTCTCTCTCTCTTGGGGAATCCATCCAAACTCCGACAGCTGCCGAGATACACGACTTTCGTCACTGCAGTCGCATTCTCTGTTGAGTACGAGCCGTACCGTCTTCATGGAAGATGTACATCACCTGCTACACACTTACAACGCAAAATTATTTCGAGTTCTGAGTTCTCTCTCTCTCTCTCTCTCTCTCTCTCTCTCTCTCTCTCTCTCTCTCTCTCTCTCTCTCTCTCTCTCCGCACCCCCCCCCCACCACACCACACCACACGCAGATACACACACACACACACACACACTCTCCCTCTCTCCACCTCTTCCTCTCTCTCTCTCTCTCTCTCTCTCTCTCTCTCTCTCTCTTCTCTCTCTCTGTCTCCACCATCACCTCCAACACAACTGACTGCTGACAGCCCACTCTGCTGAGATCACAGAGAAGTGGAAAAAGAAACTAGAGGAAATCCTTTTCATAGTGTAAAGTGGAATGCGGGTCCAGTGGCCAGACCGCCGCCAGAAAGGCCAGATGTCCTGGGTGCCAGCAGCAGTGGGGGCGGAGAGTCCTCAACCACCCCTCTCTCAAGCAGCCGCTGAGTGTGTCGTTCTGAGTATCAAAGACGTCGCTCACGCCTGTCAGGTAAGAGAGAGGGCAAACCTCGTGCAGTTCGCATTCAGTGAACCCGGACTCCGCCTACACGGCGCTTGACTGCCAAGTGCAGCCGTGGGTGCTTCATCCCCCTCAAAACATGCTGGCGCCGTCCGCCGTTCTGAGCTTCAGAACAACCTGTACGGACACATGAAAGAATCCGTTCACGGTACACTCTGGAACTGCCCATCGATAAGTTTGAAAGTACAGATGCAAGGAATCGTGTACACGTGAAAACTATATAGTAACAGCAGAGGGGAAGAAAAGAAGGAAAGGAACTTCCTTGGTAAGCTTTGTGATGTTCTTTGAATTGCAGGGGGAAAGAAAAATAATGCGCTTCGTAGTCTGTACACAAGGAAGCGACTGAGGATAAGCGGTAGGAGGAAGGCGTGGATGGAACGTTTCCATTGCAGTGTAGCCGTTGTCCACAACTAGATTATGTTGACAGAGGCGTGCTGTGATAGATGAACAAATGTACACTGCAGACAGGAGGTAGACAGGGGGCTAGGGAGTTGGACAGGAGTGTTGCCCGACTTTAACATGGAAAGGGGCAACTTTTCCTACGTCCGTTTGTTTGTTTGTCCGTGTGTGTGTCTGTGACTGTGTGCCCGTGCGTGCGTGCATACGTGCGTGTGTGTGTGCGTGCGTATGTGTATGCGTGCATGCGTGTGTGTGTGCGTGCGTGCGTGCGTGCGTGTGTGTGTGTGTGTGTGTGTGTGTGTGTGTGTGTGTGTGTGTGTGTTCGCGCGCGCGTAGTCGCTCATATGCATTTATGCCTCTTTGCATTATTACACGTCCTGAAACCGTCACTCTCTGTCGTGTGCCAACAGACGACTCGTGGCCACAGAAGCCCATCACGGACTGCAGCGCCTTCTACTCCATGCAGGGCGGGGGCATGATCGACTTCACGGGCGCCACCACCACCCCCAGCCTCTACGACTGCGTCTGGCTCATCAAGCGACACAGCAGCGACAACCAGGCCGACGGCGTGGTCCTCCGCCTCACTGAGGTCCTGCTGGGGGATGGTGAGTCGGAGGGCTGGGGAGGATAGGATGGGACCGAGGGAGCTTGGTGTTGGGAGGTAGAAACGGGAGATGGTAAACTCTGTGTATAGGAGCGATTGGGGCGTGCCTTGCTTCGTGGGGATGCCAGGGGGTCTTATAGTATCAACTGAACCCCTTTCTTGTGGACGTTCTGTGATGCTGATTTCCTATTTTCTTTGACTCCATCTGACTTGTGCCTTTGTTTCTCTCTGCTCTACTTTTGTCCACTATTTTTTTCTGCCTTTGCAGCCGTTTCCTCCAGCTGTCTTTGTTCCAGAAAGTGTTTACACTTGTGTCTCTTCACTCCTTAAGACACAGGGGTCTGTCAGTGTGGTATGAATATTATCCTCGTCTTTTTTTATAAATTATGCGACAGCAGTGTCTTCTTTTCTGTCACTCTGACACTTATTTTTCGTTTTCTTCTTCTTTTTTTTAAACTGTCGTCCATTCTTTTCCATATTCGCGGCCAGTTCACCTTCCTTTGATTTTGCATGCCTTCACACTTTTTTTTTATATCTTGTTACAATTTATTGTTTTATTACTTTTTGTTGAAATCAGGCGACTAACTTCTGATACTTTGACTTTGGAAAGGGCACGAGCTGTCATTCTGCGTTGCTGTTCTCTTATACGGCTTTTCATCGTATGTCTTGTTCCACTGAAATATAGGTTGCTGCTTTTATGTCTTGAATATTGTCACTCTTTTTTGTGAACTGTGGGTAATGATCAAACGGAGCAGCAGGCGCCCTAAGCCTACTCGGCCAAATCGTATCCACTTTAAGGATGATTTAGCTGGGGTGGTGGGGGGGGGGGGGGGGGGGGGGGGCTTGTAGACAGTTGTCTGTGCCATTTGTTGTTGTTTTTTTTTCACGACAGGACTTTGTTTTCTGTGTGGTGTCATCTCTAAAAGGGCCTTTGTGATTAGCTGAGCTATAAACTGACACTGAAAATGCGTTGCTTTTTTTGCGTCATGATGGAGTCGTGGAGGAGATACGATGACAACCCGTCCACTCGTCTTTTCAATAGTTGACAGTTGCCAGCCAGTCTTAGTCTCTTGCCGATTTTGCCCTTTGACTTCTTACCTTTCTTCTGTTTTCCTCTTTGTCATTTCCCCTCCTCCGTTCCCTGGGGGAATGAGCGTTCTTGGCAAGGCCACGTCAGTAATCTGATGTGGCCACACTATCTCAGATTTAGACAGAAAGAACAACTAAAGAATTCCCCAGACCTTTGACCTCCTCTGCGTGTGTATGTGCTGGCATTCACGTGTGTGTGTGTGTGTGTGTGTGTGTGTGTGTGTGTGTGTGTGTGTGTGTGTGTGTGTGTGTGTGTTTGTGCGTGCGTGCGTGTGTGCGTGCGTGCGTGCGTGCGTGCGTGCGTGCGTGTGTGTGTGTGTGTGTGTGTGTGTGTGTGTGTGTGTGTGTGTGTGTGTGTGTGTGCAGGCTGGCTGCAGTATGGCAGAATGAATACGTTGGACATCCATCACGGCACGACGTCGGAGTCGCCGCTGATGTACCGCTACACGGCACGTAACCTGACGCACGCCTCCCCCTCCTATTTTGCCACTGCCGGACTGTACTTGCGTTTACGTGGAGGTTTCTACAGCACGGACAAACTGTCCTTCATCTTCACCGCTGTCAAAAATGTCTCGCTCGGTCAGTTTGGAAGGGAAGGAGTTGATGCATATGTATTGATGTGTTTGCGTGTGTGTGTATGAGAGAGAGGAGGGAGGTGTGTGTGGGGGGGGGGGGGGGGGAGGCAGGAGGTTAAAAGGGGAAGGAGTAGAGGGAACGGGGGACGGCAACTTTAGGAGAAGGAGTGATGGTGGAGGGAGGGGATGGAGGAGCAAAAAAAGCGTGCACACGGATGGTTGAGTGCAAGTATCCAGTGCGTACCTTGTTAACGTTAAGCACTTGAAGGCGTAGTAGTAGTAGAAATAGTAGAAGTAATAGCTTTTACAGTAGTAGCGGTAGTAGTGGTCTTAATCGTAGCAGTAGTATAGAAGTTGTTGTTGAAGTTGTGGTGGTAGTCATAGTAATCGCAGTCGTCATGGTAGTAGTAGCACTAGTAGTGCATACAGAAGGTGCGAATGTGTGCACGCGAGTGTGTACGCCAGCGTGTTCAGCGTTTACACGAGACATGTCGAGATGCATGGTTCTGTGACTGCATTCACATTAGACCTGACTTCGCATTTAGATCTGTGACTACATTCACACGAACGATGACGACGTGTGTGGCTCTGTAGCGGCATTCGCATCAGAAATGACGAGGTATTTAGTTCTGCGACGGCATTCACATGAGAACTGACAAGGTGTTTGGTACTGGGATTTCATTGACGTGAGAAATGATGAGGTACCTGGCTGTGTGACTACAGTCACATGAGAAGCGATGAGGTATTATGTTCCATGACTACATTCACATGAGGAATGATGAGGTATTATGTTCCATGACTACATTCACATGAGAAATGATGAGGTATTATGTTCCATGACTACATTCACATGAGGAACGATGAGGTATTATGTTCCATGACTACATTCACATGAGAAATGATGAGGTAATTTGTTTCACGACTACAAACACATGAGAAATGATAAGGTATTTAGTTCTGTGACGTATTCACACGAGAATTATGAATAGATATAAATAGTTCTGTACTACATTCACATGAGATGTACTTGGTTCTGTGATTACACTTACACGAGAAATGGTGGGGTATTTAGTTCCAAAATAACGAGGTGTTTAGTTACGTGACTGAATTTACATGAGAAATGGAGGAGTATTTAGTTCCCAGACTACATTCACATGGGAAATGAAGTGGTATTTAGTTCCATGACCACATTCACCTGAGAATTGACGAAGTATTTAGTTATGCGATGCATTTACATGAAAAATGGGGAGATATTTAGTTCTGTGACTACACTCACGTGAGAAGTGGCCAGGTATTTCGTTTTGCGACTACATTCCACGAGAAATAACGAAGTATTTAGTTTTATGACTACATTCACATGGGACATGAGAAATCTCTTGTGCGGTGTGCAGGATGTCCTGATCTATTTTACAATAATTTTTTTTTTTTATTAACCTGTGTGTGTCCTGGATTTTTCAACAACCTGTTAGTATACTAGCCGTTGGTGTGTATGTCTGTGTGTGTGTAAGAAAGAGAGAGAGAGTGAGTGTGAGTGTCTATACTAACCTGCGTGTGTGTGTGTGTGTGTGTGTGTGTGTGTGTGTGTGTGTGTGTGTGTTGCAGAAGGCACGGGCTGTCCCGGACTGTTTGACTACCTGTGTCACAACCTGCTGTGTATTGACCAGGACCTCATGTGTGACGGCATTGACCACTGCGGTGACCAGTCCGACGAAAGCCCCGCCCTCGACTGCTCCATGTCAGGTGCCCGCAACCCTGCTGTCTTACTCGCACCTGTTGTGAGGCTAGAGTACTGAGGCTAATCTATATTAATGCAGTGGTGGTGATGTGACCGTAACGAAAACTCTTTCACCCCAGTGCCCTGCATCAGATACGTTGTTGTTGGACGGATGGCTATGAGGAATGTGGAACACGTAAAAGATAAGCATACAAAGAAACAACATCGGATTTGGGAGGGTGGGGGAGAGGACGGGGTAGGAGGTGATACTGTACATAAACAGAAAAAGGACTGGGAGACGACGTAGAGTCGGAATTAACAAGAAAGAAAAAGGAGTGGAGTGGACGTTGGGAGGAAGAAGAGGGGGGTGAAGGGGAGAGAGTATAGACAACGAATAATGAAGTTCGTAGTCATAAAAGTCACTGCAACAGTTAACTGAAGGAGGTGGCGAGGGGTGAGGGAGTGGTGGGGCAGGCAGGAGGTCATAGGAGGGTGGATAGGGGAGGAACGGCTTTGAAGGGGTCGAGAGAGGGGGGAGGGGGGTGGGGGGAGGAAGAAGTTTAAGCGCTCAATAAAACATACGAGTGCGAAATATTTTAGCACAAAAGTCCAGATTCTGGCGAGCAGATACTGAAATCGTACAACCTACTGGAACCAGCTGGGTGAAGAAAATATACTGCTAAAGATTCATAGCATAATTCACAGTAAACCTTGCACCTTAAATGTCGTCGTTATGAACCGCATGCGGATGACCGTGTGAGTTTCTGTTGAGATGATGTCGGAATTTTTGGTTACTTTCAGGAGCAATGTGGGTGGGTATGTAGGTTCAGGAGGAATGTGAGTGGAGGTATGTAGGTTCAGGAGGAATGTGAGTGGAGGTATGTAGGTTCAGGAGGAATGTGAGTGGAGGTATGTAGGTTCAGGAGGAATGTGAGTGGAGGTATGTAGGTTCAGGAGGAATGTGAGTGGAGGTATGTAGGTTCAGGAGGAATGTGGGTGGAGGTATGTAGCTTCAGGAGGAATGTGGGTGGAGGTATGTAGGTTCAGGAGGAATGTGGGTGGAGGTATGTAGCTTCAGGAGGAATGTGGGTGGAGGTATGTAGCTTCAGGAGGAATGTGGGTGGAGGTATGTAGCTTCAGGAGGAATGTGGGTGGAGGTGTGTAGCTTCAGGAGGAATGTGGGTGGAGGCATGTAGCTTCAGGAGGAATGTGGGTGGGTATGTAGCTTCAGGAGGAATGTGGGTGGGTATGTAGCTTCAAAAGGAATGTGGGTGGGTATGTAGCTTCAGGAGGAATGTGGGTGGAGGTATGTAGCTTTAGGAGGAATGTGGGTGGGTATGTAGCTTCAGGAGGAATGTGGGTGGAGGTATGTAGCTTCAGGAGGAATGTGGGTGGAGGTATGTAGCTTCAGGAGGAATGTGGGTGGGTATGTAGCTTCAGGAGGAATGTGGGTGGGTATGTAGCTTCAAAAGGAATGTGGGTGGAGGTATGTAGCTTCAAGAGGAATGTGGGTGGAGGTATGTAGCTTCAGGAGGAATGTGGGTGGGTATGTAGCTTCAGGAGGAATGTGGGTGGAGGTATGTAGCTTCAAAAGGAATGTGGGGGGAGGTATGTAGCTTCAAGAGGAATGTGGGTGGAGGTATATAGCTTCAGAGGGAATGTGGATGGAGTTATGTAACTTCAGAAAGAGTGTGAATGGAGTCAGGAGGAATGTGGGCGGAGGTATGTAGTACAAACCACTAAAAATCCATTCCTTTTTTTCGATAGCTTGCGCAAGCGATCCATGTTTCTGTCGAAAAATAGAAAACATGGATCGCTTGAGCAAGCTATCAAAACACTCCCCTAACAAATAAACACACAGAACCACCAGGAACTCGGGCACAGTTCCTAGCACAACAAAGGCAATGAATGACATGATATTCGAATTACTGAAATCCTTAAGGTGGACAACACCAGGTTGTGTTGAGAGTGACAGACATTCTGCTTCATTTCTCCGTCCCAGATTAACACACACACACACACACACACACACACACACACACACAAAAAAAAAAACTTGAGAAAGGAGAAATGTTTAAATGTAAAAGAAAAATAAAGAAGAAGGTCATATAAGCAAACAGACTGCAGAATCGACAGCCTGTGTCCACTCTGGTCAGTGTGACACCCTATGACGAAGTGACCAGTCCACAACAGGGCTGGCATGTCACAAATTGTGACCCAAAAAAAGTGTACAAGAGTTCCCAGTTCCCAGTGGAAGACTGTTAAGAAATACATTTTATAGCGCAGAATTTAAGAGAGTGGAAGCAGTGAACGGGGAAACTAACCAGCATAAAACTTCCAAGAGGCAAGGAATAGATTAAATAAGCGCCACCCCCTCATCCACCCACCCCCCACGGAAACTTGACGATGAGATGGAAGAGGGTACCAACCACCGTAGATGGAGGGAAAAACATCCTTAAAGTAATGTCTACGCATCCAATCCTTTTACATTTTCTTTTAACCATGTTTTATCTCTATATATGTGTGTGTGTGTTTGGGGTAGGAGGATACATGAATGATTATGTGAGTCTTCTTACTGTTTCTTGTATTGTGTTAATGTTGTTGTTACACAGTAAACAAATTTATAATTTTGGGGGGAGATGAGGGGAAGATTACATGGATACTTACATGTTTTTTTTTTTTTTTTACTGTTAATTGAATTGCGTAAATGTTACATTGATACACAGTACAGTAAATAGCTATTTAACTTCAAAAAGAATTAATTTGGTATCACAGAGAAAAAAAAAAGGAATGGGGAGGAAAAATTTCCCTTCGTTCTTACCAGAAATTGTGTCACAACTGAAAATGTAGTATGGCGTATTTGACAGATGAAGTGCACACAGAATGATTATGCTCGATCAACGAAGAATAAGATGGATGTAGAGAATATTTTATTTGCTCGCTTAGAATTCAGAGGCTAGTTTTGGTGACATTTTTGTGTATTCGGCCTTTCTTGTTTAATCCTACGGTTAAGGAAACACATTCAATTTTCGGGGGAGAAAATGCACTATAAGTTGCTAGTTTCATACAGTAATAGTCGAATTGTGACCTTTTTCATGGGTATGTGAGGGAGGATTGAAAGGCGCAAGTATGAATGATAGAGTCAGGTAAAGAACTGTGCTGTAATGTTCCGTGCATAACAGTTCTTTTGTGTTTGTTCCCCGTCCTATAGCATTGTGGCGACTGAGCTTCAAGTGGAGTATGCCATACGTAGGTAAGTAACAATGTGAGTGTATGCCCTTTGCGTATGTGCGGTGTGTGTGCGCAAGGGACGGGAGAGGAGGGAGAGGCAGAGGTGTGTGCGTGTGCGTGTGTGTGTGTGTGTGTGCGCGTGCGCGATTGCTTCATGTAGAGGAAAGAGCTTGCTTGAGTTGCACCTCGAGAGGGTGTCATTTCGGCATTTGTTGCCTCACAGCAGGTCCTACGGGGTGTCGTGACAGACGTTAGAGCAGTGAAGGTATCCACAGCTCCGTGTTGGTCATGAGCAATAAGCCAAAGATGTAGCCAGTCCAGTCCTTTCACACACGCGCGGGCGCACACACGCACACACACACACACGCGCGCGCGCGCGCACACACACACACACACACACACACACACACAGACTCACACACACGGTGAAAAATTGCGTAAATCTTGTTATCAATCCTTTTGCGCACCGCCATGTCACCAAGCTTTGTTTTCAGGCAGAAAATAGTTGATTGTTGCCCAAATCTTGAACACGAAGAACACAAAGCAGCACTGCTTATACTTACTTTGTAACAACCCGGGGAGAATTTTCACTGTGGTGTTGTTGGTCTGTTTTTATGTTTGTTTTTGTTTGTTTAGGCTGCTCAAGAGATCTTTTTCTCCCGAGATCACTTACACGCGTTGGGTTCCTTGTTTTCCATGTCGTCATCATTCTGTATGTGTTGGTATTCTCGTATGGCAGACAAGCCTTTCCATTCAATTTCACCGAATTCCGTGTTGAGCCAGGTGTTGTTGTTGTCTTCCTCCTGACAGCGGCGGAAGCCCCGGGCAGCAGAACGACAGTGTGCGCGGGGTTCTCCTGTCGGGCAGACCGACGATGCCTGGCCTCCAGCATGGTGTGTGACGGTGTGTCCGACTGTGTGGACGGGGAAGACGAACAGACCTGCGGTGAGTCACTCCGCTCGGGGGCCCTCTTGTCCCTCACTGCTGTGCTGTGGCTCTTCTGATCTTCCCTTTTGCTCAGCTTTTACTGTCTGTCTGTCTGTCTCTCTCTCTCTCTCTCTCTCTCTCTCTCTCTCTCTCCTTCTCTGTCTGTGTGTGTGTCTCACTCTGTCTCTCTCTCTCTCTCGATCTCTCTCTCTTTCACTCACCCACGCCTCCCTCCTGCTCTTGAAATTAGAATATTCTCCCTTGTCTTTCTCTTTCTGCACGTTATTGACTGTTTGAAAATGATTTGCAGTTATCTTCTTCCAGTGAATTTGCAATGTGAAACATGTGACTTATAGTCCACCGACCTTGTGAAACATGGTTATTTTTTATCCAGTGTGTTTTGAAAAATACATCCAAATCTTTGAAATAAAGAAAAAACTCTCATTCGTATATTGTTTAAAAGGATGGAAAATGTTGTCCTCATCAACATGACCAAATATGAACAACAAATGTTCTCATATTTAATACTTTTTAACCACCTATTAAACCAGTTCTTAAACTAGTTCTTAAATTCGAACGTACTTGAATAAAAAACCTTGGTGTCTTTATCGACAGCGGTCTTGATATGAAGACACAGGTGAACCATGTCTGTAAAATATGCTTTCTGGAAATTAGACGTATAGGTGCTATCCGACATCTTACCACTGAAGCAACCAAAACTCTCACCACTTCTCTCGTGCTTTCGCGTCTCGATTATTGTAATTCTCTACTGGCAGGCCTTCCCGACTTCCTCACCAAAAAACTTCAGCACGTTCAAAACTGTGCAGCTAGACTAATCCTCAAAGCTCCCTTCAAAGAGCACCCTCAACTATTATTACGCAGACTTCACTGGTTGCCGGTCAAAGCCAGGGTGACATATAAAATCGCATGCCTCTGTTTCAATGCTGTTAAATCTGGAACTCCAGCCTATCTGTCTGACCTTCTAAAATCATACTGCCCAGCTAGAACCCTTCGCTCGTCTTCTGACTCGTTGCTCCTGGTTCCTCCCAGATTCAAATGCAAAAGAAGGGGGGATCGTTCCTTCTCCTTCCTGGCTCCTAAAACTTGGAATTCTCTTCCACACGACATCAGGCACTGTGACTCTTTTCCAGTCCTCAAAACGAAACTAAAAACTCATCTTTTTACCCGGTCATACACAGATGTCAGTTTGTGTTAGTGCGTGTGTGCGAAGGTGTGCGTGAGTGGTTGTGCGTGTCTGCTTTCCGTGTGTGCTGTACGTATCTGCTTCCCCGTGCCTGAGTATGCGGTTTGTGCGTGTGCGTGTGTGTGCGCGCGCGCGTGTGTGTGTGTGTGTGTGTGTGTGCGCGCGCGTGCGTGTTTTCGTTAGTCCTAGTATTGTAAAGCGCTTAGAGCTAATTTAGGATTTGCGCTATAGAAATATTCATTATTATTATTATTATAATGATTATATTCAAAATTCATATCATTACATATTTCATAATGATTTTATTCAACATCCGTATTGTTGCATATTTCATATTGATTATATTCGACATCCATATCATTACATATTTTATAATGATTATAATCAACATCCATATCATATTTCACAGTGATTATATTCAACATCCACATTATTACATATTTCATGAGTATATTCAACATCCATGATATTACATATTTCATAATGATTATATTCAACATCCATATTGTCATATTTCATAATGATTATATTCAACATCCATATTATTACATATCTGATAATGATCATATCCAACATCTGTATTAGGCTATTACATACTTCACAATAATTATATTCAACATCCATATAATCATATTTCATAATGATTATATTGAACACCCATATTATTACATATTTCATAATGATCATATTCAACATCTGTATTAGGCTATTACATACTTCATAATGATTATATTCAACATCCATATCATTACACATTTCATGATTATATTCAACATCCAAATTATTACACATTTCATAATGATTATATTCAACATCCATATTTATTACATATTTCAGCATGGTTTGTTTCATGCTGCTTGAGACTAGATTGTTTACGGTAAACTCTGTGTGTGTGTGCGCGCGCACGTGTGTGTGTGTGTGTGTGTGTGTGTGTGTGTGTGTGTGTGTGTACAGTTGTGACAACGCAGGCCGTGTACACAGTGGGGGTGCTGATGACCATTCTCCAATGTCCTTATGGGTGGTGCTGCCCTCCTTGTGGCTGACGTTAATCGCACAGACCAGCAGATAGCGCCCTCCTTCGTCATCCAGCGCAATCACTGCCTCCACTCACTCCTCGTTCTCCGCATTGACTGGCGTCAGTCGACCATACTTCCTGCATGATGATTGTGATCACATGAACGCACGGTGTGGGGTGTATACAACGCTGGCTCTAATCCTGTTCTCGGCCTAGTTCATGATGGCGAATGGGCTCATCAAAGGTCTTTCACCTCTGTCTCTTTCCCTTCGCTGTCAGTGATCGGGAAAAACAGAAGACTGTGAGAGAGCGTGGGCATAAGATTTACGAGGAGAAAATGTAGAGGAACGTCTACCCCCGTGGATATTGTTGTCCTCTGTGTGTGAATCATTGAACATCACAACAATAATCTTGAATGGCTGCCTCCAATGTTCCAGTGAGGCAGTCAGAAGTTGTTTTTTTTTCAAAACTGCTGGACGATCTCAACAGAGACCCCCACAAAAAACAAAGTTACAGCAGTTGTGAAGTGAATGAAACGTGTTCGCAACTGGACAACTTCAAGAAAGGCAATTCCTTACCATATTGACTTAAACAGATGTGTAGAAAATCACTAGATGGAACCTGCGTTTTCAAAACACGTTTTCAAAACAATTTAAGATCATTTTCACAGGAAAAACTCAGTAAGCTGTTGGAGACAGGTTGAAAAAAAAACATGGACACAAGACAGTAAAGAACACAACAGGAACTTTATTCCTTTGAACTGAAGATCAGTGCGGTTTTCATAGTAGAAAATACTTCCTGGGGAAAGTCTGGATGTTCTGTTCAAACATTTGGCTTTTTTTTTCAGACTTGTGAAAAATGCTTTAACGACCTAACCAGACTTTCCAAAGTGAGGAAGTTCTCTTGCCATGAGATGCAAAAAAAAATTCACAACAGTGCGAGTGTATTCTTGTGTACTGGGCATCCAAAGACGGTGGTGAAGGCTGTGGAGCTTTAAGCCAGTGCATGTGTTATTCACAATGCCGCGTGTGAAAAAAAGTGCAATATTTTGGCGCCAAAGATCGAGAGTGCTTATGCTACACAGATCGACGTTTTTGCTATCCAAATGTGATTGGACTATTTGGGCCTTCAAAAAGAAAAAAAAAATGATCAAGCTTATTTGGAACTGGAATAATACCGTCTCACTTCTCCTTTTTTTGTTTGTTTTGTTTTTTAAGATGTGGTGATGTTCTATTTGAGTACAAAACACACACACACACACACACACACACACACACACACACACACACACACACTCACACACACACACACTCTCTCTCTCTCTCTCTCTCTCTCTCTCTCTCTCTCTCGCTCACTCACTCAGTCACACACGCACAATCCTACAATGTGTGCAATACAGCTGCCCGTCATGTTTTACCAGAAGCTCGACTGGCATTATCTTGTTGATTTAACACTGTGTTCATTAAGTGATAATTGTACCTTATTCCCGATGTCCGTGTTGTATGTCTTTTCTCTTCAGTCCCCTATTTCACCTTTCACCACCACCATCGCCAGCACCACCCCTCCTCTTCAGTCTCAGGTTTAATTTTTTTCCTCTACCCCCAACCACCCCTCATTTCAAACACCTCTATCCTCCCCTCTCCCGTTCCTCTCCTTCTGCCATTATTTCTCCTCCCCACCCACTTTCTCTCTTCCATGCCTTGTTTTGGTCTCTAATCCCCTTTTTGTTTTATCTCTCTCTCTCTCTCTCTCTCTCTCTCTCTCTCTCTCTCTCTCTCTCTCTCTCTCTCTCTCTCTTATATATATATATATATATATATCAAATTCTTCCACCTGTTAATCCTAATTTAAATCTTTTTTTCCCCCTGCTCTTTCCCAATCGTCTCTTTATTATTATCCATCTTCAAGACTTTTTTCTCTTCTCCAAGCCTATCCTATCCTACTAAGTCCTCCTCCTTTTTCTACTCCTATTTTCCAATCCCTTTTTCTTAGTCGTCCTCCTGTAGGTTTGTTTTTTTCCTTCTTTCCAAACCCTCGCTGCATTCTAACCTCCTTCTCCTCTTTCCCAGTTCTCTCTTTATTGTCATCTTCCTTCAGGTCTCCCCGCTCCCGCCCCCTGCCCCCTACCCCCCCCCCCCCCCCAACCCCAACTCTTTTCCAGTCCTGTGACAGTCTCTGACAGTTTTCCTGGCTTGTCTCTGTTTTGTCAATCGTCCTCTCATCCTTTTTTCTTCTCTGCCATACTTAAATCGTCTCTGCTGGTGTCGGTCCCATTCTTCTGTGCCGGTTCCTCCCTTTTAATGCCACCCAGCCCCACTTCTCCGCCGTGCTCTTTTTAACCCTCACACACTTCCTCTCACTTCTGAATGTCCTGCTTTCCGTCCTTCTGCGTTGGTTTCCTACCCATCACTTCCCTCCTCTGTATCATTCTTTCTTCTCGGTATTCTCTCGCCTGCCTTCCTCACCCCATGTGACCCGCACCATATCCCTCCCAAGCTTTCGTTCTTCCACTTTATTCTGTCATCAGTTTTGCACGCCTGTCGCTGTTCCCTCTGTGACTTTATTACAACGTTAATATTTGTAACCATCGTGAGTATGCTTGTGATAAAGGATTTTTTGAGGGAAAGGTATGTAACATATTGTGAACGTTTAGGGGAAAAAAATTCCCTGAGATGATGTGAGTGTGTGTGTGTGTGTGTGTGTGTGCACGTGCATGTGTGTGCGCGTGTGTGTGTGTGTCTGTATTTTGTTGTTGTGCTTTAACACTTGTTGTTCTCCACAGGTAATGGACTAACAGTTGTTGGATATGTTTGCCTTGGAGAATATGATCCTGTGTTCTGTGTTATTTTGTTCAAGAAATGATTTTGTTTGCAAAATGTTTGACTGCAAACAGGTGACACACCTTCCATGACAAAACTATTTCAGCTGACAGTTTTTGAAACTTTAATAAAGCATTTATTACACACGGGAACACAATAATATAGGTCAAGGTAAATGGGGAGTTTGGAATGGCTCACTGAATCACGTGCACAATGTTTACTTTGATGTGATGTGTATGGTCCCCAAATATTTCGGAACTCTTGTTCAAACTGTTGGCTTTTGCTTCTTCTTCTTCTTTTTTTTCTTTTTGCTCGTTTGTTTGTTGGTTTGGTTTGGTTTGTCTGTTAGCTTTCGAAAGCTGTGCACTGTTCAAGCACGCAAAGTTTAAGAACAGTAAAAGACAACAATAACTCTTTCAAAGAAGTTGTAAGACTACAAAATTCTCTTTTTTAAACGACTCTTTCAGAGCTGAAAAATTGAAAGTCTTGAAATATTCTTGGTTTGCCAAAGAAATGCATAGATTACTACAAAAGATGAGTGATATGGTCACTGGAATGATCAAAACCACTTTTTCTTATTATATGTATTTTATAAATGCAGCAAACATCCCGACTTGCGCAGACCACAGGCCAATATGTCTGTGTCTTTGTAATCGTATGTCCACGGTAAATTTTACTGTTTGCAAGCAAACAAGGAGCAGAGTTTGTGCTTATTAAAACCATATTACAAAACAGAAAGGCGATTTTTTTTTAACAAACATGTCTCCTTCAGATATCACGATTAATGTATTCATCACGTCCACACTGCTGTCACGCAACAACTCTTTGTCGTGGAACACTTGTTTTGAAGAGTCGAACTCACTTTTTAGCGCTTCCTCCTACTCATCGCACACCGCCCCCCCCCCCCCCCCCCCCCTCCTTCCCCCCCCCCACTTCTGTTTTTATACACTGCAGTTCTGCTACTGATACTATCTGGGGAATATTGTTTTCTACATCATTTTTAATGTAGTAGGTACTGACTAGTAGGCCTAAAGCGAAGACGTAATGGTAAAAAATTCACTCCATAATTTCGTATCCTGTATAAAATCAGCGTTCTTTGGTCTCTTGTTTTGCCTCTGTATTTTGGTGTGTATTCAACGTTTTCCTCAGTTTCACGCTCATTTTTACTGTTGGCATTTTTGCAATCAGTGACAACTGATAACCTTGGCAAGGTAGTAGATGTTGACAATCCTATCCAGCTATCACCTCGAAAGAGTCAAAGGTCAAGTCGCAGCAAGAAGGCCAAATCTTCACAAACCAGCGTCTGCTTACTCTTACAGTGATACGATTGCAACGAGTGCTACGGCTTGACAGTTTCTGACAGACACTTTCATTTCTTTTTTTTTCCCCTTTGAGTAATCCTACATGCACACCTGAATGCTGTATGAGATTATTACACTTTTCCTGTTTTATTCCAATTCCTTACAGTGATAAAATTGGGTACTGTGTGTAAAACATGTATCTCTATACTATTTCCAGTTGCAATGTTTGTTATATTTTCTTCTTTTTTCTTTCCTTCATTAATTTATTGAGTCCCAGGTGTATATGGTTTTAATTTCTGCTTAACATACTATTGATATGCGCTGACCATCTGAAAATTGTCGTGTGTTTCTTTTGACATGTTTATATCAGGCATGTTAATCTGATGTTTGTGTCACATTGCTCATCGAGTGAATAACTGATGAAGAATTTATGCAGAAAAAGAATACAATTACAGTACTGGTCTGTTTTATATCATTCTTTCATGCTTTTATTATCACAATTAATTTACTTGTCACATAGTTCATACATCACACATGGCATATTGAAATGAATTTTTTTTTCATTTTTTTTTCTCTTGAAATAAAAGTTGGTCTGATGCCTAGGTCGTTATCAGAGAAGCTCTTCAAGGCTGAGAGAATGTGTGTGTGTGTGTGTGTGTGTGTGCGTGTGCGCGTGTGCGTGCATGCTTGTGTGTGCATGCGGCGTACGTGCATGCGTGTGTGTGTGAATGTGTGTGTGCATGTATGAAGCTCTTCAAAGCATGAGAAAGTGATGTGTGAAAAAGAGAATATAGCAGAAGTACTAATACCTTTTTTCAGCTTTCACCTGAAGGATCAAGTTGCAGATCTGTGAGCTGTCTTCACGAACAACAGTTCCTCTCAAATGTATGTTCTGATCTGCTGGCCACTGGGGGACTGGAAAAGAATTCATCAGCTCTTCTGTCCTGGGCATTGGTTGAAAATCATGTTTAATGATAATAAAGTTTTCATTATCATTCAAGCTACTTTTCATAGAAATTTATCATTAAGTGCAATAGTACTTTTTTTTCACTATCTCTGGTATTTGATAAGTCTCACCTGTTCTCCCCTCCCCCCCCTCTCTCTCTCTCTCTCTTATTTCCTTTTTTTTTTCCTTTTTTTTTGTTATAAAGGAAACCAATATTTCTTATTTAAAACTATGAAATGTCTTGTAGGAACAAACTGGCTTTATTTGTCAGGATGTGTGTGTGTGTGTGTGTGCGTGTGCGTGCGTGCGTGTGTTCTTACAGAATCCATAACCACACTTCACAAAAAGTACAAATCCAAATAGTTCTGATGACAATTTCAACCAGTGCTAACTGTTAACTTGTGATAACAGACTATGCATATTTCTGCATTCTACAACAGATGCAAGATTGAAAAGGAAAAAAAAAAGCTGCAGTCTCTGCTTACATTGAGGGCAGCATCATTGACTTTAAATGTTGAAATACGGCAAGTCCACTGACTAAAACCTCTCTTAACAACTTCCAGCCTTCTGGGGAATGCTCTGGGTGACTGGCAAAAAGTAGGACAGACTAGGTGACTAGAAACAGACGGTTTTCTTTGGACTAATCAAGAGGTTGTTATCACTTTTGTTCTTATCATTATCATTATTCTTATTAACATCATCATTAGTATTATCATCGTCTTCATTATCAGTATTATTATTATCATTATTGTTATCATTATTACTATCATCATCATCATTATTATTATTATTACTGTTGTTTTTGTTGGTGCTCTTGTTGTTGTTCTTCATCATCATCATCATCATCGTCCTCATTTTATTAAGAGTACTTATACAGCGCCTTCTTCAGTAAGAGACCAAGCTGTAAGCACCTAACACATGGATGCTCTCGTTTATACGGTGGGGTGCCTCCCTGGGTAGAGCTGACCGAAGAGTCGCCTTCTGGTGCTAATCACTTGTGTCCCAGATCATTCAGTTGACTGTCAGTCACTCAGTTTTTCACTCGTTCCTTCAATCTTTCATGGCAGATGCATGCCATGTGTATATATTTCATCTGTATCGACCGCCACACTAACCTTCTCTTCCAAAAGTCGGGATGGGGTTTGTTTTATGTGCGCAAAAAATGCTGTGGTTTTTTCCTTTGTATTTTGCCTCAAAGAAACATTTTCTTGATGGTGATGTTCTCACTGTATTCATGCACACCTTTAATTGTGACTTTGGAGTATCAAGCTAAAACAAAGCCCTTTTTCAGTAAAAGCAGGTCACAGTTTGAATATCAAGTTGTTCATATATAGCATCTAAAGTATAACACCGAGGGATTTCATAGCTCTGCCAGCTACAGTCAGAAAGACTCAAAAGTGAGAGGGATTAAGATGGGTGTTTTTTCAAGATGTGGATCATCAGATTATGTTTCTGGGTGTAGGATGCACCACAGGACTCGCAGGCGAAAGGTTTCTCCCCTGTGTGACGACGCTGATGGACTTTCAAAGCACTAGCACTTGTAAAAGCCTGCTGACACTCTGAACAACGGTATGGCTTTTCACCTGTGTGAGAGCGCATGTGCACTGTGAAGTGACCAGAGCGGGCAAACAGCGCAGGGCACAACTGGCACTGATACGGCTTCTCCCCAGAGTGAGTACGTCGATGAAGAGTCAGCGACGAGGCATGCCTAAAAGCAGCTCCGCAGGTGCGGCACTGATGCGGTTTTTCACCAGAATGAGCGGTCCGATTGTGAACCAACAGCTGGCTGAGCTCCAGAAAGGTTTGCCCACACACACGACACACGTGGGAGCCAGCGATGGAGTGCACAGTGTTGATGTGGTGTGCCAACACACTCAGAGTGGAAAAGGCAGAGCCACACTGCTGACACAGGAAAGCCTTCTCCCCAGAATGAGTTCTCTGGTGTACCACTAGGTACTCGTGACGGGAGTATGCCTTGCTGCACTGCGCACACACGTAAGGTTTTTCCCCGCTGTGCTGTCGCTGATGCAGCTTGAGGGCGCTGGAGCGGGAAAACCTGGTCCCGCACTGCTGACACAGGAAGGGTTTTTCTCCGGCGTGTGAGCGACGATGGTGTGTGAGATGGCCGGACTGCGAGAAGCGTCTCCCACACTCTTGACACACGTAAGGCTTGTGTCCTGTGTGAGTCTGCAGATGGAGTGAAAGTTGTGAGGCCTGGTGGAACACTGCTTGACAAAATTTACATGTCCATTTGTGGTTCCTGTTATGCGTCTTCTTGTGAACTCGGAGGCTGGCAGCATGAAGAAAGGCAGCCTGACATACTGAGCAGGTGAATGGTTTCTCAGCAGAATGTTGATGGACAGGCTCTTTCAACAGCCTGGCTTCAGGGAAAGCAGTAGCACCATGAGGGCAGGTCAGGTGGAGTTGTGTCCCTTGTGCCATATTGGTGTTGGCTTGGATGCAGGACACAGGTTTTCCTCTGCATTTTCTTTCCTTTTCTTTGTTTATCTGTTTGGAAAAATTGCAAAAAATTTTCATTGTTCATCCATTTTACATTCTCTTTTTACCATTTTCTATGTTTGAAAAAAAAATTCAGTACAGAGCTTTGAAATTTACCAAATAAAAACTTTTAAACAATTCAACATTTGTTTCTTACTTCAGTTTATACACATCATACATGTGATCTCTGGATTTGTTCAATTCTAGGCATGTCAACAATGCCACTGAATATCAGAAGAGAACTGGATCAAAATCATACACTGAAACCTCTCACAGATGACTTGCAGAAATCCTTCATGTTGGGTCTTTGAAGGGAGGGAGTCTTTGGGAGGTCAAACTAGTCTTGACAATGATATACTGGTTCCCAAAACAGAACTAGCCACAAATAAATAATCTTTAAAAAAAATTTAAAAATATAAAGCAGGGGGGGAGCTTCATTTTTTTTTAGAGAGAGAGAGCTTTCAACTATGCTGAACATGCCCTTTTCAAACTGTCCTAGATGTGTCCACACATTCAATGTCATTTTGACTCATGTGCGATTATAAATGAATCTATGTGTGTGTGTGTGAATCTGTGTGCGTGTGTTTGGGGGTAAATCTCTTTGTGTGGGGTGAATCTGTGTGTGTGTGTGTGCGTGCGTGCGTGTGCGTGTGTGCACGTGCACGTGCTGTTTGAATACAGACATACATGCACTGCATGCGCGTGTGAGAACAAGGATTTATATATCCGAATATATGGGCATATACAAAAGGATATATTGACACACATGTGCAGATGAGTATTCATGAAAAACAAACAGCTGGTCAAGTGGGCATGGCCCAATATTTCCTACAGATCCACACAGGCAACTGACCCAGCAAGTACCTCCTTACCTGTCCCTGCAGACTGGCCCTCCCACAGGGGTCCGCTCCAGCATCCTGTCGCATCATATCAGCAGAGGTGCCATCACTTATCCTTCCAGCCACCTCATAGTCACAGCCTTGACTTCTCACTGCCTCACTGTCATCCTGACTCTTTCTGACCGTGTCAACATCAATATCACACAGCCCAGTTCTCTCCTCAGACTCGAGGCCACCTCCTGTTTCCGTGTTGTCAGAGTCAGGATCACTTCTAGCAGTCAGTATGGCATCGCCCGAGTCGCACCGGGTTCTCTCTTCTTCTGTCTGTTCATTTACCTCTTTCCTGTCTCCACTGTCCAGTGACGGTGTTGATGGTGATGGGAACGTGGACAGTGACTGCGACACTGCCATAGAGGATGGGTGTGAATGGGACGAACTGAAACAAATCCATTCAGCTCCGGACACTTCATCGCACTGTACTGGTGCCTCTGGAGGGGGTGGCAATGAGAGAGTTGTTGCTGTTGTGGATGGTGCTTGGCATGTCCATGGCGACGTCAGGGTTCTGCAGGCGGAACAGAACCAGCAGAGGGAGTGACCGCAGTTGTTACACTGGTCGTCTGGGCCTCTCTGCCTTTTGCTTCTTTCATACCTGAAAACACAAGATCATCAGTTGTTCCTGTGATGATGTCCCTGGACTATGTGTGTCTTCTTGTGTGTGTGTGTGTGTGTGTGTGTGTGTGTGTGTGTGTGTTGTGTGTGCTTACGTTTGTGTGTGTGTGTGGTGTGTGCTTATGTTTGTGTGTGTGTGAATATGTGTGTGTGTGTCTGAATATGTTGTGTGTGTGTGTGTGTGTGTGTGTGTGTGTGTGCTTATGTGTGTGTGTTTGTGTGTGAATATGTGTGTGTGTGTGTGTGTGCTTATGTGTGTGTACTTATGTGTGTGTGTATAAGTGTGTGAGTGAGTGTGTGTGTGTGTGTGTGTACATGTATGTGTGTGTATGTGTGACTCTGTGTATGTGTGTGTGTGTGTATTCACATACGTTAAGTGTATAATGCACAACAATAGTAATGATAGAAGATAATTCCCTACCACCTCCGAGTCAAAACAGGGTTTTTGGCATCAACTATATATATGGCGAGCTTAACTGTCATGAGACTGACAGTAGATCTTGAACAAAACATTCTTGTGTTTGAGAATACAAGGTTGACGGATTCTCTGCATCTCATCATACAGGGAACACAAACACCAGAACATGTATGCATAATTGTAGTGTAGAGAATAAGAATTCATCCACATTTGTTGACCCCAGCTTACTCCCCTCTTACCAGGCACTGGAACTGAAAATATTTTTGACATACACTCCAGTTATAAGCCCCTCCAATGGGATCTTCAACTGAAAACGACTTTCACAAAACACTCCCATGACAAATCCCTCACTTTGAAAGAGCTAGAGTTAAAAAGAACTCTGATAATAATAATAATAATAATAATGTTAATTGTTATAGCGCCTATTCTCTAAAGATTAGGGCTCTAAGCACTTTACAAATAATTTAATAAACACTCTCGTTTACACAACGGGCTGCCTACCTGGGTAGTGCCAACTGAAGAGCTGCCTGCCGGCTCATCATTCAGTTATTTCCCGTGTCATCCGGTCAACATCGTGCACTCAATTTCCTATTTTCCTTCATTCTTTCCATTTCTCACGCAGGGTGCATGTCCAACACACATCTCAAAATATACCCTTGAGGGAACTAAAACTACAGAAGTCAGGTGACTTTCTTCGCTGTTTTCAGAACCATCTATTTCATACAGACTTCCACAGAAATTTGGTCCACTCTCTCGGTAATCATGACCTCCGTGTACATGTGCACCAGCTCACCGTGCCAGAAGAAAGAGAGCGATGGCTGTAGATGACTTCAGTCTCTGGGTCAGGCCCACCTTCCACCAGCGATGCAAATCTTTCAAGTCCAGTTTCAACACCAGATGGCTCTGCGATGCTTTTGCCATCCTCTTGGGTCTTGAACGTTTGCCCATGTTGGTACCTGCTAGAAATGAATTTGAATAATCATATATCCATAAAAGTTGTAATAGAGGTTGCTAGATGTATGGACAGACAGACAGACAGCCAGCTAAAGATAGATGGATAGACAGACAGACAGACAGACTGAGACAGACAGATATGTATTTTTGTACATTTCTGCTCCGGTTGTTGCTATGTGCATGAGTCAGAGTGAACTTTCTTCTTTAGGGTTCTAAATTCCTTTGTTGGTTCTGTGGGACTCTTGTTTCCTTACATATATAGTAATAACAATGACGGTAATAATAATAACAATAATAATAATAATGACAGTAATAGCAATAATAATAACAATAAAATAATCTGAGGTCAATTTTGACGATGCCCTTACTCACGAGGTAGGCTATTTCTATAGCACCCATCTTAACAACGTAGGATACTGGGCTCTTTACAAATTGTTAACACATAATATCTAACACACACACACACTCACACACACACACACACACACACACACACACACACACACACACACACACACGCACACAATTTCCTTGTTTGTGGCCTGTAATCTTTTTGATAAAAGCTTCATACAGCAAAATGAAAAATTAAATGGGTGGAGGGAAAGAAAAACATTAAACCCCCAGGTAAATTTTTTTCACCATGTCCATTGGTGTGTTTGTCCATTGGCAACCTTACACAAAAACTATGGTGGCAATTTTACTGAAACATGGTAGACAAATGGACTGTGACCCAAGAATAAACTTGCTAAAGCTTGGTTTGCAAAGGGCAGATTCAGGAAAATTTTCTCCACTTTCTTTAATTGACATTGCAAGATTTGAAATTTTTCTATAGTTTCATAATTTTTAAAAAAATAATGCATGGATTGAGAATTGATACATGGATTTCAATCAAAAACAAAGTATCAGATGCATCAACATCTACAAGTTTGTACTAAGTTTGTATTAAGTGGGTCAGAAATTTTCTTGAAAACCGACCCCAGAGAGTATTAATGAATGGTTGTTTGTCAGAGGAAATTGTCTTAAACACAGGTGCTCCTCAAGGATGTGTTTTATCTCCTTTGTTATGTTCGATTTACACAAATGGAATGAAAATCCAGGGTGCACTTCTGAACCTATTTAAATATGCTGATGATATGGCTCTTGTAAGTCTTTTGTTTAAAGAAGGCTCAATAAATGAGCAAGCATACTTCAGTCACATCTTAGAACTACAGGACTGGTGCTCTTCCAGCTTCTTGCAACTTAATTGTGGTAAGACCAAAGAACTTGTATAACTTTTCAACATTAGATAGTTCATTTCAACTAGTTGTGATAAATGGACAGACAACAGAAACTGTTGACTGTTTCAAATATCTTGGTATACACACTGACCATAAGCTGTCTTTTAGTCAACATACTGACAGTATCTTCAAAAAATCAAATCAAAGGTTGTTTCTGCTGAGAAAATTACGTAGTTTTAATGTCAGTCAACATGTACTAGAAAAGGTACATGTAAGCTTAATACAAAGTCTAATGTCATTCAACATTACTGTCTGGTTTGGAAATTTTTCAGAGAAAGATCGAGCAAAGCTCGCCAGAATTGTCAATCAGGCAAGTAAGGTTATAGGAAAAAAGCAATCTGCTCTCTGAGAAGTCTATACTGTTTCTGTTATCAGGAAATCTGTGAATATTACCTCTGATCCCTCACACATACTCCACTGCCACTTTGAAAAGCTTCCATCAGGAAGACGCTACTGAATGCCCAGAGCACAGAAGAATGTCTTCAAGAAGTCCTTTATACCGAGTGCCATTAGCATTTTAAACTCTAAAGCCTGTGATCGACTGCCATGACCCTTGTCTCTCAGGCATGAACAATTCAGTCTGCAATATTATGCTTTTACTGTGCGTGCATGCGTGCGTGCGGGCGAGCGTGCGTGCGTGCGTGTGTGTGTGTGTCTGAATGGGTGTGTGTACGCATGTATGTGTGTGTTTTAGTGTTTGTGCATTGGTGCCTGTGAGTTTGTGTTTTCATGTATTGTTTTTATAATCTATGTAATGTTTTATGTCTTACGGATTTAATGTTTATTTCATGTGTGTGTGTGTGTGGGTGGGTGGGTGGGTGTGTGTATGTGCAGGTGTGTGTGTGGGGGTGGGGAGGGGTATGTGAGTGTTGATGTATATACAAATACATATACTAATAAAGGCTTTTATGTAACAATTTATAATGTCTCTTTGTAATGTCTTATGTACTTGTGAAATGATGTGGAGCGGAAGAAAAATTTCCGATGGACAATAAAGTTGATTGAATTGAATTGAACTGAATTTACACAATTGGCAAGTCTATGTGCATCCTCTGTGATTTAGGCCTAGATCAGTTCATGTGAGATTTATGGACATCTCCCTTCTTTTAACGGATTAATATTGTGTTCAAGAAAGTTCAGTTATTCTGAAATATTTCTGCAAATAAAGCAGGTATGTTTGCAATTCTTCTCATTTGTTTATGAATATTTGCAACAACAAAAAGTTAAAACACTTAATGTCCTTTCTTTGTAGAGGTTCAATCACAGAAGAAGAAAAAAAAAACGACTAAACGAGTACCCATTCCTCGTCTAAAACATAAACTTAATTCAATTTAAACTGTTCATCTTGAACGCGCATCTGCTAAACGTTATAATGGCATAATTTAATAACTTATGGCCATCACAAGTATAGTCTTTGAATCAAGGTGTGTTTGAATTATTCTTCCCTGTATTGTCATCCTTATTGGAGTGGACATATATGACTGGAATTTTCTTGATGAACCTGTTCTTGTCGTTCCACGTGGGCATCTGGTGAAGACCATTCGTAACAGACGGTGGGACTTGCTGCGTGACTCGATTTGCCAGAAGTTAATCCAGTAGGTCTAGACCATGAGCGTGGAAGGCTTGCAGGACCGGTCGTATTTCTTCGTTCCATAACTGGGGAAGTGTTGCACTTCTTGCTGAGCAACTTTGCTTGAGACTGGCATAAGTGCTTCCAATTTCTCCTGTACTGGTTCCCAATGCAGGCTGCACAATGTAAGAACTTGGTGCAACCTCTCTCAGCAGGCCTACAGTTTCCGGATATTTTGCCACTGACACTCATGGTCAAGTTTCTGCTGAACGGTGTCACCTGGGTGAAGTTCTGGAAGATTTTTAAATCCATGGCGTCTGTTTCTCATTTGAAATCTTTGCCCTTTTTATCTTTTTCCTTCAGCATCTTTTTGTTGAGTTTCTTTGGTCCCAGGTTTGCTGGAAGTGTAGGAAGTGTGGTCCTTAGTCTTCTTGCCGATAACTCCACTTTTCGTGTTCTTCGTTTGTGAAAAATTGTCTTCAACTGAAAGTTTGAGGTTTTCCTCTGCAGCATGCAGCGAAGTGATTATGTTTTCCAGGGCTCATCGTTAGGACTACTTATCTTCCCTTTTGCTCAATTCAGTGGGTTGTTTATGCGAGTCTCTGCCACATCACATTTTGGATGTTGACTGACTCTAGAATGACTCTATGCACCTCTGTGGAAGTGCTGTCTTTATTCTGTGATCTATCAGTTCCCGTGATGTTTACAGCAGTACTGTCGCCTGCTACATATCATCACAGAGAGCTAAGTGAAAGCATTCAGGTGGGGTGGGATTGAAGTGAAAATTTCCACAGGTTAGCGCCTCCCAAAGTCCATAGTTTCTCTCTTCAATCTAACAGACCAATACATTTCTTGTGCCGCACTAGACAGGAGCTTCTCTCAGGTGTTGGAACAGCCAGACAGCAAGGATACTTTCACTTGTTGGAGCGACAACTCTTCTTTGCCTTGCACCTGATAATTGTAGCTCGGTTATCTCCCTTAGATTCTCCACTGACATTGCACAACCTGCTGCTCAGCATGCTGTCAGAAAACCATAATTTCCTCACAAGTCTGAGCACCAGCACAGACTATCAGACATTGTGCAAAACAAACTGATATGATTAGAGTTTCCATTGCTCTGTCTCTGCGGATGGAAATTGCAATTCCATAGCTTGTCATAGATTTACACACAAGATGGCGCATTTGAGTAAACCATAATTTATGTGCATGCTTGTGACACAAGTCTGTGTCCCATCCTGGATGGAAGGCAGGAAAGGAAGGACAGGAGTGTGGGGAAACGGGAGTATATAGGTAGAAGGAATGGAAGGGCATACCATGAACGGCAACAAACACATCCAAAACTGTTTTAAAATGGACACTTAAGCCCCATAGAGAAACAAGGTTAACAAGATGCAAAGCAGATTAACCTACTCCCAGTTTATCTTGAGTATGTGTGGGGAGGGGGAGGGAGGTGAAAAACATCACGATCAAATATGCGTCATAATGTATTTGACGTCACTCAAAACCTAATTTTCTAATGCGTCATTGTTAATGAACGTCATACCCTCCAAAAGATCTGCTGAGATATTCCAAAAAGAAGAAAAAACGTTTTGGGCCATTATAGCCATTAGTAACGGCTATTCTGGTAAAACAAAACATCGAGCATCATCCGTGACCCATGATGAACATACCTACAAATTTTCAGAAAGATCGGCCCAGAAGTTTTGTCTGGAGCGAGTGGAACACATTTTGACCAAGGGCAGACAGACACACAGACAGACACACAGACAGCATTTCTTCATTCGCATTCTAAAGCACTCCCTGTTCTATAAGAACTGGAAGTACAAGAATTCAATGAAAACACACAGAAAATGACATGAAAAAATATCAGTTTACAACTAAATGGCCTATTCATAAATGAAAATAGTTTCTAAAGATATAAATATATGGAAATATTTGAGGAAAAACAAATGTCAATAAAATGAGCACACACACACACACACACACAACACACACACACACATTGATAAGGCATGCACAAAAAAAAGACAGATTGAATGAAACACGACTGGGCAAAATGTGACTAGATGAATTATGAAACAAGAATGGATGAAACATGATGGGGCAAACTGTGTGCACTGGACCATCTGTCTGCATTACATAAATCTGTTGGAGAGAAAACATGCTGATCAAAATTATGTCGGCCTTAATTGGCGAGGGGTTACTTTCAAAGCTCCCAAACACACATTTTATGAGAAATACATGTGCAATATCCATCGCCACAAAGTTTCCCATGCCAGACTTCTCATTTCTAAAGCTTTCACAGGCAGACTTTAAACAATTTGAATGTCCACAAATTCCTAAAGTACTATATTGGAGGTGTGTGTGTGTGCGTGTGTGTGCGTGTGTGTGTGTGTGTGTGTGTGTGTGTGTGTGTGTATGTGTGTGTGTGTGTGTGTATGTGTGTGTGTGTGTATGTGTGTCTGTCTGTCTGTTGGGGGTACTATTCACAAATACAGAAATACAAATTGTATGCTGGACATCAAAATCTTAGAGAGAGAGAGAGAGAGAGAGAGAGAGAGAGAGAGAGAGAGAGAGAACAAAACAAAACAAAAAGGAAAACAAAACAAAAAGGAAAAAAAATACTGTCTTTTGTAGGTCAAGCCACATGCTCTGGAGTTTCTGTCTGCATCTGACAACCAGGATTAGCAGATTCCATGACAAAACAGCCACCTCTTGCTCTGGTGTAATTGTCCACTGTGCTTCCCTTGTGAAGCAGTGTGCTATTGAGAGGAATATCAATGACTGCCCCCAAAAGGTTAAAGACGACTGCTACAAAACACTGGTTAGACCAGTACTGGAATATGGTTGCTCAGTTTGGGATCCTTACCATCTAAAGGATATTGATAACCTTGAAAAGATTCAGAAGAGAGCAGCACGGTTCGTAACAGGGAACCACATCAGAGAAAAGGGGAATACTAGGAAGAACATGAGGAAATTAGAATGGAAACCCTTAGAAGAGAGAAGAGCTTTTATTAAACTTAACACCTTTTTCAAAGGCAGAGCTAAAGTAATTGATATTCCAATGGAACAACTAGTATTGAATAAAAGTAGCACCAGGAGTGGCGGTCAATGTTAAACCATACCTGCATCAAATATTGACAGCCACTTACATTCTTTTTATCCCAGTTCTGTACGGCTGTGGAACTCACTGCCGGGTGCCATCAAGATTGCCACAAATGCAATCTCATTCAAAAAACAAATTGATTCGACAGTTTTGAGATCTGCATATTGACGATTTTCTATTTTTACTTCCCCTGATATTTTACTATTACCTGGGCCTGAATTTGGCCATTGCTTTTATCTTCTTGAATATCGAGTGCGACCCCTTGTTGCTAAATTTGCTCCAGGGGCCAACAGTCTGAGTCGCACTGTTTTATGTTATTTTATTTTACTTTTTAACATGCGCGCTGGTGACCTACTCGTTTTTGAGTGAACCAGTATTTTAGGAAGAAGAAGTAGGAAGAAGAGAGCAATTTTCATTTCGTTAACTGTACTCCATTCTCTGTTTCAAATCGGATTTCCTTTTCTCTTTCGTCCAGTACCTGCGCTGGCTTAAAACAGTCAGCTGGTCGGAATCTTATAAGCCTACATTTCTACTTTTTTTTTCATCACAATTTCAAAGTCACGAAGTACAGTTTTTGATGTTTCTGACTCTGTACATTTATGTTTGGAAATAAATAGATAAATCTGCAAACAACAAATAAATCTCAGAGAACAGGTGACACGCGTTTGACCAAAAGATAAGACAACGGTACAGAGTGAGAAGTCATGAGAGAACTGATCTTTTCACTTCCAGTCAGACTAAAACTTCAAACTACACAAGATTTTCTCACCATTTGAGGATACATTGTATGCAAATTTATCATTTCCTTGCACAGTTCAGTGTGACTCGTTACTGCTGAATTAGGAACTATTTTACAAATCCTACCTGAAGGATGTCCAGAGGTGTGATAACTCTTCATGCAGCCAGAGAGAGAGAGAGAGAGAGAGAGGAGGGAGAGGAGGGGGGGAAGACAGAGAGAGAGAGAGAGAGAGGCACATATTCTATTGTCCCTTTAACAGTTAGGAGCCTTTAGACATGGGGGATTTAAATTCACTTCACTGAAATCAAAAGAAGTTCCATGAAATTCTCTGCAAACACATATCCCCACGGTCACCCACCCATCAACCCACCACCCCATTCCCCCACCTCTCTACCAACCCATCCTCTCCCATCCCTTCACCCATCCCCTCCCTTGCTAGCAATCTTTCCTCCCCCCCCCCCCCCCCCCACCCTACCCTCCCTGTCGCCCTGTCGCCCCCTCTATCTCTATACACATACATGCACGCACACATTTGTCTGAATCACTTTTAGTGGAAGGACATTTTAAACTGAAGAACAACAACATGCACGCACACATATACAAACACGCACACACACGCACGCACGCAAGCATGCACGCACGCACACACACACACACACACACACACACACACACACACACACACACACACACACACTTAATCATCCTGAAATAAACTGTGCTTTATTTGTTTATATCTTTTTCCTCACATAGAGGCTTCAGCTGAAGAACTGGTTCCTAAACAGTATGTTCTTTGTTATTATAACAACATTGCAGTGCTCAAGCTGTTTGGCTGGAACAACCAGGTGTCTAACACACTGCAGCTTTTATGTTTGTCAGCACAAGCAATAAGCCTACACTGAAATACGAAATCTTCTTCATTTTCACATTCCCTGATATAAGATGGGCAAATCATGTCATTTGAATTGAACAGTCATCATATCAAATCATTATTTACAGCTCTTCAAACCGCTAACCCTCAATCTAAACCTGGTCACACTGTCACTGTGTCATTTCTTTGTAACTAACATGAAGTAATTTATGCTTGAAGAATGCTTTTAAAAGAACAGAGATACTGAGATATTTATCGTTACTAACTGTTAGACAAAGAGACAGACACTGAGACAGACAGGCAGACACACAGAAACAGATAACAGACACAGACACCGAGATGCTATCATTATGTATACTGAGATAAGATAAAATTCTTTATAATTTACATGAATGATAAAACACCTAGGTGCTTTTTTTACATCCTGTCCTTTCCCCAAGTGGGATTCATGATAATAATAATTTAAAAAAAAAAAGATATGGGTCCCTTTAGGATAGTGTAATATCAACAGAGAGCTCACAGAGAAAAGGGGTCACAGAATAATACTACAAAATGAGTTAAAAGTGAGCATTTCAAAGATACTTTCGATAAAATTAATGAGCGATATAATTGAAGACTCAACGAAAGACCCACTAGGGGTCACTGGACTTCAGATAATCTGTAGTGACGTCTTCGTCAGCTGCAGTACATAAGAGGACATTTAACTGTCCAGCTAACACATCTTTGTTTCAAGTTGTTTGGGTTAGTTTTGATTATAAGTGAGCTCATTTATTGCTTGCCCAACTTTTTTGAGATTTCAATTGGAAGATTTTAAGTCTCTGCAATATTTAGTTTTCTCCTTGAGAGAGAGAGAGATGATGATGATAATCTTTATTTGATGATGATAATCTTTATTTCCAAGGGTAACAGATAAGCAAACACATGCTTTTTTTCATCCGGCCCTTGCCCCGTTAAGGGACTAAGTATGACTAGCGACGAAAACTTACAAAACTTTTAACAAACACACATATATTCACAACATTAAAAGTTTATGCATTAACAGTTCAGGCGTAGATGACTTTAAAAGGAAAAGGAAACGATTTAAACAACAAACAAGAATAAAGAAATTGATTACAAAGAAGAAAAGAGTTAGCACACACAGATATATGGAATAAGCGATCCTCCTATCGAAGGGGAGAGAGAGAGAGAGAGAGAGAGAGAGAGAGAGAGAGAGAGAGAGAGAGAGAGAGAGAATTACATTCCTTTTGTAAAAGATTAACATACAACAAACTGCTAAGAATAATAAACTAAGACAATTACAATGCATCAATAATATCAACATTTGTTCTTTCTTTTACATTTATATGATGTGGTTATAAGGCAAAACGAGAACGAACAATCAATTATCAGTAAGCAGCAATAAATTCCTAGCATCAATAATTATAACATTTATTTTTCATGATGCGTATGTGTATATGTGTGTGTGTGTGTGTGTGTGTGTGTGTGTGTGTGTGTGTGTGTGTGTGTGAGAGAGGGAGAGAGAGAGAGAGAGAGAGACAGAGAGAGATGCCATTATTATTTACCTTCCCCCATCTTTGTTGTTTTTTTCTTTACCATTCATACACTACCCAAATTTACAATTATTAATTAAGCGACAATCCATCGAAACGCAGCCGTAGTTAACGAACAGAGAGAGAGAGAGAGAGAGTGAGAGAGAGAGAGAGAGAGAGAGAGAGAGAGAGAGAGAGAGAGATTATAATTCCATTTTTCTATCCAAAATATCACATGCTAAACATTACTATAAATTTGAATAAAGAGCAATACATCAATATGATCAACAGTAATCCGGACACACATTTATCACCTTGCAGTTACAGTGCTCAAAGAATAAAAGTATTAAGACATCAATCAATTTGTGACAATGCACCAATAAAACCAGTGACCACAATAGTCATTCATCATAATATGATTTCAATCATTAATATAACCAATAGTAACCATATCTCACATTTATCGTTATCTGTTATTAAAAACATCAGCGGAAAGGAAACGGCGTATCAGTTAAATATGCAGCAAAACAGAGGGTGTGCCCTGGTATATGTATTTTGTTCTAATAGCAATGGTCTGCTGTGAAATGTGTGATTAGTTTTTCCCTGAAGGATTCTGTAATATGAGTACATCGGAAATGTAGTGGAAGTGAATTCCAAACCACGCTACCTGAGTAAGATAAGCTTGATTTAAATAGATCTATTCTAGGTGTGGGAACCTGGAATTTGGTTGAATCCCTAGGGTTTATGCTAAATTTGGACTGAAGAGTTTGTGGTGCTAAACCCGATGCAGAGAGAGAGAGAGAGAGAGAGAGAGAGAGAGACAGACAGACAGACAGACAGAGACAGAGACAGAGAGAGACAGAGAGGAGAGAGACAGAGAGAGAGAGAGAGAGTCGTCTCTGTAATCTTCGGGGGGGGGGGGGGGGGGGGGGGGTCCGAGAGGAGAGACAGACAGACTAAGACAGAGAGACAGAGAGAGAGACTGGCTGATTCTCAAGGGAAACAGATCAGCAGAGAAAATGCTCTTTTCCATCTGGCCTTGTCCCTTCAGGGGCAAAGAGTACTAACACTGAACACTTTGTCACAATATACTTTATAGAACTGGTTATAACAAGAACAGTGATTATTCATTTTAGCATTAAAAGAAAACATACACACAAAAAGTGTCTGTTACACACACACAACACACACACACACACACACACGTACACACACACACACACTTTGTAGTATATATAATAGTCCTATGCAATAAGCGAGTATAAGCATCAGTCAGCAAATAGTACTATGAGCATAGCCTGAGAAGGAATGAACAGTGATTCATGAGGCAGTCATGTTCAAATACACCACTACAGATTCAACATTTTTGTTCATAAACTGACAAAGCAAGACTGGCTTTCATGGCAGTGAGGAATAGGAGATGATATTGTTGATGATGGGGTGGGCAGGAGGGAGGGTTGCCGGAAAGAGAGAAAGAGAAATTCAAAGATGCCTTAATTTTCATAAAACAAACAAAAGTGAAAAAGAAATTTTAAAAAGTTTTGTAGATCTATACACATGCAGAATAGTTCATATTCCCAATGCCAATCGACATGTATGTTACTACTATATCATTACCAACATACAGTTCTCTTACTTTTTAAGAAGATTGTTGCTATTTACAAGTGGTATTGTTTCAAAATAGTTTACTAGTACTTACTGTTATATAGTGTTGATGATTGGACAGGCTGTGTCAGTGCATGCAGATGTCAAT
Source organism: Conus ventricosus (assembly GCA_018398815.1). Taxonomy (NCBI): domain Eukaryota; kingdom Metazoa; phylum Mollusca; class Gastropoda; order Neogastropoda; family Conidae; genus Conus; species Conus ventricosus. The sequence goes on along the minus strand of CM031612.1, from coordinate 36,956,034 downwards.
ATGTGAAAGATTTATAATGTAGTACACATGCAGTGTGTATATATAATGTGTGTGTGTGTGTGCCAGCAAACTGCTCGTATATGTAATATGAATTATGCTGCATATCTACAAAGCCAGTGAATGTGCAAAATATGTTAACAATTTTCTTCTGATAACATTTCAAGCTTCCAAAGCAGTTAAGCTCAGGGAAAAATGGGTTCCAGATAAAGGACCAAAATAACAAAGATTTGTTTTGAATAGGTCAAGTCTATTTATGGGTACCTGGCGTTTTGTAGATTTTCTAGCATTCACATTAAATTTAGATTGAACAGTTTGTGAGACTAATCCAGATACAACTTTTTGCATAAATATTCCTTTAGCTTTAGTGACAGCAAACACATCCTATCATAGAGAAACTCCAATTTGAATTAATGTTAAGTACCTTTTTAATATTTTTTTTTGATTTGTTTTAATTCTTTCTAATCTCAAAAAGATCTTGCTGCTTGTATTTCCTTACTGATCCATTTCGGCTGAGGAGCATGTTTCACTCTTAGTGCTTTGTATGGAGCATGTCTTAAATAAACAGTATTCAACGTTTGTAGCCAGGAGAGTGTGAGAGAGATTGATTGATGGATTGATTGATAATTTTCCTTCCCAAGGATAACAGATAAGAAAGAAGATGCTTTTTTCATCATGTCCTTGTCTCCTCAGGGGCTAAGGACACTTAAGCATTAACACTTTTACACAATATAAAATTGACTGTGATAAAACAGTGATGGTTCATATCACCATAAACAAAACATGCACACACACTAAAACTTCTCTCTCTCTCTCCCTCACACGCACACACCCACACCCACACACTGCGGAATCGCATGTAAGAAACGAGAGAGAGAGAGAGAGAGGGGGGGGGGGGGGGGGAGGAAGAGGCGAGTCTGTCAACATACCAAGACTTAGTAACTGGTCTGAGTCAGTGATGAGCGAAAATGAAGAAACTTCCAGCTGCTTCACCTTCAACGCAAGTTTCCTGACGGAGTTCACACAAGTTTTGCAGACTTCGTGTTGTCCTTGGTGTTAGGGTAATAAGAGTAGCGTTCCCTGCGAACTCAGGCTGGATAGCAAAAGTAGCGAAGAGAATGCGCTAGCCTCGACGATGATGTCACAAACAATAAACGTAATAGGAACGTAATCTTTTTATCATCATCTAGTTCATAGTCTAGATCTGCCAAAAATACACAACATTGAAAGAACGATGTCATTTATTTATATCATCATCTGATGCACAGACCCTGCTGTGTCAGTCAGTATGTTGCAGAAACCAGTTACTTAGCGACTGTCTCAACCAAACTGGAATGAAGTGAAAAGAAAAATAACTTTGCCGCCAAACGAAGAAGACAAATAAAATCATAAGACAGGCTTACTTCCTTCGTTTGGCGGCATAGTCATCGTTTTGGTTGTTGTTGTTTTTTCCAGTTTCCGCCTACATTCACCTCACTTTGAAAACAAAATGGAATGCAAAATCACAATTCCGCTCCTCACATTTCACAGATTTTCGGCCTCGTGGCCTTTTTAAAGTAAAGAAAAAAAAGAAAAAAACAAACATGTGATGCCCTTCTTTGACAACTGGACAAAATGGAATGACCGGTGGAAATCATCAGTGATGCATCAGAAAAGATCCTATCAAGTTAGATAACAGATAGACAGTGACTGTTGATGAAATCACCTCTAGGTTTACAGATAATTTCTTAGGGTGTGTGTGTGTGTGTGTGTGTGTGTGTGTGTTAATTTGCGTTTCAGTCCCCCACCCCACCTCTCCCCACTGCAATTAGCCATTGACAACTGCGTGTGAGACAATGTGCGTAGCGATTCCTCTGTGTGTGTGTGTGCGTGTGTGTGTGTGTGTGTGTGTGTAACGCTGTGTGCGTGCATACGTGCCAGTGTATGTGTGAGCGCGTGATAAGAAAGGAAGGAGGGGGGGGGGGGGGAGTAGAAGTGTGTAAGGAGGTGTGTAGGGAGGTGAGAGAGGGCCCTGTTGAGAGAGACTGAAATATATGCACGCTCTCTCTCGCTCTCTCTCTCTCTCTCTCTCTCTCTCTCTGTACGCGCGTGCGTCAATGCACACGCACGTCACACCGTGTAAGTAGTAGTAGTAGTAGTAGTAGTGTGTGTGTGTGTGTGTGTGTGACACGCGCCGTGCACACTCATATGTATTACCGAATGTGAACGCATGATCCATATGACGTCATGTCATGGAGTTTTTGTTTGTTTGTTTTTTGTTTGTTTCTTTGTTTTTGTTTTGTTTGGGTTTTTTTAAATGAATTCTGGATGAATTGAAATGGGAAGCAACTCTTAATAGACTAGCTCCTTAATCGATAACTGCGTTTAATCTCTTTGTTGGCTGTTGCTGTTTACAACAGGACTAATTCGTGTGGCAAGGCCACTGACTTCTATTCCAGTGGGCAGGGCAAATGAAAGTGTATTGGGATTTTTTTAATGTTTTAAACAAAGAATGATTGATAGCAGATGGCAAGACTGGCATGACCATATCAACAGCAGTGACAGATTTGCACAATACAGACTGTTTAAAACAACGTAAATGATTAAGCCACATATTGAAATGAATATGGACAGGTATATTAAGAGTGCATTGACTAAGTTTAGATTTGGTATCTCTGACATAGCTTGCCATCAGTTTAGATACAGTGCTCTGAATGAAAATGGACTGATACGTCGGTTATGTTATCAGGCCAGGGAAGATGATTAATGCTTTTTTTTTCTTTTTTTTCCTTTTTCTTTTTTTTTTCTTTTTTGCTGTCTTGCTCTCAATGACCTTCGAGCAAAATTTATTGTCAAAGTATTCTTTTGATCCTTGTAGTTTTAGAGTCAACTAATTACTATTAGCAATAAGAAATGAGCGTGTCCTCTTTGACTTTGACTGTACATAAACGAAGTACAAAAGCGACTACGAGCAATGTATTTATAATATTTTTTTGCTTGGTATAATTATAGGCCTATGTGTAACTGCTTTTTTTTTTTTTTTGCTTTTTTTTTCCCCATTTCTCTGTATGAGAATGTTGCGAGTGCCACCCCTTTAGTATGGGCTATGGCCTTAATCTGAATAAATTATTCGTATTCGTAATTCGTGTGTATGTTTGTAGGGGGGGAGGGGGGGGGTGCATGCGTGTGTATCTGTGTGTGTGTGGAGGGGGGGGGGGGGTGAGCGTGTGTGTGTTTGTAAAGTCGATAACGTGCGCAGTATACTACCACTGCTACTGCTGCTGTTGCTGCTACTGTTATTACTACTGCTACTGCTACTGCTGCTGCTGTGCCTGTTGCTGCTGCTGCTGCTACTACTACTACTACTACTACTACTACTACTACCGCTCCTACTGCTGCTGCTGCCACTGCTGCTGCTGCTACAACAACAACTACTACTACTACTACTGCTGCTGCTGCTGCTACCTTACCACCCAACTCCTATCATAACCACCAGAGAATACTTTTCATAGACTGCTGTTGAGAGTTACTCTCCACTGTAATTGTTACTCTGTGTGTGTGTGTGTGTGTGTGTGTGTGTGTGATGTTTTCGCGCGCGCTGTGCGAAAACTTGACCTTTTCCCACCACTCCTTGCCGCCAACTAAGACGACGACTCAGTTGTTGTCAGCCATGAACTTGGAAGGTCACCAATATCGGTCACAGAGCCGTTGACCTCTTTCTAGGTCATCAAAGTCTGTTACCGTCAATGTACGAATTCAGGCAATGTGTGTATTTCAGGCAATTTTTAGGCAATACGCGTATTTGCTAAACGAGTTAGGCAATTCCCGTATTGCCTAAAAATTTTAGTCAAAACACGTATTGCCTGAGATTTTATCCCCCAAAATACACACATTGCCTGAGTTCGCTTTGTGTACTTTCTCGTATTATTGAAACTTAGCAATGGAAAGAGAAGAGAAGAGAAGAGAAGAAAGAGAAGAAATTACAAAAATAAAAAATAGAAAAAGAGTTCTTTAATGAAAACTTTTTAATTAAATTAAGTTTATGAACAACACAATAAGTTTAAAAAGGCAAAATGTTTAAAATTGCACAGATGATGCACATATGATGATTTCAGTCTACTTGTTTTTACAGTACGTCAGACTAAGTCTACTTTTTTTTACACGTCATACTGCTGTGACACCTGCTGTTGCATTTCACTTTGGCTTTGTAGCATTTGCAGCGATTTGTTTGGCAACTTTTTCCTCTGCTGTTCAAGTTACAGTTGCATTTGACAAAGCCCTGGCCCCCACCTAGCGACCCACAAGCAACAGCCTCACGAAGAGACACAACTCTTTCCTGGCTTATGTTCTCCTCGGTAAGAAACCTTTCTTCACAGACAATGAACTGGTTTCTGGAATATCTCCCACGCAGAACTCCAGCTTTTACGCCAATCCTATACATTTCATTGCCATCACAATCAAGGATCAATCCCATGATATTGCGTGGATCCCCTCTGCCTTTGTCGACCAATGGAATAGGAACCATGACAGTGTCCATCCTTGCCGCAGGTGTCAGTTCCTTCCTGCTTCTTTTCAGCATTCGCTCTGCCTGGAGAAGTTGGCCTCGTTTTGTTCGTTTTCTGGTGTCCTTGATTTGTTGTACATGTTGCTCCAGATCCAGAATGCCATCTTCCCCAACAACAACATTGAAGACTTGAACATCATTATGTTGTTCGTCGTCGGCCTGAGCAATTTCAGGTGTTTGTGACACACCTACTGGGAACACTCCTGCTGTGACAGTATCTGTGAAGTGAGGAGCCGATGTTGTTGCCTCGTCAATGAAGTGAGGAGCCGATGTTGTTGCCTCGTCAATGAAGTGAGGAGCCGATGTTGTTGCCTCGTCAATGAAGTGAGGAGCCGATGTTGTTGCCTCGTCAATGAAGTGAGGAGCCGATGTTGTTGCCTCGTCAATGAATTCAGTAAGGTCCACTGCAACAGATTGCTGACCCGTAAGTTCTGAAGTACCAGCAGTGTCAGTTTCAGAGCCCAGCGATGCTGCAGTAAGTTGCTCTCCAGTACATCCCTCTTGATTTCCGGATATTGGCAACACGGGATCACTAGGATTATCATCCTGTCCAGAGGACTGCAGCATACGTTGAAGGTCTTCCTCAGTGTTTATCA
>CM031612.1:36940898-36943398 GCA_018398815.1 Conus ventricosus | reverse complement strand
ACAGAGAGTTGATAAAGCTAAAAACAAACAAACAAACAAACAAACAAACAAACAAACCAAAACAAAAACAACAAGGACAAAAAAAGATTTTCAACCAGCAGGCGCAAACGATAAGTAAATAAATGAAATGAAATTATGTTGTTTATAGCCCAGCCGACCGCTAGGAACCACTTTCCTGTGTTCTCGTCAACGTCAGCTCTGCAGACAGAGGACGATAAGGAAAATGACAATAACAGGGTTGTGTGTGTGTGTGTGTGTGTGTGTGTGTGTGTGTGTGTGTGTGTGTGTGTGTGTGTGAGTGTGTGTGTGTGTGTGTGAGTGTGTGTGTGTGTGTGTGTGTGTGTGTGTGTGTGTAGGCCTATGTGTGTGTGTGTGTGTGTGTGTGTGGTGTGTGTGTGTGTGTGGTGTGTGTGTGTGTGTGTGTTCATTCAAAGCCGCTGCTGGGGTCTTGGGTTTAAAGACACTGGGCGGCCCTCACCGCCCGGAATGAGAGAGAAGAGCATGATGACCTCTACCCCACAAGCAAACCTTCTCACCCTGGCTTGAAGGGGGGGGGGGGGGGGGGGGGGGAGGGCGTGGGGGGAGAACATCCTCCTCTGAAAAAAGTATCTAAGGGAAATCCGGCCGTTCAGTCGACAACAACATAGTTCAAAGCATAGTGATAGTAGCTTATTTCAGATGGAGTTGAATTTTTCTTTGTCGGGCTCTCTTGTTGACAGATAACCTCACCCGAACAATAGGTAGGCCTACATTCTTAATTTAAACCGACATTATCAGGTGGAGTAGGCGAATTGATAAGCAGATCTCTCTCTCTCTCTCTCTCTCTCTCTCTCTCTCTCTCGCTCTCTCTCTCTCTGTCTGTCTGTCTGTCTCTCTCTCTCTCTCTCTCTCTCTCTCTCTTACAATGAATTTTTGTTTCAAAATGAGGACGTTGTTCTGTGTTCCTTCCCACTTCCCTTTCTTCACCACACTGAAGCCAAGGACGGTGGACTAGCTGGTTCTTGCTCTGCTTTGTGGTCTTCGTTAATCGGACGCCGTGTAGCCCACCACACTCAGGCTATTGATAGTCAACAATGCGAACAGAACTTGACATTTGTGTGTGTGTGTGTGTGTTGTGTGTGTGTGTGTGTGTGTGTGTGTGTGTGTGTGTGTGTGTGTGTGTGTGTGTGTGTGTGTGTGTGTGTGTGTGTGTGTGTGTGTGTGTGTGTGTGCACTTTCTTCCACTGAGACGTAATGTCTGCTTAAACGATTATGCCTCGACTGCACCACCAGACTTCCCCCACCATTCATTCCAAACTTCGCTCACACACACACACACACACACACACACACACACCACGCACACACAGAGTAACACACACAGTAACTCACACACACACACACACACGTACACACACACACACACACACACACACACACACACACACACACACACACTTTTCCACCTAGATTCCACGGTGTCATCTGCCCCTCTCGAAGCTTGCGTGCTCAGAAATAACGCAGTGCCTACCCGTACCCTTACTAAGTTTTACATACACACACAACACATGAAACAATGGACGCATACAAACAGAGAGAGAGTCAGTTTTGGAAAGGTTGGCAAGTCAAATTGCTTATAATCTTCAGAAGCTAAACCGCTTGATGTCACCAACACGAATGTCATTGCTAAATTCAAATACATGCTGTCAATCATTTTTTTAAATCATGGCCTCTGGGATTGCACGGGAAGGCTAATGCAGTCAGGTGTGATAAAATGTCGACACTGTGGTGTGACGGGGGTGCGGGGAAACGTGCACATAAAATGTCGGTAATCTTTGCCAGCCAGCTTCCTGGTTAGAAGGTTTCCCGTCCAGTTCTCGAACAACCATAAATCTTTGTCAGTAATGACATCTAACACTTACGGGAGTCTACGTCATCAGCTTTGTTGTCACATACAAACAGTGGCTGAAACTGTGGCTGCCGCTTGTTCCCCCCCCCCCCCCCCCCCCCCCCCCGTCGCGTGAAGCTATGTACATGCGCGTGTGTTTGTCAGTGTGTGTGTCTGTGTCTGTGTGATAACTTTTCTGCATGTAGGGACATGTGATTAAACTGGATCCAACGGGAAGCCTTTCAATGTCATCTTTAAATGAATTTATTGAGTGCAGGTATCTAAATTATTTGAAAAAAAGAAACGAATCTTGTCACTTCTCTGCCACCACTCACGGTTCACTAAACAAGCTGGGTTGTTTATGGACAAAGATAGGGAAGAAAAGAGGTCCCGGTACAGGTCCTTGACAGAGATGAACTTTGACGCTTTCTTTGTCACCAGTCCTACCTGGCTGTAATATTTTGACACATAATATCCTGAACTTGTGCTGGTATTTCTTGCTTCATTTTTAAAGGACAGTTAATATAGTAAAACATCAGAAGCAAGGGAAACTTTTAAAAAAAATAATAAACTAACAAATTTGAATATCTCAATGTATCAAAATATCTTCAGTTGGGTTTTGTGTGCTCCACA
>CM031612.1:36933398-36935898 GCA_018398815.1 Conus ventricosus | reverse complement strand
CACCAGCTGTGTGTGGCCCGTTGGTCTAGCTTGGTGTTCTCCAAGGGTAGTCAGGATCCCTGGTGGCTTTATGATGCGGCCAGGAGCTTAGTGCCATGAAGCCCAGGTCTTCTGCTGAGTGAACGGAGTCTGGTTTTTCTTGTTAATTCCCTGAGCTCTGGCCCTCTAAAACTTTGCAGAAAGTGAGAGGTCCAACCGCTATAATAAGAGTTAAGTGTAGCATCTTTAACTTTCTATCTCCATTTTAATTCATAACACAGTGGGTTAAACGGGTTGAAACACTCCAGTTTAGCAAAATAAGGAATCGATTCAAACAACTGTACAGGAAAAATAACTCTTGAACTTATTTAAATCATCGGGTGGATTGATCGTCCATATTTATACATTTAACAAGACAGGCATGCAGCAGTCACTTTTAGCACATTTCACGAAACATTCGGAAAGATGTAATGAGCCTGCTAGGGTTTAAAGTACAAGGCAAAGAAGAAACAGAAGTTAGAACATGCACACCACTGGCTCCAGACTGCTATAAGGTTTAAAGTTAGAGCATGCACACCACTGGCTCCAGACTGCTATGGTTAAAGTTAGAACATGCACACCACTTGCTCCAGACTGCTAGGGTTAAAGTTAGAACATGCACACCACTGGCTCCAGACTGCTGGGGTTAAAGTTAGAACATGTACACCACTGGCTCCAGACTGCTAGGGTTAAAGTTAGAACATGTACCCCACTGGCTCCAGATGCTAGGGTTAAAGTTAGAACATGTCACCACTGGCTCCAGACTGCTAGGTTTTAAAGTTAGAACATGCACACCACTGGCTCCACACAGCTATGGTTAAGGTTAAAACATGCACACCATGGCTCCACACAGCTAGGGTTTAAAGGTTAGAACATGCACACCACTGGCTCCCACAAGCTATGGTTAAGGTTAGACATGCACACCACTGGCTCCACACAGCTATGGTTAAGGTTAGAACATGCACACACACCACTTGCTCCAGCCCGCTGGTTTAAGTGCTGTGAAAACTAGCATGAGATCTTCGGGGTGGGAAAGATGAACATTCCACCATTCTGCTATAAATTATGTCTTCTAATCTTTTTCCCCACTGGGTACCGGGGAAACCTGGGCCAGTCTGACGGGCTGTTGGTGAGCACCAATGCTCAGTTGGGCACTTTGGGGTCATAGGAAGGAATGGCGCCAACCTCAGCTAGCCAGAAGAGTGACAGGTTGTAAAGGAAAAGGGGACAGCCCAAATTTAGAGTGAACCTGAGCGTGGCTAAGGTGTGCCGTTTGGACGGTAGGGGCGGAGAGCTGTCTGAGCAGCTGAAACTCACAACTAGTGGGGGGCCAGACCCAGGGTACTGCATCAGATGACACTGACAACACTCACTGTGTGGAGCGACTTTCTGTGGCTGTGGGCAAACACGAAGGGTACGTTAGTAAAATTTGGAACGAATTGGCAAAAATTTATATGAAACGCTGGTCCTGCACATTCACATTTTTTGTGTGGTGTGTGTGTGTGTGTGTGTGTGTGGTGTGTGTGTGTGTGTGTGTTTTGTGTGTGTGTGTGTGTGTGTGTGTGTGTGTTGTGTTTCGTGCGCACGCGCGCGTGTGTGTATATGTGTGTGTGTGCACGCGTGCGTGCGTGTGTGTGTGTGTGTGTGTGTGTGTGTGTGTGTGTGTGTGTGTGTGTGTGTGTGTGGTGTGTGTAAACAATGTAAGCTATTTCATCTTATAAAACCCAAAACTAGAACGATCGAATTCAAGCTAGGTGGCATGTGGTTTTTGAACAGGTGTATCGGCTTCCTCGGTAAAGCATAAGCAAGAGTAGTTGGTGAGGGACTTCCACCCCCCAAAGCAGGAGGAGGAGCAGGAGGAGGGGTGACGTCAGCGCCTTAGGACAAATCACTTGATCGAGGATGCTCGGTGATAAATCGAACGATCCATGTGAGGTCCCAATGATAGACCCTACGGGTGATTGCATAGAGCTGATGCAATCAGCTGTAAAGAAAAAATGTAAACCCCCCCCCCAAAATGACGACTGGTTTAAGCGACTCGTGTTGGGTTAGACCGTTTCCCAAGGGTGACAACACATGATGGGAAAAAGACAGTCAGTTCCTTGAAGGCCCGAACTGTACCCATGAACCCATAGTGTGAGCATTTACTGACTTCTTATATCGGTTCATTACTAGTTAAAGAATGAGATTTGGGGGTTAATAGGTGTCTTGTTTGTTTGGTTGTTTGTTTATTTTATTTACACCGTCTCCCAAGGGTGACAACCCAAAACAAACCAAAAACCAACAGCGGGCTCACTTGAAAGAATTGAACTGTACTGGCTAAAACCCATAATAGCTGATCATCACTGATTTTCCAAAAGTGCTATTAAAACCCCTCAGGGGGCAATCACATGACAGAGCATGGCCGCTGATGACATCGAACGATTTAATGTTTATTTTCCCTATGAAAAGACCCTACGGGCGTTCGGGGCGATGACGGGCT
>CM031612.1:36932288-36933298 GCA_018398815.1 Conus ventricosus | reverse complement strand
GAGAGAGAGAGAGAGAGAGAGAGAGAGAGAGAAAGAGAGACAGACAGACAGACAGACAGACAGAGCAAAGCTGCTATCAAGATTATACAACATTTAGATCTGTGGTGGCAGTCTCTTCATGACAAAGGGCACCTGGCTGTCCTCCAGATAAACAAAGAATCTCTTGGTCCTGCAGTTGTCACTCGGCGCTGAAGACGCCACGTCAACAGAGGTTTTGTCCTCGGAGTCAACGTTGCGGAAGACTCGAACACTTTTTAAACCATCTCTCTCTGTCTGTCTGTCTGTCTGTCTCTCTCTCTCTCTCTCTCTCTCTCTCTCCTCTCTCTAACACACACACACACACACACACACACACACACACACACACACACACACACACATAGATATAAACAGACAGGCAAGCAGGCAGACAGACAGACAGAGAAACAGACAGACAGAAGAAGAAAAAGGAGGAGGAGGAGGAGGAGGAGGAGGAGGAGGAGACACACTAAAGTCAGACCTAAACATGCATACACCGATGATGTGCTTGATCATCACCCCCCCCCCCCCCCCCCCCCCCCCCCGAAGATGAAATATGGTGACCTCAATGTGGATGTAAAGTGGCCATAAAGTGGCGAGGGGCTGGAGGGAGGTCAAAAGGTCAGACCGTTAACAGAACTGACTGTCGCTTCGAGCTACTTGTAGGATCGCATTTCCTCGTCTTGAATTCAAATCTTGTCTGTCTGTGCCAGCAGTAAACTACTACTTGATTCAGTCCAGGGTCGACGAAGGCAGTGGAAGGAAAGGCTCCATCCTCCGTAATGCCGTGCCCTACAACAGACGGTGAAGCACCAATTCCCACTGCCTGTATGACCATTAGCAGTGGGGCTTCAAGTTGTAGTACGCATACCTCGTGATCCATGGTGTCCACGCCGAGAAACAAAGAAGACTCCAACAGCGTCTACAGCCACAATCATGGCTACAACTACTACTATTACATTTACTGCTGCCACTGCCGCCACTACAACCAT
>CM031612.1:36922288-36927288 GCA_018398815.1 Conus ventricosus | reverse complement strand
TGGGTCAGGCAGTTGAGGTGGAGGCCAGGGAGTGGCGGAGGCCGTCAATGTGCAGTACTGCGGTGTTCATGCCGGAACGAGGTGGAGCTGCTTGAAAGGAGGAAGGGAGGGGGGGGGGATGGAGGAAAGGAGGGAGGGTGGGAATGTGGAAGAGGGGGGGGGGGGGGTAGGGACAACGTTCTGTGTGTGTGTGTGCTTGGAAAAGAGTACTTGAGTGAGAAGCTGTGTGAACAATAAATTTTGTTTTTGCAGTTCACACTGTTAAATGGGATATGGTGAAGTAAATTTAGAGTGCAGCATTTTCATTCACTGAATGTGGACAGTGTGTGGATCTTGATGAAAGGACATGGGAGACACAGTAAATGTGTTATTGTTGCGGCTAGGTAAAGATTTCAAACAGTGAAAATGTTCACAATCTGCCAATGAGAGTAAAAATGAGAGCATAATTATGACCGTGAATGTGAGTTGTAAAAATTATGAAAATGCTTTACATTCTGTAAGTAACTTGAATGAGTGTGAATTGGAAATGATTTTTTTTTAAAAAGAAAAAGAAAAAGGGAAGTCACTAGATCACCAAACAAATTGTACAAACACTCTACACTTACATATGATAGGACTGCAGTTTGTTCTGTTGTTTGGTGGTCTAGTAAACTTCATTTTTTTTGCCCTCTTTTTGCCATCACCTCGTACAGTCGCCTTCCTTTGAAACAAGAAAATGTGAAGCTGTGTCACTCAGTTTGTGAATGGAGACTGTGATCCATATGAAAGAAAACAATCACTGCCAATAAACTTTAGAACATGGAGCCGAGGACATGAGACAGCTATGACTGTTTGTGGTGCAGATTATTAGTTCATTATGTTCCTTTATTTATGGTTATTCAGTTACTGGCTGTGGGGTGTCCCCGACTATGACATGCAGCCTATGTGATCTCTTTAGACTGAACTTTGCATGTATAATGAAGAATCAGAAATAAATGTGCTCTTCGTGTGGGAAGAATGTTGTTGTCAAACAAAAATGCTTTGAATGGAAGTTTTTGGTTGAATTATTTGTACATGATATTTCAACTTTAGCAGCAAGTTGGCAAGCTAACAGAAGCACATTTGCGGGTAATTTTTTTTGTGTGATCGTTTTTTGTGGGTGTGCTTTTTTGGGGGTTCAAATGAAGAAAACACAGCAGACTTCTTCTTTCTTTAAGTGTCCGTCTTCATCAAGTTGAAGATTCTGACACACAGACTTCGGTTCTGCAGAGAGAAACCTTTCAACACGTCAAAGTCAAGCATAAACCGATGTTAACTGTAGGATAGAAAACAACTTGTCCACATCCAGACTGAATCTGAGTTTGAAACAACTCCTTCCACTTCGCCCCCTTTCCCCTCCTCCAGCCCTTTCCCCCTCCTCCAGCCCTTTCCCCCTCCTCCAGCCCTTTCCCCCTCCTCCAGCCCTTTCCCCCTCCTCCAGCCCTTTCCCCCTCCTCCAGCCCTTTCCCTAGACACATCTGAAGAAAGCAGACAAAACAACTAATAGCAGCACAATACAAAACAAGTAAATGCTTCTGTGTCACAGTGGTACACTATAAAATTAAAAGAAAATTAACAGTAAGACTGGCATTCTAAACTATTTTGTTTTTATGTAAAATGTCATGTGGTACATAGTGTAACAATACTAACACCAATCACTTTTTTACTCTTGAATTTCATTTGAAAGCAAGTCTGTATGACAAATAGTGAATGAGAGGAAAATTCAGTAAAAGATACTGAATACAGAAATTTTGTTATGAAAAGTGTAACATTTGATGCTGTCAAAAGCAGGTAACACAATTAGGGGAAAAAAATACTGTACTGACTGCTTTTCTTGTGTTTCACTTCTGAGCCCATGTCAGAATGAGATTACATTTATGCAAACTGGGGTATATTTATTATCATAACTGAACAATTTGTGTCCTGAAAATTTTTGCCATTTCTGAACTTATCTATTGCTAATCTGTAGAGCTTTTTTTTTCATCTAATCATCTCATAAACAAAACAGAGAAAGAGGGTGGGGTTGGGGTAAGCCATTGACATTGTTCTTTAGGTCCAAAGATCTCATAGATCAGGGAACCCAGATGTTCGCTTCAGGATGAGTAGAATTCTGTTGTGTTGTACTCAAGGGTGTACCCATTATAACCCCAGCAGAGAAGAGGCAGCAGGGAGGAAATCATTAGTTTGTTAGTGATTCTGCATTCCCAGAGTTGCATGTGACGGAATCTGATGCTCTTGGATGCTGACAGTAACAAAATAGTATGTCCACTTGTGTGAGAAACTCGGTTATTATTTTTTTTGTTTTTTGGGTAATGTGAATTTCTCTTCCTTCATTCTCTGTTCATTTAACTAGAGAAGTATGATGAATAGTTGTTGCAAGTGTTGGTGAACTCAATTGAATCCTGTGTGACGGGATCCAGGTCATGTGATATTGGGGTCTGCACAGTTAGCTGAAGCATGAACATGATGAAACTGTCATGACTGGTACAGTTGACTGGTCTGCTTGCATGTTTGGTTGACAGATGTTGAATGTGCAGAAATCGATTGATATTTGTCACACTTTGTCGATGGTGTGTTTGGCCTGAGTCATATGAGCTTGTGGCATGAACATGTACTCAGATAAACCACATTTAGAGTAAACATTGACTGATGAATTGAAGTGTTATATGTTAGTATAAGAATAGTCATTTTTACTTTTCAGTTTTCTCCATTACATGTTTCTAAACTCTTGCTGAAAATTGATCTCGTTCACATATAAGATATTTATATATATATATATCTCTCTTCCTTCCTTTCGGTAGCCGGCAACCTTTAGCATGGATGGGCTGAGCAGTGTGCACTATAAGTATAATTCTGATAGTATTGATCAACAATCACATGTACAATTTAAGCCTAAAAGTGTCTTGTTGTGACATCTTGTTTTTCCATCAGCTGTTGTAACCCCCCTCCCCCACCCCTTAATCCCCCTAAAACAAAAATCATTGCTGTTCATAGAGCGTCTGGATGCAGTATGTCTGATCTTGAGAAATTTGTTATATTCCTGTTATGGTTTAATGGGCACTCATATGTTGATTTTTGCCTGATCAATGGCCCAGCCAAACAGACAACAATACTAATTGATTGTACCTGAAGATGGTTAGTTAATTAGATTGCGTATTACAAATACAGTGAATGCTGTGATTTTCTGAAGAAAAAAGAACATGGTGAACAGTTGTTGTTGGTCTTTTTGGGTTTGTTTTTTGTTTTAACTTCAGTCTTGATTCTTGAATTCCCCAATTCAGATTTCAATTTGATAAATTTCTTGAACAGTTAACAAATTACTGAATGTAATAGAACCAACTGCTGAGAGTGATTTCTACAGTTTCTTTAAAGCGAGATTGATGCTTTGATTTATTTTATTTTTTTTAACGTTTTCTCTTCGGTTAGTTGAACAGAAAACAAGTCACAGGACGACCTGCTTCTGTTGATTGTTCTGATTATTGTGTTCATTGAATGAAATAATGATTGATATTTTTTACTTTTAATTTAAAGTTATATGTATTTTACTGTAGTTCTCTCTCTCTCTCTCTGAATCCCAATCCATCTCTGTTTATCCCTCTGGGAACTTATTGATTGTAGAATGTTTTTGAAAATTAAAGTTGTGTTGTAATGATGATTATTTAACTAGCGTGTTTCACTTTCACGGGTTTGTCTTCTGTTAACTGAGAGTAAAGAACATCTTGGAGAATGCAACCAATAAATATAAGTACATTGGTAATGAGTGAAAATGTGGTATTTGTGATATAATATAATATAGATAGCTCTATTGTAGTGACATGGTGGACATTACAAAGCTCTCTGCCCATTGACTTTGCCATGGATGGTGGGAAGTCTGACTGTGAAACATCTGCAGCATGATCAGGTCCCCTGATCCCCTACACCCTACTTTCCCTCCTCTCCCTCCCTGCCTTCTCAGGTACTGTCAATGTTCCATAATTATGTTTACTTTGACATGGTATTTCTCAAATATGGGCATCACCAAAAGCTATTTCTAGAAGATGGGTATCGCCATAACTGCAGTTTATTGATAATATGTGCATTTGTCTTATTGATTGATTATTTATTTACTTATTCATTCATTTATATAGCATGTTTACATGTATGAACAAAAATAGATACATTATGAATGGGCAGTTTTAGAAGAAAGAAGAAACGGGGGGGGGGGGGGGGGGGGCCTATGTGTGGATACAGAGAGCACATTATGTTCTCTGTGGCAGAGAAGGTCACAGATCACAAACAGGCGGACTAAATTTGTTTGGGATGGGGAGTGTTTTATTACATTTAACAGTTGGCCCAAAGGATTGAAATGGCTTGATCCATGTTGAAAGGAAAATGAAACGAGATGGTATATTGTTTCAGTGATGTCTTGTTCATACAGTGTGGTATGTGCTATGGTCCATGTAGCGGGGGATTGCTCACCATGTTTGACTAGGTTGGACTGTAGGATTTCTGGAGTTGAATATGAAAGTACCATTATTTATTTCTTATTTCTTTGTGTGTTGTACGCAGGCGCTACACACATGAAAATTCTATTTTTTTGCGGATCTGTAAATGTTATGCAAGAAAAATTGGAACTGATATAATCAGCATAAACATTGCACATACACACACACACACACACACACACACACACACACATACATGCACACACACACACACATATTGGACTGTTATTTTTATGGATGATGTGTTTTGGATGACATGCAAACAAGGGCTGTGGACCCTTGGTATGTATGATAAGTGTGGTTGGTTAGTTCGATAGTTGATCAGTTATTTTCAACAACAACAACAACAACAACAAACATCTTAGGAGTTTTGTATCAAAATGGACGATTCCATGCGCCATTACCTTCTTAAACGCTGAGTGCGTCTCGCCATTATGGCACTTTTTGGTCAGAGCAATGTTTAGTGATGCGTGCATGTATACAACGTGACTCTGACGT
>CM031612.1:36907288-36917288 GCA_018398815.1 Conus ventricosus | reverse complement strand
ACACACACACACACACACACACACTCACACAGACACACAGACACACACACACACACACACACCCCTTTGTCACAGAAGCGCAACAAGGGACATAATACTTTTGTGTGCAGTATTTGTGTCCTCAACTGGTTTTCTCCCATTTCCTTGCACTTCGCCAGAGGAGCATCGTGATGCCATTAATTTGATTGATTCATTAATTAATGTCCATACATGTAGATATTTTGAGAACCCGGCAAGTTTGGCATAATGACGAGCATGCATGTGTGGCATGAAAAGAACTTCAACGATTTTGATTCGAGTTTGTCTGGAACTAAAAGCAGAGCAGAATTAAATCGGAGAACAGCGATAACAGATGTACCAAGGTAGATACGGCACCAGCCTGTACGTCGTTTCAATGTCTGGAATAGAAAACACGACAGACTGATCGCAGAACAGCAGTGAACGTTATACCAAGATGGGTCGCACCAGCTTGCATGTCGTTCCAATGTATGGAACAGAAAACAGGACAGATTTAATCTACGAACGGCGGTAAGAGAAGTCATAAGATAAGTGTACCAGCA
Organism: Conus ventricosus; assembly: GCA_018398815.1. Lineage (NCBI taxonomy): Eukaryota > Metazoa > Mollusca > Gastropoda > Neogastropoda > Conidae > Conus > Conus ventricosus. The sequence continues at coordinate 36,916,728 of CM031612.1, read as the reverse complement.
AAAACTACAGAAACACTGAGATAATTCTTGCCAATACCCCTAAAAGAAATTTGTCTCTCTCTAAAATACCTGACCCCCGAAAGTGTGACGTAGGTGCTTAAACTATATATATATATATATATATATATATATATATATATATATAGAAAAGTGCGATTTTGAAGTCACGTGGATCCAGTTAACTGAGCGCGTGCTTGAGGTGTCTGAACGTAACGCAAGATAAAACAAGAAAACCCAGGTGCACCCATTACAACCAGCCTGAGAAGCGCTGCAAACATTTTACATAGAAACAAACTAAGTCAGTGGCAGTCGACACACCCCAGAAGATGATGAGCATGGCATACATCTCCATAATTACACAGCTAAGTTCTTCAGTTTGTGTGTGTGTGTGTGTGGTGTGTGCGTGCGTGCGTGCGTGCGTGCGTGCGTGCGTGCGTGTGTGTGTGTGTGTGTGTGTGTGTGTGTGTGTGTGTGTGTGTGTGTGTGTGTGTGTGTGTGTGTGTGTGTGAAGGCATGCTCTTTGTGAGACAAAATTCATTCTATGGTTAGACAAGGCACACATCAAGGAGGGATGGGGTGTGGAGGTCTATGGAGACTTTCTCTCTCCTCTCTGTGCCTCCGTAGCAACACTTTTTTTGTGAGTGTCCTTCACGAGAAAAGGAGGATCTACATGATCAGCCCTTACCTAGACTCAGTTACAGCATTAGACGACAGACATTGTAACACAGGCCTTAGAATACAGCCTGTATCACATACTGACATAATATGTTGCATTAGACGACAAACAGTGTAACACAGGCCTTAGATTACAGCTTGTGTCACACGCTGACATAATATGTTGCATTAGACGACAGACACTTTAACATAGGCCTTAGAATTCAGCTTGTATCACGCATTGGCGTGATATATTGCATTCGGTGACAAAACAGTTTAACACAGGCCTTAGAATCCAGCTCACACACTTACATGTCATACAGTATCAGACGACAAACAGTGTAACACAGGTCTTAGAATCCAGCTCACACACTTACATGTCATACAGTATCAGACGACAAACAGTGTAACACAGGTCTTAGAATCCAGCTCACACACTTACATGTCATACAGTATCAGACGACAAACAGTTTAACACAGGTCTAAGAATCCAGTTTGTAATTACGCGCTGATATAACCTAATACATTTGACGACAGACAGTTTAACACAGGCTTTAGAAACCAGTTTGTATTACACGCAGACAAACAGGTTAACACAGGCCTTAGAATCCAGTTTGTATTACACAGTGATGTAACTTAATGCATTTGACGACAAACAGGTTAACATAGGCCTTAGAATCTGTCACGGACAAAAAAAATGAAACAACCCAACTTGGGGAGTCGCCGGCCACTTCGACTGGACATAAGTCCAAACGCAGACATCTTGGCGCCACGTAGACCGGGCCCATGGTTCGGATCCGGCCAATTAAGCTTAGTGGAGAGGCCTCACAGAGACGGTACGATCCACCCAGACTGACTAAGCCGTTTTGACCGACGCCTCGATGTCTAGCGAGACGAGTCGTAGAGCCCGGCTCAGACTCAGCCGGCCAATTTGTGGAACCAGCGTCATTGTTAGTTAGACGTCGTGGCGCCCACCCAGACTCAGCTAGCCACTTTAGAGTGACCAGTGTCCACGACTTAAGCCAGAGGCGCCAGTAAGTAGGAAAGGGGGGAAGGTAGTGTGTGGTGGGGGTGAAATCTAGCTAATCAATTAAATGACCAGTTGACCACCACAGAGAGTAAGGCGTGTCGGCGTGACTGTCATGATTTGAATATCCAATGGAATTAGAGGGAGATAACTTCGGGTGTCAGGGCGGTAAAAATACTGACCAATGGTACTCGCCCTTTTTGGACAGATCGGAACGAATAAAGAGGATGTGAGAGTGAGAGAACGGGAGAACGAGGGGGAGAACGAACAGAGAGACAGAGAGAGGGAGAGGCTCTAGGTCTGCTTGAGAGAAAAGCAGAGAGATGAGGGGAGGAGAGAAGAGAACCAAGTTGAGAGATTAGCATGAGATAGTCTGCAGAGGAAGGACTGAGGAGAGATATGAAGAGAGAGAGAGTTGCTAATTAATGAAGAAGAAAAGAAAGAAAAGAAAAAAGAAAAGAAAAGCAACCATGTCCATTTGATAAGAGCAGACTAGAAGAGAGAGAGAGAGAGTGCAATGCGTTATGCAGGAAGAAAGAAAGGAGAACAGATCGATGTTGATAGTCACTGTTCTATCCTCACTGGGGTTCGACCTCGTACTTGGCCAGCGCCACTTTCATCAGCAGTCCAGCCTGACCAACGCCAGCAGTCCGGCTTGACCGGTGCAAGCAGACCAACACCAGCGCCAGCAGTTGTGACGCGTTGTGAAAGTGACAGTGAAAGAAAAAAAAAGGGAAAAGAAAAGGAGACAGTGATTCGTGAATAGTTAAGATCACCTGGCCAGGTAAAGTAGAAATCTATTTATACCCGGGTTAGTTAATGATGTTTTAGATAAATGATTTTGTGAAGTTCAGGAAAGAGAGAATGTTTTATTTTGTTTGATTCCATATGCATTGATGTTTCGTTCTATGAACATGTGTAGTAAAGTTATAGACTTTACCAGTGGTTTGATGTGACGAATGCATGATATATGAATGAGATCGTAAGCAAGCTGGGAGTGTGTTTGGGCTGTGCGCTAGTCCTTCCTCCACTGACATTACACCGAGGTTGACAATTTATTGGCGAGCCTGCCAGGATATTCTGGCCCATTTATTATAATTGTTCAACTTCTCAGAGAGGAAGCTGGGTGGGATTCAAGTATTGTAATCCTAAGACAAGGGGTTGTCTTACTGTATGTTCCCAAGATAGTTAAATACTAGGCTTGGCATTGCTTCCAAGATAGTTAATACTAGGCTTGGCATTTCAGCCCCAGAGTACTTATTTCGCACAGATTGCCTATAATTCGCTCTCATAGTTGGGTCAGGCGCTGGGCGTCTTATAAAAACTAATTACGTTGTCCCAAGCTAATATTATCATTCATAGGATTGTGCTATTACGTCACTCGTGTCGGTAACCACCAGTTTGGCTGTCGTTATAAAATCCTGTTCAAAAAAAAAAAAAAGAAATAATGGCGAAGAAAAGAACACCCCTATTGAACAACTGTGAGTGTTGCCGTGATTTAGGTTACTCAGGAGAAGAGTTGCGAGCATTCGTTGAAAACCAGCAAAAGATGGAAAGGATGAACGCGCAGAAAGACGCCGTGTCGCAGTAGAAGCGCAGGAAACAGAAAGAATAAGGGAAACGCAGGAAACAGAAAGAAGAAGCAGAGACAGAAAGAAAAGGGAAGCGCAGGAAACAGAAAGAAGAAGCAGGAAACAGAAAGAATAAGGGCAACGCAGGAAACAGAAAATTTAAAGATTCAGTTAGAATTAGAGAAAGTGAGAATACAAAGGGAGACCACCGAGGATGGAGTTCAGTTTTCCAGTGACTCTGTGCGCAGCTATGCTCCCCGGACCCAAGTTGCCAAAATTCTCGGAAGGACCGATTCGATTGACGCATACATCAGTCGTGTTCGAAACGTTTGCGACCAGTCAGGGTTGCCTCCAGAAGAGTGGGCAGTCCATTTGTCTGCGTTATTGACGGGTAAGGCATTACAGATTTTCACTGCATTGCCAGCAGACACCCAATCTGATTTTGGTGCTGTGAAGGAATCGTTAATGAAGGGATTTGATCTCACAGAGGAAGGATCAGAAAGAAATTTCGTTCAGCTAGATTGCAAGCAGTGAAACGTACATTCAGTTTGGTGCACTTTAGATCACTATTTTGATAAATGGTTAGAGTTGAGCGGTACGAAGAAGGTTCACTGAATTGAAAGAGCTAGTCATGAAGGAACAGATTTTGTCAGGTTGCGGCCCTGAGTTAACCATACATTGAAAGAGAGGCAGCCAGAGACAGCAGGGAGTTGTTGAAGTTCGCAGAGGTGTATAGAGAGGCACGTTTTGGGCACTAAAGTGCAGGAGAGACAGTGCTAGCACAGGTGAGAAGAGTGCAAGGAGACCAGGGAGTTTTCTGCAAAGTCTGCAAACCCAGGGTGGGGCAGAAGGAAGGGCAAAGGGACATAGGTGTTTCATTTGTCACAAGAAGGGACATGTGGCGAGGGACTGTCGCATGAGGTTCCAGAAGGCAGCAGCCTTGCAAGAGGTGGATAAGGTCGTCAAGGGAAACGACCTGCAGTGGAACCAAAAGGGATTCAGTCTGAAGAGGGTGGAGTGCAGCCTAGGCTAGCACTGGACAGCAGTCAGTGTCAGGATAGAGGCACTAGCTGAGTGGTTCGTTACCAGTGGAAGAAGGGGATTGGCCAGCAAGGTGAAAGTGTTACGGGACACTGGTTGTTCATGCGGTGTAGTACGAACAACGCTGGTCGATAAAGGGGATTTGACAGGCAAATCCAGACCTGTACTCTAATCGATGGCACTGTGAGGGAGTTTCCAGTTGCTAAGATAGAAGTACGTACCCCTTACTTCTCAGGCGAGTTGTCTGCGTTGGTGATGGAGAAACCCCTTCATGATTTGATCATTGGAAATATTCCAGGGGCAAGGGATCCAGGGGATCCTGAGTTGTTGACTGCTACAGGGGCAGCAGTTCAAACACGGAGCAAGAAGGAGGAAAGGGTTGTTAAACCGTTTAGTTGTTCCAGGAAGGAAGTCGGGCATAGACGTGTCGCCTGATGAGTTTAGGGCAGCGCAGGAACAAGACCCTTCGCTCGTGAAGTCTTGGAGTTGGCAAGAGGTGGAGAGAAACAGGAGGTTAGAGGAGGTGAGACAGAATTTCTTGTGAAAGGCGGGCTGTTGTACCGAGTGTTTCACCAAGGGAAACAGGTAAGGTGACCACTCATTAGAGGTACCAGCAGGTTATCGTGACAACTGTCATGTCAGTGGGTCACGAGTCGCTCATGGCGGTCATCTCGGCACCAGCAAAACAGCGAACCGAGTCTTTGATGACTTTCATTGGCCAGGAGCAATGGCAGACATCAAGCGGTTCTGCATGTCATGTGACGTGTGTCAAAGGTCAGCCACAAGAGGGTGAAGAGGAAGGCGCCTCTTAAACATCCCCCTTTAATTGACACACCATTCAGGAGGGTGGCTGTTGATTGATTGGCCCAATCTCGCCCTGTTCCAAAGTGGGGCACGGGTGTGAGACACGTAAGGTTGCAAAGGAAAGTTTGCAGAAGGCTAGGGTCGTTCAGAAGAAGCAATTTGACAGAAGGTGAGGAAGCAATCCCTCAAGGCGGAGATCAAGTCCTGTTACTGCTTCCCACGGATCACAACAAGCTGCTGATGCATTGGAAGGGGCCATTCACCATCATTGAAAAGGTAGATCAGACTACCGAATCGATGTGAATGGGAAATCAAAACTTTACCATGCAAATCACTCCGCAAATATATTCAGCGTGAGACTCAGCACATAGGCGCAGCAAGCAATCATTGATGGAGGCGAAGGAACCCAGCAGAGGAAGGGGAGATTTTGTTGCCTGAGTTTCCAGGGAAGAGTCATACAGGGATATGTCCACTGTATGAAGGGCTAGAACAGTAGGAGACAGGAGGAAGTTAGTGGGCTCCAGAACAGTATAGGGCGTCCCTGACTGATAAACCAGGCAGGACAACTCTAGAGACATGTACGTGGAGTTGACACACAGAAACCCGTACATGTGAAAGCCTACCCGATCCCATATGCCACCAAGCAAGTGATCGAGGAGGAGGTAGAAAAGATGTTGGACCTTGGGGTGATTGAACCGTCCAAATCATCATATAGTGCACCCGTCGTCTTAGTGAGGAAAAAGTCAGGTGAGCATCGATTCTGTGTCGACTATAGACGTCTGAACAGTGTCACCAAGGTCGATGCAGAGGTCTCTAACCCAACATGGAAGACCTGTTCGCTCAGATCGCCACAAGCAAGAGCCAGTATTTCACCAGGATCGATCTGAGCAAGGGTTACTGGCAAATAGCCTTGAGTGAGGACTCAAAGGAAGTCACAGCATTCTCCACTCCTATGGGGCTATACCAGTGGCGAGTACTCCCTTTTGGGATGGTCAACGCACCTGCAGTCTTCTCTCGAATGATGAGGAAGCTATTGACGGGATTGGAGGGTGTTGTGAATTTCATGGATGACATTCTGATAGCATCCGAGACATGGGAGGAGCATATGAGGCAGCTAGGAGCAGTTTTGGAGAGGTTTGAGACAAGCCAATCTCACAGCCAGACCAACAAAGTGCCAGGTTGGTTTTCCAAGCCTGGAGTTCCTAGGTTTTGTTGTCGGAGGCGACACAAAGCAGCCGGAAAGAGGAAAGGTGGAGAAGATGATGAATTCAGAGAGACCAAAGACCAAAACAGAAGTCAGGAGTCTGCTAGTTTTATTGGGTTCTATAGGGAGTTTGTCCCAAATTTTGCTGCAATCACGAGTCCTCTCAGTGATTTGGTCAAGGCAGGGAAACCGGCAGTGGTCGAATGGTCAGACGCTGCAGAGCAAGCACTGCAGACGGTGTTGGAAAGACTAGGTTCCCGTCCCATCTTGAAGCTACCAGATATGTCCAAACCATTTTTGTTGCGGACAGATGCATCAGGTGGTGGGATAGGTGCAGTATTGTTACAGGAGCATGAAGGGGTCGAGTTTCCTGTGAGATATGCTAGCAGGAAGTTGACAAAGTGTGAAGAAGGGTACGCAAACTGTGGAGAAGGAGTGTTTAGCTGTCGTGTGGGCCGTGCAGAAGTTCCACAAATACTTGTATGGGAAAGAGTTCGTGATAGAGACAGATCACCAACCACTCAAATTCCTGCAGGAGGCACAGCTGAAAAACAGCAGGGTTCTGCGTTGGGCAATGGCACTGCAGCCCTACAGGTACCGAGTGCAGTACATTCCCGGTCGACAGAATGTCGGAGCCGACTATTTAAGCCGTGTAGTCTAGCAAGCTGCAACTCAGAGGAAGTCAGTCATATCCGGGTGCTTTGTTGATAATATGTGTTGATGACAGTTATGTTGATTGGATATGGGTCCATTCCCAGTTGGCTATGGTTCATATTATTTTTGTGTGAGACTTGTTCATATTTTCTTTGTGAGACTTGTTCATGTGAATGTAGTTATGCTTGGAGCATACAGTCGCTTGTGTAGCGATGCATTATTTGCAATAAGTGAGGATGGAGATTCCTCAGTGAAGTGTCATGGATCGTGATCATATTATATTGTGCTTTTCATAAGAATTGTGAAGAGAAGATATGGCAAATCCGCAGGTAGGGGAATCGCATAAGTGCGCACAGAGGGTCGTTATAAAATGAGTTGAAATAACGCAAGAGCGCACGTCAATGATAACTCATTGGAGTGGTATTCACTAATGGTATAGTTTATAATTTATAAACCGTTGGTTGTAAAGTATTTTCCAAACTTTGCGCGTGTAGCTGTGTGTCAGCAAATTCGGTTGTTGTTTTTTTTTGTACCGTTGTTTTGAGACAATGCGGAGCATGGTCTTTTGCAAGGGGGAAATTGTCACGGACAAAAAAAATGAAACAACCCAACTTGGGGAGTCGCCGGCCACTTCGACTGGACATAAGTCCAAACGCAGACATCTTGGCGCCACGTAGACCGGGCCCATGGTTCGGATCCGGCCAATTAAGCTTAGTGGAGAGGCCTCACAGAGACGGTACGATCCACCCAGACTGACTAAGCCGTTTTGACCGACGCCTCGATGTCTAGCGAGACGAGTCGTAGAGCCCGGCTCAGACTCAGCCGGCCAATTTGTGGAACCAGCGTCATTGTTAGTTAGACGTCGTGGCGCCCCACCCAGACTCAGCTAGCCACTTTAGAGTGACCAGTGTCCACGACTTAAGCCAGAGGCGCCAGTAAGTAGGAAAGGGGGGAAGGTAGTGTGTGGTGGGGGTGAAATCTAGCTAATCAATTAAATGACCAGTTGACCACCACAGAGAGTAAGGCGTGTCGGCGTGACTGTCATGATTTGAATATCCAATGGAATTAGAGGGAGATAACTTCGGGTGTCAGGGCGGTAAAAATACTGACCAATGGTACTCGCCCTTTTGGACAGATCGGAACGAATAAAGAGGATGTGAGAGTGAGAGAACGGGAGAACGAGGGGGAGAACGAACAGAGAGACAGAGAGAGGGAGAGGCTCTAGGTCTGCTTGAGAGAAAAGCAGAGAGATGAGGGGAGGAGAGAAGAGAACCAAGTTGAGAGATTAGCATGAGATAGTCTGCAGAGGAAGGACTGAGGAGAGATATGGAGAGAGAGAGAGTTGCTAATTAATGAAGAAGAAAAGAAAGAAAAGAAAAAAGAAAAGAAAAGCAACCATGTCCATTTGATAAGAGCAGACTAGAAGAGAGAGAGAGAGAGTGCAATGCGTTAATGCAGGAAGAAAGAAAGGAGAACAGATCGATGTTGATAGTCACTGTTCTATCCTCACTGGGTTCGACCTCGTACTTGGCCAGCGCCACTTTCATCAGCAGTCCAGCCTGACCAACGCCAGCAGTCCGGCTTGACCGGTGCAAGCAGACCAACACCAGCGCCAGCAGTTGTGACGCGTTGTGAAAGTGACAGTGAAAGAAAAAAAAAGGAAAAGAAAAGGAGACAGTGATTCGTGAATAGTTAAGATCACCTGGCCAGGTAAAGTAGAAATCTATTTATACCCGGGTTAGTTAATGATGTTTTAGATAAATGATTTTGTGAAGTTCAGGAAAGAGAGAATGTTTTATTTTGTTTGATTCCATATGCATTGATGTTTCGTTCTATGAACATGTGTAGTAAAGTTATAGACTTTACCAGTGGTTTGATGTGACGAATGCATGATATATGAATGAGATCGTAAGCAAGCTGTGAGTGTGTTTGGGCTGTGCGCTAGTCCTTCCTCCACTGACATTACACCGAGGTTGACAGAATCCAGCTTGTATTACACACCGAGAACACTTACTGCATTACACGACAAACATGTTAACACAGTCCTTATAATCTAGCTTGGGTAACACACTGAGGTAACATACTGCATTAAGTGACATGCAGGTTAATACACGCCGCAGAATCCAGCGTGTGACACAAAGGTGGCGGAAGAGTAGGTCTATAAAAGCAGGCGACCTGACCTACCTCATGTGACTTCTGTCAAAGAAGACCCTGAAACAGATAGCCACAAAACTGAACATAAGGAATTTGACCTGGGTTTGAACTTAGAGGGCCTTGAACATTGGCCGCATCACCCCGCCCTCCCCCCTTCCTCCCCTCTCAAACAGCTCAAAACATGTTGTGCGGGTCAGGTGGCAGTTTGACAGATAATCAACGTGGATACCAGGTCACTATCTCTTGCTACAGTCATCACTGACAACAGACAGAGCCTACCCGCATCTCCGCACGCAGACCTGCAGCCTATCTCTTTGCACACCAGACCAGG
>CM031612.1:36895869-36906288 GCA_018398815.1 Conus ventricosus | reverse complement strand
AGAGAATCAGGTCAGACAAAGGAACTCATATTTTTCAGCTGATCTGATCGAGGAGAACAAAGGTAACTTCATAAGGCTCAATTTCTCAGAAGAACAGTGTCCATCAGCAGCGGAGTAAGACATCCGTCTAAAAAGGCATGCCTTGAGATGCCCAACCATCCAAAAAGAAAAAAAAGAAAAAAAAAAAAAAAAGAAGCGGCCCGGCCCTCTTAGAGGGCCAAGGAGTCCAGGGCTGAAACACTGACGGGTTTTCTTCTTTGAAGACCTTCTGCTATCAAACCTCTCCCTCGAGTTTCTTCTTACTCTGTCAACAATGGCAATCTCCTCTCATTGTTGTTGTGAAAGAATTGGCTGTCAAATCGATTTCTCCGAATTACGACGCAATCCATGGGTTTATGTTCAAATTCTTTATCCCCCCCCCCCCCCCCCCCCCCCCTCGGACAGTGTTTTGAATCTGCTTACATTTTCGAAACATGATCTCAACGAAAAGGTATGTCTCTTGCCTCTATTCTGTTCCTGTGGTTTGAAAAAAAAATCGTTGAAAGCATGCTGTGAAATGATCTATAGGTCTACAGGCTGTGACACATGTTTACCAATCATGCACTGAAGTGCAGAGCTTAATTAAATCTGATAGCGACCTCCCGTTAGGCCACCTGTCGAACACGAACTGATAATTTTCTCTCTCTCTCTCTCTCTCTCTCTCTCTCTCTCCTCTCTCTCTCTCTCTCTCCTCTCTCTCTCTCTCTCTCACACCACACACACACACACACACACACACACACACACACGCACACACACACACACACACACACACACACACACACACACACACCACACACACACGCTCATTCCAGGCCAAGGAAAGCCGTTATCATCTGAAGGGACGGACACACTGTCACAGGCTTATTGACACGCAAGCTCAGTCTAAACAAAGGTCTGGCTAAGATAGCAGTGACCACAGAAGGATTCCACGCAGGTGTAGAATCAGTCCGGTCAGTGCATGTAGTCCTGGAGTCTTGTTCTTTGTGAGTCAAAGTAGCAGATATAAACGTAGAAGGCCGCCTGTTGTGGAAAAACATGCTGATCGATTGATAGGTCGTGTCTACATACAGCCAGCTTGTCTATTGCAGTGAAAAGTGATTAGCAGACAGATAGTCGTACATAATAACACAGACTGTCTGTTGTAAAAAAAAAGTGATTGTCGGATTGGTAGTGTCTACATACAGGCTGTCTGTTGTCAAGAAAAGTGATTGTCAGATTGGTTGTCTACATACTGGCCGTCTGTTGTCAAGAAAAGTGATTGTCAAACTGGCAGTGTCTACATTCAGGTCGTATGCTGTAAGGAAAAATGACTGACAGACAGATAGTGTCTACATACACGTCATCCGCTGTAAAATGATTGTCAGACCGGTAGTGTCTACATACACGTCATCTGCCTTAAAATGATTGTCAGACCGGTAGTGTCTATATAAGGTCGTCTGTTGTGAAGAAAAGAGATAAACACACTGGGAGTGTCTACATACACGTCATCTGTTGTAAAGTGATTGTCAGACAGATAGTGTTTACATACATGTTGTCTGTTGTAAAGAAAAATGATTGACAGATAGTGTCTGTGCAGAGGCCGTCTGTAGTAAAGACAAATGATTGACAGATAGTGTCTGTATAGAGGCCGTCTGTTGTAAAGAAAAATGATTGACAGATAGTGTCTGTACAGAGGCCGTCTGTAGTAAAGACAAATGATTGACAGATAGTGTCTGTACAGAGGCCGTCTGTAGTAAAGACAAATGATTGACAGACAGTGTCTGTACAGAGGCCGTCTGTTGTAAAGAAAAATGATTGACAGACAGCGTCTACATACAGGCTGTCTGTTGTAAAGAAAAATGATGGACAGATAGTGTCTACATACAGGCTGTCTGTTGTAAAGAAAAATGATGGACAGATAGTGTCTACATACAGGCTGTCTGTTGTAAAGAAAAATGATGGACAGATAGTGTCTACATACAGGCCGTCTGTTCTAGAGAAGTTCTAATGTGACCGCTCGCTGTCGGCGAGGCTGTAAACAACATTTGATTATTTGAATCCTTTGCCAAGAAAAATGATCGATACACAGGTAGTCGACTACATACTGGTTATGTTTTGTGAAGAAAAGTCATCAATAAATAAGTGATCATCTGCACACTGGTTACCTGTTATTAAAATAAAAAAAAGAAAGAAAAAAAAAGACGATCAATAGACAGGTAGTCATCTACTTCCTGGTTTTCTGTTGTTAAAACAAAAAGTGTTCGATAGACAACTGATTGTCTTGAGTGTTCGATAGACAACTGATTGTCTTGAGTGTTCGATAGACAACTGATTGTCTTGAGTGTTCGATAGACAACTGATTGTCTTGAGTGTTCGATAGACAACTGATTGTCTTGAGTGTTCGATAGACAACTGATTGTCTTGAGTGTTCGATAGACAACTGATTGTCTAGCACACTGGTTGCCTGTTGCAGAGAAAGATGTCTGTATTTCAGATCAGGATGACAGTCACGGTCCTGCAAGTTCTCTGTGTGGCGCTGCTCTTTGGCTCTTCCTGTGGCTACACTGTTCGATATGACGGGTAAGTTCCCTCCTCCCCCCTCCCCCTCCCGCACCCAAGTAAATCCCCACCACCACCACCACCACTACCACCACTACCACCACCACACCGCTATCATTAATATCAGGACCATGATAAAGTGGATGACAATGATGATGATGATGATGATGATGATGATCATGATCATGATCATGATCATGATCATGATCATGATGACGATGTGATGGTTGTCTTGTACTGATCTTCCTCTTCCTTTCTTCTTTCAGTCTTGCATGAAGAAATAACCTTGATTTCACACCGATTTGTGATTAAAAAAAAATGTCTGTTTTCACATACAGAATGCGGGACATTACGTTTCATTCGACAAAATGTGAACAAGTTTTTGCTGCTCTGTTGATTCAAACGCTGTCTACAGTGGGAACGACAGAAGGATGAAAACACCAATGGTACTCAGGAAGATGCAAACCTCCATCAGGTTCCAGCAAATCTTAGATCCACCCAATGAATTGGTGGTGTATGTATGAAAAGAATACCGATTTTAGCGCCAAGGGAAGTAATCGATGGTAAGGAATGAAAGAGTTACTTTCAACTTTGTCTGTCTGTCTGTCTGTCTGTCTGTCTGCCTCTCTCTCTCTCTCTCTCTCTCTCTCTCTCTCTCTCTCTCTCTCTCTCTCTCTCTCTCCTGTGAAATGGACGGGCCGCGGGGGAAACTGCCATCGCCCCCCCCCCCCCCCCCCCCCGATTTATTAATTTAATCAAATAGTTCTATTATTCACCAGCCGTCTAGGCGCAATGGTTAGCTTCACAAATTCCCACTGGGAGGTCGTGGATTCGATTCCCATCAGAGCCATAAATTTGTAGGATTTTATTTTTCGGCCCGTCGATCGGCTCCTACTCAAGAGTTGAATTTACCATGTGCATAACTAAAAAGATTGGAATGACACAGTGGACTTTCATCCACTTAGTGGATCATCTTTGAGAGTGCTGCTCAAATTTCCTGAGCAACTCTGCAGACTTCAGTATATCTCGGGCCTGGTTGACGTCTTGATGTATTATAAAAAAATTAAAAAAAAGTATAGAATACTGGCCTGTCATGTAGTCTCAGACTAGAATGGATTTCCATAGCATCAATTCCATCATCCTGTTTGTTGTCCGTCGAGACGTCGAAGACCATCTAGTCATCCTGGGATCGGGGGTGAGTGCGTAGATGGTTGGTCAGGCCGATCTGCGCCCGGAAAGATCTATCACAGTGCGGACAGGGGATGGTGGCAGCAGCTGGAGATCTGTTGACACTGGTCTTCCTGATCATCCTGCACTGCTCAGCTGCAGCAATTCTGTTGCTTTCACAGGTCTCTGCACCTTTGCGGACAGCTGATTGCCTCCCATCTCTGTCCTGGGTAGTCTGCTCCCATGTTGTGTGGCTGATGTTGACGTCCTTCAGGGAGCATTTGATGCTGTCTTTGAAACGCTTCCTCTGGCCTCCATGAGAGCGTTTGCCCTGTTGTAGTTCGGCAAACAGTAGTTTCTTTGGCAGCCGATGTGACCTGTCCAGCGAAGCTGTGACTGCATCAGGATGGTGAAGATGCTAGGCAGGCCAGCACAAGTGAGGCTTCAGTGTCCGGAATCTTGTCTTGCCACTTAAATGCCCATAAGTCTTCTGAGGCAAGTGGTGTGGAAATGGTTTAGTTTCCTGGCGTGACGCTGGTAAACTGTCCATGTTTCACAGCCGTCCGCGAAGAGGAAGTCATTGACAGTGTCCGTCGAGACCTTGGTTTTCGCTTGAAGTCTTCTGAGATTGAAGACTGATCCATCTGTGCGGTACTTGATGACGATGCTCATCTCCCCGTCACTGAATACGTCAGTCAACATAGCCGAGAACATGAGGCTGAACAGAGTGGGAGCAAGAACACAACCCTGCTTCACTCCGTTTGAGACTGGGAACGGTTCGGATGTCTCGCCGTTGTCTTGGACTCTGACCAGCATGCCGTCGTGAAGTTAGCATCAATTCCACCATCCTAATCCTGACTGATCAGCATGCGAAGAAAAGGTCTCAAATTCTGCAACCCTTCGTGCCCTGATCTCAATGCGATTTCAGCTTCGATTCCTGTCTGCGTCTGTACCCTGGGTAAGTTCGTGGTGAGGTCGCCAGTATAGGCAAGTTCAAGGGACTGCTGTTGGACGGACATGGTGACGTCCTCAGTATGAAGTCGCTCATTCTCGACTGATTATCGTCAGTAAGGGGGCTAAACAGGTAGTGTACTGAGTGTGTTGGATCAGGACTGGTACCATTGAAGACCACCGAAGCGACCCGGCAATAGTGTGTGTAATGTTTTCTGTGGTGGGTTGTCTCTCGAGAGGACATGACATAGACTGCTTCGTGGGGATTGCCAGTGCTGTGGATTGTGTGTTAGGGGGGTGGGGGATGGAACAAGCTAGGGTGTTGCTGTGGATTGTGTGCTGGGGGTGGGGATGGGGGGTGGGGATGGAATAAGCTAGGGTGTTGCTGTGGACAGACCTGGGGGATAGGGTGGGGGGGAACAAGCCAGGGTGTTGCTGTGGATTGTGTGTTGGGGGTGGGGGTGGGGGGTGGGATGGAATAAGCTAGGGTGTTGCTGTGGACAGACCTGGGGGATGGGGGGGGGGGGGGAACAAGCCACGGTGTTGCTGTGGATTGTGTGTTGGGGGGGGGGGGGGGGGGGGGGGGGAACAAGCCAGGGTGTTGCTGTGGACAGGCGTGGGGGATGGGGGGGGGGGGGGGGGGGGCAAGCTAGGGTGTTGCTGTGGATTGTGTGTTAGGGGGGGGGGGTGGAGGTGGGGATGGAACAAGCTAGGGTGTTGCTGTGGATTGTGTGTTAGGGGGGGGGGGGGGTGGAGGTGGGGGATGGAACAAGCTAGGGTGTTGCTGTGGATTGTGTGTTAGGGGGGTGGGGGTGGGGGATGGAATAAGCTAGGGTGTTGCTGTGGATTGTGTGTTGGGGGTGGGGGTGGGTGGGGATGGAATAAGCTAGGGTGTTGCTGTGGAAAGACCTGGGGGATAGGGGGGGGGGGGGGACAAGCCAGGGTGTTGCTGTGGATTGTGTGTTGGGGGTGGGGGTGGGGGGTGGGGATGGAATAAGCTAGGGTGTTGCTGTGGACAGACATGGGGGATGGGGGGGGGGGGGGACAAGCCACGGTGTTGCTGTGGATTGTGTGTTGGGGGGGGGGGGGAAACAAGCTAGGATGTTGCTGTGGATTGTGTGTTAGGGGGTGGGGGGAAAGAACAAGCCAGGGTGTTGCTGTGGACAGGCGTGGGGGATGGGGGGGGGGGGGCAACCTAGGGTGTTGCTGTAGATTGTGTGTTAGGGGGGGTGGAGGTGGGGATGGAACAAGCTAGGGTGTTGCTGTGGATTGTGTGTTAGGGGGGGTGGAGGTGGGGGGTGGAACAATTTTAGGGTGTTGCTGTGGATAGGGTGTAGAATAGGGGGGGGGGGGTAGGACAAGCTAGGGGTGTTGCTGTTAGACTGTGTGTTAGGGGGTGGAGGGTGGGGAATGGAACAAGCTAGGGTGTTGCTGTGGATATGTGTGTAGAATAGGGGGGGGGGGGGTAGGACAAGCTAGGGTGTTGCTGTAGACTGTGTGTTAGGGGGTGGAGGTGGGGAATGGAACAAGCTAGGGTGTTGCTGTAGATTGTGTTAGGGGGGTGGAGGTGGGGGATGGAACAAGCTAGGGTGTTGCTGTGGATTGTGTGTTAGGGGGGTGGAGGGTGGGGGATGGAACAAGCTAGGGTGTTGCTGTGGACTGTGTGTTAGGGGGGTGGAGGTGGGGGATGGAACAAGCTAGGGTGTTGCTGTGGATTGTGTGTTAGGGGGTGGAGGTGGGGGATGGAACAAGCAAGGGTGTTGCTGTAGACTGTGTGTTAGGGGGTGGAGGTGGGGGATGGGAAAAAGCTAGGGTGTTGCTGTAGACTGTGTGTTAGGGGGTGGAGGTGGGGATGGAACAAGCTAGGGTGTTGCTGTGGATAGGTGTGTAGAATAGAGGGGGGGGGGGGGGGTAGGACAAGCTAGGGTGTTGCTGTGGATTGTGTGCTAGGGGGGTGGGGATGGGGGATGGAACAAGTAGGGTGTTGCTGTGGATTGTGTGTTAGGGGGGTGGGGGTGGGGGATGGAACAAGCTAGGGTGTTGCTGTGGATTGTGTGTTAGGGGGGTGGGGGGGTGGGGGATGGAACAAGCTAGGGTGTTGCTGTGGATTGTGTGTTAGGGGGGTGGGGTGGGGGATGGAACAAGCTAGGGTGTTGCTGTAGACTGTGTGTTAGGGGGTGGAGGTGGGGGATGGAACAAAACTAGGGTGTTGCTGTGGATTGTGTATTGGGAGGGGGTGGGGGTGGGGGATGGAACAAGCTAGGGTGTTGCTGTAGACTGTGTGTTAGGGGGGGTGGAGGTGGGGGATGGAACAAGCTAGGGTGTTGCTGTAGACTGTGTGTTAGGGGGTGGAGGTGGGGGATGGAACAAGCTAGGGTGTTGCTGTGGATTGTGTATTGGGGGGGGTGGGGGGGTGGGGGATGGAACAAGCTAGGGTGTTGCTGTGGATTGTGTGTTGGGGGGGGGGGTGGTGGAGGTGGGGGATGGAACAAGCTAGGGTGTTGCTGTGGATTGTGTGTTAGGGGGGTGGAGGTGGGGATGGAACAAGCGAGGGTGTTGCTGTGGATTGTGTGTTAGGGGGGTGGAGGTGGGGGATGGAACAAGCTAGGGTGTTGCTGTGGATTGTGTGTTAGGGGGGTGGAGGTGGGGGATGGAACAAGCTAGGGTGTTGCTGTGGATTTGGTGTGTAGAATAGAGGGGGGGGGGGGGGGGGGACAAGCTAGGGTGTTGCTGTAGACTGTGTGTTGGGGGGGTGGTGGAGGTGGGGGATGGAACAAGCTAGGGTGTTGCTGTGGATTGTGTGTTAGGGGGGTGGGGGTGGGGGATGGAACAAGCTAGGGTGTTGCTGTGGATAGGTGTGTAGAATAGAGGGGGGGGGGGGGGACAAGCTAGGGTGTTGCTGTAGACTGTGTGTTGGGGGGGTGGTGGAGGTGGGGGATGGAACAAGCTAGGGTGTTGCTGTGGATGTGTGTTAGGGGGGTGGGGGTGGGGGATGGAACAAGCTAGGGTGTTGCTGTGGATAGGTGTGTAGAATAGAGGGGGGGGGGGGGGGGGGCAAGCTAGGGTGTTGCTGTAGACTGTGTGTTAGGGGGTGGAGGTGGGGGATGGAACAAGCTAGGGTGTTGCTGTGGATTGTGTATTGGGAGGGGGTGGGGGTGGGGATGGAACAAGCTAGGGTGTTGCTGTGGATTGTGTGTTAGGGGGGGTGGGGGTGGGGGATGGAACAAGCAAGGGTGTTGCTGTGGACTGTGTGTTAGGGGGGTGGAGGTGGGGGATGGAACAAGCTAGGGTGTTGCTGTAGACTGTGTGTTAGGGGGGGTGGAGGTGGGGGATGGAACAAGCTAGGGTGTTGCTGTGGATAGGTGTGTAGAATAGAGGGGGGGGGGAGGACAAGCTAGAGTGTTGCTGTAGACTGTGTGTTAGGGGGTGGAGGTGGGGGATGGAACAAGCTAGGGTGTTGCTGTAGACTGTGTGTTAGGGGGTGGAGGTGGGGGATGGAACAAGCTAGGGTGTTGCTGTAGACTGTGTGTTAGGGGGTGGAGGTGGGGGATGGAACAAGCTAGGGTGTTGCTGTGGTTTGTGTGTTAGGGGGTGGGGTGGGGGATGGAACAAGCTAGGGTGTTGCTGTAGACTGTGTGTTAGGGGGTGGAGGTGGGGGATGGAACAAGCTAGGGTGTTGCTGTGGATTGTGTGTTAGGGGGTGGGGGTGGGGATGGAACAAGCCAGGGTGTTGCTGTGGATTGTGTGTTAGGTGGGGTGGAGGTGGGGGATGGAACAAGCTAGGGTGTTGCTGTGGATTGTGTGTTAGGGGGGGTGGAGGTGGGGGATGGAACAAGCTAGGGTGCTGCTGTGGATTGTGTGTTAGGGGGGTGGAGGTGTGGGATGGAACAAGCAAGGGTGTTGCTGTGGACTGTGTGTTAGGGGGGGTGGAGGTGGGGAATGGAACAAAGCTAGGGTGTTGCTGTGGACTGTGTGTTAGGGGGGTGGGGATGGGGGATGGAACAAGCTAGGGTGTTGCTGTGGATTGTGTGTTAGGGGGGTGGGGGGTGGGGGATGGAACAAGCTAGGGTGTTGCTGTGGATTGTGTGTTAGAAGGGGGGTGGGGATGGGGGATGGAACAAGCTAGGGTGTTGCTGTGGATTGTGTGTTAGGGGGGTGGGGGTGGGGGATGGAACAAGCTAGGGTGTTGCTGTGGATTGTGTGTTAGGGGGGTGGGGGTGGGGGATGGAACAAGCTAGGGTGTTGCTGTGGATTGTGTGTTAGGGGGGTGGGGGGGATGGAACAAGCTAGGGTGTTGCTGTGGATTGTGTGTTAGGGGGGTGGGGGTGGGGGATGGAACAAGCTAGGGTGTTGCTGTGGATTGTGTGTTAGGGGGGTGGGGGTGGGGGATGGAAAAGCTAGGGTGTTGCTGTGGATTGTGTGTTTTGTGGGGGTGGGGGGTGGGGATGGAACAAGCGAGGGTGTTGCTGTGGACTGTGTGTTAGGGGGGTGGGGGTGGGGGATGGAACAAGCTAGGGGTGTTGCTGTGGATTGTGTGTTAGGGGGGTGGAGGTGGGGGATGGAACAAGCGAGGGTGTTGCTGTGGATTGTGTGTTAGGGGGGTGGAGGTGGGGGATGGAACAAGCTAGGGTGTTGCTGTGGATTGTGTGTTAGGGGGGTGGAGGTGGGGGATGGTACAAGCTAGGGTGTTGCTGTGGATTGTGTGTTAGGGGGGTGGGGGGTGGGGGATGGAACAAGCTAGGGTGTTGCTGTGGACTGTGTGTTAGGGGGGTGGAGGTGGGGGATGGAACAAGCTAGGGTGTTGCTGTGGATTGTGTGTTAAGGGGGGGGAGGTGGGGATGGAACAAGCGAGGGTGTTGCTGTGGACTGTGTGTTAGGGGGGTGGAGGTGGGGGATGGAACAAGCTAGGGTGTTGCTGTGGTTAGGTGTGTAGAATAGAGGGGGGGGGGGTTTGGACAAGCTAGGGGTGTTGCTGTGGATGTGTGTTAGGAGGGGGGTGGGGATGGGGGATGGAACAAGCTAGGGTATTGCTGTGGATTGTGTGTTAGGGGAGGGGGGTGGGGGATGGAATAAACTGGGGTGTTGCTGTGGACATGCGTGGAAGCTAGTGCCACTTAAATAGCACGGAAGATGAAACAGGAAATGAAGAGTTTGAGGATTCAGTGGGGAAAAAAATGTTTTCCCTTTGCAGACAGCTATCAAATCGTGCCTGTAGCTTCACAGTTCTGTTGTTCAGCAGCCAACTGGAAGGCCTACATTGCTGGTCAACAGGTCAGCCCTGTGGGGTTTTTTGCTCAGCACCAACATCCAACAGAGTCGTCATTAGGCCATACTCCATCTTGGAAAGAAACAAAAGTTGCAATTTGGGGTCAATCATTTGAAGGGGATTTTTTTCTTTTCGTGATCTTGCTGACAGAGACAGACAGACAGAGAAAACAGACAGACAGACAGACAGACAGACGGACAGACAGACGGGCAGACGGACAGACGGACAGACGGACAAAGACAGAGAGACGGACAGAGAGGACAGAGAGACAGACAGACAGGACAGACAGACAAAACAAACAGACAGACAGACAGACAGAGACAGAGAGACAGACAAAGAGACGGACAGAGAGACCAAGAGACAGATAGACAGACAGGACAGACAGACACAGACAGACAAGACAGACAAGACGGACAAGACAGACAGACAAGACGGACAAGACAGACAGGACAGAC
>CM031612.1:36878369-36883369 GCA_018398815.1 Conus ventricosus | reverse complement strand
GTGTCTCCGTTTATCAACGCCAGGCAAACTGAGAGATAATTTGCCCTGCACTAAAGCTGTGTCTCCGTTTATCAACGCCAGGCAAACTGAGAGATAATTTGCCCTGCACTAAAGCTGTGTCTCCGTTTATCAGCGCCAGGCAAACTGAGAGATAATTTGCCCTGCACTAAAGCTGTGTCTCCGTTTATCAGCGCCAGGCAAACTGAGAGATAATTTGCCCTGCACTAAAGCTGTGTCTCCGTTTATCAGCGCCAGGCAAACTGAGAGATAATTTGCCCTGCACTAAAGCTGTGTCTCCGTTTATCAGCGCCAGGCAAACTGAGAGATAATTTGCCCTGCACTAAAGCTGTGTCTCCGTTTATCAGCGCCAGGCAAACTGAGAGATAATTTGCCCTGCACTAAAGCTGTGTCTCCGTTTATCAGCGCCAGGCAAACTGAGAGATAATTTGCCCTGCACTAAAGCTGTGTCTCCGTTTATCAGCGCCAGGCAAACTGAGAGATAATTTGCCCTGCACTAAAGCTGTGTCTCCGTTTATCAGCGCCAGGCAAACTGAGAGATAATTTGCCCTGCACTAAAGCTGTGTCTCCGTTTATCAGCGCCAGGCAAACTGAGAGATAATTTGCCCTGCACTAAAGCTGTGTCTCCGTTTATCAGCGCCAGGCAAACTGAGAGATAATTTGCCCTGCACTAAAGCTGTGTCTCCGTTTATCAGCGCCAGGCAAACTGAGAGATAATTTGCCCTGCACTAAAGCTGTGTCTCCGTTTATCAGCGCCAGGCAAACTGAGAGATAATTTGCCCTGCACTAAAGCTGTGTCTCCGTTTATCAGCGCCAGGCAAACTGAGAGATAATTTGCCCTGCACTAAAGCTGTGTCTCCGTTTATCAGCGCCAGGCAAACTGAGAGATAATTTGCCCTGCACTAAAGCTGTGTCTCCGTTTATCAGCGCCAGGCAAACTGAGAGATAATTTGCCCTGCACTAAAGCTGTGTCTCCGTTTATCAGCGCCAGGCAAACTGAGAGATAATTTGCCCTGCACTAAAGCTGTGTCTCCGTTTATCAGCGCCAGGCAAACTGAGAGATAATTTGCCCTGCACGAACGAGGTGTCGGTGCCTGCTTCACAACAATTATTATGCTCTGTGTGTGTGTGTGTGTGTGTGTGTGTGTGTGTGTGTGTGTGTGTGTGTGTGTGTGTGTGTGTGTGTGCGTGCGTGCGTGCGTGCGTGCGTGCGTGCGCATGCGCGTGCGCGTTCACTCGGCTGTATTTTTTCCTTCCTGCATATTGCGGCTCATCCTAAGGGGCGTAACTGTTGGTGATGGTGCTGTTCTGTTTGTTTCTTTGTTTCTTTGTTTCTTTCTTCTCCGTCCTGTTCTTTTTTTTGTTTTGTTTTGAAGTCCGGCCTAAAGATGGCCCTGAAGGTCTACTACAACACACCGAGATCGATTGTTGTCGCCGTGGTATTGTGATTATGACAACACCGGCGATGACGGTGACGACAATAACGACAATGATCCAGATGACAGCGACGACGACGACGACGACGACGACGACGACGACGACGACGATCATAAACGGATGATTTCATCCCCTCGCACATGACTCAAAACAAACGTCGTATACCAAAGGCTATTGTGGTGGGGGTGGTTTGTTTGGTGTGTGCAGATCAAGGCGTTCTTGGACTTCCATAGTTACCAGCAGCTGTGGTTCCAGCCTTGGGGCTACACCAAAGACTCCACTGCGGATGTCGCCAATCAGGTCGGCACTGTTTGAGCACACACACATGGTGGACAGTTTACTCATGTCAGCGTCGCCCAGACCTGCCATTGTTGCAATAAGGACATTAAGAACATTAACAGCAACAAGAACAGGAAGAAGAACAACAGCCAGAGCAACAAAAACTACTACTAGTACTACTTTTACTGCTGCTGCTGCTGCCGCTGCCGCTGCCGCTGCGACTACTGCTTCTACAAACTACTACCACTATTACTCCTGTTGCTACTTAAACTACCTCTACAACTGCTATTCTTGCTGGTGCTGGTGCTTGTGGTGGTGGTGGTGGGGTGGTGCTACTACTACCACTAACTACTACTACTACTACTACTACTACTACTACTACTACTATCACAGCATGAACAAAGGAACAAGAACTTCTACTGCTACTGCTGCTATTATAACTACTGCTACTACTACTACTACCACTACTACTACTACAGCTGCTGCTTCTGCTACTGCTTTTTACTACTACTACTACTACTACTACTACTACTACTACTACTACTACTACTACTACTACTGCTGCTGCTGCTGCTGCTGCTGCTGCTGCTGGTGCGCGGAGTTACAGTTCTTGAGCAGACACTTCCATTGGCGACAATGTCTGTATGTGAGGCGATGCTGAATCCAGGCTGATGCTACTAACAGACGATCAGTTCCGAACGAAATCTCACCAATCTGACAGTCAACTTAACACAGTTACAGCAAGTGTGTTACAAGTTTGTTTGAGAAAATAAAAGTGACAAAATTAGAAGGTGGTATTCTGTCCCTATTGTTTTAAGAGACGGACTGGGTATTCCAAAATGTTGAAGTATATTTACAAGTGTTGAACTTGTCGTGGACACGGAAACTGTATGATGAAAAATTAAAAAATGAGAGATACATACGACTCTGTACACGGACGTACAGGTCATCGATAATTTTGGTCCAGCACGATTTGTAAAAAGTGTCAATACATTTTGGAAAGATACTTGGACTGCATATTCTGAATTCTGTAAACATGTGGATGTGAACAAAAGTGAAGAAATATTGATTTAGCCTATGTTCTTTAATGAAAGGTTATAAAAGAAAAAGCCAGTAGAGAATTCTTCTTTCAGAAATTGAAATGAAATCTTGTCGTTACAGATCTAATCGATAAGCACGGAAAGTTCTTAACTATGAATCAGTTATCATTAGGAAATCACAGTCTGGTATGCTTTAGAAATTTTGTATAATATACAACTTAACACACACACACACACACACACACACACACCACACACACACACACACACACACACACACACACACACGCCGGCGCGCCGCGCGCGCGCGCGCGCGCACATACACACACGCACATACACAGTCACACACACACACAGATGTACGCACACGCACACGCATGCACGCATACACGCATACACACACACGCACGCACGCACGCATGCACACACGCACACACGCACAGACACACACACGCGCGCGCGCACGCACACACACACACACACACACACACACCACACACACACACACACACCACACACACATCTGCGCAGCAGCGCGCGAGCGCGCTCACACACACACAAAAGACGCTCAAATGGCTATCATTTTCGTTCTGCTGTTGTGTATGTGGAAGACAAATAGGTACCATGAGAGCCATTGACATTGTAGCAGGAATGAGTGGTGCGTTGTGGCACCAAGCCTGGCTTTAGGCTGTGGCAGCACTGCAAGTTGTTCCTCACACCTGTGTCTGTATCTTCCCAGAGTGCCTCATCCCAGGTAGCCATTGACGCCTTCAAGACCTTTTTGGAACCAATTCCGCGCAGGGCCTATGGCGCAAATGGGACGTACGTTTATTCTGTTTGTCTGTCTGTCTGTTGTCTGTCTCTCTCTCTCTTCTCTCTCTCTCTCTCTCTCTCTTCTCTCTCTCTCTCTCTCTCTCTCTCTCTCTCTCTCTCTCTCTCTCTCTCTCTCTCTTCCCACACTTTTACGTCCATCTACCGTTCTATCTATTCACCTCTCTGTCTGTCTGTCTATGTATGTATGTATGTATGTTTTGTATGTATGTATGTATGTATGTATGTATGTATATTTGTGTCTGTCTACCTGCCTATTTGTCTGTTGGTCTGTCTGTTTGTATATTTGTTCTATTCACATACTGTCTGTCGGTTATAATGTACAAAGGGATTATTTGTTCAAATTGTAGTTAATTTAGAATATATATTTATTTCCATCTGCGGACCAGATGAATTATTTGAGTGCACATTTTTTTTCCGTTACAAATCAAGTTTTATTTTCCAATGTTTATATATTAGTTTATGTTAATTTGTTTTTCATAACTTATTTTCGTAGGTTTGTTTAGTTGCTGCTCACAAACAATACATTTTCTTGCCTATCCTCTATTTTAACGACATACCTGTGTAATGGTGATATATCTTTTATTCATCCATTTCATCTTATTAGTCGATTTCCTTGCCTATTTATTCGAAGTTGGTAAGATGCTTAAAGCACTATAATTATAATGTTAATATATTCAAAAGCATACCGTTCCTCCTCCCCTACCACCGCACTACACACACACACACACACACACGCACGCACGCACGCACGCACGCACGCACGCACGCACGCACGTACGCACGCACGCACACACACACACACACACACACACACACACACACCCCACACACACAGCCACACACACACACACACATGCATGCACTTAAAAGATGTTTCATTTTTACATCGAGAAACTATTTCAAATTTATTTAATTCATTAATGGATCGAGTGTTTAAATCAATATTCAATTATTAATCAAACCGTCAATCGACCAGTCAACTGATGATTTGTTATTCAGAATTTTTTTGGTAATAGAGAATCCAATGAGAAGAATTTGAAAACAGAGTTTTTCTTGCCTGAAGAAGACATAAGAGGTCGAAACGCGTTGTTTTTTGTCTTGTGATTTGTTTGTACATGTTTGGCGAATACAGTACTTAAACTATTTAAGATTTGTTTAGATTTCCGCCTGCAGTCGCATCACTTTGCAGAAAACAGAGTAGTCAACATTGATATAGACATTGTTGGTAAAGGGTTAATGACGGCGAGAGAAGCGGACTACAACAGAGGTACAGCTGTTTTTGCCTGCATGTGTTGTCTCAGACCAGAAGTATGGCAGCAGCATCGACTGGACCTACGGCACCACGGGCATCGTGTACAGCGCCGAGGTGCAGCTGAGAGACAAAGGGCTGAA
>CM031612.1:36870869-36873369 GCA_018398815.1 Conus ventricosus | reverse complement strand
CAAATGGTGGCACACCTAAACAGGCCGGTCGACAAATCAAGCATATGAAATGAGAATGATTCCGAAGAGGAATATGTCACAGGTTACTGATGACAAATATAATTTGAAAGCAGGTGAGATGAACTAAAATTAATGTTTAATTTTTGTGGACAAGGAAAGGACAATGACAGACAGTTTGGGCATGATTCTCAGTATTGGCTGGCCTCTCAGAACACAGCAACAGCATCCTCTTCAGGTTACAGTTTGGGCATGATTCTCAGTATTGGCTGGCCTCTCAGAACACAGCAACAGCATCCTCTTCAGGTTACAGTTTGGGCATGATTCTCAGTATTGGCTGGCCTCTCAGAACACAGCAACAGCATCCTCTTCAGGTTAAATGGGAACATTGTCTATGATAAAACTGGAACATTGAGCTTATGCTATTTGGAGAAAAATGCTAAAACCGATAAATGGTTACATTTTGATGTATTACTAAGAACGTTCTTTCCATGTAAATGCATGTTAAATAAAACTAAGCCCGAAACCCAAACTAATGTTTATCAATAAATGAACAAGTTGTACATAAAATAAAAAATGGCATTCGCTGAACATGTGAAGCCTTATCTTCGCTGGAAAATGGTCCCCACATATGAACAAGAAACAGAACTTAAGTAAGGAATGCCAGTCTCTCATAGACAGTTACAGGGTGTCTGTCTTGGGACACTGTGCCTTAAATCATCTAACATCTGTACTTACATACATGTCGCTCTTGTCTTGGATAAATATTGTTTGAGCTTACTTGATTTTAACAGTTCGGCGGTGATTATTTCGGGCACAGTTGAAGGAGTTTCTTGTCAGTTTGTGAGTTCCTTTCCTCCTGCCCCAGGGCTGTAGCATGGCTTTGGACCTTTCTGGGCTAGAACTCAGGAAAGGGAATGGACATGGTCGACAGTTGAACTATTCCGAAACTATTTCAGTAAGTTGCCCAGCGGCGTAGGCTGCTCCGAATTCAAACAAGAAGTAGGAAGAAACTCTAGGGAGAGCTTTAAGAGCAGAAGGTCTTCAGAGAAGAACTCCCCTCCCCCTCAGACAAGTGTTTTGGCATTGAACTCCTTATATTCTAAGGGGGCCGAGCCACATCCAGGTCATGACTCCTAGATGCCCTTCTACTGCCATTATTTTGATTTGTTTTACTTCGCTGGCGATGACAAAAATGGAAATCAAGGCGGTGTACGAGAGGTCTTGATCAGTTTCTCTCCGCTTCCATAGCGATCGAGTCATCTGCCATCGGACCTGTTTGGACCAATACTAAACCTCTTCTCTCCCCTGTACTTCAACCACCTATCATCTCCGTCTCCTTTCCCTCTCCAAGCCACCTCTAGACTGACTTGCCGGGCGATTGCTTAATCGTGTTGAAAGAGAATGTGACGACTGGAAGTGTACCGAGGTCTTCCTGTCGGCCATCAGTATTGAAGTATTTCACAAACCATCTGTCCTGTTCTCCGGACACGTAAATGTGCCATCGAAACATGACCCCCCCCCCCCCCCCCCCCCACACACACACACACACACACGCCAACCCCCTTCCTCCATATACTTTACTATGTTTACCCTTCTCCCGCTATCCCGTCCCCCTCCCCCACACCACCCCTATTTACTCCTCTCTCCCTGATAAATCAATTGTCAATCCCCCTCATCCTCTTTTTGGTTTTTGCGCATCATAGCGGAAAGTGCCATTCCCAGCGCACTTGTCAAGGTCGTTGATGTGGGGGGGGGGGGGGGAGTAGTGGTGGTGGTGGTGGGGGGGATTAGGGAAGAGGGTGGTGGCAAAAGGGATGGGCTTGGGAGGGGGTCAGCTGTTCGAAAGTATTCAATGGACTGTAAGTAGTACAGCATTAGGATCCGATAGGACTGATGTCTAGATTGTCTGATAATGAATGTAGGTGTTTCTGGAATGACAGTAGGATGCTCCGCGAGTCAAGGCCGCTGTCACGAAACGGTCTATCAGACACGGACAGGCTGACGCGAGTTGCAAGCCGATCAGTCCATAGCAGCCCTTTTTGAATAGAGAGCCCCACTTGTCGGAGCGAGCAGTTGAAACAGGTCTGGTTTGTCCATAGCAGGCCTGTTTGAATAGAGAGCCCCCACTTATCGGAGCGAGCCGTTGAAACAGATCTGGTTTGTCCATAGCAGGCTCATCTGTCCATTGAAAATAAACGAAATTGTCAAAAGAGCCTGATCTGTCCAAGCTTTTATTCCTCTGTCTCTCGGCCTCTTTCTCTTTGCATTTATGTCTTAAGAATAATTATCATCATTATTATATTATTATATTATCATTAATATTGTGATTGCTGTTATTGTTATGACCGTTATTATTATTATTATTACAGTAGTTGTTGCTCTTGTTATTATTGTTATTACATTATTATTATTATTTCATCATTATCATTATTACTACTGTTTCAGTCGCTCTTTATATACATCTCTCTCTCTCTCTCTCTCTCTCTCTCTCCTCTCTCTC
>CM031612.1:36850869-36853369 GCA_018398815.1 Conus ventricosus | reverse complement strand
CGCGCGCGCGCGCGTGTGTGTGTGTGTGTGTGTGTGTGTGTGTGTGTGAGAGAGAGAGAGAGAGAGAGAGAGAGAGAGAGAGAGAGAGAGAGGAGAGAGAGAGAGAGAGAGAGAGAGTCAAAAATCATAACTTTATTTTGTTGAGGTTTACCCGCTCAAAAAGGTTTGCATGTACCAACAATGTACTATGGGAAAATTACCTGAACAAGCATGGTTGTTTATAACAGTTCTGTGGGACAAACTCTTGTCCAACTCTGCAGAGTTCTGAACAAGAGAGTACAAAACAGAGTTTGATGGCAAATGTTTCGTGATATAATGGACAGATGAGACTGCAGTCATTAAATTCCCTATAACGATGAAAATGACCACAATTTCTTTTTTTTTTAATCAACAACCGCTTTAAATGTCTATTGAAGTACACAGACAAGTAATATGGAATGTAATTCATAGGGGTGAACGTAGAGTAAATGCTAAATCTAACACTTTACCGAACAGTGCCCATTTGTCATTTACAGTCTTTTGATCTCTGTCGAAATTCACCATTAAAATCACCTATATTCTCAACACGCTGATTCTCCAATACAAAGCCAGTCCTACACTGATAAAGATTTACTTTTACATGTCATTCCTGTGTTCCTTCCCCCAGGCATCAAGCACAATATACTGTACGCTTTACGAGAGAGCCTATCTGATTCCATTTGAATTAACTTCAACCAATAACGAATAGAGTGAACTATGGACACTAAATGTACTGGATACCTGTTTGTCTCACATACACACTTCATTGCTGGGCGTCCGCAAAGAATGCTCCTGAAAATGTCTTCAATGCCAGCAGATCGATCTTTTCTTGCAGAGCCGCCATCAGTTTCAAAAGCAGCACTGTTGATAGCCCACCGTTCAGCTCTTACTGAATCTGAGAATCGATCCATTTTGGAATTAATGACAAGAAATCATTATTTAACACAGTTACACAGTTCATTTGTTCAATATGCACAACAAGGCGTGTTTACCTCTACCCACAAGATTTCTACAAGCTAACACAGAAACTTAAACATGCTGCTCAAATACATACTCAATTATGTATAAGCATTCACCATAGGCGTAACACTTCCATCATAAATCTCTTTCCCTTGCAGCAAGATATCCTCCCTTTCTGTAATATTACTTTTTGACATTTTTACCCTCAACTGGAATGAAGCAGAGGCTCTTTTCATGTGATTCGTCTGTGTCTCAAGCCAGTTATTGTTTCAGATATCAATGCCACATCATCAGCTAAAGGAAGAATGAGTATCTCTAAGACATTTACAAACTGTGCACCGTGTTTTCCTAACTTAATAACTGTTAATGTCAACTCATCGATCAAAATAGAAAACAAAGGGATCACAATCATCTACTTGCTTACCTGCTGATGTACAGTTTATGGTCTCTGAGGGGTCCACTGCATCGTGCTCTGACCTTCACAGACTTTCACATGCTGATAATACATTTATGCAGCTTAGCAGTAAGTCCCATTTTTAAACAACATAGGCTAGCATATGCTTCTGTTGATAGAACCAAATCTTTTTCTTTCAAAATCTACAAAAGCTCCATGTAATTTACGACTCGAACAAAAAGGTTTTTCGATACATGACTTCAAAGTAAACATATGATCTATTGTTGAATGATTTATTTTTCATCCGGCTTCATATTCTTCAATAACATTATTTTTCTTTTCCCATTCCGGTAGTCTCCTAATAATAATTCCACTGTATGATTTATTACGTACATTATACAAATACATTCCTCGACTATTGTTCTGATTATTGGCATCACTCTTCTTATTAGACAAGGGAAAAAATGGTTGATTTGGATAAACTTTCCGGAAAATACCTCTCTATCAAATAATGCATTAAACTCTTGTCAAAAACCAATAATCAGGCAAAATTTGCATGCATTTTAATCGTCTATCCGATGATTCCGTCTTGTCTAGCAGCTGAAATAAGGTGATCTAGATTACAGCCTTCACTGTCATCGTTAATATTATTTTCGTCATTTCCTCTCAGTGTCACAACGTTATCAACATTGTTATATCTTGCAAGCGGAACTTTGAAGCGCTGAAACCTATTCTTCACATGATATAATTCGAAGGCTCTTTCTTTTTTTACTTTGAATCTTGAGAACTGAGTAAGAAAATCTGTCTGACAGTTTATTGATGCGATTATTACTTTTTTAACTAACGCTTTATTGAATAGGCTTCGTTTCCTCTTTAAAGGATATTCATAGCCGCGCCTAGATGCGATTATTATTTTTTAACTAACGCTTTATTGAATAGGCTTTGTTTCCTCTTTAAAAGATATTCATAGCCGCGCCTAGCACTACAGAGGTGATGGTGATGGTGATTGTGGTAATGGTGGATGGCAAAGAAAAACCTCCAAAAGTAGCATTTCCATCTAAGAAGAAAGCTGACCTAAAATTGAGATGCAACACAATTTTCCAGGGTTTGAAAACAGTTATTAATGAA
>CM031612.1:36838369-36843369 GCA_018398815.1 Conus ventricosus | reverse complement strand
ACTCCAAACATTTCAGGCAGCAACATCATCAACAATGAACACAGCATCACCGACAATGGGAAATAACCCTGTAAGCTGAAGCCATCCGCCCACAATTGAAGATTGCTCTCCCTTTTCCCTGTCAGTCCCTTCCAGCCGTTTTTTCCCTGGGTATTTTGTCTGTTGTGCGCTTAGTGACCTGTTCATACTGACAATGGAAGATAACTTACCTATGAACTACTCTGTGGAATTTCATGACGAGATACTCTAGTGTTTTGGAATTATCATGCGGACAGACAGACGGACAGGCAAACAGACAAGAAAGACCCAGAACGTTGCTTTTGGCGTCAGGAAATTCACCTTGTCACATTTACCAGCTCTGCAGCAGTAAACTGATTGTTGATACGAAATGGAGAGGAAAAAAACACACAAAAGAATGAGCTTTGTTTTTCTAATTCACATCTTTTCTATATGAATACAGTCCAGAATTTTTTTTTTTTGTTGTTGTCTTTCCTGCAGCACACACACACGCACGCACGCACGCACGCACGCACGCACGCACGCACGCACGCACGCACGCACGCACGCACGCACGCACGCACGCACACACACACACACACACACACACACACACACACACACACACACACACACCTAACTCCTCTTACTGTCATCACCTAGTCAGCTGAAAGAGCCTTGGGAACAACGCAGACCTCTGCCAAAGTAAGACGGGTTCTGAATCCATCCTTTGACTCTGACCATGTGAGAAAATAACTCCATTTACGACAAAAAGAAATCATTTTTGATAAGGATTGAGAAATTTTTTCCTATGTATTTTTAATGCGACATGGAAAATAAAGAAACGCTCACATTATAAATCACTAGAAACTTTGATTTTTCACAAAAATACATTACTAATCAGACAGTTATCAGTTTGTACCAGTACCTTCGCGGTTTTCCTCTTCAGTAGAATTTTGTTTAATAGTCTGATTAAACCGATCCGGGATCTACCGTCCATCTGCATCCGTATCACAGATCCGCACACACACACACACACACACACACACACACACACACACACACACACACACACACACAATCAGTGAACTCGTCTTTGGGTCACACGTTCCATCTGCTCATCACCTATCGTTCATATTGGGGATGGGGATGCATGATCGAATGTGCCATAATTTTGCTGAACGCATCTTGGATCCGCAGTCCGATCCAATCCACATCACGCATTCTCCCAACTGTAGCAAGTCCATTTTTAGGCGACAATCTGTCTTTCTACCAAGCGTGATAAAAATGGGTTCAGTAGGGTTTTTTTTTTTTTGCGTGCTGTTGCAGGGAGACAAAATTCTCATGAACTCAGGTCCAGTGGGTTTAGGTGTTCTCTTAGAATGTTGTCCGATCCTGGAGGTTACCTCCCTTTACAATCATACTGCCTCTTCAACTTCCTCTTCCAAAATTGGCGCATCTCCTATTTTTTTCTGTGAGTGCTGGCGCGATAGTCTTGTCTGCTGATGTCAGGTCTGAAGGTGGTTTTCGTTTTATTGTAGAAAGCCTCACAGTACCCGTCCATTGTTTGACGACACCCGTTTCTTCAGCGAGTACGTTGCTTTTCTGTCTTCTATGATCAACTCACTGGGGCTGGACGACATTCCAGCAAAGCACGTGACACACGCTGGGCCCGATCTCATTACAGTATTGACAACAGTCTGCCAGAATATCTGACTGCCTAGAAAGAGGCCAAAATAATATGCCCAGTCCCTAATGATGCCACTCCCACAGAAAGCAACTCTTGAACCGTGCCAGACTTACAGAACCACTGGTCTAATTAGTCTTCCCGGTAAAGCGGTGCTAAAAGTTCTGAGCAGGCTCAAGGGGAAGCCAGAAGAAATCCTCGTAGAACAACAAGTAGGATTCAGCCCAACAAGGCGTATGACAGAACAGATCTTCAACATTTTGACTCCTACTAGAAAAGCACCAACAATACCAGCGCGGTCTGTATTTATCAATTAATTTGATAATTTCAGATACTTCAAGAAAGCGTTTGACCATGTCTGGTACGAGGGCTCGTGGTAAGTGCTGAAGAACTTCAAACCTGACACCAACTTCACTGAGGTTATCAAGGCACTAAATGCAGATTCAACCAGCGCTGTTCTCCTGAAAAACAGCTACGGATTTCTTTTTTTAAAGACTACAGCTGACGGCTGGAGTTGGACACGAATGTCTCCCCTTCCCAGGTCTTTTAAACCACCACCTACACAACATAATCTAGGAGAGGTTTCATAACTTCTAGACATCCATGTCCATCGGAGGCCGGCAGCTTTGCGGTCTGTGATTTGCAGATGGCGTCAGCCTCATGGCAGGCAACGGAACAGAACTTCAAGATCAAGGTCACCAGACCGGAGAAACCAGCAGGCGCGCATGGAATGGAAGTTTGCTCGGGGGGAAAAAAACACACGTTAAAATCAAGGTGAACAGCTGCATTCAACGAACAACGTCCACATTTCCGAAAGGACAGAGATTAGAAGAAGTGGACAGTTTCAAATATACTAGGTCCGCAGTCGCCACAGACGACAGTTCCACATGCACACATTGAAAAAAAAAAAAAACGTTCAAAACAAGACACAGTGTGGGGCCATGTCCGCCATAATGAGACTCACGGTGATCTGGAAGAACAGATCTATTAGTTTTCCAGTTAAGCTGAAACTCTACAAGTTCTTGTACGGATGCGAGACTTGGATATTTACAGCCGATCTGAAAAGAAGACTCAGGGCATTTGAACACAAGTATAAGTGTACTTTGCGCATCCTGCACACAGAGCACAAGGCGAACAAATACTTCAGGCCGCATACATTCTATATGGTGGCAAGCAAGGACGCCTCCTTGCAACAGTCAAACGTCGGAAATTTGTCTGGTACGGCCATGTCTTGCGTCAAGATTCTTCGTCCTACAGGATTCTCCAGGCCACTGCAGAGGGCAAACGCGCAGAGGTAGACAGAAGGAATCCTAGATGGATAACAGCAGCGAATAAACTGAAAACAGCTGGGAGTCAGACAGAGGAAATTGTGGCTGGGCAGCTGGACAACATCAGGGAATGGAAGGAACACAGTACAGAGACAGACGGGGGGAATTGTGGCAGGACAACATCAGGGAATGAACAGAACACAGCGCAGGCACAGACAGAGGAAATTCTGGATGGAATAGACTGACCACAGCATGGCCGACCTGTCACATGTGACTGAGGACAGACAGCGATGGCGCCTCCTGACTGCCAGGCCCTCCACCATGGCACCAGAACGGACGACTCCCACCACAAGGGGACGTTGTTGTTGCTGTTGATGTTGTTGTTGTTGTTGTTGTTGTTGTTGTTGATGATGATGATGATGATGATGATGATGATGATGATGCTGATGATGTTGTTGTTGTTTTGTTGTTGTTGTTGTTGTTGTTGTTGTTGTTGTTGTTGTTGTTGATGATGATGATGATGATGATGATGATGATGATGATGATGATATATGATGATGATGATGTTGTTGTTGTTGTTGTTGTTGTTGTTGATGATGATGATGATGATGATGATGATCATGATCATGATAAAGATAATGAAGATGATGCCGAGAGACAAACAAACAAACGAAAGCGAAAGCGGGTGAAAACAGTAGAACCTCCTTTATGGGTGGATACAACTGAACGTGATAGTCTTGATGGTTGAAGATCTGCGTGTGCTCTTGTTAACAGAGCGTCTTTCCTGTCAAACATTCTATGGTTTGAACTTCAGATCAACTGAAAACCCCGTCCCAAGGGTCAGCTGTCTTCATGAACATATTTCAAACAATAGCACCATGCCCTAAACATCGTACCTGCCTTCAGGTTTAGTTTGTATGAACAGAGGAGTAATTTCGGAAGATAACTGAATATGTGCAGCATTTCCGTTTCCCTTATTTCACTCATATCTTTCACTGATTGAAAAGCGGTGGTCCCATTTAATACCAGCCTTAAGACATTACCATTTAACATCTCATAAAAATAAAAAAAACATTTGAATTCTGTTAAATGTCACGAATGAATCCCAGCAACAAACACATGTCAGGAATGAATCCAATCAACGCACACAGCTGGACATGACATACTGTATGAGGTCATTCTCCATCAACGAACACAGCTGGACATGACATACTGTATGAGGTCATTCTCCATCAACGAACACAGCTGGACATGACATATTGTATGAGGTCATTCTCCATCAACGCACACAGCTGGACATGACATACTATATGAGGTCATTCTCCATCAACGAACACAGCTGGACATGACATACTGTATGAGGTCATTCTCCATCAACGCACACAGCTGGACATGACATACTGTATGAGGTCATTCTCCATCAACGAACACAGCTGGACATGACACATTGTATGGGGTCATTCTCCAGGCAACATGATGCAGATGAGAACAGACACAAACATGGAGGGTCCACTCAACAGCCTGTTTTTTGGTTCGCTTGCTGTTGTTCCCGTCTTTGTTTGAAGTGGCTGACATAGCATGACCATGCAGAGGGAAGGCAGATTTCACCACCACAGTGTTCACCAAGCCTTCCTGTGGTACAGTCTGACAGATATCATGGCCAACGACTCCTGTCATTGATGGATACTGATATGGTCACCACACAATACTTGGATCAGGAGAAAACCGCCATGAGAGTTTGTAGGAAGTCTGTTGAATCTCCTAACAGCACCAAAAGATGTGTCCACACCCTTGCAACACCCGAACTTCATCAACATGTTAAACACGCGGTGAACCACCTGGAAAGCGCTGATGACGTGTACAAAGTTTGGTCGTTCGTCCGTTCCAGTCTGATGTGGGAAGCCTGGCCTCAACGGAAAGAGTCTGTGGAACATTCAGGCCAACATCTATCCGGTTTTTTTTTTTTTTTGATCCAATCACACACTTGCTCCACTTTCAGTCCCGTTAAGATTCACGCTCTTCCTGCAGTCTGGAGGCTGGTCGGGCTC
>CM031612.1:36828369-36833369 GCA_018398815.1 Conus ventricosus | reverse complement strand
GGCTTTTTCATGAGCTGAAGAAAAGCCGGTGTTCGGAAGAAAATATCAAATTTGACTGTCATTGATGTATTTTTGTGTGATATTCATATTGTTACGTCTCATAGTTCTAATAGTCAAGATCAACACCACACACACACACACACACACACACACACACACACACACACACACACACACACACACGCACACACACGCATTGTGGCTTAGTCATTTCCCTATCAATCCATATTTGTAACAGATAAAAGTTGAGACTGTTGCTCACTGGCTTCTGTAAATCTGCAATGGCCATCTTGTTCATGTCAGGAGCGGCATGATAGTTTTCTCGGCAAGAGTTAAGATGGACTTCGGTTCATCGTACCACGCATCACTGGGGAGGGAAGTCCATGCTGGGTCATCAGGACATTTGGACGAATCACACAAGACTCCAAGGTCTACATCTGCATTGTTCGCATGGAGATGAATACGAAACTGGGGTGATCATCGAATTTCGTTCTGGAACTTCGGGTGAAAACAAAACAGTCACAATCAGAGTTTGCAGGTTCTGAAAATAGTTTCAAACAGTATTTCAAGGTACGTTACAGCCGACGGTTAAAGAGGGATGGTTCTCCTGCTTCTAGCAGACGGGAGTACTGCGGAATGCAGCTAGACAGAGTCGAAGCCTTTGATGATGGAATGGATCCAGAATTTTCAGAAAAAAAGGCAGAAGCGCTCCAAGGGCATCGCAGAACTAGTGCTGCTGCATGCAGAAAACTTGAATGTGAGGTGACGATGAACACTTCCTGTCATGCATCGGCCGCCTTGCCATAAGATGTCTTTTTCCATTTTCTGATATATTTTACGATGATGTAAAGATATTTGAAATTGTATGTTTCTGTCAAAAGACACCAATAGCGCTGTGTGCACGTGCGATGTCGCGATGAGTGCTCACAGGGCACGCACCTCGATTCAGGACTTGTAACTTCCCCGAAGCTGGAGTATGGCTGCCTTAATGGCGGGATAGAAAAACGCTCATACACACAATTCTCCACTCCCTTTGTTGGATAGATGGGATTAATCCTTGCCTGTCTATACAGGGAGTGTCCGCAGGAGTATCAGACTGAGTACGCGGAAAAAAAGAGAAAGGACTTGCAAGGTTGAGCAACGGACATATAAGGAGAGGGAAAAGACGTTCCTGCCGTGGGTTTGCGTGTGTAGAGGAAATTTACTTCCGGTTCTCAAACATTAACCTTCTCGCTGTGTCTCTTTCTAGGTAACTCTTGGTCTCTTTCTAGGTCTCTCTCTCTCTCTCTCTCTCTCTCTCTCTCTCTCTCTCTCTCTCTCTCTCTCTCTCTCTCTCTCTCATTCTCTGTCTCTCTGACGAACAGGAAGTACACCGTCCGGCAGTATTTTACCTTTATGCTTGTTCTGTATTTGTTTCGTTTATTTTTGTTTTTGTTTTAATTTTTAAAAATTCGACCCGCTTCAGCAAGACGGACGATATACTCCATACCACGAGCTTCATGACCGGAAGTGAGGTTCCCCGACGCCTGTCGACACGGGCTGTCCACAAGTTCATGAAAGACGAAGCCAGCCTGCCACAGCTGGCTCTCCCCTCCACTACGGCCCTTGGCTGGGGGCAGATAATCTGAGAGAGCTCACAGTGGATGCTGTCCCCTGTCCACCCTCTGTCTTCGTCAGAGACATGGGAGACAGTAGATATCTCCCACTCCTCTGGTCTTCGTTCAGCTGGACTGCGGGTAGAGTAAATGATGTAGTCACTTTGGGGCTCAAGAGAAATCGAGACTGGCATTGAGTAAAACAATTGTCGCCCTTTGCCTTTCTTTTTAAAATGCACCAAACTCAGCCTGTCAAAATTCATTTAAAATCTATCAGAAGGTTTCAAGACTTACTCAGATGTCTGTTGCCGACCCCATCCTCTGCCAAGCTCAGTTTTATTGAAAATCAGGGGCCTGCAGAAAGGTGTGCTCGTTTTGCAGACCCGTTATTTCCTTTTGGGAACAGTTGCTTCCCTTGACAACCCCGCTGCTTTTGGAGAGTGGGGACGCCTGACCGGAGGGAGGCCTGCTGGGGCAACCCCGGGGTGTGGAGGTCTAGTTGACCATGGAGGGAGGCCTGCTGGGGCAACCCCGGGGTGTGGAGGTCTAGCTGACCATGGAGAGAGGCCTGCTGGGGCAACCCCGGGGTGTGGAGGTCTAGTTGACCATGGAGGGAGGCCTGCTGGGGCAACCCCGGGGTGTGGAGGTCTAGCTGACCACGGAGGTGAGGCCTGCTGGGGCAACCCCGGGGTGTGGAGGTCTAGCTGACCACGGAGGTGAGGCCTGCTGGGGCAACCCCGGGGTGTGGAGGTCTACCTGACCACGGAGGTGAGGCCTGCTGGGGCAACCCCGGGGTGTGGAGGTCTACCTGACCACGGAGGTGAGGCCTGCTGGGGCAACCCCGGGGTGTGGAGGTCTAGCTGACCACGGAGGTGAGGCCTGCTGGGGCAACCCCGGGGTGTGGAGGTCTAGCTGACCACGGAGGTGAGGCCTGCTGGGGCAACCCCGGGGTGTGGAGGTCTAGTTGACCATGGAGGGAGGCCTGCTGGGGCAACCCTGGGGTGTGGAGGTCTAGTTGACCATGGAGGTGAGGCCTGCTGGGGCAACCCCGGGGTGTGGAGGTCTAGTTGACCATGGAGGTGAGGCCTGCTGGGGCAACCCCGGGGTGTGGAGGTCTAGCTGACCACGGAGGTGAGGCCTGCTGGGGCAACCCCGGGGTGTGGAGGTCTAGTTGACCATGGAGGTGAGGCCTGCTGGGGCAACCCCGGGGTGTGGAGGTCTAGTTGACCATGGAGGTGAGGCCTGCTGGGGCAACCCCGGGGTGTGGAGGTCTAGCTGACCATGGAGGTGAGGCCTGCTGGGGCAACCCCGGGGTGTGGTCTAGTTGACCACGGAGGTGCCTGACTGCGCATGCATGCGCGTGTGTGTGTATGTGTGTGTGCGTGTGTGTGTGTGTGTGTGTGTGTGTGTGTGTGTGTGTGTGTGTGTGTGTGTGTGTGTGTTGTGTGTGTGTGTGTGTGTGTGTGTGTGTGTGCGTGTGTGTGTGTGTGTGTGTGTGTGTGTGTGTGTGTGTGTGTGTGTTTGTTGTGTGTGTGTGTGTGTGTGTGTGTGTGTGTGTGTGTGTGTGTGTGTGTGCGCGCGTGCGTGCGTGCGCGCGCGCGCGCGCGTGTGTGTGTGTGTGTGTGTGTGTGTGTGTGTGTGTGTGTGTGTGTGTGCGCGCGCGCGCGACATTCAAAGCTGTGGGCGGCGTGTGTTGGGTCACACAGCCGTTTGTTGCTTGTAATCAGTCTGCGCATTATGACGCGGGATTCGAACACATCTCTTGATTTTTGTTCACCGTCTGAGTACTCTCTTTGGAGAGTGATTATCTCTAGAAAACATTAACATGTGTACGTGAGTATAAAAACGTATTTGTTGCTTTGGGCCTGGGTAAAGTCATTTGCCCATGTATCTAATTGAATACTTCTTTGGCAGAACGATTTCCGTGTGGCACTCTCTTGCATCCTAAAATGTTCAGCACCCGACGATGCTTGACGAGATTATATTCATGGATTCCCTTTCGTGTTATGGATTGATTGTTTGTATATGCTGGACTGGCGGCCGATAGATTTTAGTAAATGTAAATTACTACTACATTTTCTTCAACTGTTGCGCTGCCAAATGTGGTGTCCATTAGTGTCTTAAGGCGTGTGAGACATAGTTGACAATGTGTTTTTCTATCTGTCACAATCTTTCTGACAGATCGCCCTCTTCCTGCATGCACGCACAAACTCAGACTGTTCGTGACCCTTACATGAGAATTTACTTGTATGTCATCATTAGCATTTCATCAATGATAGCACCATGCAAGGTTTGTTCATGTTGCTCCCTTTGTTTGCCCATGCTGTCCATAGTGCAGGGCAAGCAGAACTTTTATTCAATAAAAAGAAATGAATGAGAATTTCAGGCCGAATTTTTTCAATAATATCAGTAATTCAGTTTTGTGTGACGCATCCACGGACATAAACTGGTTCACGTGCGGTCGATAGACTTGACACTGTGAGGTACTGAAGTCGGGGGTTGACGAGTTCTCGTAGGCCTGCACCCAAACAAAGCGTCACAGAAATATCTTCTTCGGTTTCTGGATGTAGCCATCGTTCTGCCGAGTGAATCATGTGTCCTAAAAGACAGGTTAAAAGGAAGAAAGGAAAAAAAAAAAACCCAGGTAATAGAATTGTGAATTATGAGACGCTTTAAACATTTTGACATGGATGCCGTTCATCTTGATTTATCATACTGGCCATTATCGTTGGCCAGACAGAGCATTTGATTTTCGGATTGCTTCTTTTACCGGCATAGATAACAAACGTATCCTTCTTCTCGCAAGAACTTCTTAAAGTTACAAACCATGATGATTTTTCTAAACAGAGAAACATCAATACATCCCTAAAGCCAAGATAGATGTAAATACTAGATATAAACACTGCAAGAATTTAATATGTAATAATGGTGACCCTAGAACTATAAGAAATTTCATCGACAAACTAACAAACAAAGAATTTCCAACCACAAATATATGTGTGAAAGACACGTCCTCTGACGTCATAAACAATTATTTTACGAATATGACAAAACAAACAAAGAAACAACAAATGTTGCGTGGAAACCGCACAACGAACAATGTTTAAACTAATCACTATAGATATAGAAATATTAATTGCAAAGTGTCGTTTCCTTTCCCGTCATTAACAGAAATGTACACAGCGCTCTAATCAAATAAAAAGATCCGCAAAATGAGACAGGAATATAATCATTACATCTGCACCTGTGATATCTAATACTCCCACTCATGCGTACACACTTTGCATTGGCAAACATTATGTAAAAGAATGTATAAAGCAGTTAAACGTGATTCCATTGTTCGAAGAAGCTAATCTACGACTATTTCCAGCAACAAGCCAGTATCAATGAAAGACTCTTGGATTC
>CM031612.1:36783369-36823369 GCA_018398815.1 Conus ventricosus | reverse complement strand
GTCTATGTAGACTTACTAGAGGTTTCATAATATTATTGCTTGCGGAATCCCAAACAGTTGAAACATAATTTATGTAAGATTCTATGTAAGCACAGAAGAACATTTTTCGACTGTGTAGATTCAAGAATTGTTTCACTTTAGAGAGTTGATAGATCTTTTTAGAAATAATGTTACATATCCTTGTAATATGATCTGACCATGACAAATTATTATCAATGACAACTCCAAGAACTTTATGGCTATTAGTTTCTTCAATCTTTTTGTCATTTAAGTAAAGAACAGATAAATTATCAGAAGATTTTGACGTTTTTGTCGAGTTGTTATACGCATGAATTTCGTTTTTTGTGGATGTGGACACATGTGATTTAGTTCAGACCAGTCGGCTAAGTGGTTAATATTTTCCTGAAGAGCTGTTGAGACCTCAACGACATTGGTGCTACTGATGTGTAAGGTTGTGTCGTCAGCAAATAACTCGCATTCTGCAGTAAGAACTAAAGGTAAGTCGTTAATGTAAATGAAAATAATAAAGGACCTAGGACAGAACCTTGTGGAACACCGTAATCAACAGGCAATGCAGAAGATGTTTTTCCACTAAACGTTACTGATTGTTTTCTACCAGATAGGAAAGATGACATGATTCTAATGAATCAGTAGACAAACGATAGATCTTAAGTTTTTTTAGAAGGAGTGCATGGTCAAGTACATCAAAGGCTTTAGTGAAATCAACAAAGAGAGCACCAGTGATTTTGTCATTGTTGATATTAGTCAACCATTTGTCTACTAAGGATGTCAGTGCAGTATGGCATGAGAAGTTTGCTCTGAAACCTGATTGGTTCGGATGGAAAAGATTGTAAAAATTGAAATGATGGAGAATAGAATTTTAATGTGATTTTCTAAGGGTTTAGACAAGACAGGTAATAGAGAAATAGGCCTGTAATTAGAAGGCTCTGAATGGTCTCCTGATTTATATAAGGGAATAATTTTTGCAACTTTAAATGCCTTTGGAATTTTATTTTTTGAGATGCACAAGTTGTAGATGTACGTAAGGGTTTCAGAAATAACTGGTGCTGAGATTTTAAGAATTTTACTATCAATACCATCCAGTCCTCGTGAACATGTTTGCTTTAAATGAGTGAGTGCATTGTATACTTCATGCACTGCCATTAAAGGTACGTTTAAATCAGAGGAAATGTCTTTTGAGTTACAGAATTCACGACAGTCTCTAAGTCATTATAGGCAGATTTATCTTTCTTTACAGTTGCACTACCTATTCTACAGAAATAATTGTTGACTATGTCTGGCGACATATTGCTGACTGATATAGTTTTAGAGGCAGTGACTTTATTACTGGTTAATTGATTTATGGCTTTCCAAATCGACTTACTGTCAGTTTTTGACGACACAAGATTTTGAAAGTAGTTCATTTTAGCCGCACGTTTTAAATATGTAACAAGATTCCTTTGTTTATTAAATTCTTCTTTTGGTCCCGTTTGAAATAGTAAATCTCGTAAGTCCATGGCGTGTTTCACATTTTCTGTGAGCCAGGGCACTTTAGGGTTACTTCTAACACGTCTTGTTTTCAAAGGTGCATGTTTGTCGTAAACATTTAAAAAATTGTGATACCAAACTTCGAATGCTTCGTCAGGATCAGTAACTGATATACGTCGTGTAGTGTGAATTCTTTAACTCAGATAAAAATTTATTGGAATCAAAACAGGAAAAACTTCTGTATTCAATTAAAGTGTGACAATGTTTTTTGGGAAATTTAACGCCTTTTTTCATCCATGTTATGCATATGGGAAGATGGTCACTACAAGCATAATTCGGTGAACAAATTTCCGCTATATTGCATGCTTCAGATGTATATATGTGGTCGATAAGTGTTTTTGAAGAGGCAGTTATTCTTGTAGCTTTGTCGATTACTTGCGAAAGGTGAAAAGTTTCCGCCATTTGTATCCAGGACTTGTTTGGCTTCAAAAGATCAATGTTGAAATCTCCCAGTAATGTTAATTCATGGGTAGTGGAACATAAATCCTCTAGCAGAAGAGTAAAGTTATCACGCCAAACTGCACTCTCTGCAGGATTTCTGTACACAAATCCAACGGAAAGAGGTTTAGAGCGTTTGAATTTAATTTGTATCCATAATGATTCTATGTTTGAAATAGTTTGTAGGATAATCCTTTTAAAGTTAACACTTTGATGGATGTAGATAACTAAACCTGTATCCATAGTTCGTGTAGGGTCTTTACGCATGATATTGTATCCCGGTACATATAGTTCAGAGTCGCTTATATGTTTTGACAATCTAGACTCTGCGAAACCAAATACATGGAAATGTTTTGCCAGAGTTATCTAAAATATGGGATACATCAGTCAATTTATTTATGATATGATTAATATTCAGAAAACCAACTCTAAACCCATCTTTAGATGGCCATGTCCTGAGAGTATTAGGCATTTTAGCCACAATGAATACAGAAGCAGTGTCAGATTCCAATCGTATCTATAGTAACGAATACAAAATGAAGAATTATACCCACTTTAAGTGCAAACTGCACGGTTAAATTATCTAAACAAGAGGCTACGCAAACACAAAAAAGTGGCAGTAAATGGTAGTACAAAATGAATTAGGAATCAAAATACACAAACATTCACAAAATTTGTCAATAACGCAAAAAAGTCACAAATCCGTCACAGATAGTTCGCGATCTTAGGAATGTAATGATGATATTACAGTGAATATCAGAGGAGAGAGAGAGAGAGAGAGAGAGAGAGAGAGAGAGAGAGAGAGAGAGAGAGAGAGAGAGAGAGATACGCTCTGAAATATCGATTTTGTACAAAATCAAAAAGCCTATTAATGTAATACAATACAGTCGCGAATGTGAAGAGCCTCAAACACATCCAATATTTGGGGCTGCAAGACACAATATCAACCAATGAAATCAAACAATTAGGCATACTACGTTGGTCCGAAAGCCTGAAAAACATAGTCATGTCAAAGCACTTATCCACACGTGCACACACAGACGCGCACGCGCGCGCGCTTAGGCACTCGTAAAGACTCATTCAACCATGCAGACGCGCGCATGTACAAATGCCCCCCCCCCCCTTTTACACACACATACACACACATGCACGCGCGCGTGCACGCACGCACGCACGCACGCACGCACACACACACACACACACACACACACACACACACACCACACACACCACGCACAACACACACACAACACACACACACACCACACACACACACACACACACACACACACACACATGCATGTACACGTGCGCTCAACCATACTTTTATGAACATATATTCGCATATGTTTGCACGTGGAAATGTAAGCACCAAACATTAATAACTGAAACAGTGGTCAATATAAAAATGACAAAGAACGTCAAAGTCATTGTGGGG
The DNA here is from genome assembly GCA_018398815.1 of Conus ventricosus. NCBI lineage: Eukaryota > Metazoa > Mollusca > Gastropoda > Neogastropoda > Conidae > Conus > Conus ventricosus. The sequence goes on along the minus strand of CM031612.1, from coordinate 36,819,945 downwards.
GTGGATAATGACGCACTGACTGTTGAATAAACAACAGATGCGAAGCGGCCCGAAGTAAGTGCTCCGCATAGGGGTGAAAGAGGGGCGCTGATGTATTATCTATTCCATGGTGTGAGGGGCTAAGACGATATTGATTATCAGGGGACGTTAGGATTTCTATGAAAAACAGCGCTATGTGGTGCGTTAGAGAGGATGGGAAGGTATGAGTAGATTTTTGGAGGCTGATAAATCTAGAACGCCTTCTGTAGGGGACGCTCTGGGGGGTAAAGTGGGGAAATGATCTAATGACGAAATTGGAGGAAAGGCATCTGATCTGAATTGATAGTAAGAGGGTTCACGACAGGGTTCAGATGTATTTCTTTGCTGCGTATAGCCTGCAGAACGTTTCCGATTAGGGAAGGGAGCAATGGAATAGTACTTGTCAGAACGAGGACGATTGTGCCACAGCGTTTTCAGATTTTGTGCGAGTCTGGCAGTGCCTCTCGCACTGGGATGGATTGTGTCACTGTATAAAGTTGGATCTGAATAAAAACAGGGAAAATGATCAATGAAACGTACTCTGTGGCGATTGCAGGCATCTCTAAGGTTGCTATTTGACGGAATTATGGCATTATTGAAAGAGTGTTTCCCTTTAGCTGGCAGGATGGAGCTGAAAGTAATGTGAGCATTGGGAAACGTTTTACAACATGTAAGGATGAGTTCAGACCAGGTATCAAAGGATACGACACCTGACGGGCAAGAGTTTACACCAACATGGATTATGAGGTCATTTAAGGATGTGGATGTTGGTGCGGAAAGGAGCCATGCGTGGAGATCTTTTATTGACAACCAGGAACACATATCTTTAAAAAGTCGTTCTTGTCTTGGGCTAAACGTTTTGGATCCATGAAACGAATAGTGGAGTCTCCTATCAGTAAAACTGTCGCTCTGCTGGGAACAGACATGTGACCTAAAGTTTCCATGGGAGAAGGGCGGGAAGGGGGCTTTGACTTGGCCATTGGGACATCTTCCTTCAGCTTACCAGCTGTGTACTGAGATTTGAAATCAGACACTGTCTCAGTGTCAGAGTTAGAAAGAACAGAATAGAGGTTGGAAGTCTGGACAGAGTAATGTAAATTTGTATCATCTTTGTTGTGACAGGAGGGTAGACGGAGAGGGGAATTTGAACTCTCTTTGTTGTCACAGTCAGCAGGTATTCTAGTACTGGATTCAGCCTGGACTTTGGATTGTACACGGTCAGTCTGATTCAGTCCTAGTGAAGGATCATTATCAGGGGCTGTGATTTCTTTGATGGACTGTTCAGCACTGTCACTGACTGGGGACAATGTGTCCGGCACTGGGCAGCTGGGAAGGAGTTCAGTCTGTGTACTGACACCGTTAGTCTCTGAACAACACCAAGGTGTGTCGGTTTGTGAACTGGCATTTTTATCAGAGAGAGAGAGAGAGAGAGAGAGAGAGAGAGAGAGAGAGAGAGAGAGAGAGAGAGAGAGAGACAGAGACAGAGACAGAGACAAAAACAGAGTGACAGACAGACAGACAGACAGACAGACAGACAGACTCAAACAAGAAAAATTAGTATGCAGCCGAACGGAAAAAAAAACCAACCCCAAACTAATTGCAAGACAGACAGACAGAAAGACAGACAGACAGACAGAAAGACAGACAGGCAGGTAAGCAGACAGACAGACAGACAGACAGACAGACAGACAGACAGGCAGGCAGACAGGCAGGTAGGCAGGCAGGCAGACAGACAGACAGAAATACAGACAGGCAGGTAGGCAGGCAGGCAGGCAGGCAGACAGACAGACAGACAGACAGACAGGCAGGCAGACAGGCAGGTAGGCAGGCAGGCAGACAGACAGACAAAACAGACAGGCAGACAGACAGGCAGGCAGGCAGGCAGACAGATAGGACACACAGCCAGACAGACACACACAGGCACACAGACAGACACAGAGACAAGACAGACACACACACAAAAAAAGAACAGGGCCTCACTGCAGGACGGGGGGCCCACGAGAGACGGGGCCTCGGTGATGTGGATGGTGGGCTTGCTGTTCTTCACCGTCACGTAGAAGGTGTCCGTCACCGACGTGGACCGTCGCACCTCCACCGACTTGCGCTGGCGGATCTTGTGGTACAGCGAGCAGTTGATGATCCACATGGCCACCAACGGCAGCAAGTACATCACGCTGCACGTCAGAGCCGCCCACGTGAAGCTCAGCGCGTACGGGACTTCGCACTCCCTCGTCAGCGCGTCCTGGAGGGACGTCTGACCAGAATCGTGATCCTCAGCCTGCACCCCGTTGTTATTGTTGTTGTTGTTGTTGGAGTTGGGGGAGTGGTTGGGGGCGGGGGACGGGAGGCTGGCGGTGGGTGCCACCTCATCCCACAGGAAGATGGGCAGGGCGTACAGGGCGGTGCTGAGGGCCCACACGGTGCTGATGATGTAGGCGGCCAGGCGCCGGCTGTGTCTGGCGCGGTACGAGAAGGGCCAGCGCAGGGACCACCAGCGGTCCAGTGTGATGAAGAGCACGCTGAGCAGGGACACGTACAGCAGGGAGTAGCGCACAGTCAGGTAAGTGCGGCACAGGGCGCCAGCTTCCACGTGCACCAGGCCCAGCTGAACACAGAAGGCAGAGTTAACTGAAAAGGGAGACGACTGCAGGCGGAAATCTAGACAAAGTCTCAAAAGTATTTATAACGACTCCGCCGAACTACGTGGACAAACGAATCACCGGACAAACGAATCACCGGACAAACGAATCACAAGACAAAACACGACGCGTTTCGACCTCTTAGGTCTTCTTCAGGCAAGATAAACAACTTTCAGGTACAACGAAAATGAACGAGCAATCACTAATATCTTCGTCAAATTCGGCGCAAGATGGCCGTTGAATGTAAAACGGGGCCGTCGGGAAGGAGACAATGCGAGGTGAAGAGGTAATGATGATAATGACAATGATACTGATTGAAATAATAATAATGATACTAATAGAAATGATAATAATGATAATGATGATAATCAAAATATTCACAACAACAATAAAGAGGGGACGACTACCACTTTTGGTGATAATACGCCAATAGCAGTTGCACTATGGGAGGAAGGAAAGGGGTAAGACAACGCAGAGGCTCATTCAAAGAGGACGACTCCCCCCTCCCCCCTTCCCCCCTCCTCCCCCAGCGATCTTTTCTTACCTTTTCTTGCTCTTTTTTTCCCCATCTTTGCCTACCCTGTTCCTATCTTTTCTGTCACAGCTCTTACCTTTTCCTGCGTTTCCTCTTTTTCCTACCAATCCTGCAAAAATAGTGACCACACAATTTAGCCGCGTGAGAGGAAAGGAAATACGTCAGTCAGTCATTCCCCTGACCGCTGGGGTCGTTGGGGGGGGCCGGGGGGGGGGGGGGGGGAGGGGGACGTGATGAGGCAGCCACCATTTCTCTCCAGGCTCTTCTGCTGGTGGCTGTCGTGAGGAAATCTGGCATGGTCATTTTGGTCCGGTCCTTTATCTTGTCGGACCAGCTCTTTCTCTGCCGTCCTCGTCTGCGCCCTCCTTCAACGGTACCTTGAAGCATGGTTTTGGAGAGGGTGTTGTGACGAATGACGTGGCCAAACTATGCCATCTTCCGTCGTTTGACGGTTGCCAGAAGTGGTTCGTGGGGCCCTACTAGGTTAGTGACCAGGTTCCGCACATAATCATACGCAGCATGAAAGATATTGCAGGCAACTCTCTTAGATATCATTAGTTCCGAATTAATTCTACCAATGAATGCTAAAAGATATATCTCCAATCAGGCTGGCGTCAATCTGGCACGATGGATGCTGTTCTAGAAGTATTTGAACACAGTCCAAAACCAAGGTGTCATGCCTTAATGAAGAACACTTAGAGTACGTACCACGTTTTGCAAGTATTCCCCGATCAGATTGTCCTGTCAAATATTTCATGTTCTGCCGAAATGTTTGTGCTAAAAGAAGCGATACCCTTTTCTTTAACCTTCTAGAATTGGCCATGGCTGGGAAACCGACAACTGTTGAAAGTAATCGAGAGCACACACACACACACGCACGCACGCACGCACACACACACACACACACACACACACACACACACACACACACACACAGAGAGATATATATATATATATATATATATATATATATATGTATATTTATATATATATATATAAACAGTCAAAGTATATATATACATACATACATACATACATGTAAACAGCAGTTTTTCTTCTTTTCTGACCGATGAGGAAAGGCCAAATATGCACCGATAGGAGAGGTAAACTGCCTTCTCAACTCTTGTATAATGCAAGTCATGATCTTATTTGGTTAGCCAGTCCCAAACAGGGCGACGGTGTGAAGAAGGGTAGGCCAGCACTTTGGCTTTAATGAGGTTATTTACTGCAGATGTATGGGCTTTATTTTAGTGACATTTTCATGCAGGAAATGGCTAAAGAACGCTGTCAATATCTATTCTTCTGCCGAGCTCTGATATGCTGGTACTGTTAAAAGATAAATTTTACCAGCCCCTCCTCTCCCTACCCTGGTACACGCGCGCGCACCCCCCCCCCCCCCCCCCCCCCCCCCACCCACACACACACACACCGCACGCACGCACGCTCTCTCTCTCACACACACACACACACACACACACACACACACACACACACACACACACACACACATACACACGCACGCACGCACACACGCACACACACACTCACATCCGAAGGAGAGTGAACATACTGACTCCTTTTGTTAAGCACAGAAGTTTGTACAAAGGGAACAAAAATAGAAAAAGAGGGCATTTCAGAACCAGCATGCGACCGAGCCACAAAAAAAAAGGGGGGGGGGGTATATAGTAAAGAGTAGAGAAAGGGATATATAGGAGTAAAAGTTGTAAATGGCGAAAGAAATACTAAATGTGAAAAAATAGTAAACGGCTGGAATAGTAGCAAAATGGCGGAAGAAGTACTACATGGTAGGAAAAGTGGTATATAAGAGAAAAAGTAATAAACTGTGAAAGAAATGCTAATCAGCGTGAAAAGTTGTAGCCGGTAGAATAAGTAAAAACGACGGAAAAAATATTTAATAGTAGTAAAAACGGTTTATAGAGAAAAAATAGTAAATCTCGGAAGATATAGTAAATTGTGTGAAAAGTACATGGCAGAAAAAGTACTGAATGGCAAGAAAACTGGTTTATAGGAGGAAAAGTTGTAAATAGCAGAAGTATAAACTAGTGTGATAAGCAGTAACCATTAGGAAAAATAGTACAAGGCGGAAGAAGTATTAAACCGTGCGAAAATTAGTCAACAGTAGGTAAATGGCGGAAAGGAACTAAATATTGTGAAAAGAAATGCACAGAAGAAACGATATTTGACGCATGACGGGTAAAAGTACTAGATAGTGTAAAAAGGAGTAAAACAAAACAAAAAAAGGGAAAAGTAGTAAATTGCAGAGAGATTGCTCAATATTGTGCAAAAATAGTAGCCAGTAGGAAGTAGAGTTAATGTTGGAGGAAATACAAGCCAGTATGAAAAATAGAAAACGTTAGAAAAAGTAATTGGTGGAGGAAGTACTAAGTAGTGTGAGAAGTATTAAACAGTAGAAAAAGTTCCAAAAAAAGTTGAAAGCACAAGAAACAATTAAAGGGTAATAAAGAAAAAAGTAAATAGTGGGGGGAAAAAAAAGAAAAAAAATAGTAAAAAGTTCCAAAAGAAGCAACTGACAGGAACAGAAGTAATCAGCGAGAAAGAATTGGAAATAGTCGGAACAGTACCAAAAGCAGGAAACAATTGTAGACAGTAGGAATAGTTGTAAATAGCAGAAACAGTTGTAAACAGTAGGAGGAGTAGTAGATAGCAGAAACAGTTGTAAAAAGTAGCAGCAATAGTAAACAGCAGAAAACGGTTGTAAATAGTAGCAACAATAGTAAACAGCAGAAAACAGTTGTAAATAGTAGCAACAGTAGTAAACAGCAGGAAACAGTTATCAATAGTAGTAACAGTAGTAAACAGCAGGAAACAGTTATCAATAGTAGCAACAGTAGTAAACAGCAAGAAACAGTTATCAATAGTAGTAACAGTAGTAAACAACAGGAAACAGTTGTAAATGGTAGCAACAGTAGAAGAGAGCAGGAACAGCCATATAATTATAGTCGGAACAATAGTAAACAGCAGTAAACAGTTGTAAACAGTAGTAAAGAGCAGGAAACAGTTGTAAATAGTAGCAACAGTAGTAAAGAGCAGGAAACAGTTGTAAATAGTAGCAACAGTAGTAAAGAGCAGGAAACAGTTGTAAATAGTAGCAACAATATTAAAGAGCAGGAAACCGTTGTAAATAGTAGCAACAGTAGTAAAGAGCAGGAAACAGTTGTAAATAGTAGCAACAATAGTAAAGAGCAGAAAACAGTTGTAAATAGTAGCAACAGTAGTAAAGGGCAGAAACAGTTGTAAATAGTAGCAACAGTAGTAAATAAAAGGACAATGTAGAACAAAAGTTGTAAATAGTAGTGAAGAAGCAAATGGCTGGAAAATTAGTTTGGAGCAGAAAATTAGTCAACAGAAGGAACAGCAGTAAATAATGTGAAAAGTAGTAGATAATGGGAACAGCCATAAAGAGAAAGAAAAGTAGTAAATAGTTAAAACAAACAACAACAAAAACCCGTGGTAGATAGTAGGTACGTAGTAAATACTAAAACTAATGCATTGTAGGTGATGTCTCCTTGTTTGTTCTGAGTGCTCTCTCTTGTCATTTTCTCCTAGACGACTGGGTGTCGTCAGCAGCATTCGTTGGGAGCTCTGGGCGACTATTCATTTCATCAAGGGGGTAAGAGTTACCCTACCTGTTCTTTAATTAGTACTAAATAGCTGGAAGACTAATACATAATAGGAACAGAAGAAGGGGCTGGGTGGGCGAAAGACAGACAACCAGGAGTCAGGAACACTTTTTAATGCAGAAGGAGGCAGCAACACACACAAGGACGTTCACTGTTCTCAGTCATAAGCCAAGAGCAAAGGTTAACTATCACATTTAAAGAAAAAAAAGTTCACTTTTGTCAACGATGACACATCCCTACAGTCCGCAGCAAGACGAAAGAGTACAGATGGAATAAACTGTCATGACAGCTGTAAGGGAACCGGTGGGGGGGGGGGGGGGGGGGGGGAGGGGCAGGCATCAGAACATTGTATCAGACACTCTTGTTCAATGGTTACCATCTGTCCCTCAGCTCATGTGAGAAGAAACAATAAACCAGCTAATTCAAACTATCACGTTTTAGGTTTACAATTTGTTAAATGTTCAGTGAACACCAACCTAAAAAGACGGACGGAGACAGTCATCGCCGGACATTATACTACGTTTCTGTTGTTTGTTTATTTTTTTATTTAAACACGAAATCGCATCTTTTGGGGGTAGTACATGTTCAGTCCCTTTATTAACGAAGACATAACATTTCAGTAAGATCGCATGAATAATAATTGAAATATGAAACAGTATGCAAAAATATGGGCGCATATGCCCCCACGGTGTATGGGAAGGGTCAAAATTAATAAAAAGGTGAGCAGGTCGTGGGTTGGGGGGGGGGGGGGGGGGGGAGGAGAATGGAAGTGGGAGAAAGGGAGAGAGAGAGGAGGAGGGAGTGGGGGTGGGCAGAAGAAAGAGGTAGGGAGTGGACAGTAGTTATCTTAGCTCTGACAAGATCCGAATAAAAACATATAGGGAGTTGAGCTGGAAGCTGGTCAAGGAGATGGTCAAGGAGATGGTCAAGAAGATGGTCAAGGAGATGGTCAAGGAGATGGTCACGCCATTGAAACAGGTGTGAAGATTTACCAAGAAGCTTCGTATCAAACGCTAAAACATTATGATCAGCAAGAGAGTGTTCATCTGTTTAAAAAAAAACAAACCACCGACAATGCATGGCGGGTGTGAGTCAGTAAAAAAAAAATGACAATGTTTAAAAAAACAAACAAGCAAGAAAACAAAAACAAAAAACAAAAAAAAAAAACCTAGAGAGATAGAAAGAAAGAAAATGAAAAACCAAAACCAAAACAGAAAAAAAATGGGAAAAAACTGGAGGTTGGAAGCCCCTCAAAAAAAAAAAAAAAAAAAAAAAAAAAAGGTATCAGGTCTTAGAGTTGATTATCTTCTCATGTGAGCATGAAGAAAATCTTCCCTTACGAAATCGATCTCCAGTCTCCCACATAAAGCCCACGGAGTGGGCCCACATGTAGTACACGCTTTTGAACTACTCTATCCATCCATCTTCGCTCCCTCCCTTCCTCCCTCCCTTCCTCTCAGCCCTACCCCTTCCCCGACACATGTAAGACATCGTGCCACGACGCACGACGATCAATTAAACATCAAAACAACATCAGCGGCGTTGGCAGCAAACTCAACCGCAGCAACAGAGGCCTGGAATTGGAATTGGGTGAAGATATTGGAGGAGGATGAAGGTGGGGGGTGGGGTGGGCGGCGGAATGGGGATAAACGAAAACCACAGCACCTTCATTTTTCTGATACCCCTTCCTCCCGAAAAAAGTGGGGATGGGAGGGGGTAGGGGGTCAGAAAGGAAGAAAATCAAGGGAATGGAAAAAAATATGGAAAGGGGGTACAAAAAAGATTGTCACTATCCATCTCTCTACGACTCGTTTCTCTACAGGGCTGCACCCTCCGCCCCCCCCCCCTCTCTCTCTCTCTCTCTCTCTCTCTCTCTCTCTCTCTCTCTCTGTACAGCATGCGAGGCTCGTAAACGCGCGTTCTTCTTCTGTTAACGAGAAAGTAAGTACTCGTCGCGACTGTCAGTCAGCGAGTGCCTTTCTCTGGAGATAAAGCAAGTTCTCTAAACGTAAACTGTCTTCGAACTGCACGATCGTGTATGCAGGTACATCACACACACACACACACACACACACACACACACACACATGATAGACAGACAGACAGACAGATGGACAGATAGATAGATAGATAGATAGATAGATAGATAGATAGATAGATAAACAGACAGACAGATTGCTCGACTGAGAGACGGGCCAAGGCTGAAAGGCTTTTTTCCCTGACTCCAGCCGCTTTCCGCTCACAATCCGCAACATGTTCAAATACTCTGCTGCCGTCAGCCATGTTGTCAGTATCGATCCCAGCTGCTTCTTCTTCTTCTTTTTTTTAATCGAGTTATTCGTGATGACTGGAGACGTAATTGTCGAAAAAACCACTTGTGTGTTTTGTGTTGTGTGTTAAACAGACGTTACTTTGCACTCTGTTGTGGTGTTTTGCGTTTCGCTTTCTTCGATCAGGAAAGCCGGATCACTCGATTAACTCGAACCCGCCTGGCCGCCCCCCCCCTCCCCACCTCCCCCTCCGCCCCATCCCCTTCCCCGCTCCTCCCCATCCCCCCCCTCCCTCACCGCTCACCTGTCCCTCCTAACAATAATAGATAATTTTAGATTGATTACCACCACGGGTGCAAGCTTATTGACAAATCAGTGCGCGCTCTCATTGACAACCTGATGCGCATACGCGCCAGCTGACGAACCACAAAATGCGCGCTTCTCAAGTTGTGTCCCCTCCCTCCTTTCCCCCCCCCCCCTCTCTCTCTCTCTCTCTCTCTCTCTCTCTCTCTGTCTCAGCCCGTGGAAGGTCGGTGAATCAGGTGCGCGTTACGGGGTGGCGGAAGGAACTGCCATTAGTGGCCTTTGATTCCCTGCAGGAGCCAGGGAGGTGTGTGTGTGTGTGTGGGGGGGGGGGGGGGGGGGAAGGGGGGAGTGGGGGTGAGCGGGGGCCATCCATCCATCCACTAGCCCAGGCAACGGTGCTGCTGGGCTTGTCATTGAGAAGAGAAAAGAAAATTGTGCTGACTATCAGTTCATTCCGATCCATAAATAATCCGCCATTCATTTCCCCCATCCCCCTCAGCCTGTGTCATTGTCTGAAAACCAAGATGATTTGATCACCAAGTCAGAGTGTTTACACAGTGTGCGTGTGTGTGTGTGTGTGTGTGTGTGTGTGTGTGTGTGTGTGTGTGTGTGTGTGTGTGTGTGTTTGTGCACGTGTGTGTGTATGTGTGTGTTGTGTTGTGTTGTGCTGTGTGTGTGTGTGTGTGTGTGTGTGTGTGTGTGTGTGTGTGTGTGTGTGTGTGTGTGCATGCAATGCAAAATAGTTTTGCAACGCACTCTTGTTTACCAATTCTATTAGCTATCTGATTAACATTTCCTTGCAGTAATATTACACTGAATGAACAAAAATTATTGCTCAGTTGGAAGCCGAATAAAAGCATAAGGGTGTGCATTTATATTAGTTCCTACACAATCATGTGAATTCCAGGAAGGTTTTAAAGTGCATTACCAAGGTGGAAATTTGAGAGGAAAAAGAAGAAAAGAAAATGAATAGCATGAAAATCATTGTTGAGCGAATTGCCTGCCAAATGAACACAACAATCACAAATATCATGAGCATCGATCTGCTGTTGTTTGTCCTGCCGGACTAAAAGAAGAAAAAAGAGATGGGGGGGGGGGGGGGGGAGGAATAAGATGGAAGAAGGCATTAACCGGAGCCGGAATAGCTCAGTTGGTAGAGCGCCGGACTCGTAATCTTGGTGATCCTGGGGTTGCGGGTTCGAACCTCCGCCGGGGCGTTTCGGTACAGGGAGATTTTTCCCTCGGAGTTAACATTGGTTCTGACTCCATTTCCCACACAGTCCTTCGAATGAGACTATAAACCGAGGTTCCGTGTGTGAACGCACGCATAACATCTTGCACACACGTAAAATCCCATCGCCAACTTTCGGAAGAGAAGGCCAGTTTGGCCGTTGGTATGGATGACACGTTACACATAGCATGCACCCTGCGTGAGAAATGGAAAGAATGAAGGAAGTAAGGAAAATGAATGATCAATATTGAACGATACTGACTGGATGACACGGGAAACGACTGAATGAAGCGCCAGCTGGCAGCTCTTCAGTCGGCACTACCCAGGTAGGCAGCCCGTTGTGTAAACGAGTGTGGATTGTAAAGCGCTTAGAGCTTGGTCTCTAGCCGAGAATAGGCGCTATATAAGTATTAATTATTATTATTATTATTAAGATCAAGTTCTTTACTGCCACCAGACGCAAACGGATGTCATGTGTACTATTAGCCGATCCATTTGTTCGCGCAGTCGTTTTGTTGAGAAATTTTTCAGAAGATCACAGTTGGATGTGGTAACGGCAGTCCACCCTTAGAGCACCACCTATCATTCTGTGCTATTCTCAACATTACGAGAGAGAAAAAAAATCACGATGAACAGATTCCCCACGAGGCTGCCAGGAAAGGCAGAAAAAAGGGACATGAAAAGTCACACAAAAATACTTACAAAACGTAATTCATCACTAAAATCAAAGGACATATTTCAGCCTATGCTTGAGGCTCCAAGAACAGTAGAGAGAAAGTGACTTAGATAGAGAAACATGAGACAGGGCACTGAAGGGAAGCAGTCGTTTGAGCAGGAAGGTGACTTAAAAGGGTGTTTACATATGCCGAAATAGCGCGACTCGGCGCGAGCTCACCCGGGCAATAATGTTCACATATACAAATTACTCGGGTAATCCGAGCGCGCGCTGAGACCACCCAGTGAGGTAGTCTGAGCGCGGGCCGCGTTCTGTACACGTCACATCGGCACACCACGTGCACCACGTGCATCTTTCCCGCGCCTGCATTCCGGTGCCGAAGCGTGTAAAATAAAAACAATGGCGACAGAATCGCACCGAGGTGTGCACTATTGTGTATAAAATTAAAGAAAAGGCCAGAAATTAAAATATAATTCTGATACCTTTCAATTTGTCTTCAGTTGTCAGTTTAAAAAATAATCACATTAAAAAGAAAAGAAATGCCAGAAATTAAAATATTATTCTGCAACTTTTCAATTTGTCTTCAGTTGTCAGTTTAAAAAATAATTACATTAAAAAGAAAAGAAATGCCAGAAATTAAAATATTATTCTGCAACTTTTCAATTTGTCTTCAGTTGTCAGTTTAAAAAATAATCACATTAAAAGAAAAAAAAAATGCCAGAAATTAAAATATAATTCTGCAACTTTTCAATTTGTCTTCAGTTGTCAGTTCAAAAAATAATCACATTAAAAACAAAAGAAATGCCAGAAATTAAAATATTATTCTGCAACTTTTCATTTGTCTTCAGTTGTCAGTTTAATGCCAGAAATTAAAATATTATTCTGCAACTTTTCAATTTTGTCTTCAGTTGTCAGTTTCAAAGTAATAAAATGAAAAAGTAATAGTCTCCTTTGCACTGTTCCGTGTTAATTGTTATACATGTATTTACTGTTGATTGAAAAATTGACAAAATGTGTTTCTTATTTCCCTTGCTCTGCCTACAAACTGTCTGTCCTGAAATCTCGGCCTTGGTGGCTGTGGCAGTCTCCTATTTGTCGCCTAACTTCTTGGAAGCCAATCTTCGAGGAAATTCTCTCTCCACATTTCACATACATTGTGCAACACGCAGCATGCTAACACAATAGTAGGTACGTTATCCATATCAGCTTCCATTCTCTTGATTAAAACTCGCCACCTGCCTTTCAGATGCCCAAATGCTTTCTCTAAACCATACGTGCCCTACTAAGCCTGTAATTAAAATGCCTTTGTTGTTCTGTAATATTGGCTGTATTTCTAAAGGCTTTCATAAGATACTCAGTAAGAGGGTACGCAGGGTCTCCAATTAACACTGTGGGGACCTCATCGTCTCCAGAAATAGCTCTTGGGCTTGTGGGGAATAAAGGGTTACCCTCTGCTGCCTGACAAACACAGGAGAATTGTGGAATACACGGGCGTCATGACATCGCCCAGGCCACCCAACGTAAACATCAACGAATAAATATTGATGGTCTACAATGCACTGCGCATTTATTGAGTACCAGCCTTTCCGGTTGCAAAATCGGTTCTACAATGCGCTGGTGGTGTAATTGGAATCTGAGTGCCATCAATGGCTCCAATGCACTGTGGAAATCCCCACCTCTCTTGAAAACCGTTTATCACTTCTTGACACCGTTCTCCTTCTGGAAATCTAATCATTTCAGGCATTAGGTGATCGACAATTGCACAGGTCACACGGCGGACAGCCACACAACAGTTGCCTTCGACACACCAAACACATTGCCCACTGTCCTGTAGTCAGCTCCAGACGCTAAATGATACAACACAAGTGCAACTCTATGTAGTGGCTTACGCCATCGTGAGCGTTTGGCTTGAAGATGCGGTCGCAGACGTTCACACAACCACACAAATGTACCCTGTGTCATTCTGAAATCTCTCAGCCACTGCTCATCAGTGTACGTTTGTAGAACAATGCATTGCCACCCAAACTTGAGATCGTGGAACACACCAAACACTTCTCGGTCGACGAACTGGATAACCAGGAACATTGTTGCATAAAACATGCAAGCCATTCTTTGTTGCAGCATAAAAAACCTTCTCCGTCGATTTGCACTCTCCTGAAAAATAGCACTATTTCGCGCTCTACGTTGTCGTCTTCGATTCCTCATCCAAGTGTAGAGAAAGAAACACACGTGGCCCTTGGAAGCGGCCATGTTCCATTCCGTAGGCGTTTCGGGTCAACTTTCGCAGTCAGCGCGCTGGCGGCGGTGGCATATGTAAACACAACAACCGCGCCGCGCTCATACCGTTCTCGGCCGCGGGATGGGCCCGCCTACATATGTAAACAACCTAAATATTGATACAGAAACATGAGACAGGGCACTGAAGGGAAGCAGTCAGTTTGAGCAGGAAGGTGACTTAGATACACAGACACGAGACAACACACTCAGACACAAAAAAGTCAATTTGAGCAGAACAGTGACTAAAATTCAGAAGACTGAGACAGCATACTGAGAGAAAACAGCCAACTTGAGCAGGAAAGCGACTTACATGCATAAACATGAGACATGACACTGAGGTGACCAGTCAATTTGAGCAGGAAGGTGACTTAAATACACAAATATGAGACAACACACTGTGGTGAAACAGTCTATCTGGGCAGGATAGTGACTTATATACACAAACATGAGACATCACACTGAGGGGAGACAGTCAATTTGAGCAGAAAGCGTCTTTAGGTACACAAACTCAAGACAACACACTGAGGGAGTGGGGGGGGGGGGGGGCAGTCAGTTTGAGCGGAAAGTGACTTGGGAACACAAATATGAGACCACACACTGAGGGGGAACAGTCAATTTGAGAAGGAAAGTATTTAGATAGACAAACACGAGACAACACACTGAGCCAACTTGAGCAGGAAAGTGACTTAAATACACAAACCATGAGACACCGCACGGAAGGGGAACAGTCAAATTTGAGCAGGAAAGTGACTTACATACACAAACCATGATACTCATTGAGATGAACAATTGGGTAGAAAAATATCAAGTGACAAAGTACATGTGTCATGACTGCAGGCGTAAGGAAGTTTAGAAATGAAAATGTTGAGAGCCTGAGCCACAAAAAAGCACAATAAACACTGCAGTAACAAGCCTTGGCCTGTTGATTTGTTGTTGTTGTTTTTTGGCGAGGAAAGACAAACAGACAATGTAGATAAATCAAAATCGGGGAGAAAAATAAGTGTAAATAAACAAGTCCTCTAAGTGTGTGTATGAATGTATGTGTGTGTGTGTGTGTGTGTGTGTGTGTGTGTGTGTGTGTGTGTGTGCGCGTGCGTGCGTGCGTGCGCGCGCGCGCGCGCGTGCGTGCGTGCGTGCGTGCGTGCGTGTGTGTGTGTGTGCGTGCGTGCGTGCGTGCGTGCGTGCGTGTGTGTGTGTGTGTGTGTGTGTGCGCGCGCGTGTGTGTGTGTGCGTGTAAGTCCGTGCGTGCGTGCGTGCGTGCGTGAGTGTGTGCGTGCGTGCATGCGTGCGTGCGTGCGTGCGTGCGTGCGTGCGTGAGTGAGTGTGTGTGTGTGTGTGTGTGTGTGTGTGTGTGTGTGTGTGTGTGTGTGCGTGTGCAAGTGCGTGCGTGTGCGTGTATGTGTGTGTGCCCGCGTGTGCGTGTATGTGTGTTTGCCCGCGCGCGCGCGCGCGCGTTCATGTGTGTGTGTACTACTGTGAATGAGATCCAAGACAACACAACGAGGACTGCTCACTTCGATTGATAAACATTTCAGGGTTTTGGGGTTGTTGTTGTTTTTTCTTGACCCTCCAATTCTCTCCTCTGCCCCTTGCTTCTTCTGCCTGACCCCTTCCCTGTACCTCTCCCATCCCACCCTCTCCTTCTTCCCCCTCATGTACAAGCTGTACGAAGCGAGGTGTGGAGGAGAACAGAGGAAGACGGGGCAGACGACAGCACTCACCTCCTCCAAAGCCACCAGGGGCATGTAGCAGCCGATGAGGAAGTCGGCCATGGCCAGGGAGGCGATGTAGGCGTTCTTGGCACGCCTCAGGCTGGGCCGAATGGCGAACATCACCAACACCGTCCGTTGGCCACCAAGGTCACCAAGGACACCGTCACCATGGGAACCGTGGCGGCCCACGTGACGAAGTAGTTGGTCACGTGGGTGGAAGAGCGGTTCAAAGCCGAGTGAGTGTGAGACATGATTCGGAGGTGTGGGTTGTTTATTTTTATGTTGTTTTGTTCAATTTTGTTGGTTTTGGCTATGACTAAAGCATGACATCAGAGCAATTTTGAAAGAGATGATAGAAATGAGTGGCTGATAAAAAAATAAAAAAAGATGGAGCGGTGGTGTTCAGCACCGTTCGATGTCTGGCGGCTGCTGATTGGCCTTATCTTCATCATGGCTTTCAATTCCAGTGGCGGCGCTGTCTGAGTGGACACGACTGTGTACGAAATGGATGAATGGTGTCCTCATCTGTCCTTCCCGTGTTCCTGTGACAAGGAAACAAAAAAAAAAAATGAAATGACAGTGTCCCAAGTTATCTGTGACATGGAAACCAAACAGGAATGATATGGCAATGTCTCGACTTACATGAAAACGAAACAGGAGTGATATGGAAATGTTCCGACTTACATGAAAACGAAACAGGAGTGATATGGAAATGCTCCGACTTCCCTGTGACATGGAAACCAAACAGGAATGATATGGTAATGTCCCCAGTTCTCTGTGGCATGGAAACCAAACAGGAATGATATGGTAATGTCCCGACTTACATGAAAACGAAACAGGAGTGATATGGAAAGGTTCCGACTTCCCTGTGATGTGGAAACCAAACAGGAATGATATGGCAATGTCCCGAGTTCTCTGTCACATGGAAACCAAGCAGGAATGATATGACAATGTCCCGACTTACATGGAAACGAAACAGGGATGATATGGCAATGTCCCGAGTTCTCTTTGACATCGAAACGAAACAGGAATGATATGGCAATGTCCCGAGTTCTCTGTGACATGGAAACCAAACAGAAATGATATGACACACCAGCCGCCGTGGCGAAGTGGTTAGCGTCGCGGACTCCCGGCTGGGAGGTCGTGGGTTCGAATCCCATCAGAGTCATGTGGGATTTTTCTGCTCCGACCGGCTCCTACCCAGAGTTGAGTTTGCTGCGGACTCAGTTGGGAAGACTGGGACCACACAGTCGAGTTTCATCCACTTAATGGATGCGTTTCTGAGAGTGTTGCTCAAATTTCATGACCAACACTGCAGGTGCCTGTATCTCTCGGGCCTGGTTGACGCCAGGATATATTATGAAAGGAAGCGTAGAGTACTGCCCTGTCATGTAGTCTCAGACCGAAATGGAAATCCGTAGCATCATCTTAATCATCCTTATTCCCATTGATCAGCATTAAAAAAAAAAATGTCTGAAGTTCTGTGGCCCTTCATGCCCTGCTCTCATGGTGACCTCAATTTCGATGTCCTCTCCACGTCTGTGGCCTTGGTTTGCTTCCGTCGGGGTCACCGGTATCGGCGGGGTCCATGGGGGCTGTCGTTGGACGGACGTGGTGGCGCCCTCCGGAGGGAGAGCTCACTCACGCCGGCTCCGCGACTAAGCAATTATTGTCGTCAGTAGGGGGCTTAGTAGGTGGTGTCCTGCGTATGTTAGATCAGAACAGGCGCCACTGAACACCACCGAAGTGACTCGGCAGCAGTGCAGTGTCTCCTCCGGTGGGTTGCCTCTTGACGACTTGACATTGACTGCTCCCTGTGGATTGCTGGTGCCGGGGCTGCGGCGGGAATGATCGGGGTGTGGCTGTGGACGGAGTGTCGGAATGAGCGGCGTGGGTGCACTGCCTCTGAGGTGGCGCAAAGGCTGGGACAGCAAAAAAAAAAAAAATGATATGACAGTGTTTAAGGAAACACACACACACACACACACACACACACACACACACACACACACACACACACACACACACACACACACAATGATGTGACAGTGTTCCGAGTTACCTGTGACAAGGAAACCAAACAGGAACGTTGGACTGATATGGCAATCTCAAAATTCTATGTGACAAGGAAACAAATGCAATTATAATGTGACAAGGAAACAAAGCAATGATGATGTGACCATGTCCCAAGTTCACTGTGACAAGGAATCCGAACAGTAAAGATGTGACAACATCTGGAGTTCTCTGTGACATGGAAAAAAAGCAGTGATCCTGTAGCAACAAGACTGCAAACAGTGACGATGTGACCACGTCCTGATTCTATGTGACGTAGACACCAAACAGTGATGATGTGACCAGGTTATGAGTTCTCTGTGACAAAGACACCAAACAGTAATGATGTAGCCAGTTTATGAGTTCCCTGTGAAAAAGACTACAAACAGTGATGAGATTATCACGTCCTGATTCTTCGTGACAAAGACACCAAGCAGTGATGATTGATAACATCATCAGTTCTCTGTGACAAAGACTACATGCAGTGATGATGTGATCACGTCCTGATTCTGTGTGACAAAGATACCAAGCAGTGATGATTGATAACATCATCAGTTCTCTGTGACAAAGACTACAAACAGCGATGATTTGACATTTCACTGAGTTCCCTGTGACAAAGACTGCAAACAGTGATGAAGTGACAACATCTTGATTCTCTGTGACAAAGACACCAATCAGTTATGATGTGACAACATCTTGATTCTCTGTGACAAAGGCACCCAGCTTTGTCACAGAAAACACAGAATGTTGCAACATCATCACTGCTTTTGTCTTGTCATAGAAAATATGTACGTTGTCCTAATATTACTGGTAAGACTTCACAACATCATTGTGCTTTACCCTGTCACAGAACATACAGGACCTTGTCATATCAACATTGTTTTGCCTTGCCACAGGAGTCACAGGACGTTGTCATCTCACCAGTTATTGCCTTGTCACAGAAAACACTGGACGTTATCACATCACCTCTGGTTCTGTGTTGTCACAGAAAACACTGGACGTTATCACATCACCTCTGGTTCTGTGTTGTCACAGAAAACACTGGACGTTATCACATCACCTCTGGTTCTGTGTTGTCACAGAAAACACTGGACGTTATCACATCACTACTGGTTCTGTATTGTCACAGAAAACACTGGATGTTATCATATCACCTCTGGTTCTGTATTGTCACAGAAAACACTGGACGTTATCCCATCACCTCTGGTCCTGTATTGTCACAGAAAACACTGGATGTTATCATATCACCTCTGGTTTTGTATTGTCACAGAAAAAAACTCGACGTAATCACATCACCTCTGGTTCTGTATTGTCACAGAAAACACTGGACTTTATCACATCACCACTGGTCCTGTATTGTCACAGAAAACACTGGACGTTATCACATCACCTCTGGTTCTGTGTTGTCACAGAAACGGGACTCGTCATGTCATCGTTTTTTCCTTGTCACCGAAAACACATCATTGTTTTTACCACCTCATAGGAAACATAGGACATTGTCACATTCATTATCACTGCTTTGTTTCCTTGTCACAGAGAGCTCGGGACGTTGTCTTCTCATCATCTCTGTGTGTGTGTGTGTGTGTGTGTGTGTGTGTGTGTGTGTGTGTGTGTGTGTGTGTGTGTGTGTGTGCGCGCGCGTGCGAGCGCGTGTGTGTGTGCACGTGTATGTGTGCGCGTGTATGTGTGTTTGTGTGTGTGTGTGTGTGTGTGTGTGTGTGTGTGTGTGTGTGTGTGTGTGTCTGTGTGTGAGATAGATAGATAAGAGAGAGAGAGAGAGAGAGAGAGAGAGAGAGAGAGAGAGAGAGAGAGGAGAGTCCGGCAGCTTACCCACAGTTGTGTGTGTATCCGTATACTGCTGTCATTACAGCCCCAAACACCGTGGTAACAGGTATCATTGACTCTTGACGCGAGGAAAAGGCAGGTGAGTTTGGAAATGGTCAGTCAGGCGCTGTGATGCCATGGGGCGTGACGGTCCTCTTTTCCTGGCCTGGCCGGTGCACACTCAGAATATCTCCTGTGCAATGACGCAGCGCACTGTACCGCCTGAAACAAACAACAATGCCAACAGTCAGACACCAAGCAGGAACGAGTTCTGGCGCACCTTGGACCTTACCATAATTCAGGAATACTACGTACACATTTTGACCTTGAAATCACACAACATGGAACGGTGCGCCAATCGGCCAGTTCAACACAGTGGAGACAACTTGAGTGGAAGTCGAGCGAAGACAGATGTCACATGAATCACCTGCGAAGATGAAAACAACTTGGCACAAGAAAAGTTTGTTTACAATGACATCCCCACCCCAACTATCTAGAGGACCAGCCCATAGCCTACTATCCAGATCATTAGTTCATAGAATATCATCCAGATGACCAGTCCATAGACTACCATCTAGTTTACTGGTCCACACACTACCATCCAGATCACCAGTTCATAGACTGGAACCAAGACCCCAGTCCATAGACTGAAACTCAAACCACCAGTCCATAGACTGAAACCCAAACCACCAGTCCATAGACTGAAACTCAAACCACCAGTCCATAGACTGAAACCCAAACCACCAGTCCATAGACTGAAACCCAAACCACCAGTCCATAGACTGAAACCCAAACCACCAGTTCATAGACTGTAACCAAAACCACCAGTCCATAGACGACCATCCAGACAACCAGCCCATAGACTAACATTCAGTTCACCATTCCGTAGCCTATCATCAAGATCACCAGTCCATAGACAACCATACATTCAGATCACCATTTGGTAGACTACCATCGAGATTACCATTCCATAGACTAACATTCAGATCACTAGTCCATAGACTAACATTCTGATCACTAGTCCATAGACTAACATTCAAATCACCAATCCACAGACTTCCATCTGAACCACCTCTCCACAGACTATCATCCAAATCTCCATTCCACACACATTATTAACATCCAGATTACAAGTCCGTAGACTAACATCTAGATCACTAGTTTAAGAGCAACACTCAGATCACCAGTCCATCGACTAGCATCCGGATCACCAGTCCATAGACTAACATTCAGATCACTAGTCCATAGACTTAACATTCAGATCATCAGTCCACAGACTATCATTCACATCACCAGTCGATAGACTAACATTCAGATCACCACTCCACAGACTGTCATTCACATCACCAGTCCACAGACTAACATTCAGATCACCACTCCACAGCCTATCATTCCAAATCTCCATCCCACATGATTAACATCCAGATCACAAGTCCGTAGACTAACACCTAGATCATGAGTTCAAGACTAACATTCAAATCAGCGGTCCATCGATTAGCATCTGGATCACTAGTCTGTAGACTAGCCTTCATATTGTTAGACCTATAACACCATCCAGATCATCAGACCACAGTATAGCACCGAGATCACCAGTCCGTAGATTAGCCTTAAGATTACCAGTCTGTTACACAAAGTCCGACTTCACTTATTATTATCATCAGTTGATTCAGATTACAAGTCTTGGGTTTCGCTTTGTATGAGTTTTCATGGGACGTTTGTTTGTCCAAAGGCGCATGAGCATATTGCGTAATTATTTCAGAGGACTCTAAATGGCACCAGAATAAGGCAGAAAGTGCAGGAAGACGCTAAAAACTTTCTTGAATGTTTCGAGCATCTTGATTGGCTATAACACATATCTCGATCCTTCTAAAAAGTTCCGTGCACTTTGATCGGGTGTGCGACGTCATTATTCTCGAGCATTCTAGAAATGTCTATGATTATCGACTGGCTAAACCACAACGTGTTTCTCGAACTTTCAAATTGATGATCTGTAAATAATCGAGGACGTAAGAGACTCTACGGGACCAATAAAGCAAGCAGGTTAGTTTTAAGTTCTTGCAGGACCGATTCAGGTAACAATTTTAAAGTCTACGATTGCAGCTGACGATTCACAAACCGAAGTTCACATGATTATTGCAACGGTCCAGAATGAAGATATGTATCTTTCAAACAGTTTCATAAATAACATAATCTTCTATTCGCTCACAACCTCACAACTACTTTCACAAACTACACAATCCACTGTTCACCTTCAATCTCTTTTCACTGAGTGTCATCCTTATCCTCTCTTACTCCCCAAATTATTTCCGTCACAAAATCTGTGAAAAGCACCAGATGCCGAGTGACCAAGGCAGAAATGCTGTGTACCAGGAACACTGAAGCTGGCATCTCTGACTTGAATCTTGTGGTATACACACTGTTTGGACTGAACCACTGGCAGTGGCTTTCCACTGTCCTGTGGCACACCATGGAACAACTTTCCGCGATTGAGCGAGAGAGAGAGAGAGAGAGAGAGAGAGAAGAGAGAGAGAGACGAGATGAGAGAGGAGAGTTGAGCTGTTAGTGTTGCGGGAACAGCCCCCCGCGCGGTCATCAACTCATATCCTGTCGTTACAGTTCCCTTCACAATTCCCATCCCTCCCCCCCCCCCCCTCCCTTTTCCCCGCTGCCCCAAAATCCTCAGTGCCGAGGATGAAGACAGGCCACATCGTTCATGTGGTGGTCAGCTTTACTGCTGGTCTGGCGTCTGTTGAGGCCTGTGCCAGATCCCTTGTAGCAGAACGGTCCAGCCATAGAATGGCTCGCATTAGTTCCTTTCGATAATGGTTAAACGCCAGTGCAACGGGTTTACTCTAACAAAAATGACGCGACAACAATCAGGTCCTAATTACGTCAAATGTGGTCCATGACACAAAAAACACAACATGAACAAATACTATATATTATATAATATATATCTATCTTATATTATATATATATATATATATATTATCTATATATATATTAATATTATATATGAATATACCCCCCCCACGAGCCTAAATGATTTAAAAGTGCTCGGACCCTTGGGGCAGCAACATTTGGTCAAGGATGTTAAAAGGAAGGTTAAAATCAAGTTTGAAACTCGTCAAATTTGTTTCTAGCGGCGTTGCCGTGTCATCAGTTTGGTTTGTGTTTGCCCACCGCCGACATGTTATATAGCGTGTGGGCTCACTGTTTGCGGGTGTTTGCACGTGCGGACGGGTGGCCTGCACGTGTTTTTTGGGGCTTTCAGGTTTTTGTTTTTGGATGGGTTCACTACAACGATTTCCATTTATGCCTGCAGTTGTTTACTCTTTCTGTTTTGGTGTTTAAAGTTGCTAAGTGGGTTTCTAGTTATTAACCATTTTCAGTTAAACATAGGTTGCACCTTTTGAAAACATTGCTGTATGAGTTGATGCTCTTTTTATGATTTTCCAGGATATATTGTAGCTTGTTTTTGCGTCTTTAAGTTTCCTGATATATTTGCTCAGTTCTGTGTGGTTTTTATATTTTTCTTTATTGAATGACTGTTTGTGGATTGATATCTGGTTTTGAAGTGGTTTTCAGTGATCCCATGTTTGTTTCTTTTTATTTCTGATGTTACAGTAGCCTGGTGTATACAATGTTGTTGTGGAGACATTTATTGTTTAGTGGCACTGCTCTTTCTCGTGCAATGCAAGGTTTCATTCTTCACCCTTCTTTGCTGTGTGATTTTCATGTATGTTGGATGCTGTCAATTCAGGTTTTTGAGGTTGGGCCTACATGGAGTACGGATAGTTTGCCAGTGTTTTTGTTACATATTTTGGACAGTTGTGCTCTTAAGTCCATCGTTGCTAGGATTTTGAAGAATTCTTTCCCTATGTTTGTTTTGAGTTTCCCGTCGTATGGGGGTTATCCCATTTGATTTTTCTTTTCCTATTTTTCTTGCTTTTATTTGTGTTGTTGTCGGGTTGTATGGTAGTTTGTAAATTGTATCCACTCGTTTGATAAGTGCCTCCTGGTATTCCACTGCTGCATTGTTGAACACTCTCTCCTTGCATGACAGGTTTGATAGTCTCTTGATTATGCCATGGGGGTATGGTCTTTAATACTGCTGGTGGATGGTTACTTTAGTGTGTACATAAAAGAGGTGTATGATTGGGTTTTTGTATGGTTTATATATATGGTTGTGAGATCAGTGTTATGTTAAGTAGTTCACTTACCTTTTTGTTTGCTTCAATGTTGCTCTTTACCCCCCGCCCTCTCGCTCCCCCACGTTTTGGAAGATTTTGCATAGTTTTTCTCTTGTTTTCGATGTGTTCTGGGTTGTTTTTTAGTGCAGCAAGGCCCAACGGTCTGTACAGGTCCGACTTGTTTTCGAGTTTTTTCTTGATGTTGGCCGCATGATAGTCCGACCCGTTCCACATGTTTCTGCCCCATCATTATGAACCATGGTTAGTCGAATGTTGCGTTCTGTTTGGTTTTCCTGATCCAGGTTTCATTTTTGCTGCAGTCAGTATGTTTTTCTTGTGTGGAGAATGATTTCATTTTGACCCTGTGAGGTCTGTGTGGTTACTGGCAAACTTCAGGGGCTTTGGAGCGTAGTCTCCTCCATTAGGGATGGGTTAAAAGTCTACTATGTCAATGTGATACATACTGTATTACTTTGTTTTTGAGTTTTTTGAACCATGGATAACTTGTATGTGTTCTTCCAGAGGTTGTAATTCAGAGTTTGATTTTATGTCCTTTGTTTTTTTTCCAGGATTTTCTTGCTTATTTTGCTATTCAGATTTCGATGGGTTTATTAGTCTGTATGTGGATGTTATGAACGGTTGGGTTTGGTCTTGAGTGTTATGAAAGCTTCTTTTGTTGCTGTCGCTTCTATCCTGTCGCTTAGGTCTATGCGCTCTGCAAGTTCTTTATCTTTCGTGCGGGATACTGTCATGTATATTTTTTGTCAGCTGTTTTTTGTAGTTTTTCTGGATGTTTTTGTCAAGGAGTTGAGCTTTTCCATTGGTTCCATTTT
This sequence comes from Conus ventricosus, assembly GCA_018398815.1. NCBI lineage: Eukaryota > Metazoa > Mollusca > Gastropoda > Neogastropoda > Conidae > Conus > Conus ventricosus. The sequence goes on along the minus strand of CM031612.1, from coordinate 36,795,717 downwards.
GTAGTCAATTGCTAGTTTTGTCAGCCTTCACAAAATATTTTTTGTCATTTTGATTGTTTTCTTTGGTTTTTTAATGTTGTTAATGTTTGGAAAACGTTGTTAGATTTTTGAATTCAATATTGGATTTTTTCATTCTCTTTCATTTGATCTTCAAAGGGTTTAATATCGTCTATGATGGTGGTGATCGCCAAGATTGAAAATGTTCGTGTTTTTTTGTCCTCTTTTTTTGCATTCGGGTTCAGAGGGAAAAAGAATGCTTTCCATCTCATTTTGCGTTACCGAAAACTTTTCGGTTTGTTATATTAATCGGACTGTAAGAGGCGATGGCCTTGCTGCACTAAACAAAACAACCAAGAACCATCGAAACAACACAGCACGAAAGAAACTAGCAATCTTCCAAAACCACAACTTAAGATCACCATTGAAGCAAACAAAAAGGTAGTGACACTACTTAGACATCACACTGGATCTTCAAAACAACCATATATATAAACCATACAAGAAACCCAACGATACACCTCTTTATGTACACACCCAAAAGTAACATCCACCACTCTGTATTAAAGACCATCCATGGCATAAACAGAGACTATCAAACCTGTCCTTGCAATGAGAGGAGTGTTCAACAATGCAGCAGTGGAATACCAGGAGGCATACAAACGAGTGGATACAATTACAAACTTACAATACACCCGGAAACAACACAAATAACAGCAAGAAAACTGGAAAAGAAAAATCATATGCGTATAACCCCCAACGACGGGAACTCCAAACACACAAATGGGAAAGACTTCTTCAAAATTAGCAACTTCATTTCCCAACATGAGCCCAAACTGTCCAAAATATTTAACAAAAAACACTGTCAAACTATCGTACTCATGTATGCCCAACCTAAAAAAACCTGATTGACGCATCCAAAAAAATGAAATCAAACACCGCAAGACGGGGTGAAGAAAGGAAATCTTGCAATTGCACGCGAAAGGAGCAGTGTCAACTAAAACAATAAATGTCTCCACAACAAAAAACCATTGTTATACAGGCTACTGTAACATCAGAAAATGAAAAGAAACCTACATAGGGATCACTGAAAAACCACTTCAAAACCAGATATGCAAACACAAACAGTCATTCAATAAAGAAAAATTTAAAAACCAAAACGATGATGCAAATTATCTGGAAACTTGAAGACGCCAAAAACAAGCTACAATATATCCTGGACAATCATAAAAAGAGCATACCATTACAGCAATGTTCTCAAAAAGGTGCCAACCCATAGTTTAACTGAAAAAATGGTTAATGCTATGAAACCAACTTAGGCAACTCTTTAAACACCAAACCCGCAACTAGTAACACAACTGCATGGGCATAATGGATATCGTTTGGTCGTGAACCATCAAAACACACAACCTGAAAGCCCCACAAAACCACGTGCAGCCAACCGCCGTGCAAACACCCGCAAACGTGAGCCCACACGCTATATACCTCGGCGGTGGCAAACAAAAACCATCCTGATGCAGCGCAATACGCCGTAGAAACAAATTTGTCGAGTTTTAACTTGAGTTTTCCCCTTCCTTTTAACATCATCGACAGATATCTATATATATATTTGTCACGGTCAAAATAAACTCAACCCAAATTCGTGGTCAATCGCCACCAGCCCAGTTGGACATAAGCTCTAACGCAAATATTCTGGGCGTGGCCGGGACGGCCCCATGGTTCGGATCCAGGCAATTAAGCATTAGGGGAGAGGCTTCACAGAGCCGGTTGTCAAACCAGCGGTACTAAATAGCGACCGACGCATTCACCTGTCGACTCAGCCAATTAAAGGCTTTTTAGACTCTCGGGGAGTAGAGACAGCACTGTCTGCTAGACGGACTTAAGGACGTCTGCCGAAAATGTCTCGAATGGTCTGCCGCCAGTCGTGGGCCGCTACCCGACTCATCTAGCCAATTTTTTTTTTTAGAGTGACAGTGTCCACGAATTAAGCCACAGGCGACCAGTTACGTAGGAAAGGGGAGAAGGTGTAGGTGTGTGGTGGGGGTGAATCTACGCTAATCAATTAAATGACCAATTGCCACACAGAGAGTAAGGCTGTTGTAGGATGGACTGCATGCTTTGAACATCCAATGGAATTAGAGGGAGAAAACTTCGGGTGTTCAGGGGTCACAAAATACTGACCAATGGTACTCGCCCTTTTTGGACAGATCGGAAAGAATAGACGGATGTGAGAGTGAGAGAACGACAAAAGGCGGGGAGGACCGAAACCGAGAGAGGGAGAGAGAGGTTCTGCGTGGAAGCTTGCAGGAGAGACGGGCAGAGAGACAGAGAGATGAGGGAGGTGAGAAGAGAACCCAAGTTGAGAGATTAGAGGAGATAGTCTGCAGAGGAAGGATGAAGGAGAGATGTGTGGATGAGAGGAGAGTGCTAACTAATGAGGAGGAAAAGAAAGAAAAGAAAAAAAAAAAGAAACGAAAAGCAACCATGTATTTGATAAGAGCAGATGAGAAGAGAAGAGAGGAGAGAGAGAGTGCAATGCGTTAATGCAGGAAGAAAGAAAAGAGAACAGATCGATGTGATAGTCACTGTTCTATCTGACGGGGGTTCGACCTCCATACTTGGCCCCGCGCCACTTTCATCGGCAGTTCAACCTGACAAACGCCAAGCAGTCCAGCAGAACGGTGCCAGCGTCCAGCTTGGACCGGTGCAAGCCGACCAACCCAGTGCCAGCAGTTGGGGTCGTTGTGTGAAAGTGAAGTGAAAGAAAAAAAAAAGGAAAAGAAAAGACAGTGATTCGTGAATAGTTAAGATCACCTGGCCAGGTAAGTAGGACATCTATTTTACCCGGGTTAGTTAATGATGTTTTAGACAATGATTTTGTGAAGTTCAGGAAAGAGAGAATGTTTTTATTTTGTTTTGATTCAACATGCATTGATGGTTCGTTCTATGAACCTGTGTAGTAAAGTTCTAGACTTACTAGTGTTTGCATGTATGTGACGAATGATTGATATATGAATGAGATCGTAAGCAGCTGTGAGTGTGTTTGGAGCTGTGCGCTAGTCTTCCCCTCCCCTGACATCACCGAGGTTGACAATTTATTGGCGCGCTTGCCAGGCTATTCTGGCCATTCTATTTATAATGTTCAACTTCTCAGAGAGGAAGTGGGTGGGATTCAAGTATTGTAAATCTAAGACAAGGGGTGTCTTACTGTCTGTTCCAAGATCGTTAAATACTAGGCTTGGCATTGCTTCAAGATTAGTTAATACTAGGCTTGGCATTTCAGCCCCAGAGTACTTATTTCGCACAGTGATTACCTATAATTCGCTCTCTTAGTTTGGGGGTCAGGCGCTGGGCGTCTTTACACAATAAAACTACGTTGTCCCAAGCTAATATCATCCATTCCATAGGATTGTGCTATCACGTCACTCGTGTCGGTAACCACAGTTTGCTGTCGTAGTAGTAAAAAATTTGTTCAAAAAAAAAAAAAAAAGAGAAGCTATAATGGCGGATGAAAAAAGAAACACCCTATTGAACAATTGTGAGCGTCGCTTCGTGAATTTAGGGTTATCGGAGATGAGTTGCGTTGCATTTGTTGAAAACAAAAAGATGGAAAGAAAGTGATGAACGGCGGGAAAGAAGCCGTGTCGCAGTAGAAGCGCAAGAAATAGAAAAATTAAGGATTTCAGGCTAAACAATGATAAAGAAACGCGGAAACCGAAAGACTAGGGAAGCGCAGGGAACCAGAAAGAATGAAGCAGGACACAGAAAGGACTTAAAGCTAGGGGAAACGCAAGGCCACAGATTAGGCCTAACGGTTCACCTTAGACGCTAGAGAGGAAAGTGAGAATACAAAGGGAGACACCGCGGATGGGGAGTTCAGTTTCCAGTGACTCTGTGCGCAGCTCATGCCCCCCGACCCAAGTTGCCCAATAATTCTCGGAAGGGACCGATTCGATTGATGCATAATCCGTCGTTTCGAAACGTTTGCAACCAGTCAGGTGGAACCTCAGAAGAGTGGGCAGTCCTTTTGTCGGCGTTACTGACGGGTAAGGCATTTACAAATTTTCACGCGTTGCAGCAGAAACAACAGTCTGATTTCGGCGCTTGTGAAGGAATTCATTGATGAAGGGATTTGACCTCACAGAGGAGGGGTTCAGGAAGAAATTTCGTTCAGCTAAATTACAACAGGGAGAGACGTACATCAGTTTGGGTGCACGATTAGATCACTATTTTGAGAAGTGGTTAGAATTGGAGTGATGGTACGAAAAAGAGTTCGCTGAATGAAAGATGCTAGGTTATGATCAGAAGATTTTGTCAGGTGCGGCCCTGAGTTAAACCATACCATTTGAAAGAAGACAGCCCAGAGCCAGCCGGGGAGTTGTTGAAGTTCGCAGAGGTGTATAGAGAGGCCCGTTTTGGGCACTAAGGTGCAGGGAGAAACAGGTGCTAGCACAGGTTGAGAAGAGTGCAGAGGAGACTTGGGAGTTTTCTGGCAAATCTGGCAAACCCAGTGGTGGCGGGGAAGGAAGGGCAAGGGACATTAGGTGTTTCATTTTGTACAAGAAGGGACATTGTGGCGAGGGATTGTCGGCAATTTTGAGGTTCCAACGAAGGCAGCAGCCTTGACAAGAGGTGGATAAGGGGTCGCAAGGCGAAACGACCCGCAGTGGAACCAAAAGGGATTCTGTCGGAAGAGGGTGGAGTGCAGCTATGGCTAGCACTGGACAGCAGTCAGTGTCAGGGATGGAGGGCACTAGGCTGAGTGGTTCGTTACCAGTGGAAGAAGGGTGGATTGGCCAGCAGAGGGTGAAAGTGTTACGAGACACTGGTTGTTCATGCGGGGTAGTACGAACAACGCTGGTCGAAAAGGGGATTTGACAGGGCAAATCCAGACCTGTACTCTAATCGATGGCACTGTGAGGGAGTTTCCAGTTGCTAAGATAGAAGTACGTACCCTTACTTCTCAGGCGAGTTGTCTGCGGTTGGGGATGATTGTAGGAGAATCCCCTTACAAGATTTGATACTATTGGAAATATTTCCAGGGTGGCAAGGGATCCAGGGGTAAAGATCCTGGAAGTGTTGTACGAGTGTCTACAGGGTAAGCCACCAGTTAAGGACACGGAGCGAAGAGGGGAAAGGTTGTATTAAAACCGGTTAGTTTCTTCCAGGAAGGAAGTTCGGCATAGATGTGTCAGCTGATGAGTGTTAGGGCAGCGCAGAACAAGACCCTTCGTGTGAAGTCTTGGAGGTGTCAAAGGTGGAGGAAACAGGAGTTTAGATGGAGAAAGACAGAACTTTCTTGTGAAAGGCGGCTGTTTGACGAGTGTTCACCAAGGGGAAGACAGGTAGGTGTGACCACTCAGTTAGTGTACCAGGGGTTATCGTGATCACTGTCATGTCAGGGGTCACGAGGTCGCTCATGGGCAGTCTCTCGGCACCACAAAAAGGCTTGACGAATCTTGTGTGATTTCATTGGCCAGGAGAATGGCCAGCATAACGTTTCTGCATGTCATGTGACTGTGTCAAGGTCAGCCACAAAGGGTGAAGAGGAAGGCTCCTCTTAAACATCCCTTTAATTCGGGACACAGTGTTCAGAGGTGGTCGTGGATCTGGATGGCCCAATCCCACTGTTCAAAGGTGGGCACATGGTATGAGACATGTAAGGTGCAAGGGAAGAGTTTGCAGGAGGCTAGGGTCGTCCAGAAGAAGCAATATGACAGGAAGGTGAGGAAGCAATTCCTCAAGGTGGGAGATCAAGTCCTGTTACTGCTTCCCACGGATCACAACAAGCTGCTGATGCATTGGAAGGGACCATTCACCATCATTGAAAAGGTAGATCAGGACTACCGAATCGATGTGAATGGGAAATCAAAACTTTTCCATGCAAATTTGCTCCGCAAAATACATTCAGCGTGAGACCCAGCACATAGGCGCAGCAGCAATCATTGATGGAGGTGAAGGAGACCCAGCAGAAGAAGGGGAGATTTTGTTGCCTGAGTTTCCAGGAGAAGAGTCATACAGGGATGTGTCACTGTATGAAGGGCTAGACAGTAGGAGACAGGAGGAAGTTAGGGGGCTCCTAGAACAGTATAGGGCGTCCTGACTGATAAACCAGGCAGGACAACTCTAGAGACATGTACGGTGGAGTTAACATCGCAAAAACCCGTACATGTGAAAGCCTACCCGATCCCATATGCCACCAAGCAAGTGATCGAGGAGGAGGTAGAAAAGATGTTGGACCTTGGGGTGATTGAACCGTCCAAATCATCATATAGTGCACCCGTCGTCTTAGTGAGGAAAAAGTCAGGTGAGCATCGATTCTGTGTTGACTATAGACGTCTGAACAGTGTCACCAAGGTCGATGCAGAGGTCATACCGAACATGGAAGACCTGTTCGCTCAGATCGCCACAAGCAAGAGCCAGTATTTCACCAGGATAGATCTGAGCAAGGGTTACTGGCAAATAGCCTTGAGTGAGGACTCAAAGGAAGTCACAGCATTCTCCACTCCTATGGGGCTATACCAGTGGCGAGTACTTCCCTTTTGGGATGGTCAACGCACCTGCAGTCTTCTCTCGGATGATGAGGAAGTTATTGACGGGATTGGAAGGCGTTGTGAATTTCATGGATGACATTCTGATAGCATCCGAGACATGGGAGGAGCATATGAGGCAGCTAGGAGCAGTTTTAGAGAGGTTGAGGAAAGCCAATCTCACAGCCAGACCAACAAAGTGCCAGGTTGGTTTTCCAAGCCTGGAGTTCCTAGGTTTTGTTGTCGGAGGCGACACAAAGCAGCCAGAAAGGGAAAGGTGGAGAAGATGATGAATTCAGAGAGACCAAAGACCAAAACAGAAGTCAGGAGTCTGCTAGGTTTTATTGGTTCTATAGGGAGTTTGTTCCAAATTTCGCTGCAATCACGAGTCCTCTCAGTGATTTGGTCAAGGCAGGGAAACCGGCAGTGGTCGAGTGGTCAGACGCTGCAGAGCAAGCACTGCAGACGGTGTTGGAAAGACTAGGTTCCCGTCCCATCTTGAAGCTACCAGATATGTCCAAACCATTTTGTTGCGGACAGATGCATCAGGTGGTGGGATAGGTGCAGTATTGTTGCAGGAGCATGAAGAGGTCGAGTTCCCTGTGAGATATGCTAGCAGGAAGTTGACAAAGTGTGAAGAAGGGTACGCAACGGTGGAGAAGGAGTGTTTAGCTGTCGTGTGGGCCGTGCAGAAGTTCCACAAATACTTGTATGGGAAAGAGTTCGTGATAGAGACAGATCACCAACCACTCAAATTCCTGCAGGAGGCACAGCTGAAAAACAGCAGGGTTCTGCGTTGGGCAATGGCACTGCAGCCCTACAGGTACCGAGTGCAGTACATTCCCGGTCGACAGAATGTCGGAGCTGACTATTTAAGCCGTGTAGTCTAGCAAGCTGCAACTCAGAGGAAGTCAGTCATATCCGGGGTGCTTTGTTGATAATATGTGTTGATGACAGTATGTTGATTTGGATATGGGTTCATTCCCAGTTGGCTATGGTTCATATTCTGTGTGTGAGACTTGTTCATATTTTCTTTGTGAGACTTGTTCATGTGAATGTAGTTACTCTTGGAGCATACAGTCGCTTGGGTAGTGATACATTATTTGCAATAAGTGAGGATGGAGATTCCTCAGTGAGTGTCATGGATCGTGATCATACTATATTGTGCTTTTCATAGGAATTGTGAAGGGAAGATGTGGCAATCCGCAAGTAGGGGAATTGCATAGGTGCGCACAGAGGTCGTTATAAAATGAGTCGAAATAACGCAAGATGTGCACGTCAATGATAACTCATTGGAGTGGTATTCACTAATGATTATTTTATAATTTGTAAACCGGTTGTTGTAAAGTTATTTTTCAAACTTTGCACGTGTAGCTGTGGGTCAGCAAATTCGGTTGTTGTCTTTTTTGTACCGTTGTTTTGAGACAATGCGGAGCATGGTCTTTGCAGGGGGAAATTGTCACGGTCAAAAATAAAACTCAACCAAATTCGTGGTCAATCGCCACCAGCCCAGTTGGACATAAGCTCTAACGCAAATATTCTGGGCGTCAGGCGGACGGCCCCATGGTTCGGATCCAGGCAATTAAGCATAGGGGAGAGGCTCCACAGAGACGGTCTGTCCAACCAGCCGGACTAAATAGCTGACCGACGCATTCACCTGTCGCCTCAGCCAATTTAAAGGCTATTTTTTAGCTCTCGTGGAGACAGCACTGTCTGCTAGACGGACTAAGACGTCTGCGCCGAATGTCTCGATTGGTCTGCCAGCCACGTCGTGGCGCCTACCCAGACTCATCTAGCCAATTTAGAGTGACCAGTGTCCACGAATTAAGCCACACGGCGCCAGTTAAGTAGGAAAGGGGAGAAGGTAGTGTGTGGTGGGGGTGAAATTAGCTAATCAATTAAATGACCAATTGACCACCACAGAGAGTAAGGCGTGTAGGCATGACTGGCATGATTTGAACATCCATGGAATTAGAGGGAGATAACTTCGGGTGTCAGGGGTAAAAATACTGACCAATGGTACTCGCCCTTTTTGGACAGATCGGAACGAATAAGAAGGATGTGAGAGTGAGAGAACGAAAAAAAGGAGGGGGAGAACGAACAGAGAGAGAGGGAGAGAGAGGTTCTGAGTGGAGCTCTGCAGGAGAGAGGGCAGAGAGACAGAGAGATGAGGGGAGGAGAGAAGAGAACCAAGTTGAGAGATTAGCAGGAGATAGTCTGCAGAGGAAGGACTGAGGAGAGATGTGGAGAGAGAGAGCTGCTAACTAATGAGGAGGAAAAAAGAAAAGAAAAAAAGAAAAGAAAAGCAACCATGTCCATTTGATAAGAGCAGACTAGAAGAGAGAGAGAGAGAGAGAGTGCAATGCGTTAATGCAGGAAGAAAGAAAAGAGAACGATCGATGTTGATAGTCACTGTTCTATCTGACCGGGGGTTCGACCTCATACTTGGCCAGCGCCACTTTCATCGGCAGTCCAACCTGACCAACGCCAGCAGTCCAGCCTGACCGGTGCCAGCAGTCCAGCTTGACCGGTGCAAGCAGACCAACACCAGTGCCAGCAGTTGTGTCGTGTTGTGAAGTGACAGTGAAAAGAAAAAAAAAAAGGAAAAGAAAAAGACAGTGATTCGTGAATAGTTAAGATCACCTGGCCAGGTAAAGTAGAAATCTATTTATACCCGGGTTAGTTAATGATGTTTTAGACAAATGATTTTGTGAAGTTCAGGAAAGAGAGAATGTTTTATTTTGTTTGATTCAACATGCATTGATGGTTCGTTTCTATGAACATGTGTAGTAAAGTTATAGACTTTACTAGTGGTTTGATGTGACGAATGCATGATATATGAATGAGATCGTAAGCAAGCTGTGAGTGTGTTTGGGCTGTGCGCTAGTCCTTCCTCCACTGACATCACCCGAGGTTGACAATTTATATATATATATATATATATATATATATATATATATATATATATATATATATATATATATATATAAATATATAGGTCAGTATATTTAAAATGCCTAAAACAATTTTATACAGTGCTCAACCCTTGGGGAGCAACATTAGTAAAAACAAGTATTAAAAGGAGTGCTAAAATTATCTACAAATTTGTTTCAAGCAAGCGCATTCGTCAGGATATATATATATATTTATATAATATTATATATATATATATTATATATATATATATATATATATATATATATATATGATATATAGATAGATAGATAGGTAAAAAAGAAAACCCAACGCTAAAAATGGCACTGCTCCAACAGCTGAAAGAGTCTGGACGATAAAAACCATTACTGGATCAATATAAAATCAAGAAGTCGTCCACTCAATGTCTTCCCTTCTTTTATTTTCAAATTTTCGCCTTTTTCAAGGCTTCATCAGGAATCTGCATTATCGGAAAAAAAAACAAGAAACACCATCAGAATCCCAAAAGTAAAGACAAAATCAGTTTACATACTTGTATCTATGTCTATATCACACACACACACACACACACACACACACACACATTTCCAAAAATTCTAACCATTGTAGAGGTAGTGAAACCCCATTCCTATACCGTATGGTAAACCGCTTTACTTAATTTAAAACATGATATCATAAAACATTATTACCAACTTAAAATACATGGGCAGCGAGGGGCTCAAAAGGAAATGTAATACGCAGAAAGAAAGTAATAGTGGATAGGTGACGCAAATAGGATGAGGACGAGGTAAAAGAAGAAGAGACAATGAGAGAGTGAGGGGGAAAGTAAGACAGAGGAAAAGGGGGGGGGGGGGGGCAGACAGAGAGTGAGCAAAAGAGGAAAGAGGGAGGGGGGGGGGGAAGAAAGGGACAGAGAAAGCAAAGAAAAAGAAAGGGAGGGGTGGGGGGGGGGGGGGGGAGAAAGAAAGAAAGAAAGAGAGAGAAAAACAGCGAGAGAAACAGAAAAGAAATACCAAGAGAGGAGAAAAGAAAGAGAGAGAGGAAAAGCCAAAATAAGAATGAGGAAAACAAACACTTACATTATTTACTTTTCTTCAGCAGCTTACATGCTTGACCAAGGAAGAAGTGTACACAGGCAAAGCAAATATGGGCGATGAATAATAGTGGCCCTGAACTCCAATTCACTCTATATAAAAATAAAATAAAGGGGGGGGGGGAGGGAAGTAGGGGAATGCAATGGTGATAGCGGTGCAGATGGGGGATGAAGAGTAAGAGGAGAGAGAGAGAGAGAGAGGAGAGAGAGAGAGAGAGAGAGAGAGAGAGAGAGAGAGAGAGAGAGAGGTGGGAGAGGGAGGAAGAGACGGAAAGAGATCGGAGAGAGAGAAGGAGGAGAGAGAGGAGAGAGAGAGGAAGACAGACAGACATATTGACGACAAACAGACAGAGAGAGAGAAACAGAGACAGAAAGAAAAAGGAGGGGAAAAGAGAGGGGGTAGAATGAGAGAGAGAGTATGAAAGTAAGAAAGAGAGAGAAAACTATAAGAGAGAGACAGAAAAAGAGAGAGAGAGGGGGGGGGGGGGGGGAATTTGAGAAACAGAAGATCAACAGATGACAGACAAGAACAGCGAGAGACAAAGACAGAAAGAACAAGATGCGAAGCATATAAACGTACTCCCAGTTTTCCAAACCGCTTATAAATCGGCACAATGCTTTGTGAGATAAGAAATAAAGGCAAAATTTAAAGGTTTTTTAACGGTTATTTAAACCGATGTGCACTTTTGAAACTGGCATTTTAGTCTTCACTGGGCTAAAGCCTGTGTACATACCAAATTTTTTATCCAATCGGACATATGTCAAGAATAACGGTTTTTAACGGTCAGATTTTGAAACACTGCATGGAAGTGCCATTTGTGTGTGATAACCTTTCTTTATAACAAAATTTCATTAAAACCCACCAATATATAAAAATAACGGCAAAATACCGGTTTAACGGTTATATAACCGATATGCACTTTTGAAAACCGGTATTTTAGTCCTCACTGGGCTAAAGCGTGTGTACATATCAAATTTCATCCAAATCGGACAATATGTCAAGAATAACAGTTTTTATACGGTCAATTTTAAAACACTATATAGAAGTGCCATTTTGTGTGTCATAACCTTTCTATATACCCAAATTTAATTAAAATCCACCTATATATAAGAAATAACGGCAGAAAATAACGGTTTTTAACGGTTGTTTAATCCATTTTCAGTATTACATCACTTACATATGGACAGAGGATCCGATTTGTCACAAGATCATCCAAACCGCTTATAAATTGGCCATAGTACTTCCTGAGATATTCCATAAAGAAGAAAAACCGTTACAGCCCGTTACAACCGTTAGTAACGGCTATTAACGGGGCAAACTAAAACATCAGGCATCATCCGTGACCCATAATGAACATACCTGCTAATTTTCATAAAGGTCGGCCAAGTACTTTCTGAGATATTCCATAAAGAAGAAAAACCGTTACAGGCCGTTACAGCCGTTAGTAACGGTTATGACGGTAAACTAAAACATTGGACATTATTGTGACCCATAATGAACATACCTACAAATTTTCAGAAAGATTGGTCAAGTACTTTCTGAGATATTCCATAAAGAAGAAAAAGCGTGACAGGCCGTTACAGCCGTTAGTAACGGCTGTAACGGTAAACTAAAACGTCGGGCATCATCCTTGACACATAATGAACATACCAACAAATTTTCAGAAAGATCGACCCAGTAGTTTTGTCTGGAGCGAGTGGAACACATTTTGACCACGGACACACAGACACACACACACACACACACACACACACACACACACACACACACACACACACACACACACACACACC
>CM031612.1:36773369-36780869 GCA_018398815.1 Conus ventricosus | reverse complement strand
GGGTGAGCGACAAATAGGTTAGTAAGGGAGAGGGTGGTCAGAGAGATTCTGTTCTGTCTGTCTGTCTGGCTGTCTGTCGTCTGTCTTCTCTCTAGTCTCTCTCTCTCTGTTCTTCTCTCTCTCTCTTCTCTCTCTCTCCTCTCCTCTCTCTCTCTCTCTCTCTCGGTGTGTGTGTGTGTGTTGTGTGTGTGTGTGGTGTGTGTGTGTGTGTGTGTGTGTGTGTGTGTGTGTGTGTGTGGTGTGTGGTGTTACAACTACAAGGTGACGTGTGTGCCAAGGAGTACATACAGGTCATGGTTGATATAGGAACAGATTAAAAAACAGGATGATATTAATGAAACAAAACACAGACAGCAGTGAAGGCGCTGGATTGAACATAAATTATACTATTTCAAGATGAACACTTATAAAAGAAAGCAAAACAAACAAACTAACACACAAACAAACAACTTAGACAGTTCGTTGAATATCACATTTAACAACGACGAACGAACGTCAGCAGTCTGGAGGCTCCTAGCCCTTGTAACATCAGAAAAATCATCAAATACAGACCCTTACCCTCTGTAACATCGGGAAAAGTAAACCTCAGCCTCTAACCTATTACATAAGAAATCATCCAATCGTGCCTCGTACTCTATACATCATCAGAAGATCATCAATGTTCACTCTTCACATCATGTAACACCAGAAGATCATCAAATCTCATCTCTAACTTATGCAACCTCAGTAGATCATCAGTTTTCACTCCTGTCACCCCATGTAATTCAGAAGATCATCAATCGCAATCCTCCCCTCTCTACAGCATATAGAAGATCATCAATTTCACACTCACCCATTATGTTATATATACACCCAAAAGATAACAAATTCTCATCCTTAAACCCAGGTACATCAGAAGATCACCAATGTTTCACTCTCTGATGGTATGTATCACCTTTTACATTAACGAATTTTATCAAATTACACCATATAACACCAACATATATCCAATTCTAACATAAAATCCATGTAAAACCAAAGATTATCCCATGTAACAACAAAATCAACAATCTCACCCTTATTTCCCCATGTAATACTCAGAGATCACCAACGCTCACTCACCTCTAACCCTTGCAACATAAAAAAAATTACAATGCTTACCCTACAACCAATATATCATTACAAGATCACCAATTATCACTCTCTAACCTCACTAGTACATCAAAACGATCACTAATTCTCTCCTGTGAACTCAAAGATTACACGTCTAGCCTTGCGTGCCATGAGTAATTATACAAATCACCATACCCTCTTCACGCCATACAAACAGCACGCCAAAGCTGTGTTGTTAAATACGGGCTGTTTCACGCATCCTGTGCTCGCGCGTATTGCGCGCGTGTGGGACAAACACACCACACAACGCACGCACGCAAGCCGCCCGCACGCACGCACCACCCCCCCCCCCCCCCCCCCCCACAACACAAACTCTCTCTCACACACACACACACACACACACAACAACACACACACAGACACACACACACACACACGTACGCAGACTAACGCAGACACGCAGGCACGCACGTAAACACACACGCACAGATAAACCTACGGAATATTTCAGATGTTTGAACTGACTAAGTATGTTAAGTAATAGATAATGGTCAAACCGAGAGATGAGAGAGAGAGAGAGACAGAGAGAGTGAGAGACTGAGACAGAGAGGACAGAGAGAGACAGACATGACAGAGAGGAGACAGAGAAGAGACAAAGACAAAGAGACTGAAAGAGGCAAGGGCGAGCAGGATATATCACACACCTGGCGTTCACCTCGTACACTCCACAGAGCGGTGTCCAAACGATCGATTCAATGCCCAGACCCTTCTTATTAGCAAAATGGAAGGTGTATTTTCTGAGCTGTCAGTTCACACAGAGGTCAGTGAGGCAAAGCCGCCTCAACCTGAAGAGCACACACACACCATACAAAAAAAAAACACGCGCGCGCGAGCGCGCGCGCACTCACACACACACACACACACACACACACACAACACACACACACACACACACACCACACTCACACACACACACACATGCACGCACGCAGGCACGCACACGCACACACGATGGCACGCACGGCGCGGCATGCACCCACGCACGCACACAACACACCACACACACTCACACAACACAACACATGTTATATACCTGGACATGTCTATGTACTGCACCTGAAGAAACACACACACCACACACACAACACAACACACTCCACACACACCAAATTGAGAGTGGCCTGCCCTGGATTACTAACGCAGCAGGATCTAACAGCTCTTACCATTTATTATAGTTGTTCTGGTTCGTAAGATTTTTATACGGCGTTTGAATTTGAGTGTATTCTCCCGAGTGTTTTGGTGATCTGCAATAAGTTGGTAATGGTTTGTGGTGTGATCACAGTTGGAATGTGCGTCCAGTCTACCTTTTTTTGAGTCGTCGCGTGTTGGCTTTTTTGGTACTGAACCGGCGACCACTTGGAGCAGCCACACTTCCAAATGGAATATCACATTGTTCTGATCACTGCCGTAAGCTTTATGCGTACAGGTCATCATTTCGTTATTCTTCAATTCTTTATTTGTTTTTCATTTTTTTAAGTGGATTAGATGGTATTCTTTTTCAATTTTTATTTTTCTATTGTTTTTGTTTTGCTAGTTCTAATCGGGAACTCAGCAATGCGTAATATAATGTCGTAATTATGTTGCACGGAGAGTGACGTCATTTTGTTTTGAATTCATTTTGACCATGGAATTTCAAACTGGAAAGAACAGCATACCTGCTGGTGACAACTCCCTTAAAGCAAGTTCAAACTTAATTATTTAAATCATCTTTCGTACCAAATTTGTTGAACAAAGAAGATCATAATGTTATTATTAAAGATTCAGGTGACGGCTATCTGCTCTGCGACATCTATATCCTCATTACCACAAAAGGCAATAGAGTCCGTGGATTGGTGAAGTCCCTGTGTCTGTCAAAAAGTTAAGAGATGATGTTTTTATATTCAGTGCTAAAAAATGAGAGACAAAGGTAAAAAGCTGATGCAGGACACAAGCATTTGTGGTATAGTGTTGACATACTAAGCCCAAGTAAAAACAGATGGTATGTTTTCAAGACCTGGATGAGAGTTTTCTGTCTTCTGTTCCAAGTATTGTGAGCGGGTCCGAAAATCGGTTCTTAAAAAACGGGGGAAAAAGTGACATATTACTTTCAAAACTTCAAGCACTTCCAGAAAAACTTAGTATTGACAATGTTGTCGTTTGAAGATCCACCCATATTGTGCGCCCAATAAAAAGGTGTAGTGTTGTCAGGGTCTGCATCCCCAAGAATCACTGTTTTTAAGTAAAGTACAGATATGTAGCAGTTGTGGTCAGTCATCACACCCACGAGAGAACTGTTACCTTGGGACCAGATTTTGTGTTGACTGCCAAGGTGACCACTCATCAGCTTGTCATGGATGTCCTGCTAAACGATGGCCAAAGAAGTTAATGTTTTGAAATCAAAGAAACTATATTTCGTTTCAAGAGGCTATTCGTCAAGCCAAAGTTGAAGACTGAACAGAAAGAGTCCGTTTAAATCAGAAATCTTTGCGGACGTTGTAAGGAATGTTTGTTATACTGATTGCAAATCTACACAACTGCTGTTAAAGTTTCTTTCGTTTCAACTCCAATGAAGGCTTATATGAAAAATTCCTTATTCAACTGTCCCCTGAAGACCCATCAGTGATCAACATAGCGAACAAGCTGTCATCTCCCTCTATGAAGTCATCCAGTTGGTCAACATTCCGACCAGCAGTAATTCCTCCAAGAAATCATCTGTGGTCAACTTGGCGACCCAGATCATTCGCCCTCAAGAATTATTCTGCTGGTCAAACATGGCGACAAGCGCTCATCCCCTCCAAGAAATCATCCGCTGGTCAACATGGCGACCAGCCATTCATCTCCCTTCAAAAGTTCATCGCTGGTCATCCATGGCGACCAGCACTATCTCCCTTCAAGAAGTAATCCGTGGTCAACATGGCGACCCGCATCATCTTCCTGAAGTCATCAGTTGGTCACATGGCTCCAGCAGTCATCTTCCCTGAAGTCACAGTTGGTCAAAACATGGGAGCAGCAGTAATCTTCCTGAAGTCATCAGGACGGTCATCATGGGACCAGCAGTATCTTCCTGGAGAAGGCTAGTCAACAAAATGTCCAGCAAATTCATCTTCTCTGCTGACGCCTACGGATGTTAAACAGCGCAACCATCTGCCATTTTCGTCGGGCGTCTTTTTTTGTTCAGCTCGGGGCCCCTTCATCATATTGTTGTAGCAGTTTTCAGTAGGTGGTCATTGGGATAGCCTGTCATCCCCATTCTACATACAAGGATGATCAAGATAGTCCTGTTACTATCCAATGTTTTAATCAGCCCCATGGAAAAAAAAATCTCCAACGCATCACCCCCACCCCCACCACACCCCCGCCCCCAGTTCTATGGTGGGGTAACGTTGGCTTTTAGCAGTTTTGATTGGGTTATAGTACTTGCGTCACCTATATGATACTTCATCCACCATTAATGAAGTTAAATTATGACCAGGGAAGAAAAAGAAACAAACTTGTGATAATTTGTCGGTTCTACAATGGTACGCACGTTCCGTGTCAACTAATATTGGTTATTTGTGTGTATGCATCTTTCTAGTAAGTTCATCATTACTTCTCTTCAGTCCCTAATTTCACTCAAACAGAGTTGCCAAAGTACAAGGTTATTACTATCCCCGGTTTATCATATATGCTAAGAACTGATAAAGTGAGTACAGCTATCTATGTTACATGTGGTTTAGATTGTACACATACGTTAGTCCTCGTTCGTTTACAAAGATACCGGTTATGTGTCGGCATCCTTTATAAAAACTGAAAGTTTCAGACAATCAAATTTTACATTTTGCATCAGTTATTACCTAAGGGGCCCTGATGGGCAAAATACTAATTGGTTACGTTCTCTAACTGTTCTAAGAAAAGTGGATCATGGTGGCGACTTCAATTCTCATGCTCCTTTCTGGGATATGGTGTTCAAATAGTTTCTCACCTGATTTCTGGAAAGTTGTGGATTCAATCCTTTAGTTTTGCTTAAACGGTCGGGAGAAATACGCGCATCCCAGACATATCTCAGCATAGAGCCATCGGCGCTTGATCTTACCTTTGTTCACCTGCTTTTGCATTAACAGCAAATGGGATACAGCCAATGACCAACTAGGTAGTGACCTGTGCAATACTTTTATCTTTTAAAGAATCCGTTGGTCTGAAGTTAACTAGGTGTAGATGTTATACAAAATTTATTTACATAAAGGCAGATTGGGAAACTTTTCAAAACTTACCTCACTGAGAAGACTGAGAGTGAAGTTCTTTGGGAGGAATGTTAACATCTTTTTTGATTCTTTCAGAAAGCAGTTCTTGAGGCTGCATGCTTTAGCTATTCCAAAAAAAAGGACCAAAAAGGTGTGAAACATTCTCAGGAATGTCTGGTGGAATCAGGCTTGCGAGGAGGCTGCTGTTAAAGCAAAACATTGCTTTATCTTAATTGCCTAAAGTTAGAAAAGTTTTCCTGTGCAAGAGATAAAAGATGCAGCTCTTAAAGAAATGTGCAGTACAAAAATAAAAGCAAAACAGAGTTACAGCGCAAGCAAAAAGGACAATACTTGTCACAGTTCTGTCTAAATGAAGTATCTGACTGTAAAGACTGGAAAAAGGTTTCTGGGATAAGGTGAAAGAAATGAAATAGGGCTTAAAACTCCAAGATTACCCAATCAAACAACAAGTAATGAATTTCTTCTCCAAAGAAAAGGGTGATGAATTTGCATTTGTACGTTAAAAAATGTTGTATGGAATGTTTGCCCTAATGAGCAAAAAGTTCGTTTAGATTGAAAGAAAAAATTACGATAACTATAGGATCCTGTCCAAAAACAAACAATAGTACTATAAATGTATCAATATTTTACAGGAAGACGGGAATGCTGTCCGTCTGTTGGGAAATAAAAAGGTTTCGGTTGGTTTGGATGGGATTTCTTACACGATGTTAAACCATTTTACCGAGAACTGGATAGTCATTTTACATAAATTATTTAAAAATGTTGGGAATGTGGACAATTTCCCGAAATTATGGAAGGACGTCTATGTGACTTCCTATTCTAAAGCAGGGCAAGCTCGGTCTGAGACGGCTAGCTATAGACCCTTACAGTCAAGTTCAAAACTGGAAAGTCATGGAAAATCATAATAAATTTTAGAATGGTCATATTACTGTGATAAAAATGATGTATTGTCTTCACATCAATCAGGATTTAGCAAAAGACGTAAGTACAATTGATCACCTGACACGACTAACTACTCAAATAAGAAACAGTTTGCTAAACGTAAAAGTGTCTATGCTTCCTTCTTTGCTCTTACTAAAGTTACGATAGAGTGTGGCACAGCTGATTATTATATAAATTAAAAACAATTGTCTTTTGGTCACGTCTACAATCTATGTGAAATCATTTTAAGTGGGAGGCATTAAGGACCAAAGTTGGGTGTGACTTTATCATCTCAAGATCTATAAATACTGGCGAATTCCACAAGGTTCTATAATCTCCCCATTGTTATTCAATGTAAGGCTATATGACTTTCTAAATGTTTTTCATATATACCAAGGTGCTCAATATGATGATGACATTGCATATGGATTAATGTATTTAAAGAAAAGTAAAAATTTAGTCCATAAATTATTTTCAGAAGCCTCTTTCAGCACGAGTGGATAAAATTAAATAGTTTATATGCATTTGATGGCTTTCAATTCTCTGTTGAAAAGACACATTTGGTTCTCTTTAAACAATGGATATAACCCAAGAAACTGCTATATTCTTTCTGGGAGGACGTGGAAAATTTGTTTATAAACTTGAAGTAAAATTTTTAGGTGTCCTACTTACACCAAAACTAACTGGAAAAACAAATATTCATCAATTGTTACTTAAAGCAGTTAAAGTTTGAATTTTCTAAAAAATTGTCTGTCATTCTCCATGGGGACAGGATCTTACAGTTTTGTTGCTTTTAGCAACCAGTCCTTGTACGATCAAGATACTTACGGACAGGAAGTATTCTTTTCTGCTTCGCGGATCGCATTTTACAGAAACTCAAAGAATTGAACAGTAAAAGCTGTAATAGTTGGCCCTGGGTGTACCTGTGACATACTAAGTTCTCTGATGCTATACGAGAGAGGCCTTTTGCCACTTGATGAGAAAAGGAAAAATAAGTTCTGATATAAAATATGAGTGAGACGGATTTCCGTGGACGACCTTGAAGAGTTAAATACTCGATCCGACTTGATATTCGAAAAAAATGCACAGAAAAATTCAAATTTTAGTGACGCTTCGTTCTATGTCAGAGGTTTTTAATTATCAAAATTGACCCACACGAAGTAGCGCCTCGCGTATGGTTCCGCGTACCCCCTTGGGACTACGGAAG
>CM031612.1:36763369-36768369 GCA_018398815.1 Conus ventricosus | reverse complement strand
CCAGATTTTGTTGCAGATGGTGGTCAAGATGTTTACTCCAGCAGCTATACGCCAATGCCACAAGTGCAGTACTCGCCAACAACATGATGGGAGACTGGTTCCACACAACTGTTGGAGTTCGCCAAGGCTGTCTCCTATCTCCTTTCGTTTTCAACGTGTTTCTAGAAAGGCTAATGATCGATGCCCTTGAAGATCATGAAGGCACGGTCAGCGTTGGAGGCAGAACCATCACGAACCTCAGATTTGCAGACGACATCGATGGGCTTGCCGGAAATGAAGACGAATTGGACAGACTAGTCAGCCACCTTGACAACACCAACAAGATATGGGATGGAAATCAGCGCATAGAAAACCAAACTGATGACTAACAAATATGGCACCATAACAACTGAAATCGCTGTCAAAGGCCATAAACTTGAAACTGTCAACCAATTCAAGTACTTAGGGGCAATCATTTCTGACGATGGATCACGACCGGAAGTGCTATCAAGAACTGCACAATCAATGTCTGCACTCGCCAAGTTAAAACCAATATGGAGGGACAGAAACATCACCATGACGCACAAAATTCGACTCGTGCGTACGCTGGTACTGTCGATCTTCCTGTACGCTTGTGAGACATGGACCCTCACAGCAGAGCTGCAAAAGAAGATAGACACAGTGGAGATGAGATGCCATCGAAACATCCTGGGCATCTCCTACTTGGACCACATAACCAACGAACAAATCCGACAGACCATCCAGAAACACTAGGCCCCTATGAAGATCTGCTCACTACAGTGAAGAAACGGAAGCTGAGATGGTATGGTCACACAACAAGATCCAGTGGCCTATCGAAAATAATCCTTCAGGGAACCGTGGAGGGGACAGAAGGAGAGGCAGACAGAAGAAAAAATGGGCGGACAATATTGCAGAGTGGACAAGCAAACCTTTTGCTGAAACCCAGGCTCTCCTTCATGACCTGGACAGATGGAGGAAAGTGGTGTACAGCGCATCAAGGCGGCGCCCCTACGACTCCATAAGAGTTAAGGGCGCAAGGCAAGGCAAAGCAATGAATACACCGACTGTACCGACTTTGAAATGAGCGTTATCCTGTATAAAAGTCAGCAGGTTGATCGATAACAAACAGAAATGTTACTGTCAGCGTTACTTCGTAATCACGGGAAAGTAGGGAGACCTGGTGATCTCCCATTGTTTCGGGGTTGGTGGCTTGTGGCACTGTGGATTGTCTCTTGTAGCTGTGTGACATGAGTGAGGTCAGTAGGCCCCTGTACGATCAGGGCCCCAAACCTTGTTGCGTGCGAGCAGCAATGGACTTCAAGAAGCAAACGAAGCCAATGGTACCGTACTAAGCCCTGTTCTCACGGATCCTTATGCCAGGCCTCCTGGCCCGACTGGGACACTCCGATGTCAGCATTACGAACTGCTGAAATGTATATAACCTATCTCTGACCATCTGCTACAAGTCAAATGGCAAATTTATGAATCTCACCGGTCAGTGAATTCAGGTCAAATCCTGATGGTATCTTATGCCGGAAAATGTCAACGTTTTAAAAGACAAATATGGCCACAAACCGCGTCACAATCTCTCTCTCTCTCTCTCTCCTCTCTCTCTCTCTCTCTCCCCCCCACACACACACTACAACACACACACACCACAACAACACACACACACACACACACACACACACAACACAACACACACACACAACACACACACACACACACACACACACACACACACACACACACAACTTAAAAAAAAAAAAAACAAAAAACCCTTCGTCACAAAACCACAGAGCCCTCGAAATCTTAAAAGAAGAAAAGAAGAAGAAAAAGAAGAAGAAAAGAAAAATCCCGATCGTTGAGATACGCTTTCAAAAAACCCCGGGAGAAAAAGCCCGGGAAACCCCACACAACAACACACACAAAAACCACACACACAACACACACCACACACAACGCTCGCTTTTACAGACATACGGGAGTATGGGCCCAGTCATTTTTTAATCATATAGACCACCGACCCCAAACCCCTTTTCTCTCTGCCCTCCTTCTCTCCTCCTCCTCACTCTCCCCTTCTCCCTTTTTCACCACACAAACACACCACACACACACACCACACCCACACCACACACACAACACAACC
Source organism: Conus ventricosus (assembly GCA_018398815.1). NCBI lineage: Eukaryota > Metazoa > Mollusca > Gastropoda > Neogastropoda > Conidae > Conus > Conus ventricosus. The sequence continues at coordinate 36,766,220 of CM031612.1, read as the reverse complement.
AATGTCAAGTAAGTGGCATAGAAAGGGTCTTTATTCTCTTTTTAAAATAAAATATCAAAGCCGCCGCGAGGGTCGTGCAAAAGATTTCAAACAAAAAAAAAAAAAAAAAAGAAAAAAAAAGAAAAAAAAAAAAAAAGGGGGGGCGTTTTTTTGTGCAAAGCCGTAAAAAGTGCGCGGACGCAGCACCAAAACCTCCCTTTTCCTTTTTAAAAAAAAATTTTTTTTTTAAAGACATTTTATTTCCAAATTAAGTTAAAACCGAATAATGAACACAAATACAAGTGCATATTAATAAATACAACGAAATGATTGGGACGTAAATCTTACCAATAATCAAGTTGTTTGCACCTCAAAACACACACTTTTTACGAAAAGATGTGACTTACAAAATCATATTCATACTGGATTAATTACAACGAAGGTTGGGACTTAATTCATTAACAATCATTGCCTTTGCATATCAAATCACAAACATTTACGAAAAAAGACAAAACTAACAAATAAAAAAAAGAGTTTTTTTTAAAACACATCGTTTAGGAAGAGAAATCAAAAAAGCTGACAACAAAAAGCAAACAGACAAACAAACAGACAAACCAAAAAACAAACCAAAAAAAAATTTGGCCTTGTCATCCCTTTTGTATAATGACAATTTTTGTGTTTTAAACTCCAGTAAGTCGGAGGGGTCCATTGGCCCAAAATTTTCCATGGACATGTTAAGAAGCATACTTTTTCGTTTCAATCTGGCTTTTAAAAAAATTTGAATAAAGATTTGCACTGAGGTAAAAATCTTTTCATGTTTCTTTAGATTATAAAATTTGGCGAGTAGCAGGATTAGGCAACGTTTTTATCAATTTAAAGTTTTCAAACAGCCAAACAAACACCATTTTTTCATCAACAACATTTTATAATATAACCCCCTACTTCCCTACTTCCACCCCACCCCCCCCCTCCTCATTTTCCCACCTGTACCACCTCACACACACACAAAACCAACACACCGCGCGGGGCGGGCGCGTGGGGCGGGGACGCACGCAGCGCGTGCAAGAGAGCCTAAAATTTTTTTTCCCCGATCTCTCTCGTCACCCTCCTCCAAAACCCCCTCCTTTCCCCCCTCCCTCCCCCCCCCCCCCCCCCCCCCCCCCCCCCCCCCCCCCCCCTCCCCCTCCCCTTTTTTTCCACGTCACCTGTTGTTTCCTGTTAACCATTAACAAAGATTTTTTGCTTCCCCTCTCTCCTCTCTCCCTCTCTCTCCCCTCTCCTCTCCCTCTCTCTCTCTCTCCTCACACACAAAACCTCTCCCCTTTTTTTTTCTCCCCTTCTCTCTCTCTCTTCTCTCTTCTCTTTTCTCTCTTCTCTTCTCTCTCCCTCCCTCTCTCTCGTTTTTGTTCGCTCCCTTGGTTGTTCCCGCATAGAATTATAATTCGAAAAACGTGTGGGCGAAAGGTAATAAATGGCATGTAAGTGCTGACACTCAGCCTCCGATGATCTATTTCTTAATACTCACACCTGACCCCCATCAGACAAGCCCCCGCCAACAATGGTACCCAAAAACAGGGAAAACTAGTTGCTTTTTTCCCCCCGGTGTCTCACAGAGGCTTGAAGTGACTGGTCTGAACCGAAGCGGCAGCTGTTTTGCGTATCGGCCTTTATCGGTACTGGCGGAAGGATTGCCACGAGATACTGTGAATTTTGAGAACAACTGACTGATGAGAGAATGGGAAATAATTTATTCTGCACACACCCACCTACCCACGCCGCCCCCCCTTCCCCTCCCCCCATACACACACACACACACACACACACACACACACACACACACACACACAGAGAGAGAGAGAGAGAGAGAGAGAGAGAGAGAGAGAGAGAGAGAGAGAGAGAGAGAGATCTGAACAGAAACTGTGCCGAAGATGATAGACCTGTGGACAACTCTTGGAGCGGTTTACCGCCCCTCCCCATCTCATCCGTTCTTCTCTCTTTGTCTCTGTCTTTGTCTCTGTTCCCCCCCCCCCCCCCTCTCCACTCTCTATCTGTCTGTCTGTTTGAGCCTGCCCCCCCCCCCCCCCCCCTCAACCTTCTCTCTGTCCGAACGTGTCCTCTCTCTCTCTCTCTCTCTCTCTCTCTCTCTCTCTCTCTGAGCCTATCTGGCGATCGAACACCATCACTTTTGTTCGTTCCTTCACCGTTCCTTTCTCAGCCTTGCAAAACACATGGAGAGACATCAACTGTTTGAAAAAACAAACCGGAGTGATGGTGCACGATCGAGCGATTGATTGTTTCTGTGTCCACATCAGTTATTTTTCTGTCCGTGTCCGCCTGTTTATCAGTTTGACTCTCTATCCACTACCACCACCACCACCACCACCTTCTCCACACTCCTCCGCCCCGTCCCGCTGCTCCCCTCCCTCCCCCCCACTCCCCCCACCTATCCTTTCCGTTTCCACCGTCTTCCAATCTTTTTCTCATCACACGGGAAACAAGCGCGTGGAGCGTGAGCAGCTATATGAACGGCGAAACGCACGTGACATTTGACTCAGTCACCGTAACCTCATTCTGTCAGACACGAGAAGACAGTGCGCAACACAAGGAGGCCAATATCCGCCCAGTCTACTGCGTCGCACGTGCATCACTGCAACCCCCCACCTTATCTGCCGCTGCAAGAGGCCCCCACTCTCGCCATACATCATCCTGATGGGTTATCCGCCCGTTTCCTCTTTTGTGTTCTGCGCGTTCACTCGCGCGCGCGCACACACAGAGATAAACACACACACACACATACACACACACACGCACACACACAGATAAACACACTCACACGCACACACACACACACACACACACACACGCACACACA
>CM031612.1:36725869-36758369 GCA_018398815.1 Conus ventricosus | reverse complement strand
TTCGAATAAAATGATTCGCGGTCAATTGAACCGACGTTCACCTAAGATTACAGCAAAACCTAGAATATCATGTTCCTAATTTAACCTGTTGATGTAAGAAATAGTCACAAAGCCTCAGGCTTTGTTTACAACCGACAAGTAAGGTGTGATTTAACAAACGTTTCTAATTTGTGTTTGGCATCGACAGAAGAAAAACCAAACCGGGATTGGATCAAGTGGTGTATGGTTAAATCAGTCTAATCTTTCGTTCCAGACGCGGCTGGTCTACGTACGTACTAAGCAAGACCATTCTGATGTTGACACCGGTATAATATGCGACGATATGCTGTTTAAAACCATACTACGCTTTGAAAATTCTTAAAAAGATTTTCCGTCTGGCAGGGGCATGTGTGCTTAATTTTGAGTCGTTGGGGTCAGGATTTAAACCCTCGAGACTTACCCCCATAGGGCAACATGCAGATTCACTTCAAACCTCCTGTTCTCTCCTCACCCCCTCCTCTCCCTATCGGCAGGATTCTCAGTTCCAGCTAGCTGGCACGTGGTATCCAGCCACAAAGCAGCTTTCAGACTAAGCCCCTGATTGCCCCCAGGCATGGCAACAACCTTGAAGGACCGACCTGTCTGTACCAAACGCACCACGACCACCACAACATTATCGCAGGATAAATTCCCTGCCCTAAAGCCAGTGGCAAAACCTGTGTTCTCACCAACCCCAATACTGTCTTACATGACCCCAAAGTTTCCCCCCAAATTAAACACCCATATTCTCCAACCAGAGCCACAGGATTGTTCACGCCACCCATTACAAACAGTACGGCAGAATCGATGGAGGTCAATCATCCTGCACACTTGAAGCGCGCATGTCTGAACGTCTCTCTGACATCCACCACTATCGACCACTATCAGAAGCTCTGCTGTTCAGCTATTCAAAACCAAACTCAAGCACGTCAAGTCCTGGCCCTTTGCCAGTCTACTCTGAACGCATCATGTAGGACTCCAATCCTACGGCCATACTGGGGACCCTCTAAAACAAGGCCAAACAAGTTACAGGACAAAACACGACGCGTTTTCGATCTCTTAGGTCTTCTTCAAGCAAGATAACGTTCAGGACAATGAAAACGAAGAACGAGCAATCACTTATCTTCTCATGTTCATATTGTCTATCTCGCCTGGAGAAGACCCAAGAGGTCGAAACGCGTCGTGTTTTGTCTCATAACTTGTCTGTCCTTGTTTTTGGCGGACTCACTAAGAATTGCTCTTAAACTTTCTTTCCATTTCCGCCTGCAGTCGCCTCACTTTGAAACCCACGAACAGCTGCCAACCCATCCAGAAGTCCTGGGTCCGTCCCTCCAGTTCTGACCCACCTACACCTCCCTCCCCAACACCACGTGACGTCTGTCTCTATATCTCTATCTTGCTGTCCCTATTTATACATATTTGTCTTCTCCCCGTCCATCCTGCAAGATCTACACACACACACACACACACACACACACACACACACCCTTCCCCATTCCCAGGTATGTAACATACACAACCTCTATTTACTCCTCCTTTCTCCTCTCAACTCGTTATCCACTTATTCACGTACTTGCTCATTTAGCACCCCAACCTGTTCTCCCATCTCTGCTGTTCCTTTCATTATATTTTTCGTTTTATTAGCTTTTTTTCATTTTGGAAAAGAAATTTTTCATTCACCTATTCAATTTATGCAATTATTCATTTCCTTTGTTTGTTTGTTTGTTTGTTTGTTTTTTTGCTCCATTCCCATAACACTTTGATTTTCTTTTTCATTGTTTATTTACTTCTATATGTTACCTCAGAATCACTATACATGTTTTATGTCTTCGTTTCTTCATTGTTTGTTTATGTATTTCTTTCCCTACTTTTAGTCAGCTACTGAACATAGCTCTCACCACACTTCCTGCACACAGAAACAGATCATGTTTGTTTGAATTTATTTATTAAATGACTAGTTTCACTTCGTTTACCCCGTTTTTCTATACGCTTTTTTTTTTTCACAGTCGTTAGGGAAATGACTATCATCTGTTGTTATCATTAACTGGATTGTTTATTTCTCTATTACATTCGTTTATTCACTTGCCTATTCATTCACTCCAACATTCCTTACATCTAGTCAACCCAGGATAAGATAACTCCACCACATCTCCGCTCACTGGAAACATCAAAATCATTGTTTCTTCTTCGCTGTTTGAACTTTGGTGGGTTTTTTTTAAAAAATTTTTCGCGTATTCGTTGCGCTGCCTGAAGAAAAAGGCAAAACGCGTCGAGACTGCTGTGTAATTTATTTGTTCTATTCGTGTTGAGGTCTCGCAGCTCCATATTCATTCTCTTGCTACAGTTTCTGACCGCCGTCAATCTTCAAACATGTAAACAGATATCTGGTTTCCTTAACGCATCATGCATTCACTGAAACAACTGTTTTCTTCTCTGTCCACTTTATGATGTCGTTAAAATAAATTATTCCCATTCTCCCAACACACTCTGCACGAAACACTTTTAAGTCATCAACAGGAATGTATGATTTTCTTTTCGTTTTTTTTTCCTTTATTGAATACTCCGGTTGTTGGTTTTTTCTTTATGAACACTGCAGCAAGTAATTACTTAAAAGAAAAAGCATTGCTTTTCTGCCCTCTTCCTCCTCGAGTATTTATTAGTGTTTTATTTAGTTATAAGTTTTTTTTCCATAAACCACATTAAGTTGACGTCAAACATCATTGATAAATTAATACAAATATAGCACGGTAAACCATACACACATCTGGGCCCGCATGCGCTAAGACATCATACTTGATGCACAGTCCTAATCCACTTCCTTTGCCAACATTTTTTCCTTTCGTCTCATATAACACCTCGTGGAAAGATGGAAACTGAGGACAATCAAAAAGCAACAACAACAGAGCACACTATAAGTACTCCAGAGAGATCAGATGATAGACATGAAGTATAATGAAATGGTGAGAACCTTAAAGCTGAAAGAAACTGCCCTCGTTGCGCAAAAAGATAGAATTTGTGGGTAGACGTGCCGATATAAGTAAATCAGGATAGGGACCTTGACGAACCGCAGGTCCCGGCGAGGTGGCATAGCAGCGAACACCAAGGGAGAGGTGGCAGCTCTCCTTTGAAGAACTGTGATGTGAGAGGTCAGTGTCAGGCGGCGCAGCGAACCTTCCAGCCGCATGGGCGACGGCGGGTCTAGCCTGTGTAGCTGGGTGACGGCTCCTAGAGATGTGGGGCGATCGCGATGGAGCGCTGCCTGACTGCGATTACCGTCACCTGGGATTCCATGCTTTTAAGGCAGGGCATGTTGCCCCCCTCCCCCCCCCCCCCCCCCCCCCCCTCCTCGGGTTGGGCCGAAAAATTGCCCTTTTGGCCGTTGTCTGCGTGGACCACAGAGGGACTCGTGCAGCGCTCCAGCGACTTTCGTCCTGCTCCCCGTTTGAGGCGGCCTCACGCATCACAGAATCATCGTCCCTTGAGTATGAAGAAGGCCGCCTGGTGGTCCCGAACACAGGCCTCTTGAGGCGAAAAGGGCAAAGAAAACCGACGCCCATCGTCGACCGACAAACACATCAAAGTGTACCGGAGGTCACACGGAACCAGATCTGAGAGAGCGACAGAAGATAACCTCCATCTGGAACCAGACACAACACCACTGCCAACGACAACAAACTGCTACGAAAACTGCAGCCTTTGGTCTGCAAGCAGATCTTGTCCTTCAGGGCCTTCGGCCAATAGCACGTACAACTCACCCTTGGACTGACCGAACGATCCGTAGCGCCAGCCGTGTGTGTAGTCCATAGGACCTCACCCTCTGGTACCATATGTCATGCCCCTCCCTCATCCCGTCATCGGCATCTTCCCGCTGCCATATGTCTGTTGTCACGACTCCTCTTACTAGCTTATTTCCGGGCGCCTCACTGGTCCTGATGATGGATACCAAACAGCAGACTTCCACGCCGTTTTCACTGTTTGCAAATGGTAGCCTTAGCGAATGTTTTTCTTTTTTCTTTTTTTTTCTTGTTTTCTTCCTCGGATCGTTTTGGTTTGTTACGTTGTTTTGTGTTATGTTTGCGATACGTCAACTCTGATTGCCGGTAAAAAAAAGTTTTTAAAAAAAGTCATACCTTTCTCTTCCTCCCACTATAGTCCTAACTTTTCGGTTCAGTTTACTATAGAATAGTATGGTATAGTATAGTATAGTATAGTATAGTATAGTATAGTATAGTATAGTATAGTATAGTATAGTATAGTATAGTATAGTATAGTATAGTACAGTACAATATAGTACAGTCCAGTCCAGTCCAGTCCAGTCCAGTCCAGTGCAGTCCATCCAGTCTAGTCTAGTCTAGTCTAGTCTAGTCTAGTCTAGTCTAGTCTAGCATCGTATTGTATTGTATTGTATCGTATAGTACAGTATAGTACGGTATAGTGTGGCAGAGTCTAGCCTAGTCTAGCCTAGTCTAGTCTAGTGTAGAACAGTATGGTATAGTAAGAGTTTCGGTTTGTTTGTTTGTTTGTCTGTTTCCTTGTTTCTTTGTTGTCGTCTTTTAACAGCAGCCAGACAGAATTTCATATTAGTAAGTAACATTAAGTAAAGGACAGTGACATTTCTGTGACATGAAATGAAATTTTGAAAAAAAATCATAAAATAAAAATGAATAAACAAATAAATAAAGACGACATCAAAAAATATCTAAAAGTCGTGGTAGCGCCTTCCGGGAGAAGTTGGAGAGAGAGAGAGAGAGAGAGAGAGAGAGAGAGAGAGAGAGAGAGAGAGAGAGAGAGAGAGAGAGAGAGAGAGAGAGGAGAGCTCACTCAAGCTAGCTCTGCGACTAAACAATCATTATTGTCCATAGAAATCGCAGCATGCGGTGATCTGAATATGCTGGCTCAGAACAGGCGCCACTGTACACCACCGAAGTGACTCGTCAGCAGTGCAGTGTCTCCTCTGGTGGTTGCCTCACAACGGTCTTGTCATTGACTGCTCCCTGCCCCGGAGCTGTGACGGGGCAAGCAAGGGTATGGCTGTCGACGGGGAGGCAAAACGAGCGGCGTGAGGCTGTTGCATTGAGGTGACATGGAAGATGATACAGCAGGTTATACTATATACTATAGGTTATACACTGGACTATAGATTACACTATATACTACAGGTTACACACCAGCCTACAAATAATGTCACAGACGATTGATTATATCGCACCACATATATTACAAACCATACTACAGATTACAACACAGACAATAGATGACACACAAGACGACAATCTACACCACAGACTATAATTACAACCCCGGACAATACAGATTTTACACCTGGTCAAAGATTATGCCACTGACGATATATTACACGCAAGCCTGTAAATCACACAACAGACTATGCTTACACGCCCATCTATATTTCTACACTACAAACTACAGACAACACAAGAGCCCACAGATTATACCACAAACAACAAATAACACGCCACGCTTTGTGTTACCTCACAGTCTACACATTACACGCCATATTTTGGATGTATAATTCACTGTAGATGACACATGAGACTATAAATTAAACAGCATAGTGTAAATCACATAACAAACCATACATTACACGACAGACTAAAGACTACGCAACATAACAGACCATACATTACACGACAGACTAAAGACTACGCAACATAACAGACCATACATACACGACAGACTAAAGACTACGCAACAACTATAAATTCAGACAACCCCGTTAACCCCGTAGCCAGCACACGGGCGCGTCTGGTCACATGGGCGAATAGCAGGTGAAACAACAGTCACTGGAGACCGGTATGACTCGTGACATGTGACGGAACGTTAACGTTCTGAGAGGAGATCAAATTATTAACAACAAGATGAACTTTCAGATTCTGAATGCTATGTGTAAAGGCACAGAGAGAGAGAGAGAGAGAGAGAGAGAGAGAGAGAGAGAGAGAGAGAGAGAGAGAGAGTGTGGTGTGTGTGTGTGTGTGTGTGTGTGTGTGTGTGTGTGTGTGTGTGTGTGTGTGTGTTTTGTTGTTGTTGTTCTTCAGTTTAACGTCCTTCCACTAGAAGTGATTCAGACAAATGTGTGTGAGCGAGAGAGAGAGAGAGAGAGAGAGAGAGAGAGAGAGAGAGAGAGAGAGAGAGAGAGAGAGACAGACAGACAGACAGACAGACAGACAGAGAGACAGAGACAGAGAGAGAGAGACAGACAGACAGACAGAGACAGAGAGACAGAGAGATGCTGACACACAACTGCGTCATCGTTGCCACAGGTCGATATTGCGACTGTTGTGTTTTCCCAAACTCTACGCTCAGACACCGACATACAACTCTCGTAAAAATAAACAAACCCTATAAATAGCAAGCCCCTATTCTGATAATACCGGGCGCTGAAGAAAAGAAAACACGCACTGACAACAAGACAGAGGAGACTGTCTCAGAGCGGGGAAGATGTGATGGGAATGAAACAAAGAACCCATGGGCTAGGCTGTTCACACCTTCCCGCCAACAGACCTGATTTGGTTCCTAGGAATACAGTACAATATTGACTAACACTGTGGAAATGAAAAACAACAGCAGCAACAACAACACACACACGCGCACGCGCGCACGCACGCACGCACGCACGCACACACACACACAGAGAAAACAAGTCAACTCACAAACAACACTGTGCGTTCTGCGTAGACACTGGTGAAGAAGGTGCGCTTTGAAGACCGTGGTAAGTTTGTCAGTCACAGCGCCCCTTTTGAGAGCCATACTTGTGCTTGAGGGTCGTCCATGGAAGCAGCAACTGGTGGAATGACCGTCTCCCCCCCAACTACCAGTCGTCACAGACGCGCACTACCCAACACACTGCCCCCCTCCGTCCACACTTTCACACCTCCTCCTCCTCCTCCTCCTACAGGTCTGGCACTTTCCTGCGAAGCTTGGGGGGGGGAGGGGGGGGGGGGGGGGGGGGGGGGAGGGGGGGGGAGGGGCAAGTACCGTCTTTCTCTCGCTCCCTCTTTCTCTCTCTTATGCCACGATGACGCCGCGTGCGTTGCCATGACAACATCGACAGAGCGTGCTCTCGCTAAACGGTGGTTATATTTTCACCTCGCCCTTTCCTAATTGTGCCTACTGTTTTACCATCATACGGACAGAAAGTCCCTGCGTTCTTTTGCTGTCTCCTGAACTTAGAGAGAGAGAGAGAGAGAGAGAGAGAGAGAGAGAGAAGAGAGAGAGAGAGAGAGAGAGAGAGAGAGAGAGAGAGAGAGAGAGAGTGAGAGAGAGAGACACAGAGAGAGAGAGAGAGAGCAGGGTATGAAAGACTGCATAGTTCGAGGCGGCTTTGTTTTTCCATTTCTTAATTCAGTTTGATTCATGCTGTTTATTTTTGCTGATTAATGAGGATGAGAAGATAAAGATGATGTTATGGGGTTCCACTCCGATGTGAGCCTGCACGACATGGTTGTACTCTACGCTTACGTTGATCATATATTCTGGAGTCAACCAGGCCCGAGACATACAGACAAATGCAGTGTCGTTCAGAAAAAAAATGGAGCAACATTCTAAAGAGACGCCTCCATAAAATGGATGAGACTCGATTGTTGGGATCCAGTTTTCCCAGCTGAGCCCTTAGCCCTTAACAAACCCGGGCAGGAGTCGGTTGGGGTAGAGAAAAAAATTCACAAATCGAAGGATTTTTTGGTTTTTTTTTTGTTTGTTTGTTTGTTTTTTGTTTGTTCGTTTCCTTTTCTTTCTCCGCCCCCCCCCCCCCCCCCCCCCCTCCTCCCTCCTATTTTTTTCAACGGAGTATAGGCAGTTGGGGGAACGTAAGTAGTGGTTATTGAGTTTCTGTTTGTGTTGTCAGCTCCTTGTGAAACAGGACAAATAAGTTATATGTTAACTTCTTTCTCTATTTTTCCGAGCCCGAAAAAAGAAGGGCACGAAGAACGGTTCCTTTAGCGGGAAGATAGTCACGTGTACACTCATTGGTCGTTGTCTGAGTGGCAATGAATGAAAGTTTTGTAAGTCATGAATTTATTCCGTGCGTGCGTCTTTTTCCTTCGGAGTAGGGTGGTCGCCATTTACCCTTTTCCGAGCATCATTTCTGCTGCTCATTTCTCTGATTTCGTGCACAAACTATAAAGAAGAAAAGCGACATCTGAAAAAGGAACATCTTAGTCAAATTATATAGAATAAAAACAACATCTGAAAAAGGAACATCTTAGTCAAATTATAGAGAATGAAAACGACATCTGAGGAAGGCTGATATTAGTCAAACTACATAGAATAAAACGGAATCCAAAAGGGAACATATAAAAGTCAACGTATGTAGAATGGAAACGAAAGTTGAAAAAGGGACGTCGTGATCAAAGTATATAGAATGAAACAGGACGTTTGAAAAAGGAATATCTTAGTCAAACTATACAGAATGAAAAACGACATCTAAAAGAGGACTATCTTAGTCAAGCTATATAAAATGAAAACGACAACTCAAAAGGAACAGATTACTCAAACTGTACAGAATGTAAACGACATGTAAAAAAAAGTGATATCTTCGTCGAACTATATAGAATGAAAACAACATCTGAAAAAGGGACATCATGATGGAAGTATATAGAATGAAAAGGACGACTGAAAAAGGGACATCATGATGGAAGTATATAGAATGAAAAGGACGACTGAAAAAGGGACGGCATGATGGAAGTATATAGAATGAAAAGGACGACTGAAAAAGGGACGGCATGATGGAAGTATATAGAATGAAAAGGACGACTGAAAAAGGGACGGCATGATGGAAGTATATAGAATGAAAAGGACGACTGAAAAAGGGACGGCATGATGGAAGTATATAGAATGAAAAGGACGACTGAAAAAGGGACATCATGATGGAAGTATATAGAATGAAAAGGACGACTGAAAAAGGGACATCATGATGGAAGTATATAGAATGAAAAGGACGACTGAAAAAGGGACGGCATGATCAAACTATAAAGGAAGAAAATAACATAAAAGAAAGGATGTTGAGGTCAAACTGTATAGAATGAACACACACACACACACACACACACCACACACACACACACACACACACACACACACACACACACCTCCTTTTTCTTGACATCTTTTCCTCCCCACACTCTGCTCTTTCTCTCTCCGTTCCCACTCCTCTCCCCCAACCTTCTCCCCCCCCCCCCGTTCTACTGTTTCTTCTCCCCCCTCCACCCCCCCCCCCCCACAACCCTCTTTCCACGTACACACCACACACAGACCTATGCGCTAAAGGCTTGGGTGTGCGAGACACTGGCGCCCAAATCAATCAACCAGGACTCAATCATAAAGCTACCCAGCCAATGACACGATCAATAAAGATGAGAGAGAAGAGCATGGCGGCGTCCTGGCTGTTGGCGCGATGTCTGTTCAAGTGGTTCCACCATGCGGCAGCCTGATGCCAAGAAAGCGGCGCAGTGATAGGGCCTAATGGCAATGAGGTGGAATCACTCTCGAGGATGCCTCATACTGTCATTGCCGAACTGACAGAGAGAGAGAGAGAGAGAGAGAGAGAGAGAGAGAGAGAGAGAGAGAGAGAGAGAGAGAGAGAGAGAGAGAGAGAGAGAGAGAGAGCGAGACAGAGAGAGAGAGCGAGACAGAGAGAGCAAGAGAGAGAGAGAGAGAGAGAGAGAGAGAGAGAGAGAGAGAGAGAGAGAGAGAGAGAGAGAGAGAGAGAGCGAGACAGAGAGGAGAGAGAGAGCGAGGGAGAGAGAGAGAGAGAGAGAGAGAGAGAGAGAGAGAGAGAGAGAGAGAGAGCGAGACAGAGAGAGAGAGAGAGACAGAGAGAGCGAGACAGAGAGAGAGAGCGAAAAAGAGAGAGCGAGACAGAGATGGAGAGAGAGAGGGAGAGAGAGAGAGAGAAAGAGAAAGAGAGAGAGAGAGAGAGAGAGAGAGAGAGAGATGGAGAGAGAGAGAGAATTCAGATCTTTATTCTGTTAGGCCATAGCCCCTCAGAAAGGGAGAGGGTGGGTAGGAGGGGGTGCAATGATAGAACAATCTCCTCTAGACTGATGTGACCAAAGCCAAGAACCAAACACAATAAAACAAAAACCACGAAAATCATGTTGTTACGGCTTGAAGCCTGCGATGCATCAAATCATTTCACTGCATACCGTTTCGCAGATGAGAAGAGAGAGAAGAGAGAGAGAGAGGAGAGAGAGAGAGAGAGAGAGAGAGAGAGAGAGAGAGAGAGAGAGAGAGAGAGAGAGAGAGAGAGAAAGAGAGAGAGAGAGAGAGAGGGGGAGACAGAGACCGAGACAGAGAGAGAGAGGGAGAGAGAGCGAGAGAGAGAGAGAGAGAGAGAGAGAGAGAGAGAGAGAGAGAGAGAGAGAGAGAGAGAGAGAGACAGACAGACAGACAGACAGACAGACAGACAAAGGGACAGAGACCGAGACAGAGAGAGAGAGAGCGAGAGAGAGCGAGAGAGAGAGAGAGAGAGAGAGAGAGAGAGAGAGAGAGAGAGAGAGAGAGAGAGAGAGAGTGGATGGGCATTGAGCGGGTGGGAGTAAAATTCATGTTTTCTCTTCCACTCTGTATGTGCATCTCTGTCTGTCTGTCTGTCTGTCCTCTCCCCCCCCCTCTCTCTCTCTCTCTCTCTCTCTCTCACTCTCTCTCTCTCTCTCTCTCTCTCTCTCTGTCTCTCTCTGTCCCACTCTCTCTCTCTCTCCCTCTATATCTATCTATCTGTCCATGAATCAGGTGGTGGTTCTGATGATGCTGCTTTGTCCAGAAGAAGGCCTCCAGTGGCACTCGCGTCCAGGGCGAAAGAGACTGTCCGTGACGAACAGACCCCATCCATCTCCTATCGCCCTGTGACTCAGACTGCCCACAAAAAGATGAGGGAGTCACGAAACCAGCCTATTGAATCAGGGAACGATCTACGGGAACGGTGTATGTGTGTAAGCCCGAACTCAATCAATGCATGATTTATTTCACAGAACCTGTCAGAACAGAATAATGTACTTCAAGAGATCAATCAGAACTTTTTTTCTTTTAAAAACACATAGAACCAGGCAGAAATCGTTATCAGGAAAATCCTGCTGTTTCAGTTATCACCCTCATGCGACGCTGGCTTCGTACAGCATGAAGTCTGCAGACGAAATGGACAAGGTTTTGTTCTCGCATCCAGTCGACATTGGTTCGCAAATGCACAGAGCATGCCTAAACAACGTATTCGTAAACTGTCCACTGGACCAGCCAGACCGCCATACCGTCCTCTCTCTTCTCTCTCCCTCACAACTTCTCTTCTCTCCCTCCTCTCCACTCTTCTCTCTCTCTCTCTCTTCTCTCTCTCCCTCTCTCTCCTCTTCTCACCCTTTTTTCCATCATAAACCACATTTTCGTAACAATGTCTTCTCTTCTCTCTCTCTCCTCTCTCTCTCTCTCTCTCTCTCTCTCCTCTCTCTCTATCTCTCTCTCCTCTTCTCTCTCAACCTCTCCTCTCCTCTCTCTCTCTCTCTCTCTCTCTCTCTCTCTCTCCTCAACCCTTTGCCTCAATAAACAACATTTCGTTCATTCTCTCTCTCCTCTCTCTCTCTCTCCTCTCATCTCCTCTCCCCCTCTCTCACTCTCTCTCTCTCTCTCTCTCCTCTCTCTCCAACCCTTTGCCTCAATAAACAACATTTCGTTCATTCTCTCTCTCTCTCTCTCTCTCCTCTCTCCTCTCATCCCTCTCTCTCTCTCTCTCTACTCCTCTCCTCAACCCTTTGCCTCAATAAACAACATTTCGTTCATTCTATCTCTCTCTCTCTCTCCCCCCCCCTCTCTCTCTCTCCCTCTCTCTCTCTCTCTCAAACAAGGCCTGCATGAAAACTTATACCCTTGTTCTGATGCATGTTGTGTGATTTAGTGCTACTTGAGTAAATCTGAGGAGGGAGTTGCCCCCTGCCGATGTTTGTGCAGCAGATCTCCCTCAGAGATGTTCTCAATACATTCCCACCGACACCTCCATCTACACTGCTGAGTTGACAGCCTTGGCCCTGGCTCTTGAAATGATCTCTAAATCAAAACATAAACATTTCCTCATTTTGTCAGACTCCATTTCTGCTTTGGAGGCCATTGCCGGTGTCGTATATAATACTGTCGCCGTGGAATTGTATCGCAGCGATAGCATTTCACGTGAAATATTGTTTGCAGCGACAATAATTGCTGAAAAAAAATGTCGCGCGACAACTTTTCACGAAAAATGTCCCATAGAATATTGTAGCTGTCCATAAAATGCAGTATTTCCCGGGAAATACTGTCGCTGCGACACGATTTTATGAGCGACAGTATTATATACGACACCGGCCGTAATCTCAAGCACCCTTAACTGCTGAAAGTATTCGAACTGTACACCTCTCTGAAATGTGATGGATACGACATAGTTTTTGCTTGGGTTCCCAGCCATGTGGGCATTCGAGGCAACGAGGTGGTTGATCAACTTGCCAAGAGTGCCACAAAGATTGTCTATCCCTCGCACTGATCTGAAACCCAAAACATAGAGCTCTGGAAAGAGGAATGGAACTTGCAGACCGATAACAAACTATTTGAAATCCGTCCAAACCTGAAAGAGTTGTTACCATGTTCGGAACAGTCTCGTGCCGTTTGCACACAGCCCACTCGTTTTACACCCATTCTTATCCTTTAGGAGGTGAAGAAGCTCCGTGGTGCATTCCATGTCATGTTCCACTCACAGTGAAACACATTCGTTTAGAGTTTTGGGACTTTTGCATGATGTGAGACATAAACACTTTACAGCAGACTCCATGAAAAGCTTGGTCTGACGTGATCTATGAATTTCTGAAAGAGATTAACATTTTTCATCTGATCTAAGATTTTACGAAACAAAGATTTTTAACGAAGTTTCTGATGCGTTTTTAGAAGGTGTATTTTAAAGAGATGCGTGATTTTTTTTTTTTTTGTTTGTTTTTGGTTTTTGATGATTTGTGAGTTGACTTCAAAGTGGTGACAGCCCTGAAATGGCCCTTTGCGGTCGGCAACATGACCTTACCTTACCCTACTTGAGTGAAATTAGTAACGTCAATTATAAACGCATGGCTGAGCCAATACTTTTGTCAACCCTCTCTCTCTCTCTCTCTCTCTCTCTCTCTCTCTCTCTCTTCCCCCCGCCCCCCCCCCCCCCCCCCCCCCCCCCCCCCCCTCTCTCTCTCTCTCTCTCTCTCTCTGGAACCTGAAGGCAAATAAGCAAATGAACAAGGAAGCAAGCAAACAAGCAAATCAGACAACCGTAGTAACCCAGCCAATCACCCACGCACTCAAAGAAACTTCTGGTAGGCCTGATGGGCACTTCAGAGAGAGAGAGAGAGAGAGAGAGAGAGAGAGAGAGAGAGAGAGACTTTACCGCTGGAGCCCCACACAAACGTTCTCAGACAAAAGGTCCAGACACACTTGAATCACCCAGTCCGGACCAAACGCCCCTCTCTTCTCTCGTTTCTCCAAACGTACTCTCTATCCCCCCCCCCCCCCCCCCCCCCCCCCCCCCCCCCCCCCCCCTCTCCCCGGTTCTGCCTGGTGACAAAGCGGATGTTGAGTCTCACAGGGGGAAGGAGGAAACGAGGTGGATCAGGCGGGAATGGGGAGGAAAAAGAGTGGGGTAGAGGTGGGGGCTGGGGTAGTAGTAGTAGAGTCGAGCGATGAGGAAGGGATGGAAAAGGGGGAGACGGATCGGTTTGGCAGGGGAAGGGGTGGGGGTGGGGTGGGGTGGGTGGTGGGGTGGGGGAGCTGGAGTGCGAATTCAACATCTGTCAAAAGAATGGGCAGGGACGGACGCCGAATCCATCGGCAGAGGAAACGACCTGACGCCAATATCCGACGGCCTGGATTCCCAGCCAGCCTCCTTTCCTACAGTCGCTTTCTTTTTGCTGTCTGGCTGTGCATGTTGTTGTTGTTGTTGTTGTTGTTGTTGTTGTTGTTGTTGTTGTTGTTGTTGTTGCTTCTGTTCTTCAGGTTGTGTTGCTGTCGATGTTGGTTGTTCCATGTTGGTGTCATGCTGGTGTTCGTGGTGGTGGATGTGAGGATTTTAATTTCTTTTCCAGTACCTTTATGCTGTTCCACTGTTATGAATTCGGCCCTAAACAACACCCTCGACCCTTTCCCCTTGCCCTTCTCCCATCCCCTCAAAAAAAAGATAGATACGGGGACGGATACGGATGATTTAATCATTATAGGTCATGGCCCCTTATGATGCGGTGGATTACACATTGACAAAAATGATATTGTAAAGCATATTGAACAAAACGAAAACAGCACATACTCAAGAACACACTGTGCTTCGGAATTTGAAGGCTTTGTGTAGGTACAAGGCAAATGTTTTTTTAAACATCCTCTTTAGTGCAGGTCAAAAGTAAGATGAGTCTTAATACAGATGCTTGTCTATTATATTTAGGCGGAATGAAGTCATCTCTAAGACCACTCAAGGCAGTACACTGCAATACAAAATGAACTTCATCTTCACATGCATTTTTGCATAATGGACAGGTGAGATCAGAATTGTAATGTTGCCTGTAACGAAAATGATGGACACGGATATTCCAAATCTAAATCTTGTCATTATAAATTTGATATATCTGTCCATTTTCATTTTTGAAAGCAAAACGAGAGAGAGAGGGAGAGAGAGAGGGAGGGAGGGCGAGAGAGAGAGAGAGAGAGCGAGAGAGGAGAGAGAGAGAGAGAGAGAGAGAGAGAGAGAGAGAGAGAGAGAGAGAGAGAGAGAGAGAGAGAGAATCGCTTCGGTGGAGGATGTGTAACTAAAGTGCTGGTCAAGAAGGCGATCACGTCATCATCATCATCATTCTCTTGCCCATGATGGGCGTAGAGGAGAGATGAGAGACACTCTCGAAGCCAGGCACCGCCATCCGGCCCTGTCCTCTGCCTGTCGCATCAGCGTAGGGCCATCCATCCTGGTCCATTCTTTGATGTTGTCCATCCAGCATTTGGCTTGTCGTCCCCTTCGTCTGCCGCCTTCCAGCGTGCCCTGGATGACTGTTTTGGGCAGTGAATTGTGGCGTATGACATGCCCGAACCACGACAGCTTCCTCTTCTTGACTGTTGCCAAGAGGGGTTCTTGGGGGCCTGCAAGTGATGTTATTTGGCTCCTCACAAGGTCGTTTGTCTTCCGGTCTTGCCAAGAGATCCCGAGCAAGCGCCTGAAGCATTTAGTTTCAAACGTCTGGATTCTCTTGGTGGTCTCTGCTGTCATGGTCCAGCTTTCGCAGCCATACAGCAGGATGGACAGCACCAGGGACTTGTACAGCTTCATCTTTGTAGGAAAGCTGATCTCCCTGCTCTTCCAGATCTTGTTTAGCTTTGCCATTGCTGCTGTTGCGATCGCTAGTCTGGTCTTGATTTCTGTTGTAGAGCGACCGTCTTTGGTGAGAGTGGCGCCAAGGTATTTGAAAGCGCCCACTTCTTCAAGCTGTTGTCCGTTCATGTAGATTTCAGCATGGGTGTTGGTTGTGCTGTTGACCAGGACTTTGCTTTTTTCTGTGCTCACTTCCATTCCATATGCACCTGCCCTTTCTTCCAGTCTCTTTGTCAGGTCTTGTAGTTCTTCGTTGCTGCCTCCCATCAGGTCGATGTCATCTGCGAACCTCAGATTATTGAAGGTTCTTCCTCCGATGGAGACAGTGGAGTGGAAGTCATGGAGGGTTTCACGCATGATGTTTTCCAGGAAAAGATTGAACAGTACGGGAGATAGCAGGCAGCCTTGACGGACTCCAACTGTGGTCTTGAAGTAGTCCCCTATCTGGTTGTTGAGGAGGACTGCGCTGCTGGCGGTGTTATACAGCGCCTGGATGGTTTGGACGAGACCCTCCTCAATGCCAAACTTTCTGAGCACCTGCCACAGACCCTTGTGCCACACCCTGTCAAACGCTTTCCTAAAGTCAATGAAGTTGTGGAACAGGTCTCTCTGATGTTGCAGATGTTTCTCCATCAGTATCCGGCAGGTGAAGATCTGTTCTACTGTGCTTCTGCCTGCCCTGAATCCAGCTTGTTCTTCCGCCAGGTGTTCTTCCGCCTCTTTCTTCAGTCGATTCAAGATGACTCTGAGCATGATTTTACTGGTGTGGCTAATGAGACTTATTGTTCTGTAGTTCTGGCATTGGCGTAGATTTCCCTTTTTGGGCAGGGGGATGATGAGTGATTGAGTCCATTCTGTGGGCCACTGTTTTGTCTCCCAGATCTTCTGACAAATCGATGTTACTAGAGTGACCAATTCCTTCCCTCCATGTTTGAGCAGCTCTGCTGGAATATTGTCTGCTTCGGGTGATTTCCCTGCCGGAAGGCTGCCGATGGCTTCTTCCACTTCTGTGTCGCCGAGAGTGACTTAAAACTCCTGTAAGAATATTTAATATGTGCTCTAATTGTACCACCGCATGTGTGTCGGTGGGCTGAATTTATTGATGTGAACACTGTAGTATAAATACACGGAGAAGTTAATATTTGTTTTAGATCAACGGTACGTCGAATCGAAGTTTATTTTGTTCTATGGGACTTTGGTGAAATTGTGTTCTCCGGGGATTCAATATTGATTGCTGTGCCTTGTGAATCTGCAGTTCTTCTATGGTTTACAGTGCTTTATGAATCTTCAGTTCTTCATCTGTGGATTGCTGTGCTTTATGAATCTACGGTTCTTCTTCTGTGGATTGCTGTGCTTTGTGAATCTGCGGTTCTTCTGCTATGGACTATTGTGCCTTGTAAATTTGCGGTTCTTCTTCTGATAGTTCGACGTGATTTATTGTGCTTGTTGTATAGAGACCCTGTTTCTTCTTCTTCTTCATCGCTTGTGTTTGTGAACGGCTGTGCTTATCATGTGGGGACCTTGGTTATCCGTCTTTGTCTTCTTTTAGTATCGTAGACTGTGGCTTGGGTACTGTGGAACCGAGTCTGTTGACTGTATATATATGTGAGACACTGTGGACGGCGCCGGCGAGATCTGTGAGTGATATCAAGATATGTAATATGATATCTGATGATTGAAGTTCCTATGTATTGATATCTTGATCTATATGCTGTGTAGTGAACATGTATTAATTTGTACCAATTCACATGAATGTATGTTTTGATGGTTCAGGCAGCATAATTATAAAGAAAAGAAATCTAATTCGTGTGTTGCCTGGCTATCCATGTACGTATGGTGTGGGTGTGTGTAGGGAATAATTATTACACGCATCCAAACTTTTGAGAGCGAGAGTCGGATAACAAAACACGCACCGCACATCATCCGTAACATCACGTAGAAAACGATAAACACCAGATCTGGGACGGGAATTCGATTTAGCGCTGAGTCTTTTTAAACTACATTCTCCACACGTAGACAGATAGTGAGAGGCTACGGGCACCGCGCATGGTCCCCTGACACGCTGTAGCAGTCACTCCGTCAGACCAAAGACGGTACTCCCTACAGTCAGACAGTCGCACCGTGCCTAACGTGCAGAGGTTCGAATTACCAATGTTCACGCTATCATGGGTGTGGCGTGACGTGGAAGCGAAAAAAGAAGTTGCCGGGCTTCAGACCTAGGACTCTCCAGACCCGTCAGCTTCCTGCCATGGGCACGGGCCGCCAGTATCTCCCGGCCTGATGCAGCCTGCTGCTGTTCTTCCGCAGCTGTGACCCTTGTCCTGAGTGAAACCTGTTATATGTCCAGTGCGCAGTCCTTTCGCCTATTTCTTTTTTTTTTTCTTTTCTTTTTCTTTCTTCTTTTGTTTGTTTGTTTGTTTTTCAAAGCAGTAAATGTAGCAGTATGAATGTGTCAGCACATCACACATTAGTACTGTAATAAATCCAGACGCGCTGTATGATACGCCAAAATATCAAAATCAGCAAACGAATGACGATCGATAATGAAACAATATGACTGGGTGCCTGGTGAGAGAGCGTCATTAAACATAGGGAGGGGAAAACAGTGGGGAAAAATAGGACGGAAGACCCGCTCAAAAGAGAGAGAGAGAGAGAGAGAGAGAGAGAGAGAGAGAGAGAGAGAGAGAGAGAGAGAGAGAGAGAAGAACGAGAGAGAGAGAGAGAGAGAGAGAGAGAGAGAGAGAGAGAGAGAGATGGGGAAAATTGGAGCCCCCCCCCCCCCCCCCCAAAGAAAAGAAAAGAACAAAACAAAACAAACAAAATACCTGTGGCCCTTGCAGACAGCCGGGGTCCAGACACCATGACTGTTGGCACTGTGACAAAAACGACCTGTACACCCCAAGAGGCTCCGGCTCCTCAGTGTGTGTGTGTGTGTGTGTGTGTGTGTGTGTGTGTGTGTGTGTGTGTGAGTGTGTGTGTGTGTGTGTGTGTGTGTGTGTGTGTGAACTACCGGACTACCATATTTATCCATTAATTACATTATGATTCTGCTTACTTATGATTTAGGTCGACGAATCGCGACATGGACTCAATCGCGATGAATGCTATCGCAGAGAATGTGGAAAATCAGTTTACAGTTTTTGCAGATCGTGGTAAAAAGAACGTTGTGAAGTCTGAGAAAAGTTTCAAAAATTGAGTAAAGTCGTTCAACTCTGTTAATTTTGCCACATGTCTCAGTCCATTTTCTCATTTTGGCAACATAGTTTCAACAAACTGTGATTTGTTTACTACCACACGCACGATGTATTTGTGTTCTTTATTGTTCATTATTTCCAGTTTACGTGCTATATTCCCCACACAGGGGTTACCGGACAAAAAATGCCTGAATTTCTCTTCTCTCTCTCTCTCTCTCTCTCTCTCTCTCTCTCTCTCTCTCTCTCTCTCTCTCTCTCTCTCTCTCTCTCTCTCTCTGCGTCTGCGTATATGTGTGTGCGTGTGTGTGTGTGTTGTGCATGGTACATATTTTTCATCAGTTGTTGAAATAGTTATCACATATGCATATCAGTGTTTGTATTCTGTAATATGACACATACTTCCCCCACAAAACGAATTACGACCCACAAACACTTGTTCACTAAAAGAAAACCTTACGAGATGAAATTGTCTTGTTACGCTATAAAACATACTACGGAATGAAATTGTCTTGCTGTAATTATAACCATTTTTTTTAATACATAATTATATATAAAGCGTTATCCATGTTACGTTTTTGTGCTTCATGCCAGTATCGAGGCTCTCCCCTTCCTTCTCTCTGCCCAGTATTTCGTTTCCGACTTTTTCCTCTTCATTCCCCGACAGCTTGAGCAGAAAGGGCTTAAAAGCGAGTCGTGGAAAACTCAGTGGCAGAGATGTCTTCCATTATACACGCTGAAGTGCTTCTTTTTGAGCCGTTGGCCAGGATCTCGTGACAAGCCTGAAGGACTCTTCACGAGACGAAACCGGTGTCGCCTGCTGGATCCCATCACGGGGATTTCCCTCGCTGAGGGAAGCATTGATTGACAGAGGACTCGCTGCCAGAATTAAGCATCGTTTTCCCTTGCCGGTGCCTGTCGCCAGATGAAAGACATACATGGCAAGGATACTGATACCGCTTTTTCCCCATTTTCTTTGATCACCAGCCTCTGCGGCGTTGGAAATTGTCGTGCGTGATGGAATGATATGCGTTATCATCAAATCACATTAACAACGGCCACACGGTTGCCTTTTTATTGGGAAAAAAAAAAAGAATATAAAAAATCGAAGGAAGTCAGTCTTTGCCAAGATTAAATAAGTTAGTGGTTATTTGTGAACATCGTTGGTCTACCAGCTGTGTTTGTGTGTGTGTGTGTGCGTGTGTGTGTGTGTGTGTGTGTGGGTGCGTGAGTTGCGTGCGTGCGTGCGTGCGTGCGTGCGTGTGTGTGTGTGTGTGTGTGTGTGTGTGTGTGTGTGTGTGTGTGTGTGTGTGTGTGTGTGTGTGTGTGTGCGGTGTGTGTGTGTGTGTGTGTGTGAGCGCCAGCTTGCGTGTGTATTTTCAACTGTGCATAAACGTGCACGTGATACACGGAAATGAAAAATCATGTGAACGTGTATTTTAGTGTCTGGATAGCACGGCGCCATGACAACAAAACGTCTTAGCAATGCTGGAGTGGGGACGGAAGAGGTCTGGGGACAAGCAATCTGGTGGCAGTGGAAGGAAAAGTCTGTCATCGAATCATCGTGTCGGCACGTGGTCAGAATGGTCTGGCCAGTTCCCAGTCTTCTTCTTCACTTCTTTTCACCCTTTCATGCATATGGAAATCTGAGCCAAACGACAACAACCTAGGACAAGTTAGAGCGAGAGAGACACAGAACAACAACGGGACTTTGATGTACGTATGTTGACACTTTCGTTACTGTAATTTTGTGTTTCGCCGGTGTTTTGTTTGTGGTCATGTTTGTAAAAAAAAAAAATTGCGCGCGTGCACGCACGCACGCACGCAAGCACACACGCACGCATACATGCATGCATGCACACACACACACACACACATATGCGTGCGCGCGCACATCTATCTGCCTATCTTTCTCTAGAGAGAGAGTGAGTGGAGATAGAGAGCGAGCGAGCGAGCGAGCGAGCGAGCGAGAGAGAGAGAGAGAGAGAGAGAGAGAGAGAGAGAGAGAGAGAGAGAGAGAGAGAGAGAGAGAGAGAGAGAGAGAGAGAGAGAGAGAGTCACGGCATACTTTCGAGTATTTCCCTTTACAACAGTACCCTAAAATTCTTCATGTCAATCGTCCAAATCTAAGATCTTTTTTTTAAGACACCTGTTCACATACTCGAACATAATACCGAAACAGGTAAATATGGTCCGGTTGAAACGATATAAAGATTACATCAACAAACCTGTGTAAATATAATCATATTTGATCACACAACAATTTCAAATTATATGTACAGTGTTTCCTTTATCATTCATATTGAGAGAGAGAGAGAGAGAGAGGAGAGAGAGAGAGAGAGGAGAGAGAGAGAGAGGAGAGAGAGAGAGAGAGGAGAGAGAGACATTTTCACACACACACACACAGAGAGAGAGACAGAGAGAGAGAGAGAGAGAGAGAGAGAGAGAGAGAGAAGAGAGAGAGAGAGGAAGAGAGAGAGAAGAGTGAGTTGGGGGTGGGTGCGGGAGGAGAGATGAGAACAGAGAAAAGAGAAAAGAAGGGATTGCAGCACAAGACAACCGGGTAGGAGCCATAGAGATGACCCAAATGTCCCTGACTTTTAGTAGTAAACTGTATCCTCAAAAGTAAAAATGTATTTTTAAAAAAACACAGTAACAAACGTCTGATAATTTTGAGGAGGACTGATCGAGGAGAAGCTTGGTCACTGGAGAGGACAGACAGGAAATGATCTGCTGAGTTTTATTTATGACTTCACGTTAATTGTTGACAAGGTGTTGAGGAAAGGACCCAGTTTGGTTTTCAAATCATTCACTAACTGTAGCATGTGTGGAGTTCTGTGGATGACCAGGCTACCCTTTAACGTAGTATTTAAGCCTGTAATTTACAAGTCTGGACAGGTTTTTTGTTTTTGTTTTTTGGTCTTCCAACACTTGAGACGATGGGGCGAGCTGGAGGTGGGGGAGGTAGGGGGGGGGGTGTTCCATGAAACTCGTGCACTTTGGGTGAATGATAAAATACATTCTAATATTCCCGAGGTTTAACCTAACCCATCGATGGGTGCTGTCAGTGATATAGGACTGTTAGGGGAGTTCTTCTATTATCTAATTTGGTTCAGTTTCTATCCCGGACGTAGGGTCTTGTTCCATAAGTACAGAGGCAAGTAGAAGTGATCTGTTGGCTCCTTGTAGGTGACGTCTGGTATTCAGAACAACGATGGCACCCCTTTGTCTGCTTTACTGGTCCTCATGGTTCCGTTCTGCATCACTTCTCATCGTTCCGGATGGTCAGCTTGTCACCGTGGTTTCCACTGTGTCGGTGGTTGACCGTGGCTGTATGACTTCATGAAAGGTATCGAGTGCAATCTTTCCTTCTGTAGTCGGAGCGCGCGTAAAAGTTTCTTTACAAATACGAGGGGGAGGAGGGGGTGGGGGGGGGGGGATGTTGGCTTTTCAAGCATCGCCCTCAGCCTTGACAAAGTATGGACGAATGGAAGTGTCCAGCGTGACGTCATTCTTTCAGGAAAAATAGGCCTTTTCTGATGATATGATTTTGGCATTCACAATTTTGCAATCTCAGTCAGTTACATTCTTAATCTGAGGAACTTCAGGGCCAGAAGCACAGTAGTGTTTCCAGCTTTTCTTTAAGCAGAACTGACTGTGTGTTCACTTGAAAGTGAAAAGAGGAATTCATTACGTAAGAATGCCTCGCGTTTCATAAAGCCGTCCACATACGTAATTGTTATAGAGATATGATGATTGTACAATGTGTCACGGTCAAAAATAAACACAACCAAATTCGTGGTCAATCGCCACCAGCCCAGTCGGACATAAGCTCTAACTCAAATATTCTGGGCATCAGTCAGACGGCCCCATGTGTCGGATCCAGCCAATTAAGCATAGGGGAGAGGCTCCACAGAGACGGTCTGTCTAGCCAGACGGACTAAGTAGCTGACCGACGCCTCGATGTCTGGTCAAATGAGTCTCGACGCCCGGATCAGACTCATCCGGCCAATTTGAGCACAGCGAGAGGCTAATCCTAATCTTCCCCGTAGACAGTCGGAGTGGCTGACCAACGTCTCAATAGGTTGGCCCGACCTATTGCAACGTCTGGGCCAGACTGATCTAGCCAATTTACGACGTCGCCGGAAAGGGAGAGGGAGAAGGTAGTATGTGGTGGGGGGTGGAAATCAAGCTAATCAATTAAATGACCAATTGACCACCACAGAGAGTAAGGCGTGTAGGCGTGACTGTCATGATTGGAATATCCAATGGAATTAGAGGGAGATAACTTCGGGTACGAGGTGGTAAAAATACTGACCAATGGTACTGGCCCTTGGACACGGAGTTAGGGGGATAAAGTAATGCGTGAGTGAGGGAGACGTGAGAACGGGGAGAACGAACAGAGAGACAGAGAGAGAGAGGTTCTGGGTGTAGGCTCTGACGAGAGAAGAGCAGGGAGATGAGAGGAGAGGAGAGAACCGAATTGTGGCATTAGCACCAGATAGAGTCTGCAGAGGGAGGACTAAAGAGAGATGTGGAGAGAGAGTTGCTAACTAATGAAGAGAAAAAGAAAGAAAAGAAAAGGAAAAGAAAAGCAACCATGTCCATTTAATAGAGCAGACTAGGAGAGAGAGAGAGAGAGAGTGCAATGCATTGATGCAGGAAGAAGGAAAGGAGAACAGATCGATGTTGATAGTCACTGTTCCATCTGAACCGGGGTTCGACCTCATACTTGGCCAGCGCCACTTTCATCGGCAGTCCAACCTGACCAACGCCAGCGGTCTAACCTGACCAGTGCCAGCAGTCCAGCCTGACCGGTGCCAGCAGTCTAACTTGACCAGTGCCAGCAGTTGTGTCGTGTTGTGAAAGTGACAGTGAAAAGAAAAAAAAAAGGGAAAAGAAAAAGACAGTGATTCGTGAATAGTTAAGATCACCTGGCCAGGTAAAGTAGAAATCTATTTATACCCGGGTTAGTTAATGATGTTTTAGATAAATGATTTTGTGAAGTTCAGGAAAGAGAGAATGGTTTATTTTGTTTGATTCCATATGCATTGATGTTTCGTTCTATGATCATGTGTAGTAAAGTTATAGACTTTACTAGTGGTTTGATGTGACGAATGCATGATATATGAATGAGATTGTAAACAAGCTGTGAGTGTGTTTGGGCTGTGCGCTAGTCCTTCCTCCATCGACATCACCCGAGGTTGACAATTTATTGGCGAGCCTGCCAGGATATTCTGGCCCATTTATTATAATTGTTCAACTTCTCAGGAGGAAGCTGGGTGGGATTCAAGTATTGTAATCCTAAGACAAGGGGTTGTCTTACTGTATGTTCCCAAGATAGTTAAATACTAGGCTTGGCATTGCTTCCAAGATAGTTAATACTAGGCTTGGCATTTCAGCCCCAGAGTACTCATTTCGCACAGATTGCCTATAATTCGCTCTCATAGTTGGGTCAGGCGCTAGGCGTCTTATAAAAACTAACTACGTTGTCCCAAGCTAATGTTATCATTCATAGGATTGTGCTATTACGTCACTCGTGTCGGTAACCACAGTTTGGCTGTCGTAGTATAAAATCTTGTTCACAAAAAAAAAAAGAGATACAATGGCGGAAGAAAAGAACACCCCTATTGAACAACTCGTGAGCGTCGCTCGTGATTTAGGCTATTCGGGAGAAGAGTGGCGAGCATTTGTTGAAAACCAGCAAAAGATGGAAAGGGATGAACGCGCAGAAAGACGCGTGTCGCAGTGGGAAAAGGAAGAAACAGAAAGATTAAGGATTCAGGCTAGCATAACGCAGGAAACAGAAAGAGTAACGCTGGAAACAGAAAGATTAACGCAGGAAACAGAAAGATTAAGGATTCAATCAGAGTTAGAGCGACTGAAAATACAAAGGGAGACCACCGAGGATGGCAGTTCACTTTCCAGTGACTCTGTGCGCAGTTACGCCCCCCGACCCAAGTTGCCAAAATTCTCTGAAGGAACCGATTCGATTGATGCATACATCAGTCGTTTCGAAACGTTTGCGACCAGTCAGGGTTGGCCTTCAGAAGAGTGGGCAGTCATTTTGTCAGCGCTATTGACGGGTAAGGCATTACAGATTTTCACTGCATTGCCAGCAGACACCCAATCTGATTTTGGTGCCGTGAAGGAGTCGTTGATGAAGGGATTTGACCTCACAGAGGAAGGATTCAGAAAGAAATTTCGTTCAGCTAGATTGCAAGCAGGTGAAACGTACACTCAGTTTGGTGCACGTTTAGATCACTATTTTGATAAATGGTTAGAGTTGAGTGGTACGAAGAAGGAGTTCGCTGAATTGAAAGAGCTGGTTATGAAGGAACAGATTTTGTCAGGTTGCGGCCCTGAGTTAACCCATACATTTGAAAGAGAGACAGCCAGAGACAGCAGGGAGTTGTTGAAGTTCGCAGAGGTGTATAGAGAGGCACGTTTGGGCACTAAGGTGCAGGAGAAACAGGTGCTAGGCACAGGTGAGAAGAGTGCAAGGAGACTAGGGGAGTTTTCTGCACAGTCTGCAAACCCAGTGGTGGGGCAGAAAGGAGGACAAAGGGACAATAGGTGTTTCATTTGTCACAAGAAGGGACATGTGGCGAGGGATTGTCGCATGAGGTCCAAAAAGGCAGCAGCCTTGCAAGAGGTGGATAAGGGTCGCCAGGGGAGACGACCTGCAGTGGAACCAAAAGGGATCCAATCTGAAGAGGGTAGAGTGCAGCCTATGGCTAGCACTGGACAGCAGTCAGTGTCAGGGATGGAGGGCACTAGGCTGAGTGGGTCGTTACCAGTGGAAGAAGGGTGGATTGGCCAGCAGAGGGTGAAAGTGTTTACGAGACACTGGTTGTTCATGCGGTGTGGTGAGAACAACGCTGGTCGAGAAAGGGAATTTGACAGGGCAAATCCAGACCTGTATCTAATCGATGGCACTGTGAGGGAGTTTCCAGTTGCTAAGATAGAAGTACGTACCCCTTACTTCTCAGGCGAGTTGTCTGCGTTGGTGATGGAGAAACCCCTTCATGATTTGATCATTGGAAATATTCCAGGGGCAAGGATCCAGGGGATCCTGAGTTGTTGACTGCTACAGGGGCAGCAGTTCAAACAAGGAGCAAGAAGGAGGAAAAGGTTGATAAACCGTTAGTCGTTCCAGCAAGGAAGTCGGGGATAGATGTGTCGCCTGATGAGTTTAGGGCAGCGCAGGAACAAGACCCTTCGCTCGTGAAGTCTTGGGAGTTGGCAAGAGGTGGAGAGAGACAGGTGGTTAGAGGAGGTGAGACAGAATTTCTTGTGAAAGGCGGGCTGTTGTACCGAGTGTTCACCAAGGGGAAGACAGGTAAGGTGACAACTCAGTTAAAAGGTACCAGCAGGTTATCGTGACACTGTCATGTCAGTGGGTCACGAGTCGCTCATGGCGGGTCATCTCGGCACCAGCAAAACAGCTGACCGAATCTTTGATGACTTTCAATGGCCAGGAGCAATGGCAGACATAATGCGTTTCTGCATGTCATGCGACGTGTGTCAAAGGTCAGCCACAAAGGGGGTGAAGAGGAAGGCACCTCTTAAACATCCCCCTTTAATTGACACACCATTCAGGAGGGTGGCTATTGATCTGATTGGCCCAATCTCGCCCTGTTCCAAAGGTGGGCAAAAGGTATGAGACATGTAAGGTTGCAAGGGAAAGATCTGCAGAAGGCTAGGGTTGTTCAGAAGAAGCAATATGACAGGAAGGTGAGGAAGCAATCCCTCAAGGTGGAGATCAAGTCCTGTTACTGCTTCCACGGATCACAACAAGCTGCTGATGCATTGGAAAGGACCATTCACCATCACTGAAAAGGTCGATCGGGATTACCGAATTGATGTGAATGGGAAACCAAAACTTTTCCATGCGAATTTTCTCCGCAAATATATTCAGCGTGAGACTCAGCACATAGGTGCAGCAGCAATCATTGATGAGGTGAAGGAGACCCAGCAGAAGAAGGGGAGATTTTGTTGCTTAAGTTTCCAGAAGAGTCATACAGGGATGTGTCACGGTATGAAGGGCTAGACAGTAGGAGTTCCTAGGTTTTGTTGTCGGAGGCGACACAAAGCAGCCAGAAAGGGGAAAGGTGAGAAGATGATGAATTCAGAGAGACCAAAGACCAAAACAGAAGTCAGGAGTCTGCTAGGTTTTATTGGTTTCTACAGGGAGTTTGTTCCAAATTTCGCAGCAATCACGAGTCCTCTCAGTGATTTGGTCAAGGCAGGGAAACCGGCAGTGGTCGATGGTCAGACGCTGCAGAGCAAGCACTGCAGACGGTGTTGGAAAGACTAGGTTCCCGTCCCATCTTGAAGCTACCTGATATGTCTAAACCATTTTTGTTGCGGACAGATGCATCAGGCGGTGGAGTAGGTGCAGTATTGTTGCAGGAGCATGAAGGGGTCGAGTTTCCTGTGAAGTATGCTAGCAGGAAGTTGACAAAGTGTGAAGAAGGGTACGCAATGGTAGAGAAGGAGTGTTTAGCTGTCGTGTGGGCCGTGCAGAAGTTCCCACAATACTTGTATGGGAAAGAGTTCGTGATAGAGACAGATCATCAACCACTCAAATTCCTGCAGGAGGCACAGCTGAAAAACAGCAGGGTTCTGCGTTGGGCAATGGCACTGCAGCCCTACAGGTATCGAGTGCAGTACATTCCAGTCGACAGAATGTCGGAGCTGACTATTTAAGTCGCGTAGTCTAGCAAGCTGCAACTCAGAGGAAGTCAGTCATATCCGGGGTGCTTTGTTGATAATAGGTGTTGATTACAGTTATGTTGATTGGATATGGGTTCATTCCCAGTTGGCTATGGTTCATATTTTTTGTGTGAGACTTGTTCATATTTTCTTTGTGAGACTTGCTCAGGTGAATGTAGTTATGCTTGGAGCATGCAGTCGCTTGTGTAGTGATGCATTAATTGCAATAAGTGAGGATGGAGATTCCTCAGTGAAGTGTCATGGATCGTGATCATATTATATTGTGCTTTTCATAGAAATTGTGAAGAGAAGATGTGGCAAATCCGCAGGTAGGGGAATTGCATAAGTGCGCACAGAGGTTGTTATAAAATGAGTTGAAATAACGCAAGAGCGCACGTCAATGATAACTCATTGGAGTGGTATTCACTAATGATATATTTTATAATTTATAAACCGTTGGTTGTAAAGTATTTTTCAAACTTTGCACGTGTAGCTGTGTGTCAGCAAATTCGGTTGTTGTCTTTTTTTTTTGTACGTTGTTTTGAGACAATGCGGTGCATAGTCTTTTGCAAGGGGGAAATTGTCACGGTCAAAAATAAACACAACCAAATTCGTGGTCAATCGCCACCAGCCCAGTCGGACATAAGCTCTAACTCAAATATTCTGGGCATCAGGCAGACGGCCCCATGTGTCGGATCCAGCCAATTAAGCATAGGGGAGAGGCTCCACAGAGACGGTCTGTCTAGCCAGACGGACTAAGTAGCTGACCGACGCCTCGATGTCTGGTCAAATGAGTCTCGACGCCCGGATCAGACTCATCCGGCCAATTTGAGCACAGCGAGAGGCTAATCCTAATCTTCCCCGTAGACAGTCGGAGTGGCTGACCAACGTCTCAATAGGTTGGCCCGACCTATTGCAACGTCTGGGCCAGACTGATCTAGCCAATTTACGACGTCGCCGGAAAGGGAGAGGGAGAAGGTAGTATGTGGTGGGGGGTGAAATCAAGCTAATCAATTAAATGACCAATTGACCACCACAGAGAGTAAGGCGTGTAGGCGTGACTGTCATGATTGGAATATCCAATGGAATTAAGGGAGATAACTTCGGGTACGAGGTGGTAAAAATACTGACCAATGGTACTGGCCCTTGGACACGGAGTTAGGGGATAAAGTAATGCGTGAGTGAGGGAGACGTGAGAACGGGGAGAACGAACAGAGAGACAGAGAGAGAGAGAGGTTCTGGGTGTAGGCTCTGACGAGAGAAGAGCAGGGAGATGAGAGGAGAGGAGAGAACCGAATTGTGGCATTAGCACCAGATAGAGTCTGCAGAGGGAGGACTAAAGAGAGATGTGGAGAGAGAGTTGCTAACTAATGAAGAGAAAAAGAAAGAAAAGAAAAGGAAAAGAAAAGCAACCATGTCCATTTAATAGAGCAGACTAGGAGAGAGAGAGAGAGTGCAATGCGTTGATGCAGGAAGAAGGAAAGGAGAACAGATCGATGTTGATAGTCACTGTTCCATCTGAACCGGGGGTTC
This sequence comes from Conus ventricosus, assembly GCA_018398815.1. Classification (NCBI taxonomy): domain Eukaryota; kingdom Metazoa; phylum Mollusca; class Gastropoda; order Neogastropoda; family Conidae; genus Conus; species Conus ventricosus. The sequence continues at coordinate 36,729,560 of CM031612.1, read as the reverse complement.
GACCTCATACTTGGCCAGCGCCACTTTCATCGGCAGTCCAACCTGACCAACGCCAGCAGTCTAACCTGACCAGTGCCAGCAGTCCAGCCTGACCGGTGCCAGCAGTCTAACTTGACCAGTGCCAGCAGTTGTGTCGTGTTGTGAAAGTGACAGTGAAAAGAAAAAAAAAAGGGAAAAGAAAAAGACAGTGATTCGTGAATAGTTAAGATCACCTGGCCAGGTAAAGTAGAAATCTATTTATACCCGGGTTAGTTAATGATGTTTTAGATAAATGATTTTGTGAAGTTCAGGAAAGAGAGAATGGTTTATTTTGTTTGATTCCATATGCATTGATGTTTCGTTCTATGATCATGTGTAGTAAAGTTATAGACTTTACTAGTGGTTTGATGTGACGAATGCATGATATATGAATGAGATTGTAAGCAAGCTGTGACTGTGTTTGGGCTGTGCGCTAGTCCTTCCTCCATCGACATCACCCGAGGTTGACACAATGAGTATTTCGGAAAACATGCTGAATTTGCACACATTTTTCTATGTTTTCGTAAATACGAGGACATTCAACTTAAAAGCTATCAGGAAAATGTCGATCTAGCGAGTTTTCAGCAGTATCTATGGTTGAAAAGTGTGTTAAAAGCTGTTCCTAATGGGGTGACGTGATAAGTAAGTGTGGAGTTATAATATGACTATAACTCAAAAGAAAGCCGCTTAAGTCTCCTAGGATGGTTTGTTAGATTAGTTTGAAGTCTTCTCTAACGCCATCACACATAGAGACTGGTCCTCAGGGTAGATTACGACAATTGTTTCCGGTAGAATGGGGGCACATCGGCCATGTCTCTTCTCTCAGCTCCCGAAGAGCCCCGGAGTCTTGTAGAGTGTGGACTCGGTCATGTCTCATCCCGGAGGGCCCAACAGTTTTGTAGAGAGCGCCATGTCCCCTCTTTCAGCCCCCGGAGGGTCCCACAGTCTTGTAGAGGGAGACACAGGCCATGTCCCCTCTTTCAGCCCCCGGAGGGTCCCACAGTCTTGTAGAGGGGGACACAGGCCATGTCACCTCTCTCAGCCCCCGGGGTCCCACAGTCTTGTAGAGGGAGACACAGGCCATGTCCCCTCTCTCAGCCCCCGGAGGGTCCCACAGTCTTGTAGAGGGAGACACAGGCCATGTCCCCTCTCTCAGCCCCCGGAGGGTCCCACAGTCTTGTAGAGGGGGACACAGGCCATGTCCCCTCTCTCAGCCCCCGGAGGGCCCCACAGTCTTGTAGAGGGGGACACAGGCCATGTCCCCTCTCTCAGCCCCCGGAGGGTCCCACAGTCTTGTAGAGTGGGACACAGACCATGTCCCCTCTCTCAGCCCCCGGAGGGTCCCACAGTCCTGTAGAGGGAGACACAGGCCATGTCCCTTCTCCAAGCCCCCGGAGGGTCCCACAGTCTTGTAGAGGGAGACACAGGCCATGTCCCCTCTCTCAGCCCCCGGAGGGTCCCACAGTCTTGTAGAGGGAGACACAGGCCATGTCCCCCCTCTCAGCCCCCGGAGGGTCCCACAGTCTTGTAGAGGGAGACACAGGCCATGTCCCCTCTCTCAGCCCCCGGAGGGCCCCACAGTCCTGTAGAGGGGGACACAGGCCATGTCTCCTCTCTCAGCCCCCGGAGGGCCCCACAGTCCTGTAGAGGGGGACACAGGCCAGGTCTCCTCTCTCAGCCCCCGGAGGGCCCCACAGTCCTGTAGAGGGGGACACAGGCCATGTCTCCTCTCTCAGCCCCCGGAGGGCCCCACAGTCCTGTAGAGGGGGACACAGGCCATGTCCCCTCTCTCAGCCCCCGGAGGGCCCCACAGTCTTGTAGAGGGGGACACAGGCCATGTCCCTTCTCCAAGCCCCCGGAGGGTCCCACAGTCTTGTAGAGGGAGACACAGGCCATGTCCCCTCTCTCAGCCTCCGGAGGGCCCCCCATAGTCTTGTAGAGTGGGGGACATAGTCCGCATCTCTCTCTCTCTCAACCCCTCCCCGCAAGGGCCCCTCAGTTTTGCAGAATTGGAGTACATAAGCCATGTCTCCTCTCTGAGTCCCCAGAGGGCCCCACAGTCTTGTGGAAGCGAGTGGGGGAGGGGAGGGGGACAGGGCATAAGCTATGTCTCCTCTCTCGGTCACCGGTGGGTCCTGAAGTCTTGGGTCGTGAGGTGCCCAAGGTTGTCGTTGCCGGGCGTAGTGTTGGTGACATGCTCCAGCAGTATGAAATGCTCCATTGACAGGCCTCCAAGAAACGGTAAGAACACGTGTGATTGAGCTCAACCGGCGGAGTTGTTTGTGTTCACAGAAGGGCGAGGACGGGTCGCTTACGCCTCACAACCGGTTTCTTAGGGTAGATGCGGCTCGACAGCTTAGGAAGACAACTTGTTCAGGAGCAGGAAAACACTGATGTTAGTAAACTCTGACGTTAAAGCCCTCTGCACTCCCAGAGCAAGCCATTGAGCCTGTAGCGAAGGGCGAGGTAAGGTAAATGTTGCTTACAGCCCAGCCGACTGCAAAGGGACATATCAGGTCTGTCACCACGTTAAAGTCAACTCACAGGTCAGGTCAAAAAAAAAAAAGAAAAAAAAAAAAAAAAAGAAAGAAAGAAAGAAAGAAAGAAAGAAAAAGCTCATTCACACAACCTTTTAAAAATACGCCTTCTAAAAACACACCGGAAACTTTGTCAAAAATCTTTCTTCTGTGAAATAATAGATGAGGTGAAAAATGTTCATCTTTCAGAAATTCAAAGGTCGCATCTCTGAGCAAAGGTTTCATGGAGTCTGCTGTAAAATGTTTATGTCTCACGTCATGAAAGTAGCGAAGGGCGAGGCAGCCCCTTCAGAAGCCCCGATAGCGGAGACGACGGCGGTGGGCTGTTTGTGGCACACTGACAAATCACGGTGCCACGTAACAACAGCCAATAGGACAACCGGTCTGAAAGGATTTGGAGAATTCATGACGTCACGAAAACGAATGCAAGTGATTTGCAGAGACCATTCCTGATTCCCCGAGGCATGCCAAAATGGCGTTTTCATTTTTGATCAGAGAACCTCATTCTTCACTTCGACCTGTAAAGTGTCTTTTCCGCGCTGTCTGCGTCGCTTTGAGCTTGGTCCTCTGTAAACTGAACGGCTCTCTCGCCATGAGGCTCCAGTGCACTCTCTCTCTCTCTCTCTCTCTCTCTCTCCTCTCTCTCTCTCTCTCTCTCTCTCTCTCTCTCTCTCTTCTCTGCTTTTCTTTTACTCCTCTCTCTCTCTCTCTCTCTCTCTCTCTCTCTCTCTCTCTCTGCTTTTCTTTTACTCCTCTCTCTCTCTCTCTCTCTCTCTCTCTCTCTCTCTGCTTTTATCCCCTCTCTCTCCCTCCCTCCTTCCTTCCCTCTCCTCTCCCTCCCTCTCTCTCTCTCTCTCTTCATCTCTCTCTCCCCCTTTCTCCTCTCCGTCTTCTCTGTCTCTCTCTCTCCTCTCTCTCTCCATTCTGCCTCTCCCCCCCCCTCACTCTAATACTTCCTCTCACTCCCCCCTCTCTCTCTCTCTCTCTCTCTCTCTCTCTCTCTCTCTCTCTCTCTCTCCAGAAGCCATTTTCTGCCAATGTCATTTCCACAGTACATGTTTCTCTCCACCTCTGCGGACAGTGGTGAGTGGTGTTGATGGTGTTGGTCACGCAAAGTGAATGAAGCCTGCAGGTTG
>CM031612.1:36713369-36720869 GCA_018398815.1 Conus ventricosus | reverse complement strand
TCTCAAGCTGGAAGGAAACTTCGCCGAGAAGGAAACCTTCCCAGTAGAAGGGTGACCCAGACCTCATGGAAACGTCCCTAAAAAGGAAGTCGCAGGCTTGAAGGAAATGTGTTCGAAAAGATTTTTAAAAAAGTTTCCTGAAAAGGAAGTGTCAAGGAAATTTCACTTAAAAGGAAACCCTAGCCCTGAAGGAACCCCCCTCGAAAGAAAATACCAATCCTAAAGAAAACTTCCCTTTAAAGGAAATCCCAGCCCTATGGACACTTCTCTTAAAAGGAAGTGCCAGCCATGAAGGAAACTGCCTTAAAAGGAAGTGCCAATCCGGAGAGAAACTTCTTTAAAAGCAAGTGCCAATCCTGAAGGATACTTCCTTAAAAGGAAGTGTCAACCCTGAAGGAAACTTTCTTGAAAGGAAGTGCCAAGCTTGAAGGAAACTTCCTTAAAAGGAAATGCCAAGCCTGAAAGGAATGAATTTCCTTAAAGGAAGTGCCAACTTTCGAAGGAAACTTCCTTAAAAGGAAGTCCCAACACTAAGCGAAACTTTTCTAAGAAGAAGGCCCCAACCCGAAAGGAAACTTCCCCAAATAGAAAGACCCAACCCTGAAGAAAACTTCTCTTAAGAGAAAGTCCCAACCCTTAAGGTAACCTCTCTTAAACAAAAGTCCTAACACTGAAGGAAACTTCTCTTAAAAGAAAGTCCCAACACTGAAGGAAACTTCTCTTAAAGGAAAGTCCCAACACTGAAGGAAACTTCTCTTAAAAGAAAGTCCTAACGCTGAAGGAAACATCTCTTAAAACAAAGTCCTAACACTGAAGCTAACTTCTCTTAAAAGAAAGTCCCAACCCTGAAGCTAACTTCTCTTAAAAGACAGTTCCAAACCTAAAGACAACTTCCCCCAAAAGGAAGACCCAACCCGGAGGAAACCTCTCTTTGAAGAGAGAGAGAGAGAGAGAGAGAGAGAGAGAGAGAGAGAGAGAGAGAGAGAGAGAGGGAAGAAAGAGAGAGAAGAGAGAGAGAGAGAGAGAGAGAGAGAGAGAGAGAGAGAGAAGAGAGAGAGAGAGTGAGACAGAGAGAGACAGAGAGAGAAGTCCAGCCCCGAAGGTAACTTCTCTTAAAAGACATTCCCAACCCTGACAGAAACTTTTCTAAAAAAAAGAAGGCTCAACCCCGACGGAAACTTCTCTCAAACGGAAGGCTCAACCCTGACGGAAATTTCTCTCAAACGGAAGGCTCAACCCTGACGGAAACTTCTCTAAAAAGGAAGGCTCAACCCTGACAGAAACTTCTCTAAAAAGAAAGTTCCAACCCTGGCGGAAACTCCTCTAAAAAAAGGAGATAAGATAATGTTGCTTATAGCCCAGCCGACCGCAAAGGGCCACATCAGGGCTGTCTAAAAAAGGAAGGCTCAACCCTGACGGAAACTTCCTCTTAAAAGGAAGGCTCAACCCTGACGGAAACTTCTCTAAAAAGAAAGTCTCAACCCTGACGGAAGCTTCTCTAAAAAGAAAGTTCCAACCCTGGCGGAAACTCCTCTAAAAAAAAAGAAAGTTCCAACCCTGAAGAACCGTTTCTAACAACAGCAACAACAAAAAAAGTCTCAAGCTTGAAGATAACTTCCATGGAGCGGAAGTACAAAGCAGCAGATGGGTATGAAAGTGAGAGCTGCACAGTAACAGCAGATGTGTGAGAAGGCCAGAGCTGGACGTTAACAGAAGATGCCCATGTAGGCTAAAGCTGAACAGTAACTACAGGTGTGCATGGAGGCGAGAGCCGGACAGCAACGGACGTCTATGGAGGCCAGCGCTGAACAGGAACAACAGGTGTCAATGGAGGCGGGAGCTGGATAGTAACAGAAGACCTCGAACGAAAATTTGCTGGAATTCCGGGAAAAAGAGAAATTCACCAGACGATTCTCCACAGCTCACAGTTGGAAGTGTATCCCTCTGGACGCCAAATTCAGTTTGGTTCCAGTAATGACGTTACTGAGACGGTTACCTTTTCACTCCCGAAAGCAGACGTACGGTAGTCGTGTTTTGATGGATTCCCTATTTCTCCATTAGTCTCACATCGCCAGCACTATGCTCCAATGGCTGGGGGGCATTGGAGGCGGGGGGCAGCTCAGAGAGACAGACACCGCTTAATTAAACTTTCTTTCCTGCACCCCACCTCCAACACTTTGTGCGCGCGCGCGTGTGTGTGTGTGTGTGTAGGCGAGCGCAATCCCGGAGTGGCTTGAAGTTGGGGGGAAAGGCACGAAGGTTTTAATTAGAGTTCTCTCCGTTTCTGCTTGAGGGCTGCAATCACGCACGCGTTGGCGTGGCCACGTGCGCGTGCATGCGTATTCTGCCATTTCTTCAGAGTTTACACGCACATTACACACACAAATTTGACATTTGCGATATTCATGTGCTCAGATTAAGAATGACGTCACAATTCAGTATTTTCACGATAAAAAAAAGAAAGAAAACGTTATAAAAATAATCTGTTTTCTACAAATACAAAAAATGGATGCCAGCATAGTTGTCTTAAGATGTTGTATTTCACCAGATTAAAACCTGAAACCCCTGACGACGGTTGGATAGTAGTCATAGGCAGCCACTGTGTGTTGCTGGTTGTCAAACGAATGTGGAGAACTGTCCACATGAACGATCATTTCAAAGGGGACAAAACGGATCCTTAAGGCCTGTACCTTGATGGGTATCCTGCTGTGGTTTGCAATGATCAAACTGCGTGGGTTTGAAAACACACGCGCGCGCGCACGCACGCACACACACACACACACACACACACACACACACACACACACACACACATTTTTCTACCTTTCACCTTCTACCTTAGGCGGCTTTGTGGTGCCGTTGGATTGTCGTTTCGAACCACTTGGTGGTGAGAATACTACAGGATTATAGAGTGTTATATATCTCCATTTGATGCCAAGAGAGCATTAATACAATCAGCCGTGTCTGACTGATAAGCCAGAATCAGCAGACGAAAAGCTCTGAGTAGGCAATATTAAAGGATCTGTTTTTGTAGATGGACTGCGATGGTTCCCATATGCTGTAAGTGAACGATTTTATATTTTCAGTCTAATGCCCTAATTTTTATATTTTGTTTCTTTCTCTCACGAACCTCCCCCTCCCCTCCTTCTTTTAAAAAAAAAATTCTTTGCTAAGTCCTTATTGTTATGACGGAGGAATTGTAAGCCTGTCCCTTGCCCCCCCCCCCCCCCCCCCCCCCCCCCCCCCACACTTACTCATTCAACATATTACTGTTTGATCAATCACTGGAATGTTGTATCTCTTAGGAGATTGGAATAAAGGCTGTTATGCGATATTCTCAGCTGCTTTCAGCACATATATGACAGACAATGCTTGGGTTATTAAACATTATCAAACTCCGACAATTGACACCTTTTGACCTCCCTTGTGCCCTTAAATAGATCCTCAAGCGTAGGCTCAAAGATGTGCCCAGTACATGTAATGCTCTTTACATATAATGGTTTCATTACACTGCTTCCTGTGAATGAATGACTTGTGAGTTGATTTTAACGTGGTGACAGCCCTGATATGGCCCTTTGCGGTCGGCCGGGCTATAAGCAACATTACCTTACCTTACCTTCTTGTTTTACCTTTTTATCCTTCACGGGCTGCTCTGAGTGTCGTTGGATTCTGAATTTGAACCCTTGATGGGGAGAATACTAAAGAATTATAGACTGTGGCAGACCTCCATTTTATGCAAAAGGGGCAAGTAATATGTACGGTTCTGTCTTCAAGGTAAATTAATTTATGACAATACTGCTCGTGAAGAACTTCATATTTATAATCTAATACTCTTTTTTTTTTCATTCCCGTTTTCTTTCTCTCACAACCCACCTCTCCGTACTAACCCCTCCCCCCCCCCCTTTTTTTTTTGTTTGTTGTTGTTGTTGTTGTTGTTGTTGTAATATTTGTCAAGACATAATTAAAATAACGGAAGAATTGTGAACCCGCACTCGTTTTCTCCCATTACTTACTTAGTGAACGGGAGAGAGAAGAATTGTTAAAAATTCGTTCATCTGATCTGTTGTCTCTAAAAATATCTTTCTCAATAACACACCGTCTTTTTTTTTTCTATATCTGTAGAGTTTGTCTTTCATTTACTCTTTATTTGTATTGATTCTTTCCCCTCTCTTCTTTTTCTTTTTTTCGTTTCCTTATCTTTTATCTCTTCTTCCCTTTCTTTCTTTCCTCTTTTTTTTTCTTCTCTGAATTATTTTCTTTCAATTTCTTCTTTTCTTATACGACACTCTCTCGCTCTCTGTGGTGTCGTTATTTTGTGTATGCCAATATGTGCGCGTGACTTGTCTTGGTCTATTGTCGATGAGAATAATGAGTGCTGTTTGCACCAATGGAATCACAGATCAGACCAGCGCATGGACTGCAGTGTGTTGCACATTGTGTGCTGATTGTTGATGGGTTTTTTTCTTTTCTTTTCTGCAAGCGATCGAAAAAGCGATAGTGAAAAATAGGAGACAGAGAGAAACAAGCAGACAGAAAGTTATGCTAGAGGACAACAGATTGAGAAAAGCATGCAAGAAAAGTAATTAGACATCAATAGACAGAGAAAGATACGATGAAGGAAAAAGGGAGAGGGACGAGGCGAGTGAATGATAACAATCATGACGGTGATTTTTTTTAACAATTAAAAGCCAAAGGGTTCAAAGGGTACCACACACATTTGACACAGTTTTTAGAAATTATGTGCTCTATACACAATGCAACATGTGTACAACATGAACGTAAAATAGGCACAAGGTAAACTGAAAATATACAATAATTTTAAACAGTAAACAAGTGGGGTATGTTTTGCTCCCATAAGGAAACCTAACACAGAGTAACTTTTATTCAAGACTGGCACAGCCTTTGCTTTGATACAATAATTTTACAATTATAGAGCTTCTTATGTGCACGGAAACATTTATGTGCACAGAAACATGAGAGAGAGAGAGAGAGAGAGAGAGAGAGAGAACAAAAACATTTCTCTTTTAAGCACACACACACACACATACACACATGTCTGTCACGATGGTTTGTCCCATGGCCACATATTGTGGGGGGCGCCTTACGTCTGTTGCAGGTCGGGACAAAGCGTGGGATTGCGACATTCCGTGGTGTAACAGGCCATCATCACCTCAGCCTTAGCGAGTCAGTCAGCTAGTTTTCCCAGTGGCAGAGCAACAAGGAGAGAAAAGCGAGGGGCTGTTAACGAAGCTTCATCTGAGCCTGATGGCTGGGGGGGAGGGGGGGGGACGCTCTCCGTTCCTGGCCCCTACCTGGGGGCATTTGGTCTGTCAAGGGAGAGGGACAGTTAGCTTGTTACCCGTGAGTTTGACGCGCGCGCGCGCGCGCGCGCGCACTCGTGCACGTACGTGTGTGTGTGTGTGTGTGTGGTATGTGTGTGTGTGTGTGTGTGTGTGTGTGTGTGTGTGTGTGTGTGTGTGTGTGTGCGTGCGTGTAGCGTAGTGCGTGCGTGCGTGCGTGTGTGTGCGTGTGCGTGTGTGACACCTCTCTCTCTCTCTCTCTCTCTCTCTCTCTCTCTCTCTCTCTCTTCTCTCTCTCCAAAAGACAGGTTTTAGTGAAAAAGGCTGACATTTCAGAATGGTCTCGCCTCTTAAAACTCAACCTTAAATAGAAATAGTATCAGTAATTCAAAATGCCCTAAGAAAGTTGACCACAGTGACTTTCTTCATAAAGAAATCACCTGCTGAGTGATAAACAGATAAGAAAATAAATCATTAAAGAAGGGATGCGAACACTATTAGAAAACTGAAGACTGGAAAAGCTTGTGGAATTGATGTACAACTGCAATCGCGTCACTGAAATTCAACGGAGAAGATGTCTTTCTTGTCATCACCAGATCAGTCAACGCGACGTTTAGAGAAGGTGTTTACCAATGTAAGTGAGCAGAGGCGGTCATTGTTCCAATCCATCGGAAAAGCAACCCAGACGACGCAAATGATTATAGCTGAGTTCACCTCCAAAGAATTTACAATAAACATTTTACGTCCATCTTCAACGCTACACAGTAGCCCGAGACGGGCTAGAAGGACATGGTTAATAAAGGAACAGTAAGTCAGATTTCACGAAAAACACTATACACTGTCCGCCAGAGTTCTAATTCGTATCATAGAGCAACATGAACAGTTGGATAAACGTCAGAAGCTGTACGCTGATTAATTACTAAGTTTTGAAGAAGCATCAGCCCCGGCTAGCCATAATTAACCGCAAGAAATAATCCAGAAAGAAGGGGGTATAGGGGATTTGTTCTGCATACTGAGATCTATGTAAAATTCGATAGTTTATTGTGTCATGCTAAATGGCAAATGCTCGCATGCCCAACAGGTGTATGCTCGGGATGGAGTATATGCCCTACACTGTTTTCACTTTGTATGAATCAGCTCGCTAATCATATCAATGAAGAGGACAGAGACAGGATCCAGTTGTTCTCCAGCTCTTATAGGTATATTCTTTTCTTTGCAGATGATGCTACTCTGTTGTCTACAACACCAAATGGTCTAAAACGCCAATCAACTTTTAAAACAACATTGATAAACTTATACTAGAAGACAAAGCAGAAGGCGACGCTGTTTGTGACAGGTTTTCACCGAACATGACTCAGAACTGGTTCTTCAATAATAATGACAAGAGGAATAATAAAAATGATTTTTGACCGAGACGTTAATGATTTATGGTTTTTTTCCTATTGTAAATCTTATGAACATCCTCTAAGATTGTTTGTATTCATAAACAGGGGAGCTGTTTCCATTTCACCCTGGCCACGCTTTCACTTCTGTGTTTGGTGCTGAGCAATAATCAAGGTCCACTTCGACAACACGAAGTCGTATGAAGCAGCCTAGATATTTGCTAAATGGCCAGATACGTGGTAGCTAGCTGTCATTTAAAGCGAACCACTGTCTGCACTGCTCATGTTCAAACATCTTACACCTAGTCATCTTCAAGACAGCGCCAATATGGCTGCAAGCGAAGAGATCGTTTATACAAAGAACCGGACATGCATGCTTTTGAACTGATCCTGGTTCGTTGGATATTTCTGCTTTGTTTGCAGCCTTCAAAGAAGGTTCTCTATTCATAGGATATTCTTCAACATTACCTTACCTTACCTCTCTCGGAATGATTAATCGTCCATGGCGCCCACGAGTGAGTGTAACCTCAAATGAAGCATTGACTTTGGTTGAAGAGTTTTGTGTCCCAAGCATTTGCTACAAGGTAAACTGAATTTAAAATCACGCTGACCTACCAAAATAAGCAGACTACAGGCAGGTGGACAGATGTAACGGCGGCAGTGAGTGCTGTGGCTCTGGTTGAGTGGACGGTGGCTGAGATGACAGAAACGTTGTCAACACTCTCCTCAGAATCAAGAACATAGCTACAATCAACAAACCTCCAACAACTGGATCTGACAAGACAAACGACATGCACATCTGGATTTATATGCTGACT
>CM031612.1:36685869-36710869 GCA_018398815.1 Conus ventricosus | reverse complement strand
TGTCTATATCGCCATGCCCGTTTGCTCTACAACAGAAAGAAAGAAAAATAGTGATAACGGCCCGTTTGTATGGGGATGGTGTAGCGCAGTCACTACTGGATAATGTCAGTAGGTCCCCACTAGGGAGGCGCTATATGTTCCCCCATGTCTATGTTCCCCCATGTCTGTGTTCCCCCATGTCTATGTTCCCCCACCTCCATATTCCCCTGGTCTATGTTCCCCTACCTCCATATTCCCCAGGTCTATGTTCCCCCACCTCCATATTCCCCAGGTCTGTGTTCCCCCACCTCCATATTTCCCCAGGTCTATGTTCCACCACTACCTACCGTGCCGTACGTGTCCTCGAATCGCACGTGACCGGATTGTCATACTTGTTACAGAATCCAAGTTGTATCCTGACTAGATATGTTGCAATGTTCATATTATTTATGCTTAAACCCGAGAGAAGAGACGGAATACATTTAATTGTCACAAGATTGTATTGATCCTTTCTTTGCTTTGCTTTGTTTTTCTCTGTATTTGGTGACAGGAGTCATTGTTACTCATTATTTGTTGTTCATTTACAGTTCTTTAGTTAATGTGTTAGTACACGCGTGTTTCCATAGCTATACGGGTTGGTGACCTTACGTTAAAATTCCTGAGTCCCTGAGTATATGTGGATGGTTTAGTGCGTCAAAATATATTTTTTGTAAATCATTTTCTTTCCTAGTTCCATCCCTCCTCCACGTTATATAAGGCCAAGAGCCCCTGGCCTAAGACCAAGTACAATTTAAAAAAAATGTTCAGAGTTCCGAGTTGTATTAAATTACGATAATTGAAATTACCAAAATACAGAAATCGAGGAGAGAGAGAGAGAGAGAGAGAGAGAGAGAGAGAGAGAGAGAAGGAGAGAGAGAGAGAGAGAGAAGAAGAGAGAGCGAGAGAGAGAGAGAAATTAGAGAGAGACAAAGACAGAGAGACAGCGAATATGAGAGAGAGAGAGAGAGAGAGAGAGAAGAGAGAGAGAGAGAGAGAGAGAGAGAGGGGAGAGAGAGGACAGAGAGATGCGGAGACAGAGATTCAGAGAGGCAGAAAGAGATAATCTAAGAACTCTCTCTCCCTCTCTCTCTCTCTCTCTCTTCTCTCTCTCTCTCTTCTCTCTCTCTCTCTCTCTCTCTCTCTCTCTCTCTCTCTCTCTCTCTCTCTCAACAAGGCGGGCAGAAGGCATTGTGCTCAAAACAGTATCGGTATTTAATTGATGAGTAATAGGCCGAGTCTGTTCAATACAAAAATCTGCGCTGCCAGTGCAGCAGTTCTACATTTTCATCATGTAGAGTTATTGCCAAGTAGTGCTAAAGAAAGAATAGAAAACAAAACACACGAAAGTAGTAGAGCTACTGCCACGTAGTGCTAAAGGACAGTAGCCAATAGAGATCGCAAGTCAGCCTTCGAGCTTCTTTCTCCTTCTTTGCCATCTATATAGACTAATCAAAAATGTCCATTAGTGACAGAGGGCAGTCGCTTTTTAGCTACTTTTCGTTACTTCTCGTAGTGCCAAAACAAGGTAGAGGTTTGAAATACGTAGTGCTATTGCTACATGACTAAGCGAACTCTCTCTTTTCTCTCTCTCTCTCCTCTCTCTCTCTCTCTCTCTCTCTCTCTCTCTCTCTTTATTAGATATTTATTCATGGGATATTCATCAAAATTCTATATGGAGCAACAAAAACAAAACAAAAAAAAAACAAACGAACAAAGAAAAACAAACAAAACAAACAAAAAGAAACATAGGCATTACTTTTAAATTTAGACCTCTGTGACACTTAATTGGAATGAGAGAGAGAGAGAGAGAGAGAGAGAGAGAGAGAGAGAGAGAGAGAGAGAGAGAGAAGAGAGAGAGAGAGATGAAGTGTGAAATGCAAAAAGTCACTTTCGTCCCACAATCGATTTTCATCAAATTATTGATCAATAGGCCCGATAATCATAACCAGGTGCAAATAACGCCTGATAATCGATTATGCAACCAGTTAGTCACTTCTACACCTTATCTTGATTTTGGTAAATAATTTGCACATAAAATTGATTTTTGGTCCGTTATTGATTATCGGGGCCGGTTATTAATTTCCGGCGTAATTTGCACCTGGTTATTGATTATCGGGTTTGTTGGTAAGCAATTTGCACATAAAATCGATTTTCGTACTATGAAAATCGATTTTCGTGAAATGCACACAATTCACTTTCCGGCCGAAAATTAATTTTCATAGTATGAAAATCAATTTTATAAGCAATTACTTACCAATAGGCCCAATAATCAATAACCAGGTGCAAATAACGTCCGATAATCGATTAGCGGGGCCGGTTATTGATTTTTACACCTAACATTGATTTTGGTAAATAATTTGCACATAAAATTGATTTTTTGGCCCATTATTGATTGTTGGGGCCTGTTATTGATTACCGGCGTAATTTGCACCTGGTTATTGATTATTGGGCCTATTGGTAAGTAATTTGCACAGAAAATCGATTTTCATACTATGAAAAAATTTATTTTCGGCCGGAAAATGAATTCTGTGAATTTCACGCTTCACAGAGAGAGAGAGAGGGGGGAAGAGAGAGAGAGGGAGAGAGAGAGAGAGAGAGAGAGGAGAGAGAGAGAGAGAGAGAGAGAGAGAGAGAGAGAGAGAGAGAGAGTTTATATATGTGTATCTGTCATGCCTTAAAACGATACCAACAATAGCAAAAAAGAAATTAAAAGGAGAAGAGAGAGAGAGAGAGGAGAGAGAGATGAGAGAGAGAGAGAGAGCGTTTATATATAGTAAATGTCAGTTATTTGGTTGCAGTCGCAGCAGGTTATAACAAATGCCTTAAAACAATACCAACAATAGCAAAAAAAAATTAAAAGGAGAGAGAGGAGAGAGAGAGAGAGAGAGAGAGAGAGAGAGAGAGGAGAGAGAGAGAGAGAGAGAGAGAGCGAGAGATGAACTAATATCTTACCAGTATTACGTATACTATATGGTGACAGGAAGAGAAAAGAAAGAGAGAGAGAGAGAGAAAGAAAGAGAAATTGACAGACATTGCGCGCGCACACACACACACACACACACACACACACACACACACACAGACGTTCTTTCCTAATTTGTTTCTTTTTTTTTTAATCGTAGTGATATAGAGGTGAGTGAGAGGGCGTAGCGATAAAGACGGTGTCTGGAAATCGTAGTGGTAATCATAAATAGTTGTATAGGTACAAGTTAAGAAGGGAAATCGTCTTGCGAATGACACTGTAGTGATATCGGGGAATAGTCGTTTGGATATGTAGATTAGTGTTCCGTAGAGCTTTAGCCCGTTAGTGATATTGACACGTAGTGATTACGGGATGTCCCCGAAAACGAACATCATTTTCTTTTGGTATGCTCTCTGTGCGGTGTATATAGAGAACTCTTCTGATGAGAACGCGCAAACAGTGCGTGCTCTTTTGGTTCTCGTCTCTGACAGACCATTTGGCTAGGTTCGTTTTCTCCCGCTTGAAACAGAAGAGAGAGCTATTATGTAGATTAATTTACCGTGTTTACAGTTGCTCGTGTTCGTACTAGTTAACCGATCAATGTGTCCTTTTTTGCGTGAAACGTGTGCTGTATTAGCGTTTTGCACCTGTGTCTGTCGTGGAAAAACGGAAACTCGAAGTTCACGTGCTCAGACACACTTAAACTGACACCATGCTAGTTAAGTGGTGCTGAATAGTGATAGGGGTCGTTGTGACAGGTCACTTTGTATGCTGTGCTGCTTTTTTGTGTGATTTTGCTTTTGTGAACAGTCAGCTTGTTGCGTTGCGTTTGACGTTCGTCGGATGCAAAACGTATGTGTGGTTTGTACACGCGTCGATTTTGCTACAGGACAGTTTACAAAAAGTCTTAACTCTCTCTCTCTCTCTCCCTCTCTCTCTCTCTCTCTCTCTCTCTCTGTGAAAAGCGATTCCATGACAATGGAAGCTGATGGAACCGATTTTCACGTCGCTTTGAGAGAGAAGTAGACTTACCGATCATTGAACGACACTGAAAATAACCACTAGCTTGATCGCAACCTCTGTTGGGTGGATGATGTTCGTGAAAGGAGAACCTTGCTTCAGCTTTAGTTCCTATGATTTTATCTGCGCAGTTGTTGTCTACATTAATAAGCCTTCATACACAGCGCATCTCGTCTGTGAGTGCTCAGGCAGTAAGATGCTGTACGTCAGTAGGTCTTCTTCACTCACGGAGGTGCCCTGTACAGTCTGGCTCGTGGAGGACCAAAGGACGCAAGGACCAAAGGACGCAAGCCTCTTCGTGTTTCTGAATGAATTTGTCCACCACTGCTCTCGGGTGTGCTTGAGAGAGAGAGAGAGAGAGAGAGAGAGAGAGAGAGAGAGGAGAGAGAGAGAGAGAGAGAGAGAGACAGACAGACAGACAGACAGACAGACAGGCAGACAGACAGACAGACAGGCAGACAGACAGACAGACAGACAGACAGACAGACAGACGGACAGAGACAGAGAGATAGAGAGAGATAGACAGAGAGAGTGAGAGAGAGAGAGACAGAAAGAGAGAGAGAGAAAGAGGAGAGAGTGAAAGTGTGAGAGAGAGAGACAGAAAGAGTTAGAGACAGAGAGGGAGAGAGAGAAAGAGAAAGGGAGAATGTGAAAGAGTGAGCGAGAGTTAGAGAGAGAGTGAAAGTAAGAATGAGAGAGAGCGACAGAGAGAGAGAGAGAGAGAGAGAGAGAGAGAGAGAGAGAGAGAGAGAGAGAGAGAGATAGAGTGAAGGAGAGAAAGAATAAGAGAATGGGAGAGAGAGAGAGAGAGAAAGAGTTAGAGAAAGAGAGACAATGAGTGCGAGAGAGAGAGAGAGAGAGAGTTAGAGAAAGAGAGACAATGAGTGAGAGAGAGAGAGAGAGAGAGAGAGAGAGAGAGAGAGAGAGAGAGAGAGAGAGAGAGGGAGAGAGAGTGAAAGTGTGAGAGAGAGACAGAAAGAGATACAGACGGAGAGGGAGAGAGAGAGAGAGAGAGAGAGAGAGAGAGAGAAAGAGAGAGAGAGAGAGAGAGAAAAGAGAGAGAGAGAGAGAGTAAAACTCCTCCCAGCGACAGGACAAGCCTGGTTGTGGCTGTGAACAGGGAGCCAAAAAAAATGAGCAGCGCCGGAGTCGCAGGCCGATGCTCATGAAGTGGCTCTGAAAGGGGGACAGAAAAAAAAGGAAAAAGGAAAAAAATGAAGAATGAATAAAAACAAAGGGGGCGGGACAAGAAAAAAGAAAGCTACAAGAGAGGTGGAAGTAATTTGCAGTGGCGCCCCTGGCTATCTGATACCTCGCCCACATCATTACGGTGATGCATACTCGCCATTTAAATTGTTAATCTGATTAATAAAAACAAAAAAACAAAACAAACAAAAAACAAAAACAAAAAAAACACAAAAAAATCCGCTTCTTTTCAAGTCTGGTTGATACTATCACAACATAAACTCTTAAAAGGTCAATTAAAAAAAAATCATGAACGATGTTGCATTATAATTATGTATGTATGTCTAAACCTTAACTGCATACCTCATACATACTTAATCATGGATTTACATACCCTATGCTCATTACTTAATTTTACAATTACAAGTGCATGCGTTCAGTCTTGACATGTCATACTTTGCTGAAGAAAACAAAAAATTTAGAAGTGGGTGCTGGTCAGGAAATTCGTATCGGTATTTCATAAGTATTTTATTGACAAACTGGTATTTTGCACCATTTATGTGTGTGTGTGTGTTGTGTGTGTGTGGTGTGTGTGTGTGTGTGTGTGTGTGTGTGTATGTGTGTGCGCGCGCGCGCGTGCGTGAGTGTGTGCCAAATTTTACTGTCACACTGCGCGGTCTCGGTAAACGGTCGTTCCATGAACATGTCTGCATTTGCGCGGAAATATTGTGATGCCTGTGTGCATGAACAGCTGAAAAAAATGACATCAAAACCTGTGCAGTTTAGTCGTTTTCACCAGACACGCTCTTTCGTTTTAAAAGCCGAAGATGGACACAAATAGCAGTCTGCTGCCTCCCCACACCTGCATGCTTCGTGTCTCAGCGCTGTTTCATCTATGTCATGCTTAGCAGCTGTTTTTGGTAAGAAAGTACTAATTCTTCAAATGGAAGAAAAATAGCTGCTCTCTCTCTCTCTCTCTCTCTCTCTCTCTCTGTCTCGTGTGTGTGTGTGTGTGTGTGTGTGTGTGAGTGTGTTGCTAACATAAACAAGGTGTTTCCCATCTGTAACGCTTTGGCAAGCAATGAGTTTCCTGCCACGCATTTCAGGACGTGGTGTGCATTCTGCATCATGAGCCAATCAACGGCAGTGCTGGTAGACAGGTGACCATGCGTTCACTTGTCAGTGGAGTAGCAGATGAAACTTGCACAGGCACACTTCAAACTCTTAACATGATGAAAACTTTGTTTCGGATCGTTTCATTCCATTGCCAGTCAACCCATGGGGCGCAATATTTGAACGTAGACAGAAAGAGATACGCCGGATTAAGCAGGTGAGGAAAGGGTAATGTTGCTTATGGCCAAGCCGACCGCAAAGGGCCATGTCAGGGCTGTCATTGCGTTGAAGTCAACTCACAAGTCATTAAAACAAAAAAATTCACACAACCCTTTAAAATATACCTTCTAAAACCACACTGGAAATTTTGTGAAAAAAAAAATGTCTTCCGTAAGATCTCGGGTCAGATGAAAAATGTTGATCTCTTTCAGAAATTCAAAGATCACGTCACGTGGGACATCTCTGAATAGGGATTTCATGGAGTCTGCTGTGAATTCTTTATGTCTCACATCATGCAAGTCCCAGCACTCTAAAAGAATATGTTTCACTGTGAGTGGTATATGACATGGACTGCACCACGGTGCTTCTTCAGATAAGAATGGGTGTAAAACGAGTGACCTCTGTGCAAACAACACAAGACTGTTTCATCTTTACGGCCGCCTCGGGAACATGGAAAAGCCGCTTTCAGGTTTGGACGGATTTTGGACAGTTTGTTATCCGTCTGCGAGTTCCATTTCTCTTGCCAGAGGTCCCTGATGTAACTCTGGGCCTTGGGTGGATCTCACAGAAAATGTATGCGCCAATCGAGCAGTCGGCGAGAGCCGCGATGTAGTGCTACAGAACGAAGCTGTATCCCTTTGTGCAGACGTTTTAATCGTGTGACATGCCTGTAAGCGAAACAGCTTCGAAAAACTCACAACCCTAAACTGCTTGCACTTCTTTGAATGTGTTTTTTCACCTGTAAACAACACCACGGCTGGCCTTGGGCGGCTGTCTGCAAGATTGGACACTGCCATATTCTCCCCCCCCCCCCCCCCCCACCCCCACCAGCGTCCGTCTCCACCTCCCAAACCATTCCTTTCCAACAGTTACTGATCCTGATCTTTTCAATATCTTGTTTGATGCACATGCTCTCTCTCTCTCTCTCTCTCCTCTCTCTCTCTCTCTCTCCTCTCTCTCTCTCTCTCTCTCTCTCTCCAGTTAGCTATCTGTTTATATAAAGTATTCAAGAGGCGAAATATGTACGTAACATAAAGAATACCAATATCATGGGATGTTTTACAATGTATCTCCCCACCTTTATGAATAAAACATCTGAGTCTTGAGTCTTGTCTGTCGGTCTGTCTGTCTGTCTCTCTGTCTCTGTCTCCCTCTCTCTCGCTCTCTGCATGGGTGACCACTGCAAAATTGAACATTCAAGCACAAAACTAAACCTTTCTAAACAGAAAAGTAACAGGCATTTGCGCCTTCGCCGTCCGTATGCTGGAAATTCCACGCTGAATACTGAAACAAATATCTGCTCGTTTGAGTTCTGTTCAATCTCATCATAAAGCATAAGGCTTTTTTTTCGCCTATCTTGTTTAATGTAAACAATGGAAGCCTCAGTGTCGGTGCTGAAGGCAAGGTTTCACTTCACGTGTGCTAACTTTTCTTTCTACTGATATAATCATATGGCGAGTCACAGACAGTGTGTTGACAGTGTTCTGTCTTGCTGACCGAAGGCAGCACATCGGGCAAAACGTGATCCCAGGCTCCTTCCCATCATGATCCCCATTGCAATTGCAACACGTTGAAGATTTCCGCTGATCTCTCTCAGAACACATCCCTTATTATCTGTTTGTTTCCTAATCTCTTGCAGGAAAATCGTGTTCGTGGCTATGGACAAATGTATTTGTCAAAAGCTTATCAAATCGTCAGTGTAACATCTTCCACTCACATCATGTGGGTTTATAGCCCTGTCGACCACAGGAGCGGAGGGGGGGGGGGGGGGGGCGGTGAGGGGGGAGAGAGGAAGGGGAGGGGGAGCGAAGGGGAGGGGGGGAGGCCACATTAGGACTCCTGGCAATTTAAACACGGAACTATGGACAATTTAAAATGCCGGGACTACAGTCCACATCAAGATTACACCCTTACGCTAAAAGCCTGATCTAAAACAACTTTCATTGCCATTCGTGCTTTTTAGTCTGATCACACGTGAAAGTGATTGATCTGTAAGAGAAAATAAAGCTGCCCTTACGTGGGCCATCTCTGAACAGGGTTTTCAAGGAATCTACTTGTAAACTACCGATGTCTCTTGTTCTTCATAGCCCAACACTATTAAAGATGTTCAGTGCAAAGTTGACAGCTTCAGCATCGTTCTCGTGCCATAGATCATTGCATCTGTTAGTCTGAGGCGCTGCGATTCAAGGGAGAAAGAGGATATCCTTCCAGCCCAAGCAATGCCGTGTTCTAAAATACCTCAGGAGGTCGAAGAAAAAAAAAAAAGGCTGTTTTCATTTCCTGTTTAGGTAACTAGCCCGGAGTCTCAGTCTCTCTCTCTCTCTCTCTTCTCTCCTCTCTCTCTCCTCTCTCTCTCTCTCTCTCTCTCTCTCTCTCTCTCTCTCTCTGTACGTGGTGTGTGTGTCTGCTGTCTGTCTGTCTGTCTGTCTGTCTGTCTCTCTCTCTCTCTCTCTCTCTCTCTCTCTCTCTCTTCTCTCTCTCTCTCTCTCTCTCTCTCTCTCTCTCCCCTCCCATACGTGTGTGTGGTGTGTGTGTGTGTGTGTGTGTGTGTGTGTGTGTGTGTGTGTGTGTGTGTGTGTGTGTGTATGCACGTGTGTGCATGTTTTTGTCGGTGTGTGTGTGTGTGTGTGTGTGTGTGTATGTGTGTGTGTGTGTGTGTGTGTGTGTGTGTGTATGTGTGTGTGTGTGTGTGTGTGTGTGTGTGTGTGTGTGTGTGTGTGTGTGTGTGTGTGTGTGCGCGAGCGCGCTTGTGTTTGGGTGGGTGGAATTAGGCATGTGTGTGTGTGTGTGTGTGTGTGTGTGTGTGTGTGTGTTGTGTGTGTGTGTGTGTGTGTGTGTGTGAGGGCGGAGATGGAAGGTGCAGGTGGGGGTTCTTTGTGTATGAATGGCGGAACCAGCCGTTGCTAAAATATGACATTTTTCTGCCTGTTCTGTGCTAAAATATGACATTTTTCTGCCTGTTCTTTGCTAAAATATGACATTTTTCTGCCTGTTCTTTGCTAAAATATGACATTTTTCTGCCTGTTCTTTTCTTTCTTTCTTTTTTGTTTGATAATGGCCTCATAAACGAGAAGTGGTGTTTTTGTGTCATTTTCTTCGAGCATGTCAGCCTTCCATGGCTCTTTGTCAGTTGAAAGAATGCCTTTGTCGGACTAGATGGACAGAACGTGCTGTCGATCAATGAACCAATCAACCCGATTTCCCCCCCCCCCCCCCCCCCCCCCAAACCCCTCCATCCAGTGCCATGTCATTAACCTCTATCATGGCAAGTAAGAAAGAAAAAAAACAGGAGAGTAAAAAAAAATGATAATAATAATAATAGGAGAAGATAAACTCTCCACACACTAATTTCGCTTTCTGTATACCGTGCACGATTCGGGCAAATGAGTACTCTCCCTTCTCTCTCTCTCTCTCTCTCTCTCCTCTCTCTCTCTCTCTCTCTCTCTCTCCGCTCTCCCAGCTTCCTTCTCCACTTTCTCCACGACAACTAAGAAAGCTTTCATCTCATCAGCAGCGGCGAATGACTGGCGATGCATTCTAGAGGCACTGACCCCCCGTTTATTTTAAGGGTGAAGAGTGATATTGCTGCATTAGGCGGCGTTGCGGGAGGCCCTGGCTAAAAGAAAAAGCGGCATTGCCTTTATGCTACTTTCTGTCAGGAACAAACATTCGTTTCTTCGCCTGTGAAAAGCTGAGAAGCAAGCAATGCGAGCAAGAGGCATGCTTGTATGTCATGTTTGTAGGGTTGTGTTTGTAAAGTCATGCTTGTAGGTTTGGGTGCTGTTGGTAAGGTCATGTTTCTAGAATCGAGTTTGTTGGGTGTTGTTGGTAAGGTCACGTTCGTAGAATTGAGTTTGTTGGGTGTTGTTGGTAAGGTCACGTTCGTAGAATCGAGTTTCCTGGGTGTTGTGTGTAAGGTCATGTTTCTAGAATCGAGTTTGTTGGTTGTTGTTGGTAAGGTCATGTTTGTAGAATCGAGGTAGCTGGGTGTTGTTGATAAGGTCACGTTCGTAGAATCGAGTTTCCTGGGTGTTGTTGGTAAGGTCATATATGTAGAATCGAGTTTGTTGGTTGTTGTTGGTAAGGTCATGTTTGTAGAATCGAGTTTGTTGGGTGTGTGTGTAAGATCATATATGTAGAATCGAGTTTCCTGGGGTTGTATGTAAGGTCATGCTTGTAGAATGGAGTTGTTGGGTCATGTTTGTAAGGTCCTGTTTGTAGAATCGAGTTTGTTAGGTGTTTGTCACGTGACGGTCTCCACGTACACACTCACATGCATACAAAGACAATCATACGCCTCGCACGAATCCACACGTCTGACTCCTTTTCAATAGAATAAATCAAAAGTCGATTTTATATTTCTTTGCCCGTAAAATAAAAAAATAAAATGGGACATCGAACAAACAAAGTTTGTTGAAGAGAGAGAGAGAGAGAGAGAGAGAGAGAGAGAGAGAGAGAGAGAGAATAAAAATGAAAGTAAAAAGCCAGTCATGCCCCGCTGAAGCGGGGTGTTGCCGTTGCTGCCTCCATCAGCCGAAGTGTGTGGACAGTTTGAACTACAGTCGCCCGTGCAGACCCCACACGACTTGGAAAGGAAGTTCGAAGACAGCATCGATGGTGCATTCCGGTGCCAGCCAGGCGGGCCGGACACGTTCCGTACAGTGGTGGAGGCCATTAATCAATGTCTGAAGCCAGTGCCAGAATCAGGTCATGGCAACATCGATCCTCTCCATTGAACAACATTGGTCTTCCGCATTCAACACAATGGATCTTCCGGCTGAACAACATTGTTTTGATGCACTGAGCAACACTGAAGCATTGATTCTTCTGCGCTGAGCGATATTGATTTTGTGCTTTGAAGAAACGTTACAACATTGATACGCTGAGTTTGATATTGATCTACATTTGACAAGACGCGACAGACCTGTGCATAAAACAGCATTGATCTTCTTCATTGAACAAAATGATCTTCTGTATTGAACAACTGTGATCTTCTGCTTTGAACAATAGTGGTCTTCTGTATTGAACAACTGTGATCTTCTGCTTTGAACAATAGTGATTTTCTGTATTGAACAACTGTGATCTTCTGCTTTGAACAATAGTGGTCTTCTGTATTGAACAACTGTGATCTTCTGCTTTGAACAATAGTGATTTTCTGTATTGAAGACCATTCATATTCCGAATTTGACAACATTGGTTGTCAACAGTGAAAGACATTACGACATTACTTTGCATTTAACGGCTTTGGCTGTCTGCATTTGAAGACATTATTCTTCTACGTTCAACAAACGAACAACATTGATCTGAATTGAGCAATACAGATTTCTCGCACTGAACGGCATTATGATACTGATCTGCGGTAAACAATACTGATCTGCTTTGAACGACATTGCAACTTTGAACTCCCGCCTTTAACAACAATACTACGTTGATCTTCTGCTCTGAACACCACTACAACATTGACGTGCAACATTGAAGGTTCAGATTTCTGCACGGAACAACATTTAAACATCAATTTTAGCATTCTACAGCATTGATGCTCTGCATTAAACAAAATTACGACATTGACATTGACCATGCCATTTTTACACTATTGAAGTTGTCCACTCAACGTTATCACTACACTGAACTCCACATCAACGCATTCATCTTCTGCGCTGAAACGCACGAGCGCCTGCACTGGAAAACATTCCTCATCTGCATATGAACCAAAATCAGACATCTCCATTGAAAAGTATTGAACTTTCCAGCCATCAAAGCTTAGTGGTATACGTTGCGTATTCCCGGCTGGGATGTCGTGCGTTCGATTCCCATCAGTGCCATTTATATTTGTGGGATTTTTCCATCAAAGACCAGCTCCTACCGAGAGTTGAGTTCGCTATGGGCTCAGTTGAGGAGACTGGAACCACACAGTCGAGTTTCATCCACTTGCAGGTGTCTGCATGTCTCGTGCTTGATTGATGTCAGGATATATCATGAAAACAAGCGCAGGGTGCAGCTCTGTCATGCAGTCTCAGACCAGAATGGAATTCCAGCGCATCATCTTTATCATCCGCATTGTCATCGATCAGCATGTAAAAGTCTCAAATTCTGTGTCTCTCTCATGCCCTGTTCTCATGGTGACCTCAGTTTCAATTTCCTCTCTACGTCTACGCTCTCGGTCAGTTTATGTCAAGGTTACCGCCATCAGCAAGTCCATGGGGACTGTCGCCGCTCGGACGTGGTGGCGCCCACCGGATGAGGGTCGATCACTAACGTGGTGCCCTGCGTATGGTGAATTAGAACAGGCATCACTGAACAACCACAGAAATGACATAACGGCAGTACAGTGTCCCCTTTAGTGGGTTGCCTCAAGACGACTTGACACTGACTTTCCTTGTAGATTGCCGGCGCCGGGTCTGCGATGGAACGATCCGGGGTGTGATTGTGGATGGGGAGCTGGAAAGAGTAGCATGGGATAATGCCAATGCCGTGGGACAGAAGTTGAGTTAAATAAAAAAAAAGAAAAAACATGAAAGAAAGAAAGATAAAAAAAAAAAGCGTCGATCTTCCCCTCCAGTGCAAAAACAGTCCCCAGAGAAAAATCCATAAATTCCTCATAACGGGGACACGCAATTGCCAATTCCATGAATAAGCAATTGAAAATGAATAAATCAATTACCAAATCGGTATTTTAAAAAAAATGCAGATTAATGATGAATAAGCGCAGACAGAAAGAAACAGGACATCAAATATATCTCTTGCGCGTAATGTAAATTGTTGACATGTTGAAATGAGGCAATCCATCGCCAAACATTTACGTTAGATGTTTGCCTGCATAACGTAACAAAACATCTGTCAAGATTTGGCAGAACATTGCTGTCCGTTATCGTTAGTTAACTGGCTTTTGACACATATAGCCATGCGCTGACAGACATGAAAACACATCATATCTACACAAAAAGAAATCAGCAGAAACACAAATGAATACTGCAAAGGGAATAAGGGAAGAAAAGAAATCTGTCACTGTCTGTGTTTAAGACGGTGCGTTTTCCTATTACAGCGGCTTGGTCGTTCAAAAATGAATGGTTTTGCGGTCCCCCCCCCCCCCCCCCCCCCCCACCACCATCCTGTGAACAGAAAGTATCCGAGACAGACACAGAGATATTTAACATTTTAAGTGAAGAAAAATCTGCCTAGTGGATTAAGAAAGAGACATAGAGAGAAAGACATGCAAACAGAGAGGCAGACAGATGGAAAATGTAAGACAGAGAAACTGAGATACAGAGAGGAAAGGAAAGATAAACAGAGGCAGAAGCTTGGGACTGGGTATGAGAGACAGACACACAAACGAGAGAGAGAGAGAGAGAGAGAGAGAGAGAGAGAGAGAGAGAGAGAGAGAGAGAGAGAGAGAGAGAATATCACTTAAAAATCTGTCCATTTCATTTCTGTTACATTAGTCAAAATGACAAAGCCTAATATAAAAACGTTGCTTAATACCAACATTATACAAACAATACAAAGTGCCTAATATTAACATGTGGTGAATGTGATGTAAACTGCTTAATGTTACATGTGACAAATTATTTTCATAATGGCAAGATTCGGCAACTGTTCGTAACGTCTCTCTCTCTCTCTCTCTCTCTCTCTCTCTCTCTCTCTCTCTCTCTCTCTCTCTCTCTCTCTCTCTCTCTCTTCAGTATGTCATAAAAGGGAGATTTACACAAAATTTCAATGAACAAAAAGTCAGAAAGGAACCATCGAAGAAACAAAGAACCCCACAGAGGCATGATCTGACTTGGAGACTATTCTACCAACTCACCCACTTTCTGCCGGTGGTGGGGCCATTAACACGGACAGTGGGTCAGTCAGCTAATTTACTGGGCTGGACGTCCACGCTGATGACCGTGATTGGCTATCGAACTGCTGGACTCATGGTGCCTCCGGTACTGATTGACCGCCATGAACCGGGGTCAAAACATACTACCCACATCTGTTATGAACCCAGGTATAAAGTAACTCGAAAAAAAATATATCGGGGCTATGAACTGCTGAAAGTTGATTCATAATCCCCGGAAAATTTGTCAGGACAGCTCGTTATGAAAAAGTACAGACTGAAGAACACATTTGGTCTTCAAATACACATTATTGATTACGCTTAATCTGATCGTCATTGTGCGTTAAATCTGTCTAAAATGTTCCATGAAGTGATTTTTTTGTAATTGTATCACAGGGTGGAACAGGGTGTCAAACTACACGGTTTGTCTGAAACCTGAAGACGAAATTTGATGACGAACCAGCCGCCGTGGCGAAGTGGTTAGCGTCGCGGACTCCCGGCTGGGAGGTCGTGGGTTCGAATCCCATCAGAGTCAATTGGGGTTTTCTGCCCCGACCGGCTCCTACCCAGAGTTGAGTTTGCTGCGGACTCAGTTGGGAAGACTGGGACCACACAGTCGAGTTTCATCCACTTAATGGATGCGTTTCTGAGAGCGTTGCTCAAATTTCCTGACCAACACTGCAGGTGCCTGTATCTCTCGGGCGTGGTTGACGCCGGGATATATTATGAAAGGAAGCGTAGAGTACAGGCCTGTTATGTAGTCTCAGACCGAAATGGAAATCCGTAGCATCATCTTAATCATCCTCATTCTCATCGATCAGCATTTTAAAAAAAGTCTCAAATTCTGTGGCCCTTCATGCCCTGCTCTCATGGTGACCTCAGTTTCGATGTCTTCTCCACATCTGTGGCCTTGGTTTGGTTCCGTCGGGGTCACCGGTATCGGCGAGTCCATGGGGGCTGTCGTTGGACGGACGTGGTGGCGCCCTCCGGAGGGAGAGCTCACTCACGCCGGCTCCGCGACTAAGCAATTATAGTCGTCAGTAGGGGGCTTAGTAGGTGGTGTCCTGCGTATGTTACATCAGAACAGGCGCCACTGAACACCACCGAAGTGACTCGGCAGCAGTGCAGTGTCTTCTCCGGTGGGTTGCTTCTTGACGACTTGACATTGACTGCTCCCTGTGGATTGTCGGTGCCGGGGCTGCGGCGGGGCTGACGGGGCTGTGGCTGTGGACGGGGTGTCGGAATGAGCAGCTTGTGTGCACTGCCTCTCAGGTGGCGCAGAGGTTGGGACAGCAAAAAAACAACAACAAAAAAAAACAAAAATTTGAAGATGAATTCGCACGGCTGTCACGATTTAATTCGGAAGAAGTGAGTGGTGGTATAGAGGAGATAAGAGGAGAATGGTTGGGGTGGGGTGGGGGATCCTCTTAAGGTGACACCCAATGCCAGAGTCGATGAGAATGGTCAAGCCTACGTCTTCGTGGGGAAAAGCTGCCCTGATAATCACTTGGCTGGACAAGTCGGACTTAGTCTCCGACGATGGCCAGCCTGGCTCCGGTTAATTCTTTCAGACCCCCATTTTCAGGTCCTGTTATTCTGCTCGCAGCAGTGGTGCGGTGGCGTACATTCTTCTCACCTCTCCCTCTCCCACCTTGAAACCCTGGTACTAATGTCTCGTTGGCAGCCTAATGTGGACCACTCCTATTTTTCAATGTTGCAGATGTGTGCGTTATTTAAGTGGCAAACATTTTGTGGTTTGATTGGGTTGATTGATAATTGAAAGGAACTGAAAGTAGGTGGAAGCTGAAAAAAAAATAATAGAAAAGAAATGGTTAAGACCTTTCCTTCCCTCTTTCCACGTTCCTCAGTCTCTGTCTCACACACATTTTTTTGTGTGTCTTCAACAAACAGCAGGTAGTACAAACAAGAGGTATCAAACTACCTCAAGTAACGTAAGGGAAAATATTCTTCACACACACTCACACACACGCGCACGCGCGCGCGCGCACGCACGCACGCACGCACACGCACACGCACACACACACACACACACACACACACACACACATATGAGCGCGCGCACACTAGCACGCACGCACGCACTCACTCACACACACACACACACACACACACACACACACACACACACACACACACACACACACACACACACACACACACACACACAACACACACACACACACACCTGAAGGATGAAAATATTTTGAGATTCATGTACAATCTGATGAAAGGCCTCATGCATTTTGCAATCCATTTCTCTCAGTGTCCAGACCACAGCAGAGAATGCCTGATACATTTTGCAGAATCTTCCTGGATATGCCAGAAAATATCACTGGAATCAGGTTCTCTCTCTCTCTCTCTCTCTCTCTCTCTCTCTCTCTCTCTCTCTCTCTCTCTCTCTCTCTCTCTCTCTCTCTCTCTCTCTCTCTGCGACAGATTGGGAGAGCCTAAGGTGTGGTTGTCATTGAACCAAATAAACTATCCTAATTAACATAGTGCTCTCAACTCCGTGTTCCATACAACTCACTGAGTGCAGCAATACTATGCCTTAGCCTCTATTTTCCATACAACTGACGGAATGGAGTGGAACTATACCATAGCCCCATGTTCCACACAACTCGCCGAGTGGAGCAGGACCAGGTCTTGATCTTCATGTTCCGCATAACTCACAGAGTGCAACAGAACCAAAGCTTTGACTCCCATGTTCTATACAACTCACTGAGTGCGGCAGAATCATGCAACGGCCTCTATGTTCCATAAAACTGACTAAGTGGAGCAAAACCAAGCTATGACCTCCATGTTCCATACACCTCACTGAGTGTAACGGAGCCATACAACGGCCTTCATGTTCCACATAACTCACTGAGTGTAACGGAGCCATACAACGGCCTCCATGTTCCACATAACTCACTGAGTGTAACGGAGCCATACAACGGCCTCCATGTTCCATACACCTCACTGAGTGTAACGGAGCCATACAACAGCCTCCATGTTCCATACACCTCACTGAGTGTAACGGAGCCATACAACGGCCTCCATGTTCCATACACCTCACTGAGTGTAACGGAGCCATACAACAGCCTCCATGTTCCATACACCTCACTGAGTGTAACGGAGCCATACAACGGCCTCCATGTTCCACATAACTCACTGAGTGTAACGGAGCCATACAACGGCCTCCATGTTCCACATAACTCACTGAGTGTAACGGAGCCATACAACGGCCTCCATGTTCCACATAACTCACTGAGTGTAACGGAGCCATACAACAGCCTCCATGTTCCACATAACTCACTGAGTGTAACGGAGCCATACAACGGCCTCCATGTTCCACATAACTCACTGAGTGTAACGGAGCCATACAACGGCCTCCATGTTCCATACAACTCACTGAGTGCAACGGAGCCATACAACGGCCTCCATGTTCCATACAACTCACTGAGTGTAACGGAGCCATACAACGGCATCCATGTTCCACATAACTCACTCTGCCCAGCAGAACCAAGCTTGGGCCTCCATGTTGCATACAACTCACTGAGTGCCGTAGAACCATGCCTTGGTCCGGCGTTATGGCGAGCCAGTCAGTGCATGATGCCAAACGTTCAGAGTTTGGTCTCCACGGTGCTCTGGGTATCCCGCTCATTCCTGTTCCGCTCAACCTTCAGACAGCGTCACGAAGGAGGTGAAGGTCAACTTGCCAGCCGTCTTCTTCAGCAGCCCAGTCCCCAGTTCCATCACCACACTCCGTCAATGTGCCATGAACTGAACAAGTCACTGACTTCATTATGCAAGTGGAGTCGGATCCTGCACACTACAGAACACCACTGGAGTGACTCGAATGCCAAATCTCATTGTTGGGCTGTCGTGACTCCTTGTGTTGATTGTTCCCTGGTGGATCTCCATTGCTGGGTGTGCGACAGGACGAGGCTGAATCTGGCTGTGTTTCAGACGGCCGGAATGAACGGCTTGGAAGGAATGGCAGCAACAGGACACGGAAGATGATGAAAAGTGAAAATAAATGGACGCTGAACGGTGAAAGCAGTGAAGAGAAGGAGGGCACAGTTTGCATCCTGCAGGAGAAAACAAACCTTGCCAAGTCCACGGCGGAACAAAAACTTACATTGTTGAGAAGTATAGTCCAAAAATGTCTTCTATGGCTGGATTAATGCGGTAAAAGTGCAAAGTATTGCAATTTATGCTTTTGCATTTTCAAGGCAAAGTTGACGGTGGGGTACATTTCATTCGTTGTGTTTTAAACACGATGATTTCCGGCGGTAAGAATCGATGAAATTTCAAAAATTTGCTGCCGGATTTGCATATTCAGTCAGTTTTAAATCTTTACGTTTCCAAATGTTCTGTTTCAAAACTGGTCAGTCACCTTTACAGAGCCAAATTCATAGTATTTTGTGAATCATTTTCCATCAACCACCCCCTTCCCCTTCCCTATCCTCCGCCCCACCCCCTGTGCCTCCCCTTTTCTTTTCATGTTGATCTTTCTTGGTCTTGGTTTGGTTCTGTTTTATTCTTCTGATCATCACTGACCAGCCCACTCACCTCATTTAGAGTCTACAATCATTGACATAGATGAACAAACTATAGATAAGTGAACCAGACAATCATCGAATCATGCAGTAAAAGACAGAAAACGATAAATCGATCGATTGATCGATCGATAGATAGATAGAGAGCGAGCGAGCGAGAGAGAGAGAGAGAGAGAGAGAGAGAGAGAGAGAGAGAGAGAGAGAGAGAGAGAGAGAGAGAGAGAGAGAGAGAGAGAGAGAGAGAGAGATGGATGGACGGATGGATGGATGGATGAATGGACAGACGGACGGACGGACGGACGGATGGATGGATGGATGCGTGGACGGACATACATACATACATACATACATACATACATACATACATACATACATACATACATACATACATACATACATACAGACAGACAGACAGACAGACAGACAGACAGATAGATAGATATATAGATAGATAGGCGGGCGGACAGACAGATAGATAGATAGATAGATAGATAGATAGATAGATAGATAGATAGATAGATAGATAGATAGATAGATAGATATACAGACAGATAATATCAACACAAACACAATCAGACCAGGTTTACTGAGCTCCCTCAGGCAGTATACGACGGTCGACTCCAGATCGGTGTAAGACAAGGTTCTGCTGGCTGGACATGATTCGTTGGTTCCAGTACGCCGTCGGAAAGAGATTCAGTATCTACACTTTAGTGCCCATTTCTTCGTCCTCGAAACATTCAGTATCTGCACTCTAATGCCCATTTCTTCGTCCTCGAAAGATTCAGTATCTACACTCTAATGCCAATTTCTTGGTCCTCGAAACATTCAGTATCTACACTCTAATGCCCATTTCTTCGTCCTGGAAAGATTCAGTATCTACACTCTAATCCCCATCGAAACGTTCAGTATCTACACTCTAATGCCCATTTCTTCGTCCTCGAAACATTCAGTATCTACACTCTAATGCCCATTTCTTCGTCCTGGAAAGATTCAGTATCTACACTCTAATCCCCATCGAAACGTTCAGTATCTACACTCTAATGCCCATTTCTTCGTCCTCGAAACATTCAGTATCTACACTCTTATGTCCATTTCTTCGTCCTCGAAAGATTCAGTAGCTACACTCTAATCCCCATCGAAACGTTCAGTATGTACACTCTAATGCCCATTTCTTCGTCCTCGAAACATTCAGTATCTACACTCTTATATCAATTTCTTCGTCCTCGAAAGATTCAGTATCTACACTCTAATGCCCATTTCTTCGTCCTCGTTTTCATTTCGTCTTCAGCCTCTAAACCTTTGCTTAGGCAATGTCAAAATACAGCAGAAATTATTTGCCAGAATCGTTTCCCCCCACCTACCCCTTTGTTCTATATCATGTCGATAATTGTCTTTAGAAAAAAGGCACATGTTTTGGTTATGGTGTAAAAGTCGTCATTGTGTCCGAGAAGTAAAGGCAGCACTGCTGCTACGACTTTCCACTTACCGATGAAAATAGATCGTCCATTATTCAAGATCATATGATGGACCTGAAGCTAAAATAACCATGGCTAAAAGGCCTCATGCATTTTGCAGTCCTTTTCGCTCAGTGTTCAGGCCCCAGCAGAGAATGCCTGACACATTTTGCAGAATTTTCGTGGACATGCCAGGATTCAAGTTTGAAATATAACTGCAATCATCTCTCTCTCTCTCTCTCTCTCTCTCTCTCTCTCTCTCTCTCTCTCTCTCTCTCTCTCTCTCTCTCTCTCTCTCTCTCTCTCAGAGACGTCACAGAACCCTCAGTGCTTACACCCGTTCCACCATTCCACTCGCAAAAGTACACGTACACGTGCGTGCGCACCCCCGTGTATATTCAGACACATAGACACGTGCGCAAGCGAACACACAGACAGACGCGCATGTACGCGCGCGCGCGCACACAACACACACACACACACACACACACACACACACACACACACACACACACACACACACACACACACGCGCGCAAGCACGCACGCACGCACGCACGCACGCACGCACGCACGCACGCACACACACACACACACACACACACACACACACACACACACACACACTAATGCGCGTGCCCGCCATCGGAGTATCACTTTAACCCTTTCGACCTGAGATGATGACCGCTGGGTCATGACAGCGAGGAGCCCTGATGCCGTGTTTTAGCACGATCAATACAGCAAGAGACCCACTGACAAACAACAACAACAACAACAACAAAAAAGAGAGAGAAAAAAACTGGTGTGTGAACAAGACACGTTGCCTGCAACTTCCACTTCCGTGACCAGAAGCAATCTCCACTCTTTTGCATCATTGTTTGGAGAGACGGGAGGGCTTGGTTTTTCACTGTTTGGGGGATGATTGATTTCCCACACTATAAGACAGGCACGTAGAATGATTGAGCTGAGAAGGGCGTTGGGTGAATCTGAAGCTGCCTAAAAGAGCTTGGATTGAAAGATAGGAATCTGATGTTGTCCAAGATACGATTGAAAGAAGGATGGGAAACTGATAATGCATAAAATACTTTTGGAACGAAGGATGGGAACTTAATACTGCCCTAAAATACTTTTGAATGAAAGGATGGAAATCTAATATTGCCCAAAAGACTTTTGGAATGAAGGAGGGGAATCTAATATTGTCCAACATACTTTGAATTAAAGGATGGGAATTTAAGATTGCCCAAAATACCCCTGGAATGAAGGATTGGAATCTAATACTGTCCAACATACTTTTGAAAAGAAGGATGGGAAACTAATACTGTCTAAAATAACTTTTGGAATGAAGGATGGGAATCTAATACTGTCTAAAATAACTTTTGGAATGAAGGATGGGAATCTAATACTGTCTAAGATAACTTTTGGAATGAAGGCTGGGAATCTAATACTGCTCAACATACTTTTGGAATGAAGGATGGGAATCTAATACTGTCTAAAATAACTTTTGGAATGAAGGATGGGAATCTAATACTGCTCAACATACTTTTGGAATGAAGGCTGGGAATCTAATACTGCTCAACATACTTTTGGAATGAAGGCTGGGAATCTAATACTGCTCAACATACTTTTGGAATGAAGGATGGGAATCTAATACTGCTCAACATACTTTTGGAATGAAGGCTGGGAATCAAATACTGTCTAAAATAACTTTTGGAATGAAGGCTGGGAATCTAATACTGCTCAACATACTTTTGGAATGAAGGATGGGAATCTAATACTGCTCAACATACTTTTGGAATGAAGGCTGGGAATCAAATACTGTCTAAAATAACTTTTGGAATGAAGGCTGGGAATCTAATACTGCTCAACATACTTTTGGAATGAAGGCTGGGAATCTAATACTACCCAACATACTTTTGGAATGAAGGCTGGGAATCTAATACTGCCCAACATACTTTTGAAAAGAAGGATGGGAATCTAATACTGCCCAACATACTTTTGAAAAGAAGGATGGGAATCTAATACTGCTCAACATACTTTTGAAAAGAAGGATGGGAATCTAATACTGCCCAACATACTTTTGAAAAGAAGGATGGGAATCTAATAGCCCCCAACATGCTTCTGGAATGAAGGATGGGAATCTAAGAGTGCCAAATGAACTCATAAATACTCTGTGTGTTCGAATTCATAACTGAATCGATGTCAGTGAACCAATCACCATTTCGGAAGGGAAGTAAGCCTTGCATGGGTTATTTACTCCTGATCCGGAAAAGCGATTTTGACTGGACAATTGCACGCAATATTGGTACGGGAAGATCACCCGAATAGAACACTGTTGTAATCTGCCGACTACGCGCTCGCAATATAGTGGGCAGGTGCGGTCAGTGCTTAGAACCACGTTGCTAGGCCCGTCAAGCCCCGTAACTCGTAATGTCTGTTGGCTCCATAATGAGCCTGCTGGTGTGCGACCGGCTTTATGTCCCAGGACCTCCACGAAAGAGTTCGTATTGCTGCGCACAACTGTGCCTTCTGTCCCCACGTCTTTCCCTCTTCCCATTCGGGTTCTGTCTGTCTGTGCCGGCCGATGACCACGTGCCAGTCACAGCTCACACTGTATCTTCCCTCTCATGTCTTCCTCCTTCTTCCCTGTCGGTTTCTGTCTGTCTGTGCCGGCCGATGACCACGTGCCAGTCACAGCTCACACTGTATCTTCCCTCTCATGTCTTCCTCCTTCTTCCCTGTCGGTTTCTGTCTGTCTGTGCCGGCCGATGACCACGTGCCAGTCACAGCTCACACTGTATCTTCCCTCTCATGTCTTCCTCCTTCTTCCCTGTCGGTTTCTGTCTGTGCCGGCCGATGACCACGTGCCAGTCACAGCTCACACTGTATCTTCCCTCCCCATGTCTTCCTCCTTCTTCCCTGTCGGTTTCTGTCTGTGCCGGCCGATGACCACGTGCCAGTCACAGCTCACACTGTATCTTCCCTCCCCATGTCTTCCTCCTTCTTCCCTGTCGGTTTCTGTCTGTGCCGGCCGATGACCACGTGCCAGTCACAGCTCACACTGTATCTTCCCTCCCCATGTCTTCCCTTCTTCTCCCTCGGTTTCTGTCTGTCTGTGCCGGCCGATGACCACGTCACAGCGGACACTCAGGGGCCTTGTCTTATCATTGTTAAGTGGATTGAGTCTTGCCCCGCCACGCTGCAAGCCGACAACCCTGATCAGATTATGCCCCCTTCTCGCCCCACTCAGCACCCCTCTCCTCCCCCCTTCATCCCCCCCCCCCCCCCCCCCCCCCCCCACACTCTCCCTACTTTCGTCTTCCCGTAATCTGACCTCCCCCATCCCTACTCCCACAACTCCCCACCCTCTCCTCTCTTCCCTGCCCTCCTCTCCGTCCCCAACAACGTTCCCGTGTCATCTTTGTTCATCGTTTTGTCCAGGTTTTCTCATTTTAAACCCCCCCCCCCCCCCCATTCCTGCTCCTCGTCCCTAATCCCTCTGCCCCGTATTCTCTCTTGCTCTTCCCTTTTTCTTTCCTTATCTTTAAATGATACTAGTGGCACGTGTGCACGTATATGCATGCCACTTTCAGTTTCATCAAGGAGGTGTTACCACGGGCGGGGACTGGTCCATATATGCTAACCAACATTCGGTAAGTTTCGGGACCACACTGCACATGATTTAAAACTGATGAATAGATGAATTAATGACCAAGATGAGAGAATTTAAGAAGAGGGTCTCGTGGCTACGACTTACCAGATGTCTGACCTATCCATTAGACCAAGGCGCTGGTCAGAATTTGGGTAACTACCTAAGATTGGCTGTGCCATTGTTATCATCGTATGTGTGTGTGGTGAATGCACACGTGTGTGTGTGTGTGTGTGTGTGTGTGTGTGTGTGTGTGTGTGTCCACGGGTTCATATCTGTGCGCCAGTGTATGTGGTGTACGTGTGCATGTGCGTGTTTGTATGTGTGTGTGTACATCTGTGTGGGCATCTGTGAGCGCGCGTGTGTGCTTGTGTGTGTGTGTGTGTGTGTGTGTGTGTGTGTGTGTGTGTGTGTGTGTGTGTGTGTGTGTGTGTGTGCGCGCGAGCGTCCGCGTGCAAATGTGTATGTGTATGCGTGTGTGTTTGCCTCCGGGTAACGTGTTGTAATCACTGGACTGAGTGTCCTAGTGTCACGTGCCGTAATCACCGGAACGACTGTCCCCGTGTAACGTACTGTCATCACTGCATGCCGGACATCCTCCCCCCCCCCCCCCCCCCAGCAGATAGCAAAGGGCATGTACTTCAACTCACTCCCGGGAGACTAGACGGTCAGGACTCCAGACAGGCTTACCGCTCTGTCCCCAAATCACTCCCCTCTTTCAGCATTCGCGAAGTGTCTCAAAAGAATGAAACGTATCAATCAAAGCGCACCACGCTTGACTGTGAGAAAGGGGGCGGGGGCGGGGTGGGTAAACGGTGGATGGTCTGGACCTGAGGCAGTACTGCTCCCAACCTTCTTTCAGAAGACTTTCCTCGTGAGAGACTTATGGCAGGATCCACGCCCACTCCAAGGAGTAATGTAGGCGTGTGTCCATTTTCATCTCGTTTTCATCGAAAGTGGTTTGGAGGGAGTTGGGGGGGTGGTGTGTGTGTGTGTGGGGGGGGG
>CM031612.1:36680869-36683369 GCA_018398815.1 Conus ventricosus | reverse complement strand
TGTGTGTGTGTGTGGACACATGTTAGTGCGGGTGTTTGAGTGTGTGTTGAGCGCAATGAGTTGATCCCAAGAATTGCGCTATATAAAATCTATGCATTATTATTATTATTACTATCAGTCAGCTGTCTTAGTGGATGCTCAATCAGTTAGCTGTCTTAGTGGCTGTACTATCAGTCAGCTGTCTTAGTGGATGCTCAATCAGTTAGCTGTCTTAGTGGCTGTACTATCAGTCAGCTGTCTTAGTGGATGCTCAATTAGTTAGCTGTCTTAGTGGCTGTACTATCAGTCAGCTGTCTTAGTGGATGCTCAATCAGTTAGCTGTCTTAGTGGCTGTACTATCAGTCAGCTGTCTTAGTGAATGCTCGATCATTAGCTGTTCTTAGTGGCTGTACTATCAGTCAGCTGTCTTAGTGGATACTCAATCAGTTAGCTATCTTAGTGGCTGTACTATCAGTCAGCTGTCTTAGTGGATGCTCAATCAGTTAGCTGTCTTAGTGGCTGTACTATCAGTCAGCTTTCTTAGTGGATGCTCAATCAGTTAGCTGTCTTAGTGGCTGCACAATCAGTCAGCTGTCTTAGTAGCTGCACAATCAGTTAGCTGTCTTAGTGGCTGTGCAATCAGTTAGCTGTCTTAATGGCTGTGCAATCAGTTAGCTGTCTTAGTGGCTGTACTATCAGTCAGCTTTCTTAGTGATGCTCAATCAGTTAGCTGTCTTAGTGGCTGTACAATCAGTCAGCTGTCTTAGTGCTTGCACAATCAGTTAGCTGTCTTAGTGGCTGTACTATCAGTCAGCTTTCTTAGTGGCTGCACAATCAGTTAGCTGTCTTAGTGGCTGTACTATCAGTCAGCTTTCTTAGTGGCTGCACAATCAGTTAGCTGTCTTAGTGGCTGCACAATCAGTTAGCTGTCTTAGTGGCTGTGCAATCAGTCAGCTGTCTTAGTGGGTGTGCAATCAGTTAGCTGTCTGAGTGGCTGTGCAATCAGTTATCTGTCTTAGTGGCTGCACAATCAGTCAGCTGTCTTAGTGGCTGCACAATCAGTCAGCTGTCTTAGTGGCTGCACAATCAGTCAGCTGTCTTAGTGGCTGCACAATCAGTTAGCTGTCTTAGTGGCTGCACAATTAGTTAGCTGTCTTAGTGCTGCACAATCAGTCAGCTGTCTTAGTGGCTGCACAATCAGTTAGCTGTCTTAGTGGCTGCACAATTAGTTAGCTGTCTTAGTGGCTGTGTAATCATTAGCTGTCTTAGTGGCTGCGCAATCAGTTAGCTGTCTTAGTGGCTGCACAATCAGTCAGCTGTCTTAGTGGCTGCACAATTAGTTAGCTGTCTTAGTGGCTGTGTAATCAGTTAGCTGTCTTAGTGGCTGCGCAATCAGTTAGCTGTCTTAGTGGCTGCACAATCAGTTAGCTGTCTTAGTGGCTGCGCAATCAGTTAGCTGTCTTAGTGGCTGTGCAATCAGTCAGCTGTCTTAGTGGCTGTGCAATCAGTCAGCTGACTTAGTGGCTGCACAATCAGTTAGCTGTCTTAGTGGCTGCACAATCAGTTAGCTGTCTTAGTGACTGCGCAATCAGTTAGCTGTCTTAGTGGCTGCGCAATCAGTTAGCTGTCTTAGTGGCTGTGCAATCAGTTAGCTGTCTTAGTGGCTGCACAATCAGTTAGCTGTCTTAGTGGCTGCACAATCAGTTAGCTGTCTTAGTGGCTGTGCAATCAGTTAGCTGTCTTAGTGGCTGTGCAATCAGTTAGCTGTCTTAGTGGCTGTGCAATCAGTTAGCTGTCTTAGTGGCTGTGCAATCAGTCAGCTGTCTTAGTGGCTGCACAATCAGTTAGCTGTCTTAGTAGCCGTGCAATCAGTTAGCTGTCTTAGTGGCTGTACTATCAGTCAGCTTTCTTAGTGGCTGCACAATCAGTTAGCTGTCTTAGTGGCTGCACAATCAGTTAGCTGTCTTAGTGGCTGTGCAATCAGTCAGCTGTCTTAGTGTCTGTGCAATCAGTTAGCTGTCTTAGTGGCTGTGCAATCAGTTATCTGTCGTAGTGGCTGTGCAATCAGTCAGCTGTCTTAGTGGCTGTGCAATCAGTCAGCTGTCTTAGTGGCTGCACAATCAGTTAGCTGTCTTAGTGGCTGCACAATCAGTTAGCTGTCTTAGTGGCTGCGCAATCAGTTAGCTGTCTTAGTGGCTGCGCAATCAGTTAGCTGTCTTAGTGGCTGTGCAATCAGTTAGCTGTCTTAGTGGCTGCACAATCAGTTAGCTGTCTTAGTGGCTGTGCAATCAGTTAGCTGTCTTAGTGGCTGTGCAATCAGTTAGCTGTCTTAGTGGCTGTGCAATCAGTTAGCTGTCTTAGTGGCTGTGCAATCAGTTAGCTGTCTTAGTGGCTGTGCAATCAGTTAGCTGTCTTAGTGGCTGTGCAATCAGTTAGCTGTCTTAGTGGCTGCGTAATCAGTCAGCTGTTTTAGTGGCTGCGTAATTAGTCAGCTGTCTTAGTGGCTGTGTAATCAGTTAGC
>CM031612.1:36665869-36675869 GCA_018398815.1 Conus ventricosus | reverse complement strand
ATAAACTATTGATCGAAGTCCAATGATGCGGTCTATAACCACTCGGTGAGACAGCATTGACTTTTGATTGACGCTGGTCGAACCTGCCTCCGTCTGCTCACTGTGGAAGAGGAGGGGAGGAGGGAAACGAGGAGCGGAGGGGGAGGGGGGGGGGAGAGGGAAGCGGATAGATGGGTAGAGGAAACTCTTGGAGGCGCATCGAGTTCAGCTTTTTTTCATATTGACGCTCAACAAGAACTGTTTATGGTCATCTTTCTCACAGCCCAATGGCTGTGGCCTAGTGTTGCATGGCCGAGACTTCCCTTTGTTCCGTGCTGCCACCACACAGTCAGTGGAGCGGACAACGCCGTGGACAGATGTGACCATGAACTGATGTTCGGGCAGACTGAAGCTAACGTGGTTCTTGTTGTCACAGACATAGGATCTCTAGCAGCTCCACATGATGGCACCTGTGCACCCCCCCCCCCCCCCCCCCCCCACACACACACACACACTTCTGTCTCTGCTCAACACACTCTCTGTTGTAAACAACAATTCATTGCAGACAGTGGAGATGATTTGGTTTTGCCCTGACAGGTTCGTTATTAACAGCGTCCTCACCTGGACACTCTTCGTCTTGGGGAGACCGACTTCACTTGAGACAATCGTCCATTCCCCACTGCTGACTGGGAAAGGTGATTTGCCATGGACTGGAAGTACCTGCAAACATCTGCTATGACCGTGGGCAAACGCTGCGATGAAGACGTTGATATCACCTAAGACAGTGTCACCACAGTAGTCCAGATAATATCATGAACGATCGTGACAGGTTACACCAGTAACACTACACAGACAGATAGTGTCAACTACAATGAATTTTGAGCCCACTTCACAAGACAGAGGAACCTGTCGTGGAATAGTTAGGACTTCAGGTTGTGATGCTTACAACCCTGAGTTAAAACCCCCAGTGGAGTCGATTTTAACGGCATGAAAACCCTGTTTGTCCACCCAGCGGTAAACGGGTGTCTGATTCCATTCAGAAAACATCAAGGCGGCGATTTTTTTTCTAAAGTTTCTGAGACTGCAGGTGATAGGATGAAAGTGTCTTCTCAGTGATCCTGCATGATAGTGTCGGCACAGTGATGCTTAGGCATCGACGTCCAAAGTAATAGTTAATATGACGAACTCTCTCTCTCTCTCTTTGTATAAAACAGACTCAGACACACACACACACACACACACACACACACACACACACACACACACACACACACACACACGAGCGCGCGCACGCACACACACACACACATTTACAAACTGACACAAACAAACACACACGCACACGCGCGCGCACGCACACACACACACACACACACACACACACACCACACACACACACACACACACACACACACACAAACACACACACACACACACACACACACACACACACACACACACACACACACACACACACACACACAACACACACACACACACACACACACACACACACACACACACACACACACACACACACACACACAAGAGCTAAGCTACGCTAAGCTCAGCTAAGCTAAGGTCAAACTAAACTAAGCTAAGCTAACGTTTCAACTAAACACAAACACTAACCACCCGAACAGACTGAGCACAGACTGAGCACAGACGCACTTACTTGCTCTCTGGGATGTCCCTGCACGTTTTCTTTCCTTGACGATGTTTTCAGCTAGCTGAAGGCCAAAACCACTGCCAGACTCCCAGAGTGACTGCAGCGGGGAGTCGTTCCTTCCCCCCCTATCCCGGGCCGACCACGATCTGGCACAGAAAGACACACTTCACCAACGCGCTGGTCAGACCGACAGACAGACAGACAGCAGGCAGGCAGGCACAAGAAGCCCACAGACCGTATTGATTCTTCAGGATTTTTCTTTTTAATAAAAATCTCTTTTCTTTCAACTTCTTCTTTATCGTTAGGAAACCGAGAAGAAGAAAGATAAAAAGAAAGAAAGAAAAAAAACCCGAAGGCAGCACGCAAGAGGAGATATGACTCCAGGCCCGTGGGAAGGAGTTAAGTGAACAGCATGGGGTCTTGAAGTGGACGTGAGGGGTGGGGGGTGGAGTATAGGAAGTGGGGGTGGGGGGAGGAGGGGGGGTGGGGCTGTCTGTATGAGCGCATGCCAGCAGTGGTCATTCATCATCGATCTGAAAGTGGGGCGTGTTTACACAAGAGCTGCTGTCGAACAGTAGCTGTTTGGGGTTTTTGTTCTGTTTGTTCTTTTTGTGTGTGACGCGGTGTTTATATTGAAGCATGTTTGCCGGCTAGATTGTGTGAAGCCGATGACAGTGAACGATGAGGACAGTCGTCAGTAACTGACACGGAACAACAACATTATGACAACAGTCAACAGCGACGACCATACAGACCCACAGATATTAACATTTACAGTCATGCACATTATATAAACAGAAACTGTCTGTCTGTCGGTCTGTCCCTGTCTCTGTCTCTGTCTGTCTGGTCTGTCTGTCTCTCTCTCTCTCTCTCTCTCTCTTTCTTTTTTTTTCTTTGTCTCCCCCTCTCTCTCTCTCTCTCTCTCTCTCTCTCTCTCACGCACACACACACACACACACACACACACACACACACACACACACACACACACACACACACACACACATACACGCGCGCGCGCGCGCGCGCGCGCACGCGCGCGCGTCCGCGTGCGGGCGCACAAGATGAAATCGTTCAAAAATGTTTTGATGAACTTATTTCTTCCACAAAAAAGACACAAAATCCATCTGGAGGGCCGTGACTGGATTGTCTGGGGTAAGTACACAGTTGTTGCTACTCCTGAAACAGGCCAATCTCACTCATCATTTTCCAACCACAGCAGACAAAGTGACTGGATTGTCTGGGGTAAATACAGCAGACAAAAACAACATGAAATCTGATTGACCAAATCAAAGACAACGATCGGACAGAATTGAAAGAATTTTGTGAGTGAAAAAAAAAACAAACCACCAAACAAACCTGAACCAAATTTCTAAGATTGTATTTTCACTGCACAGTTACGAAAAGTATTGATTCTCACAAACCACTTGGCCTCGCCATCGATGATGACACGGGAAGACGCAAATAGTGGATAACAAAATGCCGAAGAAACCGATTCTGCTGCCATGGTGACACAACAGCATGCTCGTGACCCTACAAGGATGCTGCTTATACGGCGCATGTTTGCCCAGCACAGATGCAGGCACGAGGGACACGGAGCAAACAATGAAACATAAGGAGAAGGAAACAGAGGGATATTCTATGTTCTTTTTGTTGGCGATTGTGCTAAGCAAATTGGTGCCGTAAGGAGCCTTCGTGTGGCGTTATGGGCATGTAACTGTGTCACTATCGCAGCAATGGGTGTCTTTCTTGTTCTTTAATTACTTCGGTTTTCTCGTGCGTTTACGTCATCTGAGGCCATTTTGGAAGTGGAATCTTCCGGCAAAACAGAATTAAACACTGGCTGGGAAAAGCGTCTTTTTTTTTTTTCTTTTTTCTTTTTTTGACGCATACATACAGTCAGATTTCCTTATGCCTCCGCTAGTTTGAATTCTGCTTCCAGTCACATCTGTTTAAAACTACTGGAACCACTGGTACAGACGTTCTCTTCAAAACGTGTAATTTGAAGAGAACATTTGTGTAAGTGGTTCAGAGAACATTTTCATTCCTACAAGTCACTGACAAGAACTTACTGTTCTTAATTCAAACTGAAGTGTTTTTAATGAAGGTGGTTTTATGTATCAAAATATGAAGTTTCTCGCACTTCCATGATTAAGTGCTAAATTCTCAGTGAGTATTGTTTGGTAACAAACATACATAATTTAATTCCTGTCCCCAACCTCTGGCATGCAGTTCCTCATTATCTGAAACATGAAAACATCTTATCACCTTTTAAATCATCATATCACAAGTAGTTGACGGAAGAGCTATGAATAACAATCAGTCTTATTTGTTTGTTTGTTTAATGTATTGTTCTAAGAGGATAGTTGCCCCTGCTGTCTGTTTGTCTGTCCCTGTATCTCCCTCTCTTTCACTCTCATGCTTGGTAATGGAATCTTTGAGAAACTGTCTAGTCAACCAGCTGATGGTAAGGCTGTAATGCTGCCGCTAACTTCCTTTACATAAGATCCGGGCAAGTGTATTATAATACGGCAAACGCTGAGTCGTGCCGATGGCGTATCCACGCATCTGTCCCTAGTCTTGAAGACGTGAACAACAGGTATGTTCTCTGTCCAAGACAGCTTGGGTGCAGTTTTCGTCCGTAGCTTTTGGTGCCTTCACTGTCTATATTTAACGGGATCCTGCCTGTTTTGTTAAGAGTTGCCTGACCTGTTCAGACCGACAGCGGGAAGGAACCTGAAAGTTTGTGAAAGGCACGTGCATGCTGCAGAAGCGAAAACAGTCCAAAGTCATAGCGGTCCAGAGATTGATTAGGTTCCAGGTACCCATATCACACATCAGGTCAGTGTGTGTGTGTGTGTGTGTGTGTGTGTGTGTGTGTGTGTGTGTGTGTGTGTGTGTGTGTGTGTGTGTGTGTGTGTGTGTGTGTGTGTGTGTGTGTGTGTTTGCGAGTGCGTGCGTGTGTGTGTGTGTGTGTGTGTGTGTGTGTGTGTGTGTGTGTGTGTGTGTGTGTGTGTGTGTGTGTGTGTGTGTGTGTGTGTGTGTGTGTGTGTGTGTTTGCGAGTGCGTGCGT
The DNA here is from genome assembly GCA_018398815.1 of Conus ventricosus. Classification (NCBI taxonomy): domain Eukaryota; kingdom Metazoa; phylum Mollusca; class Gastropoda; order Neogastropoda; family Conidae; genus Conus; species Conus ventricosus. Next base: position 36,671,148 of record CM031612.1, on the reverse strand, counting down.
GTGTGTGTGTGTGTGTGTGTGTGTGTGTGTGTGTGTGTGTGTGTGTGTGTGTGTGTGCGTGTGCGTGTGCGCGCGCGTGCGTGCGTGCGTGTGTGTTTAAACTGCGAAAAAAAAAGTCCAAACTCAAGCAAAAAGAAAGGAATGCAAGAAATATAGCTCCGTGAGGCTGTGAGTGGTTCGCCAGAAAACAAACAAACAAACAGAAAAAAAACAACAGAAAACAAATTCAAAGTGCCCTTCCACAGGTTCAGCGTCATCATTTCTGACAGCTGTTCACTGTGGTTACCTTTCAAAGTGCCCTTCCACAGGTTCAGCGTCATCATTTCTGACAGCTGTTCACTGTGGTTACCTTTCAAAGTGCCCTTCTACAGGTTCAGCGTCATCATTTCTGACAGCTGTTCACTGTGGTTACCTTTCCAGGGAAATGCTCACAATTAGACGAAATGTCAGACTCTTCCACTGAAAACATGTTTCGGTGATGTGTGTGGACAGAGACAGGGGAGAAGATGGGAAGAGGAAGAGAGGCGCCGGAAGAAGAGAAGGGGGGTGGGGGGGGGGGGGAAGGAGGAACTAACTCTACGTTTACCAGCAGCGCAAGTCCCCGGATGTCCGTCGTAATCCTCAGAAAATCTTCCTGGTTGTCGACAGCCTCGGTTATAACTGGAATCGACATCTCTCTGTCTCTGTCTCTCTGTCTCTGCTCTCTCTGTCTCTGACTCTCTGACTCTCTGTCTCTCTGTCTGTCTCTGTCTCTCTGTCTGTCTCTGTCTCTCTCTGTGTCTCTCTCTGTGTCTCTTTCACTCTCTCTCTCTTTCTCTCTCTGTCTCTGTCTCTCCCTGTCTCTCTCTCTCTCTCTGTATGTATGAATGTGTGTGTGTGTGTGTGAACAGTGAAGAGAAGAGAAGAGAGAGAGAGAGAGAGAGAGAGAGAGAGAGAGAGAGAGAGAGAGAGAGAGGGAGAGACAGAGAGAGAGATAAAAGAGAAACACACACACACACACACACACACACACACACACACACACACACACACACACACACACACACACACATACACACACAACACACACTTCTCAAGAAGACCTAGGGTGAGATTTTGTAGCCAAAACAGTACCGCAAATTTACGGTCGGTTCATGTAGACACGTCTCGTGGATCATTCGTCCTGGCAGACGGTAGGCACATATTTGGGTTGTGTCGGAGCAAAGACTGTACGCCCTACGTCCGTAGGGCGAAACTATCTTTGGTCGGAGGGTTAGGGCTGTCCCAACATGGAATCTGCCGCAGGGGATGGCACCGTAGCCGACAGCCAAGATGACTGGAAATCAACGCCAGACCTGAGACTGCCACCGAGTCAGCATCCGTGACAACACTAAATGACTGAGCCAAAAAAAGTGTGTTTGTTGGGCGAAATAACGAGGACATGGACCCACCAACTTAGGAATTGAGGTATGTCAAAACAGTGCCAGCAGTAGCAGCAGCAGCAGCAGCAGCAGAAGCAGCAGCAGCAGCAACATCACCATCATCATTATTATCATCATCATTTAAATCATCATCATCATCATCATCATCATCATCATCATCATCATCATCATCATCATCATCATCATCAACCAGCCCCCGTGGCGCAGTGATTAACGCCGAGGATTCCCAGCTGGGAGGTCGTGGGTTCGATTCCCATCAGAGCCAGTATTTAGTTGAGGTATTTTTTTTTGTTTTTATCCCTGATTGGCTCCTATCCGGTGTTGAATTTAGCTACGGGCTCAGTTGGGAAGAGCGAACCAAATAGTTGTTTTAATTTTCCGCTTTATGCATGCGCCGCTTCTTTCGAAGGGTTGTTCAAATTGCCTGACCCCACCTGCAGGTACTTGTGTCTCGCGGGCCCGGACGACACTGGGATACATCATGAAAAGAAACTCTGAGTACAGCCCTGTCCATGTAGTCTTGGATCAGAATGGAACTCCATTGTGTCATCTTCACCATCCTCAATCTCATTGATTAGCATGAAAAATAGAATAAACTCTGTAGCCCTCCAGACCCTGCTCTCATTGTGACGTCAGTTTCTTACTGCTGTAAGAAGGGTATTTACCAGCATGTCATATCAACTCTCTCTCTCTCTCTCTCCTCTCTCTCTCCTCTCACACACACACACACACACACACACACACACACAGAGAGAGAGAGAGAGAGAGAGAGAGAGAGAGAGAGAGAGAGAAAACTTTTATGAGAGAGAGAGAGAGTAGAGAGAGAGAGAGAGAGAGAGAGAGAGAGAGGTCGTTCACACGATGCGACTTTCAAGGTCTTACTTTCCCAAAGTGTGTGTGTGTGTGGGGGGGGGGGGGGGGGGGGTACGCGGGGAAGTGAGGGTGAAACACTGGATGTCCGAGAGATTTCTGGAAAGAAAAAGAAAAAGTGTGAGTATGAGAGAACAGGAAAAGGGCACTTGTGTAGAAGGGGGGTGGGATGGAAATGGAAGCCGCGTGGAGGAAGAGTGTGTGGGGGGGGGATGGGGGGGGGGGGTGGCAGTAGAGGTGGTATTGGGGAGACGGGCCCAATCACGATGCTCTTTGTGAAAGGAGTTCAGAAGACACGGAGAATGAAGCGTGGGCCAAATCCCCAGTGCGCTCCTCACTGGGGACTGCCGGTGCCAGCTTTCAGCAGACCCAGAGGACGCTGCATGTAGCAGAAAGCCATTGGCTGCCAGACGGCTCTCTGCCTTTGTCTTGCAGATGGTCGGGAGGGACGTACATGTACTCCCTCACTCAGCCTACTTGGGCTCCAGATACGTTCATCGTTCAGCGGCAACAGATCAATAAACTAATTTGGCCCCCCAATTGTCGCGAATAATCGCCCGCCACCCCCACCCCATCTTCTGTGTGTGTGTGTGTGTGTGTGTGGGGTGTGTGTGTGTGTGTGTGTGTGTGTGTGTGTGTGTGTGTGTGTGGTCTGTGTCTGTGTCTGTGTCGTATCTGTCTGTCTCTGTCTCTTTCTCTCTGTCTCTGTTTGTCTGTCTGTCTGTCTGTCTGTCTGTCTGTCTGTCTGTTTCTCTCTCTCCTCTCTCTCTCTCCACTCTCTCTCTCTCCTCTCTCTCTCTCTCTCTGTCTCTCTCTCTCTCTCTCTCTCCAGTATCATTAGTTTGGTAATGCGACTTTCTATAACTTCAACAATATGCCCCCTCTGGAGGGAGGGGTGGGTGGGGGGGGGGGGGGGGGGGGGGGGGGGGGGGGGGGGGGGGGCAAGGCCTATAAGAAAAAAACACCTGCATCTCTCTCTCCTCTCCTCTCCTCTCACTCTCTCTCCTCTCTCATCTCTCCTCTCTCTCTCTCTCCTTCTGTCATTTTGTGTAAGATAAATTGCATATATGGTAGTCACACATACCTTTATCAGAGGCCATGGCCTGTTGTGGATATATTCATCCGACTCTCTCTCTCTCTCCTCTCTCATCTCTCTCCTCTCTCTCTCCTCTCTCTCTCTCTCTCTCTCTCTCTCTCTCTCTCTCTCATATCCTGTTTTCTCTTCCCTTCCCACTTTCCTTTCTCCGTTTAACCATTCCATAATTCTCTTTATTTTCATCGCTTTTCCCTGGTATTGTTTTTCCTTCCTCGGTTCTTCTCCACCTCACCTCCCCCCACACCCCCTTCTTCCCTCAGGAAAACCCAATTGGAAACCACTGTGGCGCTGTGCTTGTTCATGTTTTTTTCGACAGTTGATTATCTAAGTCTGCCATCATATTAAGCCACCTAACTGTTTGGACCAGAAGAAGACTGCATGAGACGAAATATTTTAATGATGCATCCTGTACCTTTTGTCTTGGTTAGCTCCCCTGTCCCTTTTTTCAATAATTGTGAATAGATACTTTCGTCAATCATACAGTCCTAAGCATAAACATGCCGACTTTCATTCAGACTCGTCTAATGCCCTTTCATTTCTCGTGGAGGACTTCTTATTTACAAATTTAATCTGCCGCTACACATTTGTGAAGGCATTCGCCATTCTGGCCGTCACGAATGTAAATACAGTCAATTACTGAGCAATTTCGTCTTTTTTTCTGCCACACCATCTTCTATACCACCTCAATGCATTGTATACATGCCGCTCATTCCGACCCTCCCTCCCTCCCCCGCCATACCCTGTTAACAGCCACAGCGTGGCCCGGCCCGCCACAGCCAAAGTACCGCCAATCCACAGGGAGCAGTCAAGGTCAAGTCGTCATGAGGAAACCCACCAGTGAGACACTGCACTGCTACCAAGTCATTTCAGTGATGCCTTTTCTTTTCAAACATAGGGGAGGTGGGGGGTGGGGGGCACTACCTACATATGCCCCACCAACTGACAACAATAATTGCTCAGTCGCGGAGCCAGCATGATTCCTCTTGAAGCGCCTTCCGTCCAACGATAGTCCTCATGAACTGGCCGATGCCGATGACCACGACAGAATCAGTTCAGGGCGAGACGTATGTACAGGCAATCGAAACTGAGATCACCATGAGAGCATGGGTATTAGCAGCCACAAGAATTTGAAACATTTTGTGTTGATCGTTGAGGATGAGGATGATGAAGATGATGTACGGATTTCCATCCCGTCCTAGACTGCGTGGCAGGCTGAACTCTACGCTTCCTTTCTTAATGCATCCCGGCGTCAACCAGGCCCGAGACATACAGACACCTGTAGTGTTGGTCAGGAAATTTGAGCAGCGCTGTCAAGACACACCCATTTTGTGAATGAAGCTTGACTGTATGGTCCCAGTCTTCCCAACTGAGGTCATAGCAAAGTGAACTCTGAGTCGGTGCGGCAGGGGAAGAAAAATCCAACAAATAAATTGTTTTGTTGGGGGTTGAACCCAGACCTCCAAAGTGGGCGTCCGCGCACACTAACCACTTCGCCACAGTGGCTAGTGAGTTTCCCCAGTTTTAAATCTAAACTGCAACTGGTGTTGATCATTTCTCAACCAGGCTTTAAAACCTATTAACATACTTATTTCCAAAGCTGTAAAATATAAAATATGTCTCTTGACGATGGTAAATGTGAACAAGTATAATCTAGTCCTTGACAAGTATAAACATGTTAATATTCATGCTACCATGACTGTAAACGCATTTACCATTAATTTTAACGATTAAGCGGAGCATAAAACAATGTAACACACATTACTTAGAAATTCACACAGATCCCTTGCAGACTTGTTCGTGTTTTTCAGACAAACAGGCTCATGTTTTCCCCCTCTTAGGACAGAACCTGTGGATTACCCCTGATATGAAAATGAAACATTTCACTACCGCAG
>CM031612.1:36643369-36645869 GCA_018398815.1 Conus ventricosus | reverse complement strand
ACAGATAGATAGATAGATAGATAGATAGATAGATAGATAGATAGATAGATAGATAGATAGATAGATAGATAGATAGATAGACAGAGAGAGAAGAGAGAGAGAGAGAGAGAGAGAGAGAGAGAGATATGGATGGGTGGATTTATGGATACACAGATACATAGACAGATACATAGATAGATAGGTAGAGAGAGAGATGGATGGACGGATGGATGGAATTATGGGTAGATAATTAGATAGATAGATAAGTAGATATATAGATAGATAGAAAGATCATGAGATAGTGAGAGAGATAGAGAGAGAGATAGAGAGATGGATGGATGGACGGATGGGTGATGGATTTATGGGTAGATAGATAGAAAGATAAATAGAAAGATAATTCAAATTAAAAAAAACAACAAACACCCAAAGCATTTTAAAGAAGCACTTTCGGTTTTTGTAAACCTTCCCCAGCTAACCATGGAAGTCGGCGTCAAAACTAGTTGACGTAATGTGTGTTTTTTTACGTCATTAAACCCCCCCCCCCCCCCCCCCCCCCCTCATTACTGTATGATAAATAGTGATGCCTGGGTGAAGTCTTGGTTCAGCGAAAGGCAAAGTTCCCAGGGCAGATTGTTCACGTGAAACCCAACTAATCCCACACATTGAGGCCAAAAGGGTAGCTGGTCTTCAACTTGTGTCTCCACATCCTCTCTCTGTCTTTTCTTTTCTGTACATCTGTGGTCTTATGAGTTCGATCACACAACATTTCAAATCTGACAGCTGGTGTCCAGGTCCACAGAAATGCGTGCCACGAGTGTATCTTGCTTTCTGATGATGTCAGAGCGATGACCAGTGAAGCGCGTTTGTAGGGTGTTTCCCGTCTCACCAACATACTGTACATCCTGGCAATGTCCACAGTTGATCAGTACACTAGGTTGGTACTTTAATAGAAAGATAGATAGAGAGAGAGAGAGAGAGAGAGAGAGAGAGAGAGAGAGAGAGAGAGAGAGAGATCAGGAAGAGCAGAATAGAAGTGACAAACACTAGAAGCCACCAAGCTTTATCTTCGATCCTCTATAAAGAAGGTAGTATTACTATGAATGCAAGCACCAAACAGGGGTCAGTTCATATTTCAGTCTTGCTCATCTTCATTCTGGATTCCAGCCGAATTCAAGTCACGGCAACAGAAGGTATCGCGGGTCTTGCATTTCTCTCTGACCCCACCCCGCACCCCCACCCCCATCCCTACCCCTTGCAGACATCAGGGAGATCTCACTGGTAAGGCAGCATGACACCTTAGTCCTGTTAGAGGTGTGGGAAATCCAGGATTGACGTCCACATCCAGTTCCAGCTGACATGGTTCACGGGGATGGTCATTGGGTGGTGTTAACAGGATTGATTCGACACGGCTCTGATAACAACAGGATGGTCATTGGTGGTGTCAATAGGATTGATTCGACACGGCTCTGATAGCAGCAGGATGGTCATTGGGTGGTGTCAATAGGATTGATTCGACACGGCTCTGATAGCAGCAGGATGGTCATTGGGTGGTGTCAATAGGATTGATTCGACACGGCTCTGATGGCAGCAGAATGGTCATTGGTGGTGTCAATAGGATTGATTCGACACGGCTCTGATGGCAGCAGGATGGTCATTGGGTGGTGTCAATAGGATTGATTCGACACGGCTCTGATGGCAGCAGGATGGTCATTGGGTGGTGTCAATAGGATTGATTCGACACGGCTCTGATGGCAGCAGGATGGTCATTGGGTGGTGTCAATAGGATTGATTCGACACGGCTCTGGTAACAGCAGGATGGTCATTGGTGGTGTCAATAGGATTGATTCGACACGGCTCTGGTAACAGCAGGATGGTCATTGGGTGTTGTTAACAGGATTGATTCGACACGGCTCTGGTAACAGCAGGACGGTTATAGGGTGGTGTTAACGGGATTGATGCCAGCAGGATGTCATTGGATGGTGTTAACATGACTGATACCAGCAAGATGATCATTGGGTGGTGTTAACATGATTGATGCCAGCAGGATGATCATTGGGTGTGTTAACATGATTGATACCAGCAGGATGGTCATTGGGTGGTGTTAACATGATTGATACCAGCAGGATAATCATTGGGTGGTGTTAACATGATTGATACCAGCAGGATGGCCATTGAGTGGTGTTAACATGATTGATACCAGCAGGGTGGTCATTGGGTGGTGTTAACAGGATTGACACCAGCGAGATAATCATTGGATGGTGTTAACATGATTGACACAAGCAGGATGGTCATTGGGTGGTGTCAACATGATTGACACCAGCAGGATGGTCATTGGGTGGTGTTAACAGGATTGACACTAGCAGGATGATCATTGGGTGTGTTAACAGGATTAACACCAGCAGGATGGTCATTGGGTGGTGTCAACATGATTGACACCAGCAGGATGGTCATTGGGTGGTGTTAACAGGATTGACACCAGCAGGATGGTCATTGGGTGGTGTTAACAGGATTGACACTAGCA
>CM031612.1:36628369-36640869 GCA_018398815.1 Conus ventricosus | reverse complement strand
GTATTTATTATAATATTAAAATGATGTAGTTATTGTATCGCTAAAACTGTGTATAGGCCGTACTGTAAATTGATGTCTAGACTGCATTGTTTACACTATACATAGACTGCAAAAAACCAAAAAGCAAAAAACCAAGAAACAATATAGATAGATATAGATTTATATATACATATAGATATAAATAGATAGATAGGTAGACAGACAGACAGATAGATAGATATACCGTATCATCAAAACTACGTAAAGACAGTATCTTTGAAACTATGCATATCCCGCATTATTTAAACTACATGTAGACTGCATCCGTAAAACTACGCATAAACTTCATTATTAAAACTACGCATAGACTGCATCATTAAATCTTTGTGCACAGCCCGTTATAGAAATTATGTATAGACGTCATTATTACAATTATCTATAGACTGCATCATTTACACTATATATAGATTCATTTACACTATATATAGACTGTATCATTGCAACGATAATTATAGACTGTATCATTAAAACTATGTATAGATGGACTCCACATTTAAAGTGTGTATAATCTGCCTCATTAAAACTACGTGTAGTCTGCATCATAAAAACTATATATCAGCCACGTCATTACAACTATGTATACACTGCGTCAACAAAAGCTATGTATAGACCGAATCGTTAAAACCCTGAAAAGACTGTCTCGTTAAAAAGTGTCCCAAGGCTCTCTCACCCGTTGATACAAATGTCACTGACACATCGAGACGAAGGTCTGGCCTGACAAACATCCTTTCAGAGAGAAATGTGATCTTCCCTCCTAGCACCAGACAACAGAATGGGCCAAGAGACCGTTTTTGAGGTGGCCCCACGACTTACTAACGTTTGGACTCTCTCTAATTAGCCATCCGGCTTGTTCAATACGTTCCCTCCCCTCCCTCCCTCCCTCCCCCCCCCCATCCATCATCTCCCTTCCACTCTCTCTCTCCTCTCTCTCTCTTCTCTCCTCTCCTCTCTCTCTCTCTCTCTCTCTCTGTCTCTCTATCTCTCTCTCAGTCTGTCTGTCTGTCTCTCTCGGTCTCCCCCCTTTCTCCACTCCCCCGTCTCTGTACTCTCTACCCCCACCCCCACCTCTTCCCTTCCCTTCCCTGCCGGCTTCCTTTCCGCCTTCCTCTAGCTGTCTGTAATTTGTTTGGTGTTGATGCTTTGACATTTTGTCGCGACTGTAAGCCTTTCACTCGCCCGTTGTTCTGTTCCGCTGACTGTCTGTCAATACTGCAGGAACGGGAATGTTGACAGACGTCGACGGCAGTTCCATAAAGGATGTTCTCTGCGCGCGCGCGCGCGCGCGTGTGTGTGTGTGTGTGTGTGTGTGCGTGTGTGTGTATGCGCGCGTAAGTGCGTAAGTGTGTGCACGTGTGTGTGAGTGTGTGTGTGTCTGTATTTTTATGCATATGTGCGTAAGCGTCCGTGCGTGCGTGCATGTGTGTGTGTGTGTGTGTGTGTGTGTGTGTGTGTGTGTGTGTGTGTGTGTGTGTGTGTGTGTGCGCGCGCGTGCGTGCGTGCGTGTGTGCGCACGCGCACGCGGGTGGCGGAGGGGGGGGGGGGGGGGCGCACGCGGGTGCGCTTCTACATCAATGCGAAGTATACGTGCCTGATAACTTTAATATTTTTGCGACTTTCGCGTCATCAATCATCAATGTCAGCATCACCCCCACGTGTTTAAACGCAACAGGTGTCTTCTGGCGTGTCGCTACCCACTGGGTGAGGAAATGTGTCCACACAACGCAGATTCTGAAGTCTGGTTTAACATGGGAAGAATCAGGTATGCTGAGTGATAACGTGAATTTCTGCTTGTCAGCATACCCTCTCTGTCGCGCTTCTTCCAAGTAAGTTTGGTTAGAATAAATAGATGTCTTCCTTTCGGTTTTTAAGCAGTTTCACAAGTTCACAAGTTGTATATTTTGCCCATGAAGGAAAATTATTTTGTGGTGACACATTGCAATATCACATCATAGAAACAGTGTAAAATACAACAGAATAAAATCAAATTAATAAGCTTAAAGTTAAACATCAACACTCACCATTTTTTTGCGTATCTACACATCACAATCCATCTTCTGTCCACACACACATATATATATATATATATATATAGAGAGAGAGAGAGAGAGAGAGAGAATGCTGAACAATTAAGTAGTGGGGGAAAACAAGCACAGGTTAACAATTCTTCAGTCGTTATAGTAATGACTTGGCAAAGATTTGAACTTTTAAAAAAAAAAATTTCAAGATGAAGAAAATGGGTGGAATATATTATAAATATGAGAAGCCCTTCACTAGCTGCCTGAGGAATCATCGTAATCCCTCTTGAAAGCACATTTATTTGTATTGCCTGCTCCTAGGCCTTTCGTCCGCTGGATCGACTCATCAGGGAGACACGGCTGATTGTGTCAGTGCTCTTGGTGTCAAATAGAAACACACCACAGTCCATAATTCTGTGGTGTTCTCACCACCAAGGGTTCAAAAAAGAATCCAACAGCACCCTCAAAGCAGCCAGCGAAGGGTAAGTAAATGGAACAAAACACAAGTGTGAGATGAAAAAAGTTGCTGAAAAACTAAAAGCATTATTGAAACAATATAAAATTTTGGGGACAATCTTTGAGCCTATGCTTGAGGATCCATTCAAGGATGCAAGGGAGATAAAAAGATATGGAACAGTCTGAGTGGTCAGCTCTGCTGTTCAATAACCCAAGCATTGTGAGTGGCTAAGAATTGCACAGAACAAACCTTTACTTGGATCTCCTAAGAGATGCAATCTCCCCACTGATTGACCAAACAATAGAATGCTGAACAATTAAGTAGTGGGGGAAAACAAGCGCAGGTTAACAATTCTTCAGTCGTTATAGTAATGACTTGGCAAAGATTTGAACTTTAAAAAAAAAAAAATTTCAAGATAAAGAAAATGGGTGGAATATATTACAAATATGAGAAGCCCTTCACTAGCTGCCTGAGGGAATCATCGTAATCCCTCTTGAAAGCACATTTATTTGTATTGCCTGCTCCTAGGCCTTTCGTCCACTGGATCGGACTCATCAGGAGAGACACAACTGATTGCGTCAGTGCTCTGGTGTCAAATAGAGACACACCACAGTCCATAATTCTGTGGTGTTCTCACCACCAAGGGTTCAAAAAGAATCCAACAGCACCCTCAAAGCAGCCAGCGAAGGGTAGTAAATGGAACAAAACACAAGTGTGGAGATGAAAAAAGTTGCTGAAAAACCAAAAGCATTATTCAAACAATATAAAATATAGGTGACAATCTTTGAGCCTATGCTTGAGGATCCATTCAAGGATGCAAGGGAGATAAAAAGATATGGAACAGTCTGAGTGGTCAGCTCTGCTGTTCAATAACCCAAGCATTGTGAGTGGCTAAGAATTGTACAGAACAACCTTTACTTGGATCTCCTAAGAGATGCAATCTCCCACTGATTGACCAAACAATAGAATGCTGAACAATTAAGTAGTGGGGGAAAACAAGCGCAGGTTAACAATTCAGTCGTTATAGTAATGACTTGGCAAAGATTTGAACTTTAAAATAAAATTTAAAAAAAATATATATAATACTGTTCAAAAAAAAGAAACGCAAAATGAAATTTTGCCACCTGGGTGGACCATACAGTTGAGAACACGCCAAAAACCGCCCTGATGTATGTCTTGAACGTCGACGTGCTAGGATAACATTGATTCCGGTTGTCACTATGTGCACGTGCGTGTTGTGGGCCAGGTGCGACAGTGCAAACATTGGGTTGTGCTTCTGTTGTTTCGCCTGCAAAGCATGCCCAACTCAGTGGTGAACACACACACACCATGGTCATAGTGCAGTATAAAGCCGGGTCATTTTGGCAACCGGCAGGCACACCGTACCAAAAAACAGCATGCCACGTTTGAGCCCAGCAGAGAGAGAAAACGCCCTGGGTCGTTTGCAAGTTGGTCAGAGTGCAACTGATGTGGCCCATGCTTTGAACGTCTCCCCAGTACCATATGCCGACTTTGGACTCGCTTCCAGAGGACAGGGTCATCAGCTGATGCCCCGAGGTCAGGCCGACCTCATATCACAACGCCAGCCCAGGACCGCTTTATACGGCTAAGACATCTCCGCAATCGCTTCCTGCCGGCCTCGTCCACTGTCCAGGCATGCGCTGGTGTCCGTCACATCTCCGACCAGACTGTCCGGAACAGGCTGCATGCTGCTGGGCTGAGGGCTTACAGGCCCCTACGTGGCAACGTAATGACGGGGCGCCATCGACAGACCAGACTGCAATGGGCTACGCAACACAGACACTGGACACTGAGGAACCATTGGCGACACGTCTGGTTCTCGGATGAGTCACAGTTTCTGCTGCAGCGCCATGACAGGAGGCGAAGGGTTTACCGCCGGGTTAATGAACGCAACCAGCAGAACTGCGTCGACGAGGCACCTCCGCATGGTGGCGGCAATGTCATGGTATGGGGGGCCATCAGCAACACAGGCAGGAGCCAGCTGGTGCGCGTGGAAGGTCACCTGACAGCCCAGCAGTACGTCCAGGTCATTGTTCAGCCACACGTCCTGCCTCTAATGGCCACTCCCAGGGCCGTGTTCCAGCAGGACAACGCCAGGCCCCACACAGCACGCCTGACCACAGCCTTCTTTACCGCCAACAACATCAACACCCTGGCCTGGCCCTCTCTTTCCCCGGATTTGAATCCTATTGAGCACGTTTGGGACGTTTTGGACAGACGCCTGAGAGTGAGGGCCAACGCCCCAGCGACTCCAAATGAACTGTTCCGGGCATTGCAGGCCGAGTGGGCGGCCATCCCACAGCAGACAATCAGGAACATTATTGCTTCATTGCCCCGCAGATGCCAGGCTACCATTGCAGCCAGAGGGGGTCACACCCGTTACTGACTTTGGAAGCGGCCTGCCGATTTCCCTGAGGGTCTGAGGCTGGTTCTTTACCACAGCATTGCAGGGGAGACTTCTGTCCTACTGACGACCTGTTTTTGTCATTTTCACATTAAACGTGTTGTCACACTGAGCTTCAATAAATTGTGTTTTAAATCGGCAGCTTGGCATTTTGCGTTTCTTTTTTTGAACAGTATATATGCATGCATGCACGCAGACGTACAGACACACACACACACACACACACACACACACACACGCGTGCGCGCGCACACACACACACACACACACACACACACACACACACACACACACACACACAGATGGGGAGTGGAGAGAAGAGGATTGAGACGGAGGAGGGGGTGGGAGGGTAGTTTAGGATGGACTGGCTGGAGTGAGGAGAGGGGACAGAATTGAAGAGGGAGGAATATGTTTAAGCATATAACATATTCTTTTGGTCTTTTCCTACAACTGCAATTACATATCTAAATGGATTGCGTCTTGCAAACAAGTCAACTCCCGCTTAACTTGTCAAGGAAATTGATAAATTAAATCAACTTGTGGTCCATTGATGAAATTGATGAGAGGACGTAGAGAAAGGCATAAAATCAGATAGACAAACACAGGCAAAATGAAAGACCGACTTTTGTTTTGAAAGGGTGTATGCATTAAGCACGAATAAACCCTAATTTGTTTTTCTTACATTCTCCTTTTTTGAGCACAGTAATTAAATAAAGCTAGAAAAGAGGAGAAAAAAATACATGAAAAATGTCAATTGCCAATTTTGAGAGCAAACTGCATGACTTATGATGTCAAAGACTTTCGTAAAATCTACACAAAGAATCTCTGAGAATTGGTTTATCCTTCATGTTCAAAAGCCGTCTGTCTCATTAGTTTGGCCAGTACTGTGTGGCAGAATGATTTTCTCTGGTTACGGATTGATCTGGATGGATTCCATTAGAAACTGACCGCTTCAGAGAGAAGACACTCAGGCCGACCGACGTGTTTTCTGGTGGCTTTGAAAGAACAGAGCAAATCCATTTGTGTCTGTAATGGAATGGATCAGCAACGTCCTAAATTGTGTAGGCAAACACACACACACACACACACACACACACACACACACACACACACACACACACACACACGTGCGTGCGTGCGTGCGTGCGTGCGTGCGTGCGTGTGTGTGTGTGTGTGTGTGTGTGTGTGTGTGTGTGTGTGTGTGTGTGTGTATGTGCGTGCGTGCGTGTGTATGAGTGCGTGTGTGTGTGTGTGTGTGTGTGTGTGTGTGTGTGTGTGTGTGTGTGTGTGGTGTGTGCCTGTGTGCGTGCGTGTGTGCGTGCGTGTGTGTGTGTGTGTGTGTGTGTGCCTGCGTGCGTGCGTGCGTGCGTGCGTGCGTGCGTGTGTGTGTGTTCTTTGTCCTTCAGCTCTGCGGGAAATCATCGGGGCGCCACACTGAACAACAGTTCACCACGTTCCTCCCGCTCTGTTGGTTGAATGCCAAGGCCTAGTTCTCTAGCATACGTTTTCCATTCTGCAATATTGTCAGTCTATCGGTTACTTTCCTTTCTCTCTCTCTCTCTCTCTCTCTCTCTCTCTCTCTCTCTCTCTCTCTCTCTCTCTCTCTCTCTCTCTCTCTCCTCCCCCTTGAATAGTTCCCTGTAGGAATGTTTAACCAAGGTTATTGAATCTTCTTGCGTGGTCATAACCAACACAGTTTTCTTTGTGTATCTGATGTCTGGAGATCTTTACATAATATCGACGTGCCGCTTGATGGTGTGATGCGCTTTCTTCATTGGGGATATCATCAGTGTACCGTACGTTTCGTACTTTCCGGTAACACCTCACTTCCATGGCGTGGATTCTGTTCACATCCATATTGAGGGTCTATGCATCGCATGCTCACAGTGAAAATGGAAGATAGCAAAGCACGCAGGTATTTGATCTTGTGTGTCATGGAGATGTTGTTGTCCTGCTGTGCAGGTTGCACCCTGTAGCCTTCAGTCGTCCGGTGTTCCCCGCGCCTATGGCAGTCTTCTGTTTTAAGGGCGCAACATGGTGCAACGTAACCGCAACACAGTCCAGCAGGTTAAAGCACGTCCCGACCCAACCCGTCTAAAAAATGTGACATGGCATGATTCGGCTCGCCCCCCCCCCCCCCCCCCCCCCACACACACACACAACACAGCACAGCACAGTACAGCACAGCACAGCACAGCACAGTGCAGCACAGCACAGCACAGTACAGTACAGTACAGTACAGTACAGCACAGCACAGTGCAGCACAGTGCAACACAGTACAGCACAGTTCAACACAGTACAGCACAGTACAGCACAGTAAACACAGTACAGTACAGTACAACACAGTACAGCACAGTGCAACACAGTACAGCATAGTACAACACAGTACAGCACAGTACAGCACAGTACAGCACAGTGCAACACAGTACAGCACAGTACAACACAGTACAGCACAGTGCAACACAGTACAGCACAGTACAACACAGTACAGCACAGTACAGCACAGTGCAACGCAATACAGCACAGTACAACACAGTACAGCACAGTGCAACACAGTACAGCACAGTACAACACAGTACAGCAAAGTGCAGCACAGTACAGCACACTACAGCACAGTACAGCACAATGCAATGTCATATAAAATAGTATGGAAAAACTTCCTTGGAACATTCCGCAAAGCGAGAAAAAAACATGAGAATTAATGTAACTCAACAGCAACAGCAAAACACAATACAATGCAATCAACATGCAACAAGACACGTCATCTTTAATACATGCCCCCCCCCCTTCCCATCCACTCAAGGATTTATCAACAAAGTCTTGCCAATCCAGGTCAACTAATTCCATCTTCTTATTGCGTAACAGACCGCTGGAAGGCAAGCGTTCCCATGGAGGACAAAAGAAGCGCTACAAAGACACGCTGAAGGCCTCACTGAAGTGCTGTAGCATCGCCCCTGTCTCCTGGGAAGAAGCTGCACAAGATCGCTCAACCTGGCACATCATGATCAAATCCAGAGTGAAAGACTTTGAAACGAGGCGAGTGGAGGCACTGGAGCAAAAACGTCAGTTTCGTAAAAACAGAGCAAGCACCACCTTTCAGCCTGGCTCATCTCTAGGTCTACCCTGTCCACACTGCCACAGACTATTCTATGCAAAGATCGGCCTGATCAGCCGTCTTCGTACACACACACCATCACCACCCAGTGACGGCTGAAATCGTGATCATCTTCGCCCGCGAACGACAAACAACAACAACTACAACAACAACAGTACCACGGTACCGAGTGAACCTTTCTTCATTTTTTCCGTTCTAGTTACCGCACGGGGTGACGCTGCTTTTCCAGGTTTTAAAAGAGAACCAGAGCCCACCATCATGCTACTGTGGTCCTTCCGTTGCTGGAGGGAACCCTGCTTCTCTCTCTCTCTCTCTCTCTCTCTCTCTCTCTCCTCTCTCTCTCTCTCTCTCTTCTCTCTCTCTCTCTCTCTCTCTCTTCTTCAGTTTTCGTGCAATGTAAAATTTGTGCGTCACAAACCCTAAAAAATACTGGTTGTAGTTTCATCCCCCCCCCCCCTCTCTTTTCCCCTCTCTTCTCTCTCTCTCTCTCTCTCTCTCTTCTCCCCTTTTCTCTCCTCTTTTTGAATGCTCATATGTTCCAGATTTCCTGGTTGTGCTGCAATCGTGTAAAGCTTATCTTTCCCTATGGGTGGAGGGCCCTTCATTTGTGCAATTACTTGTTCTATCGAATCGGGGCTCTGTCTTGTATTGATTTTTGGTACCGATTTGTCCTTAAATGAAAATGTGAATAACCTTTCCTCCCCTCTCTCTCTCTCTCTCCTCCTCTCTTCTTCCTCCCTCTCCCCTCTTTTTTAAAATGAAAATGTGAAAGTGAATAATACTTGTGTGTGTGGTGTGTGTGTGTGGTGTGGGTGTGTGTGGTGTGGGGGTGTTGTGTGTGTGTGTGTGGTGTGTGGTTGTGTGTGTGCACGACGCACGCACCCCGGTTTATTTTCCTCACCCCGACAGGGAAAAACGCAGTAAAGGCTTTTGTTGAAAAAAAAGATTGCTAACTCCCCAAAGCGTCTTTGGAACTGTGAACCAGTAAGTCAAAATGATTCCCCTTTGATGGGATTTCACAAACCCAAAAATGGGCATGCCAGGGAAAAACCCACCTTGGCCCTACGGTGGTTCCCCTTTCTGGGCTGTTGGAGGCCCCGATAGGACAACGCCCCTTTCCTATCATCCGAAAATGTGGAACGGTTTTAGACAAAATCTTTCTTCTGTGGTCTCGAAAAACAGAAGAATTTCCCATTTCCCTGAGTTTTTGAACCTTTCCCACCCTACCACAGTTCACTATGAACTATTTCTAAGAAATAATGCCATTTTTGGGTCTTCTCATCTGAAGCGGGTTATCGTACCAGACCTTTTTTCCAAAACCCTACGATGCCGTACATACTTGGCCCTTTCCCCTGCCCCCCCTTCCATACCATAAAAAAACATTCCTTATGCCCAGTTCCTGCGCCTCCGCCCCTCTTTTGACTGCCAACCTTCCAGTCTCTTTTGCCAGGTTTTGGAACGTGTTTTTCCCCAGCGGGATCAGCCCTGTGACCATCCGGGGAGGAAAAAAAACCAACCCACCCAGTTCCCCGACACGGCCCTTCAGTAAAAAGACGGAAGAAGGAACAAAACCCATTTCCTTAAATCTCACCCAAAAACCCCTCTAATCCCCCATTCCGTTTTTGGGTTTTGCAGACCCAAACCTTTTCTCCCTGAGCCAGAAAATGCGGAAGGCTTCCCTTTCCCCCCCCTTACTACCCGAAAGAAAATCGCGTCTTTGAGAAATCGCTCTCCCTTCACCTCCCGTTTCCAGTGACATCGATGTGGTGCTTCAAATGTACATCTGGCCTGTGGATTTTAAAAACCACTAGTTGAGAGCGAAATTTTGTAGTATGCAGAAGGAGAAAATTTTTCCATCCGTCATCACGTCCTGTGACAGCAGAAATATCGTCTAAAGCGTACTGCACCCTGTCAGAGTAACAGTACAGGGGTGAAACATGCTAAATGAAAGATCGCTTCATTGCACAGGTCAACATCAAGTTAAACAAAGGAATGTGTCATTCAAAGTATTTAAATTACAAAAACACTCTTGAAGAACATGAGATGCATTGTGGGGGGAAAAGGTCCAACCCTGAACAAACCGCAAGACAGGAAGAAAGATTTGGGGAAGAATAATAAAGACAGTTTTTCCTTTGGGACTCAACGGCCTTATTTCCGATGGACACTGATTTGCGAGTGAGACGAGGGAGTCTTGGTTAACGTATGGGGGGGGGGGGCATAGTTTTTTGGGGGAAATTCTTTTAGTGACCTCACTTTGTTTTTATGTGTGTTTGTGTAAATACTGTATGGAATGGTCCCTGGGGCGGGGGACTTGGTTCTTGGGGGTTCGGTGGCGGAGACAGTAATGTGTGTGTGTGTTGTGTTGTGTGGGGTTGTGGTGTGTGTGTGTTGTGTGTTGTGTTTTGTGTGTGGTGTGTGGTGTGTGCACGTAATTGTGTGTATGGTGGTAGTGTATTTTTTTGTCGTGTTATTTTTTTTTTTTTTTTTTCCCCCAACTTCATCTCTTAATCTCAATTTTTTTTTTTAAATAGAAAAAAATACGACGTCTAGCGTGAAACTATGTTAAAAGCGTCAATTTTTATGACGTTCTTCCCTTTGTAAATAAACAACCCCCAAAAGGGGCCGCTGGCCGAAAATTTTGGGTAAAATATAAAGCATTAAGGCGTTGTGTTTCCTTTTATGTATTTTTTATATGTTTTCGAAAGCAACACACGATCGCCTTGATCCGCACTGTCTTTTCAGCCCTGGGCCCCCCGCTTCAACTGTCCCGGGTTTTGTTTTTGTCTTTTACCTGGCCCTCACTTCTTGCACCGTTATGGATCCAGCACCAGAGTAAAATGGGTCCCTTACTGTTTGAAGGATAGATGGGGGCAAATTGACAAGGTAGAATCCATTTGCAGTTTCTTAAAATCTTGTGAAAAACACAAAAATCTTTCCTAATGGAATGAAAATTAAATTTGGGGGGGACCCCTGCCAAAATAGAATTTCTCTTCAATCTTTTTTCAAACTTTTTCTCTTGTGTATTTGGGAAATATTCATCATGTAAAAAAACAACAGAGTTTTTTTTAAAGAGCAGGAAAATAACGGCTATTGTACAATCTACATCGAGCTTGATTCGCTCACTTGAGGCTTTTTAAGTTTCAAATCAAAAAAAACTGGCGCGCTTCAGGATAAACCCAAAAAGAAGAAAAAGAAAAAATTCGAAGCTTCCCCCCACCCCGCTTCAAATTTTCCCCGCACCGTTAAAGAACAGCCCAAGGGAAAGAGGAAAAAAAACAACGTTTTAAAAGAAACAATCCCACGAAAATATCAAGCAAAAAATGAGTAGTTAACTTGTCAGATTTCGAACCACCCCTGCCCAGTTAACCCCCTGGCTCGGGCCCTAGTTCTGTCCCACCTATGGTTTGGACCATGATCATTAATCGAGACGTCACAGAACATGCCGAAAACTCAGGTAAAAGAGATGTTCTATGACTTGATGAAGACGATGAGCCCCTTAATACTAACCCAAATTCTACAAGCCCATGGTTACAAGCCACCTAGTGGAAGAGAGCGCCTTGTGAAACTAACTTACTTGGTTAAAACTAAGTCCTATCACCCTAAAAACGACCCCGGGAAAATTGGACGCAAAAAAAGGGCCCCCCCCTGAAAGAAATTCAAGGACTTGTCCAAACGGGCATTGCATCAGCAAGCCGACAAAAGGGGGGCTGTTTGTCGTTCAAAACGCCGTGACTATTTTGCGAAGCCATCGCAATTCTTTCACTCAGCACTTGAAGAAAATTTAAGAAAAACCTTCAAACCCATTGCTAGAAAAATCCCCCAC
Source organism: Conus ventricosus (assembly GCA_018398815.1). NCBI lineage: Eukaryota > Metazoa > Mollusca > Gastropoda > Neogastropoda > Conidae > Conus > Conus ventricosus. The sequence goes on along the minus strand of CM031612.1, from coordinate 36,628,995 downwards.
CCGGTGAAAAGAACTTTTAATGATGACCCCATCGTGAACCACACAAATGGGCTACTATTTAAATTGGAGGTACCAGCCTCTTTTACTGTTCCGAAGCCCCAAAAAATTTGGAAAACCCCCTGGACGTCCCATTTAAGGAGTTTGGGGGCCCCATGAAAGTATCCCAAACTGGGGAAATGGTTCGGGTCATGTCAAAAAATTCCGTCCTTTGCAAGACCCAAATATGCTCCATCCAGCCAATGGGGCCCTGGTTTGGTCCTTTTTCCGCACTCTGGTCACCATTGATGTCGTTTGGGCTCTAAGCAAAATTCCTCCGCCCAATGGAAAAAGCAGGAAGGCGTTTTTTTGACAAAAAGATTGCATCCTGCCCTAAGCGTCTTCTGGAATGAGAACCCTGTACGGCAACAAAGTATTCCACTTTGATGGGCATTTCTACAAAAAAAAACTGGGCATGCCAGGGGAAAACCCATGGCCCTCGGTGGCTTGCCTCTTCATGGGCGGTTTGGGGGCACAAAATGGACACAGCCCCTTTCTATATCCGAAACTGTGGAAACGGTTTTTTAGACAATCTTTCTTTTGTGGGCTCGTTTACAAAAATTCACCAGTTCCCCTTGAGTTTTTGAACC
>CM031612.1:36620869-36623369 GCA_018398815.1 Conus ventricosus | reverse complement strand
TACTGCCTGCCGATAATCATTTATTACTTTCTGATAGTCTGCTACCTGCCGATAATCATTCACTACTAAGTACTTTCTGTGAGTCTGCTAACTACCGATAAAATAATCACTACTTTCTGAGAGTCTGTCACCTGCCAATAAACATCCACATCTTTCTGAGAGTATGTCACCTGCCAATAAACGTTCACATCTTTCTGAGAGTCTGTCACCTGCCAATAAACGTTCACATCTTTCTGAGAGTCTGTCACCTGCCAATAAACATTCACATCTTTCTGAGTGTCTGCTACCTGCCGGTATATATACTTACTATTTTCTTATGCACTCTGCACTCTGCCAATATAATATTCAGTATCCTTAAGTATAATCTGTTACTACTGCCAGATATTCAATTTTTTTTCTCTAATACACTATGCTACTACCCGTAAATATTCACTGCTATCTATTACAGTACACTAGCTGCAGGTTAATATTCACTGCTTTCTAACACAGTACACTAAGCTGCAGGTAGACACCATAAAAATTCTCGAAACAATCTTATTGTGCCTTTCTATAAACACTCGACTCCTTAATCAAGGCCTTGACGCAGTAATTTGTGGTGTGCGGCCTGGGGCTAGCTAAACAGAATGCAGCAGACAACACCTGTTTCTCTGCCGGCTGATGTCATTAAGCGCTAACTGTCACCACATAGTCAATACACCATGTGGGTCAGATGGAGTCCTACACAACATGGTATTGTCAGTAACTTAATATAAGAGGCTTCCACATCCGGATATCAAGTATAATGTCATAAACGAATTTCCCATTTGCCGTTATAACCGAATAGCAGCTGGTCAAGATTGTGTGTTGGGCTAAATCCCAAAAGCCAGAGAACAAATGAGTAATTATAGAAATAATAATGATGATCATGATGATAATCGTAATGATGATCATGATGAATATTGATAGTAATAATAATAATGGTAACATTGATAAAAAATGACATTGATAATAATAATAATAATAATAATAATAATAATAATAATAATAATAAATAACAATAATAACAATAATGACAATAATAGTAATCATAATGATGATGATTATAATAACAACAATAATAACAATGATGATAATGATAATAATCATAATAATTATAATAATAATAATAATAACAATAATAATAATGATAATGATAATGATAATAATGATCATAACATCAACAACAACAACCATAATAATATGATAAAAACAATAATAATAATAACGACAACAACAAAAACAATAATGATGATGATAGTAGTAATAATGATAATAATAATAATAATGATGATGATAATAATAATAATAATAATAATAATAATAATAATAATAATAATAATAATAATAATAATAATAATAATAATAACAACAATAATAATAATAATAATAGTGATAATAATAATAATAACAATAGTAATAATAATGGCATCATGAACAACTACTACAATAACAACAGCAACAGCAACAACACAGAGCTTTATCCTTTGTAGAGGGTTCTAAGCACTTTACAAAAACAAAGCTGACATGAGTTACTGAAGCCTTTCTTACCTGAAAGTGTAGCTCCTGCAGACAGTACAGGTGTGGCTGTTGTGGCTGTTGTGACTGTTGTGACTGTTGTGGCTGTTGTGACTGTTGTGACTGTTCAGACTCACACTAAAAAGAAGACTGACTGTACCGCCCAACGAAAGAGACGAACACATCACCAGACAAAACACGACGCGTTTCGACCTCTTTGGTCTTCTTCAGGTTAGGCAAATAACATTCATTCAAGACTATGAAAACGAAGAACAGACAATCACGTGTCTCCTCAAACTGGGTGCAAAAATGTGGAGATCAATGAGTGTTCGTTCTTCGTTCTCAGATAGTGTGAGGACATGTTTCGTTTAGGTAATAAGTGGTGCGGGGATATTTTTTGTTTTAGACATCAGATGATGTGGGAATAGGTGTTATTGAGACGATAGATAATATGTGAATATGTTTTGTTTAGGCGATAGATAATATGTGAATATGCTTTGTTCAGACGATAGATAATATGTGAATATGTTTTGCTTGGACACAAGATGATATGTGAATATGTTTTATTTAGCTGATAGATAACATGTGAATATGTTTTGTTTTGACGGCAGATAATATGTGAATATGTTTTGCTCAGGCGGTAGATAATATGAGAATATGTGATGTTTAGACGATAAACAATATATGAATATGTTTTGCTTAGACGGTAGATACAAAATGAATATGTTTGTTTAAACAATAGACAGCCCCTTCAAAGGAATCATCGCTTTAAAGTAGAAAACTCTTTTTTTTTAATCCATTGAAGCTATAACATGTAACTTCATCTAAGTTGTTTTCGAATGATTCAGCAGTTTTGTTTAGCCACAGATAACATGGGGACAAGCTTTCTTTATTTCTTTAGAAAATAGATGATGTGGGGGTAATTTTTGTTTAGAGATAGTGTGGGGATATATTCTCAGTCACAAAC
>CM031612.1:36598369-36608369 GCA_018398815.1 Conus ventricosus | reverse complement strand
GCCTCCGTGTGGCGTTTCCTACACGGCAATTATACGCTCATTTCTGTCCAGTCCAGCTACCTCCACGGTAAATGGACAGACCAAAATGGCTGCTCTCTCTCGCTCTCTCTCTCCTCTCTCTCTCTCTCTCTCTCTCTCTCTTCTCTCTCTCTCTCTGAGACTGCAGTAATCGTGTTTAAAAGTGCACATAACTATGTCGTGCACACACACACACACACACACACACACACACACACACACACACACACACACACACACACACCTCTCTCTCTCTCTCTCTCTCTCTCTCTCTCTCTCACACACACACACACACACACACACACACACACACACACACACACACACACACACACACACACACACACACACACAGAGGGGGTGTAGGGAGAGGAACAGATGTTGACAGCATGCAGCATTGATTACTACAGCTACTGAGGGGCCGACTTGACCGATGACAGAGACAATGCACGGAGGGCAGGACAGTCAGTTTGCACCACGTCACAGGGCCAGCAGAAGACAAATACTCCGCTACAGGAAGCCAGCGTGGGCGTCTGCTGGGACAGCGAAACATAGGGGACGCAGCAGAGGGTTGGAGGGAGCGCCATGGAGTGCACAGCTGTAGGACTCCATGACGAAGACAGGTGTGGAGCCGGCAGGGATGTAGCGGTCAGTAGAGACCAGCGTTACTCACTGATACAGGCGGCCAGTGCAATTCAGCCCGGGGAGAGATGAGATGGGGTCTTGCATTTGCCGTCTCAAAACTCGCCCTGCTGCACAGTGCATCACTCAGTAAAGTGGGTGGGTGGGTGGGTGGGTGGGTGTCCCATCTTCTGTGCCATCTCAGTGGCATTGCACCCACGCCGCTCATTCAGACCCCCACCCCCACCCCCCACCCCACCCCCACCCCCCGTCCACAACCCGGCACCGGCAGTCCACAGGGAGCGGTCAATGTCAAGTCGTCAAGAGGCAACCCACCGGAGGAGGCACTGCACTGCTGCCAAGTCACTTCGGTGGTGTTCAGTGGCGCCTGTTCTGATCCAACATGTGCAAGACACCACCTACTAAGCCCCCTACTAACGACAATAATTGCTTAGTCGCGCAGCCGACGTGAGTGAGCTCTCCCTCTGGAGGGCGCCACCACGTCCGTCCAGTGACAGCCCCCACATTAATCCGTATACTCAGAGCTGTTCTTTCTTTGTCATTCATTCTTTGTTTTCATTACTATTGAGTAGAAAGAAAACTAGTGGAGAGGTACGCTCAAATGAAGGACACCCTGCACTGAAGAGAGAAAACAACTCGATCCCCATGTTGAACGTAGGCCTACAACTACATTGACCGACGCCCTGTCCATCTTGCAGGCCCTTCAGTCCAACAGAGATCCAGAGCTCAACGAGTCACACAGTCACCCTGCAGTGGATTCCCTCCCACTGCAACGTGCTCGGTAATGAGACTGCTGACTCCATGGCAAAGGAGGGCACCACGAAGGAGCAGATGGACAGATCTACCAGCTACACCGAATTCAGGACCATCATCAAGGCCAAGCTGCAGAACAAGTGGAAGCAGCAGCATCCACGCCACAACAGAGCACACCCGTACTACCTGCTGACTCGACGAGAGCAGGTAGTCATCTTCAGGCTCAGGACAGGCCACAACCGCCTGAAACACCACCTTTTCTCTAAACTCCGCATCGGCAACACAGAGCAGTGCCCCTGCAGAACAGGCAGCCAGACAACAGAACATCTGCTGCAGTCCTGCCCGCTCCACCAAGCGCTTCGAGAGAAAACCTGGCCCGACCCAATACCAGTGGCCCGGAAGCTCTACGGAGGACTGGAGGACCTGCGACGTACTGCCACCTTTGTCGAGGAGACGGGGGAATCCATCTAAAGAAATGACGAACGAGACAACAACAACAACAGTTCCACTTCTCTATTCCGACTCGAAGTCCCTTCCTGTTAAACGCATATCTGGGATTTCAATCAAAGTTCAAATTCAACCTCTGGCAATAGTACTTCGGATTACATCTGTAATCAGTGTTTAGTATTCAATTTGCAACGTTTAAAAATGAAAATGCGTGAAAAAATGTGGATTATTACACAACATTTTGTTTTGGTGAAGCCTATGACGCAATAGCGTTGATGACATTGAATTCGGATGTCGGATGACGCAATGAAGTTACGAGTCAAATTCCTGCAATCACCATGGAACTGGATATTGCTCCAGCAGAAAATAGTTCCTAAAGGAAAATCAATCGTTACATCACAAACACTTAGACTTCCAGAGGTACGTCTGTGTATGCATGTATCGACGATTTGTCGTTGCCGTCAGAACTCAATCTGGGAGTCGCTTGACACGCCAAAGAGTTCAGTAGGAACAGGAGTTGAAGACTTAAAACAATGTTCCAGATCATTAGGGCAGCGAGTTTGATTTCAGGTCATGTCTAATTAAACACAGATTCCCATAAATGATATCAGACTGGGCTGCTTTCTTGCCTCGCCCATTTTCCATCGACAAAGTCGGCCAGCCATAGACGGTGACTCCAGTCGATGCAGCCACTTGGAATAGCACACAGTGCGTGGCGGGGACAGATGAGGCAGACAACAAAAAAGCCGGTGTTTTGCTGTTTCGCTACTATCTTTTTAATGCCACATCTCTCTCTCTCTCTCTCTCTCTCTCTCTCTCTCTCTCTCTCTCTCTCTCTCTCTCTTATGTGTGCGTGCGTGCGTGCGTGCGCGCGCGCGCGCGTGTGATGTTTATGAGCTGAGAGCATGTGAGCGAACTGAATCAGATCATGTGCCTGTCAAACTTATCTTGAACTGGTCAGATGATCAACCAAAGAATACGCCAAACATGGAAAGGAACGTAATACTCCCAACTTCGTTGTGAGCCATCTTGCTGGTGTAAACCTTAGTCATATTTCTCTCTCTCTCTCTCTCTCTCTCTCTCTCTCGAGAGAGAGAGAGAGAGAGAAGAGAGAGAGAGAGAGAGAGAGAGAGAGAGAGAGAGAGAGAGAGAGAGAGAGAGAGCAATTTCAGGGGACACGTGTCTTAGGCGATGAGCCTCACTGACTCTCATATCGAGGACGCACTGGATTTTCTTTTTAATTCATGTCTAAAAGATGCGGTGGAATGCCTGACAAAAATGGTAAACTAAAGAATGCACAGTTAAAGATTGGGTTGATTCTAAGTGCAATATTAACACACAGAAAGTTCTTACACTGCTGAACAAATGTAGTCGTACGCGTGAAGGTGAGGACTGTGTCAGCTTGGGCCTACTGGTTAAAATCACGTGAGTATAAAAATAAACAAAAAAATGAAAAGAAAGAACTTTAATGACCCTCTTCTAAACTAGTTAGTCTCATCCACCAAAAGTCATAAACAGTTGTGAGACAAAGTACAAAACACTTCGTTTAAAAGAAAGACAACTGGCGAATAATATTGGAATTGACACACGGTTTAAACACCTGAAAGAGCTTCTAACAAAACTTTCATTGGCAAATGTGTGTGTTTTTCCTCAGTGTAATAGCGTAGAAACCGACCAAGATGTAGAACCTATAATCGAGCAGTTATTGAAGCGGAGGTTTTGCTTGCTTTCGGGATTTTTTTTTTAATTGTCAAGCTGCTCGTCCAGATGTCATCATTCCTGAGTTTTCACAACATGGCTATTAATAAGATTCATCATCATCATCATCTTCTTCTTCTTCTTCTCCTTTTTTGTTTTGTTTTTTGTTTGTTTGGTTGGTTTTGGTTTGGTTTAGGTTTTTTCTTGTATTTTTTTTCTACTTTGAAGAAAGGATCGGAGTTCATCCAAAAAGTAGATCGAATCAATAGTTCTTACTTTATGCAAGAAAAGTGACGCATGTAATACTAACAATTATCGGAGTATTTCTCTCTGTGACGTAGACAGTAGAATAGTGTGGTGTATTTCGAGATTACAGAAATAGTTACGGGAGAATGTCAAGTCGGATTTTAGACGTAGTTACTCGAAGTTCACGATATTTTTACTTCGATGCCATTTGCCCGCAAACAGTTTTCTTTAAATCGTAAATCGCACGGTGCATTCATTGACTCTGGGAGAAAAAATCATTCCGTAAACAAAAGTAGTCTACGGCTTACCCAGTTCAAAAGTGGTGTGTATAGACAGTTATTTAAGTACATAATAAACGTATACAGCATTATGAAAGCTAAACCTTGATAGGTCAGCGAGGATAGGGGGAAGGTGGGGTATATAAGAGTATATTCAGTATACCAGTGGTGTAGAACAAGGTGATGTGGTTTGCTCCGTCTTTTTATTTTTTGTCTTTTTTGTGTGTCTGTTAATGAATTGACGTCATAAGTCGTTTCATGATGTTTGACATGATGCAAAATTTACGACAGATGTTTTACAAGTATTCATATGACAATTAGCACATGATGTTGCCTTGTTATAGGAAGCTATTGTTGGTCTTCGAAGTCTTCATCGAGCTGCTAATTCACTTCACTTAAAAGTGAATGTGGCAAAAAACAATGTTTTATGTTATAAAAAAAAAAAAAGCTGGATATTAAGGAGTTAGAAGACACAGAATTTATCATGGAGACATTATGTCCGTTGTCAAATCCTATAGATAGATATCTGGCCATTTATATCTTAGCGTGACTGCGTTTTACCCTGACGTGTAAAGTTCTTGCAACCGGGGCGTAGAGTGCTGTTATATGGATTCTTCAACTTGTTTGTAAACGTTCTGATTCGCAGAGCATCCCATTGTACAATGTGGCGCTGAAGTGCGGAGGTCTGATAACGCAGCATTCCTGTGTGAAACATTTCAATTGTTTGGGCTGAAGAAATTGGGGTACCATTATAGCGTCCAGGATTTAGAATATGGTGAGACAAGTACATTTCAAATTTGTTTAAATTCTTTGATTATATTCATTCACTACCGATTGAAACGTACACAGTTGCAAGCGCCAAGACTGCCTAAAAAGAATGGTGTATTTACTTTCAAAACAAAATGACTGGGGGCGAAAAATGAAGCGAAATTTAGAAAGAAGGCGGGTTAGTTACCGTCACAGATACAGACAAACAGATTACAGGACAAAAACACAATGCACTTCGACCTCTTGGGTCTTCTTCCGGCAAAAAAAAACAACATCTAGGACGGTGAAAGCGAAGAATGAGAAACCACTTATCTTCTCATATTCGGCGCAAAAGGGCTGTAACACAAATAAAATCACCTATTTTGCGTCGAATATGAGAAGACAAGTGGTTTCTCGTTCTTCGTTTCACTGTCCTAAATGTTGTTTGTTTTTGCCTGAAGATGTCGAAATGCATTGTGTTTTTGTCCTGTAATCTGTTTCTCTATCTGTGGCGGTAACTAACCCGTCTTCTTTCTAAATGGTGTATTGTATGATTAAGACGAACGGGACAAATTAAACTGGGTGACAAAGGTTAAAGTTGAATGACAGGAACTTTGGTTGGAATATGTATGGTTCAGTCATGGTGAAGAGACACGACTGACTTTTTTTTTTAACGATGCTTCATACAAGATTGACAGATTGCGCGTGCTGAGTGTAAAATAGTCATATCCAGGATAATACCAGACTGTGTTGGCACTGTGTTCCAACATATGTAGCAATGAAAATGGATAGGCATTTAAAATGTATTGTGTCAAGATTTCGATACTGGGTTTCTGATATATCTTTCATTGTTATCATCACAAACAGTAAAATGAACGTGATATTATTTGTCCATGAGGGTAAAGGTGCGCGTCAATATGAAGTCCATATAGCATTTTATTGATCTGTCCTAATTGATATTGGAGACCAGTTGATTACTACGAAGTATCAGAAGCAGCCTTCGTCATCTAGACTTGCATTGTTCTTTGTCATCCAACTTTGTGAGCGTGTAGATATCGTCTCACCTTCAGCTGTGTATTTTCATAAACAATTCATCATTTGATCTGTTTATTGCTTGTAACTCTATTCTTCATTTTTCTCTCTTTTCGTCGATTTCTGTATTTGATTGTGAAAATGTCCCATGTCTCTGTTTTTCTTCATGCCTCCTTTCAAAATGGTCAGTAGCCTTCTTGAATAAATCATTCTCTCTCTCTCTCTCTCTCTCTCTCTCTCCGCTCTCTCTCTCTCGCTCTCGCTCTCTCTCTCTCTCTCTCTTCTCTCTCTCTCTCTCTCTCTCTCTCTCTCTCTCTAACATGTAGTTTTCATTTCCATTGATGCCATATTGTATTCATGTACCCTTTCATAAGGCGCCCAGGCCTATATATGAATAACATATCTTAATCTGAAAAGTCTCTCTCTTTCTCTCTCCCTCCCTCCCTCCCCCTCCCTCCCTCCCTCCTTCCCTCCCTCTCTCTCTCTCTCTCTCTCTCTCTCTCTCTCTCTCTCTCTCTTTCTGTGTCTCTGTCGTCTCCACCCCCTCTCTCCCCATCTCTCTGGCTTTTCCTTGTCCCATTTTCTCTGTCACTTTCGTTCAAGATTCTTGACACATGACATCCACCTCCAGATAAAAAGAAAGATTGTGAAGGAAGAAAATAATACAGACAGCGAGCAAAGTGTAGAACATGAAAAGCGATGGGAAAATGAAAGAAAAGGAAAAGAAAAAGAAAAAAAAAAAGGAAAGAGAGAAAATGAACAAGAGACAGATGAAGGAAAGCGGGGGAGGTGGGGGGGGGGGGGGTCACAAACACCAAAAGAAAGGAGAGAAACGAATGAAAGAGACAGAAAGAACAGAGGGAAGCGAACGAAAGAAGGAGACAGAAAATGGCGAAACGAACATTAGAAAGACTGAGAAGACGGAAGCAAACAAACAACACAAACAAACAAACAAACAAACAAACAAACAAACAAACAAACAAACAAACATACTGGAACGAACGAAAGCGAAGGAAAAAGCAGGAAACAAACAGAAAGAAAGGAAAGTAAATGGGAGGGGGGAACAAAGCAATAGAAAGAAAGGAAAGTCAATGGGAGGGGGGAACAAAGCAATAGAAAGAAAGGAAAGTCAATGGGAGAGGGGAACAAAGCAATAGAAAGAAAGGAAAGTCAATGGGAGAGGGGAACAAAGCAATAGAAAGAAAGGAAAGTAAATGGGAGAGGGGAACAAAGCAATAGAAAGAAAGGAAAGTCAATGGGAGAGGGGAACAAAGCAATAGAAAGAAAGGAAAGTCAATGGGAGAGGGGAACAAAGCAATAGAAAGAAAGGAAAGTCAATGGGAGAGGGGAACAAAGCAATAGAAAGAAAGGAAAGTCAATGGGAGAGGGGAACAAAGCAATAGAAAGAAAGGAAAGTAAATGGGAGAGGGGAACAAAGCAATAGAAAGAAAGGAAAGTAAATGGGAGAGGGGAACAAAGCAATAGAAAGAAAGGAAAGTAAATGGGAGAGGGGAACAAAGCAATAGAAAGAAAGGAAAGTCAATGGGAGAGGGGAACAAAGCAATAGAAAGAAAGGAAAGTCAATGGGAGAGGGAACAAAGCAATAGAAAGAAAGGAAAGTCAATGGGAGAGGGGAACAAAGCAATAGAAAGAAAGGAAAGTCAATGGGAGAGGGGAACAAAGCAATAGAAAGAAAGGAAAGTCAATGGGAGAGGGGAACAAAGCAATAGAAAGAAAGGAAAGTAAATGGGAGAGGGGAACAAAGCAATAGAAAGAAAGGAAAGTAAATGGGAGAGGGGAACAAAGCAATAGAAAGAAAGGAAAGTAAATGGGAGAGGGGAACAAAGCAATAGAAAGAAAGGAAAGTAAATGGGAGAGGGGGACAAAGCAATAGAAAGAAAGGAAAGTAAATGGGAGAGGGGAACAAAGCAATAGAAAGAAAGGAAAGTAAATGGGAGAGGGGAACAAAGCAATAGAAAGAAAAGGAAAGTAAATGGGAGAGGGGAACAAAGCAATAGAAAGAAAGGAAAGTCAATGGGAGAGGGGAACAAAGCAATAGAAAGAAAGGAAAGTAAATGGGAGAGGGGAACAAAGCAATAGAAAGAAAGGAAAGTAAATGGGAGAGGGGAACAAAGCAATAGAAAGAAAGGAAAGTCAATGGGAGAGGGGAACAAAGCAATAGAAAGAAAGGAAAGTAAATGGGAGAGGGGAACAAAGCAATAGAAAGAAAGGAAAGTCAATGGGAGAGGGGAACAAAGCAATAGAAAGAAAGGAAAGTAAATGGGAGAGGGGAACAAAGCAATAGAAAGAAAGGAAAGTAAATGGGAGAGGGGAACAAAGCAATAGAAAGAAAGGAAAGTCAATGGGAGAGGGGAACAAAGCAATAGAAAGAAAGGAAAGTCAATGGGAGAGGGGAACAAAGCAATACAAAGAAAGGAAAGTCAATGGGAGAGGGGAACAAAGCAATAGAAAGAAAGGAAAGTCAATGGGAGAGGGGAACAAAGCAATAGAAAGAAAGGAAAGTAAATGGGAGAGGGGAACAAAGCAATAGAAAGAAAGGAAAGTCAATGGGAGAGGGGAACAAAGCAATAGAAAGAAAGGAAAGTCAATGGGAGAGGGGAACAAAGCAATAGAAAGAAAGGAAAGTCAATGGGAGAGGGGAACAAAGCAATAGAAAGAAAGGAAAGTAAATGGGAGAGGGGAACAAAGCAATAGAAAGAAAGGAAAGTAAATGGGAGAGGGGAACAAAGCAATAGAAAGAAAGGAAAGTAAATGGGAGAGGGGAACAAAGCAATAGAAAGAAAGGAAAGTCAATGGGAGAGGGGAACAAAGCAATAGAAAGAAAGGAAAGTAAATGGGAGAGGGGAACAAAGCAATAGAAAGAAAGGAAAGTAAATGGGAGAGGGGAACAAAGCAATAGAAAGAAAGGAAAGTAAATGGGAGAGGGGAACAAAGCAATAGAAAGAAAGGAAAGTAAATGGGAGAGGGGAACAAAGCAATAGAAAGAAAGAAAAGTAAATGGGAGAGGGGAACAAAGCAATAGAAAGAAAGGAAAGTAAATGGGAGAGGGGAACAAAGCAATAGAAAGAAAGGAAAGTCAATGGGAGAGGGGAACAAAGCAATAGAAAGAAAGGAAAGTCAATGGGAGAGGGGAACAAAGCAATAGAAAGAAAGGAAAGTAAATGGGAGAGGGGAACAAAGCAATAGAAAGAAAGGAAAGTCAATGGGAGAGGGGAACAAAGCAATAGAAAGAAAGGAAAGTAAATGGGAGAGGGGAACAAAGCAATAGAAAGAAAGGAAAGTCAATGGGAGAGGGGAACAAAGCAATAGAAAGAAAGGAAAGTCAATGGGAGAGGGGAACAAAGCAATAGAAAGAAAGGAAAGTCAATGGGAGAGGGGAACAAAGCAATAGAAAGAAAGGAAAGTCAATGGGAGAGGGGAACAAAGCAATAGAAAGAAAGGAAAGTCAATGGGAGAGGGGAACAAAGCAATAGAAAGAAAGGAAAGTCAATGGGAGAGGGGAACAAAGCAATAGAAAGAAAGGAAAGTGAATGGGAGAGGGGAACAAAGCAATAGAAAGAAAGGAAAGTCAATGGGAGAGGGGAACAAAGCAATAGAAAGAAAGGAAAGTAAATGGGAGAGGGAAACAAAGCAATAGAAAGAAAGGAAAGTAAATGGGAGAGGGGAACAAAGCAATAGAAAGAAAGGAAAGTCAATGGGAGAGGGGAACAAAGCAATAGAAAGAAAGGAAAGTCAATGGGAGAGGGGAACAAAGCAATAGAAAGAAAGGAAAGTCAATGGGAGAGGGGAACAAAGCAATAGAAAGAAAGGAAAGTAAATGGGAGAGGGGAACAAAGCAATAGAAAGAAAGGAAAGTCAATGGGAGAGGGGAACAAAGCAATAGAAAGAAAGGAAAGTGAATGGGAGAGGGGAACAAAGCAATAGAAAGAAAGGAAAGTCAATGGGAGAGGGGAACAAAGCAATAGAAAGAAAGGAAAGTAAATGGGAGAGGGGAACAAAGCAATAGAAAGAAAGGAAAGTAAATGGGAGAGGGGAACAAAGCAATAGAAAGAAAGGAAAGTCAATGGGAGAGGGGAACAAAGCAATAGAAAGAAAGGAAAGTCAATGGGAGAGGGGAA
>CM031612.1:36583369-36590869 GCA_018398815.1 Conus ventricosus | reverse complement strand
AGTTGATACACAAACAGTAACATACGGCCCAGTTGATACACAAACAGTAACATACGACCAGTTGATACACAAACAGTAACATACGGCCAGTTGATACACAAACAGTAACATACGACCAGTTGATACGAAGAGCAGTATTTTGAAGAATCAGTCAGTGACATTACCACGACCAAGGCTTTTTAACAGACGTGGAGTCAAACAACCTATTACAGACATTCGTGAAACAGTATCTGAAAGTGGTTCACAGAACGGAGTGCCACAGATTCCTTCACCGTTTAAAAGTGGGATAGCCATCTCAGATGATCCTTAGTTTGACATGGACATTAGTGAAGAATCGGATTCCTGTCAGTCAAACAAATCACAGGGTGCACGGTCGGAAATTTCATACTGAGACATTATGGTACGTCTTGAAAATCTGACGAGAAAATAGATGATGTTCACGGTACCTTCAAGTAACATGCGCAAAAGAAAAAGAGCAATATATCTGTTGACGAAAGGAATCTTGGGAAAAACATATTTACCGAAATGTCGAAACTGTGTATGTCGTAATTGTGTTTATTGTGTGGATCATTTGTCTCTCTGGTTGATCATTATTCGGTGTTTTGCTGTACGTAATTTCAGCTTTCAGGGGCACTTGCCGCGTTGACATTTCTGGCAAAGTACTGGATCAGATGGATTTTGAATGTTTGTATATTTTGAGACGCTATTTCAACGACTTTGATCACAGCAAATCATTCAATCATTCCTTCATTCTCTCTCTCTCTCTCTCTCTCTCTCTCTCTCTCTCTCTCTCTCTCTCTCTCTCCTTTCCACTTCTCTCTTCTCCTCCCTCTCGTTCTCTGTCTTCTGTGTACAATAGTTTTAAAACACCTCTTGATCTTCAGCAAAGGAGCCGCTTCACCGAACTGTTCCAAGCAGAAGAGCCACGAGACGTCTTCCATCCGACATCGACACATACCCGTTTGTGCAACTTTTCACACAAAGGTGGTGGTAGTTGTCATTATCCGCAGGAAAAGACCTAATAATTCGCTTTCTTCCCGACCCAGCATCTACTGCTAAGAAGAAACAAATGATAATAGACCATAGAAACAAAATACTGACCATGCAATACTGCCCGCGTTGAAGTCATGATCAGTACCCAGCAACCAAACAAAAGGCTACAGTGACTCATCAAGACAGGACTCTTGGAACACAGTGTCAGCATGATTGACTGAACAAAGGGCTTCAATGACTCATCATCAATACGACCGACTGAACAAAGGGCTTCAATGACTCATCATCAGTACGACTGAACAAAGGGCTTCAATGACTCATCATCAGTACGACCGACTGAACAGAGGGCTTCAATGACTCATCATCAGTACGACCGACTGAACAAAGGGCTTCAATGACTCATCATCGACCGACTGAACAAAGGGCTTCAATGACTCATCATCAGTACGACCGACTGAACAAAGCCCTTCAATGACTCTTCATCAGTACGACTGAACAAAGGGCTTCAATGACTCATCATCAGTACGACCGACTGAACAAAGGGCTTCAATGACTCATCATCAGTACGACCGACTGAACAAAGGGCTTCAATGACTCATCATCAGTACGACCGACTGAACAAAGGGCTTCAATGACTCATCATCAGTATGACCGACTGAACAAAAGGCTTCAATGACTCATCATCAGTACGACCGACTGAACAAAGGACTTCAATGACTCATCATCAGCACGACCGACTGAACAAAGGGCTTCAATGACTCATCATCAGTACGACCGACTGAACAAAGGGCATCAATGACTCATCATCAGTTCGACCGACTGGACAAAGGGCTTTAATGACTCATCATCAGTACGACCGACTGAACAAAGGGCATCAATGACTCATCATCAGTACGACCGACTGAACAAAGGGCTTCAATGACTCATCATCAGTACGACTGGACAAAGGGCATCAATGACTCATCATCAGTACGACCGACTGAACAAAGGGCTTCAATGACTCATCGTCAGTACGACCGACTGAACAAAGGGCTTCAATGACTCATCATCAGTACGACCGACTGAACAAAGGGCATCAATGACTCATCATCAGTTCGACCGACTGAACAAAGGGCTTCAGGGACCCATCACGACACAGGACCGTTGAGGTAACAGTGTCAGGAGGACCAACAAAACAAACTATTACAATGACTCATCATGGCACAGGATCCTTGTGGACACAGGAGGACCAATCAAACAAAGGGCGACTATGACTCATACTGTCGCAGGACGCTTGTGGACACAGAGTTAGGACATGAACACAGCATCTCTTAATGGGACGCAAACCCTGCTCATTGTCAGACCGTTACCTGCAAAAGTGTCAATCCGCACTGGAAGATTAAGCTATGGAGTCCCTTCTCGTGACTTATAGACAACCTTAAGTCAGATCGAAATGAGACAGATCGAAAGTCCTCCCGTGGATTTTGAGTTAATCTTTGAACAGTTCAACAAACAAGGCGGAAAACCATGCCTACGTCCACTGGTTATGCCTGCTGACTGACGTTGGCACCGTGATGATGCAATTATGGTCATCAGTTTGGGGCTTAGTAGGCAGTACCCTCTGGATGTTGGATCAGCTAAGGCACTACTGAACACTGCCGGGGAGTGATTTTGTAACGCTGCAGTGTCTCCTCTGGTGGGTTGCTTCTTGACGACCTGCGGGCTGCAAGCGCTTGGGGCTACGACAGGACAAAACTGGGTGTGGTTGTGATTAGGGTAAAAGGAATGAGCGTCGTCGAGTCTGAAACGACTCCAGGGGGGATATTGAAGATAACAGAGCAACACACACACACACACACACACACACACACACACACACACACACACACACACATATATATATATATATATATATATATATATATATATATATATATATATATATATATATATATATATATTATATATATATATATATATATATATATGTATATATATTGTGTGGTGTGTGTGTATAGAGAGAGAGGTGTGTGTGTGTGTGTGTGTGTGTGGTGTGTGTGTGTGTGTGTGTGTGTGTGTGTGTGTGTGTGTGTGTGTGTGTGTGTGTGTGTGTCGCAGCCGTGCATTCCAAATCACTGGTCATCATGCTGAGTTGATGTTTCCGAAAAGGTTTGCTAAGATTTTGGTTCGTGAAAATAAAGGTTTATGTACTGGCCAACGGCATTTTTCTTGTCATGTTTTAACCTCCCCCGCCCCTCCCTGCAGTCATTATTCTGTGAAACTTACCATCTTGTTTTTCATACAGACAATGATGGGTCACACCATCGTCATCGCCTGGAGACTCAGTCCCGCACTGGTACCACTGCTTTATGCTGGGTCGACCGTGAAGGCCACGGCAAGGCCATGATGCCAGTACGTCTCTGACACAGCCCCCACCCCCAACCTCCCAACCCGCCACCCTACCCTACCCGCAATCCCCCCACCCCTTACCATCTCCACCCACTCCCACCCTAACCCAAAGTCACGTCCGTATTTTCCATCTTCTAACAAATCAAATACCACACCTGTTTGCTTCCTGGATTTAGAAGAATGTTTGGGTGAAGTGACTCCAATTTTCAAGTTCTGGTCAGTGAGCACAAACACTGCACCACGTCTACCCAATTTTGGGACCGCCGGGAGCAGGGATTAGATTTCAAAGAAATGAGACCACGTCAATAATCCTGTTATATTAAAAAGATCCAATCATATCCAGCTCACAAACAAAATAGTTTATGCTCACAGAAACTGAAGGTGTCAACACTCATATGCATGCTGTCCGAGGTATGGGGGGAAAAGTCCAGCGGCCTGTATGAGATTATTACATTGGAAGGGAAAACTAGAAACAACTAGAATGTCATCTTTCAGAGAGACTAGGGAAGGAAATGCAAAATACAGTACACAAATACAGAGCATGCAAAAAGAAGTCTGATGTTAAAACTGAAACACCCAAAGGAATAGACACCAAACAAGAGAGAGA
Source organism: Conus ventricosus (assembly GCA_018398815.1). Classification (NCBI taxonomy): domain Eukaryota; kingdom Metazoa; phylum Mollusca; class Gastropoda; order Neogastropoda; family Conidae; genus Conus; species Conus ventricosus. The sequence goes on along the minus strand of CM031612.1, from coordinate 36,586,881 downwards.
GAGAGAGAGAGAGAGAGAGAGAGAGAGAGAGAGAGAGAGAGAGAGAGAGAGAGAGAGGAGTAGCATAAGTAGTGGCGAAGCAGTTACTGGCATATAATTTTCAGGTCTATGAGACCAGGCCTACGACATAGATTTGTTATGACAAAAGCAGCGGGGGGAGTGGAGGGAGGTGGGGTAGGAACGGGGAAAACATTGAATCATGTTGCTGCAGGCGATAATCAAACAAACATATCGATCATGTTGATGTCAGATTTCACGTTACCCACACCAGCCTAAAAACAACGATTTCACACACAATCCTATCTCGCAACACGCACACAGTACACACAATGATCAGATTCGGTTCTGAATCAATTCAAATTAACGGAATGAAAATGATCTTTCTCTGGTTGCTGTGATTCTCCCTGTGCAGAGAGGTCGAGATGAATGTGAAAGTGGGAATCGTTTCACTGAATAAAGTTCGAATGAAAGCATGAAAAAAGTGCGCTCGTGTGCGCGCATACTTACGGACCCGTGCACACACACACACACACACACACACACACACACACACACACACACACACACACACACACGCACGCACGCACGCACGTACGCACGCACGCGCACGCACGCACGCACGCACGCACGCACACACACACACACACACACACACACACACACACACACACACACTTCGCGCGTGCACATACGCGCGAACATCTGTACGCGCACAATGCCAAACAGACACAACGAGGACAGCGAGTGAATGAGACAGACAGAAAAACAAAGACAAATGCACTTTACTCAACTAACATGGATACGGAACATAGTTCAAAATGTTCATCACCCTAACTGACATTTCACTGGCGTTCCAGCCAGTAATAAAATGAGCGTTACCTTAAATGACACAGACACGAACAAAACAATGACTGAGACAATAAGGACTTATTTTTTTTGTTAAATGATTGAAAAGAGAATCATCACCTTAGCTTACATTTGATCAGCATGGAAATTAAGAAAACCACATTATGTCAGCTGACAAAGATGGAAATACAAAACCAAATTCACGCTACCATAACTAACACGAAACGTTCTTTTTTTTTCAATCTTACCTGAAGTACCACGTGATGTCACGGGAGTTCACGTCACAAGAGTTTGCCTCGCGTCAGATCCAAGCAAGAACGAGGCACAGAAGCAGTGCGAACAGTCACTGGGAGATAAAAACCATCTGGAAGCAAGCTCCGCTGTCACACACTGAGAGGCGTGGGTGTGTGCTCCACAGCCTCATGGGCCACAGACCCTCCCCCTCCCAGCTGCCAGCGCCGTGCGTCCAACACGTCCCCGGTGCCAGACACGCTGCTGCTAGGCTGAGGGAGGGTGGAAAGGAGGGCGGGCGGGCTTCTGCACGCGCCCCGCAGGCGACAGACCAGCCTGAGGACATGTCGAACCGTACGCTTCAGTTTGTACTGTTGTCAGCATTCCCGAGATGAACGCATGGGCAGAGGGGAGAGGGTCGTGTGGAAGGGTGGGGAGTGACACGTGTTCTTCTGTCTCTCCTCCCGCTTCCCCACCCCCCCCCCCCCCCCCCCCCCCACAATCGCCCACCCCCACCCCAAAAAAGTAAAGAATTGAAAATCCAAAACACTTAAATGAATTTGTTGACATACTTTCAACACCACTGTCCGCCGGGAAGAAAAGACAAAGAAAGCAGCGGCGGTGAGTGACGTTAGGTGACAACCCTAATGGCGTCACACCGTGCACTCAAGACACTGCCGGCTGTGTGACGTAGCTCTTTTCCCAGCGTTACTGGAATCTCTGCCGAGGACGTTATGTGTTTCCTCACGTCCGTTGGTTTCTCTGTCTATCAGCTGGACCAGGTAAAAATCACTAAACCGAATTTTACAAATCTTGATGGAAAGATGGACTGCGATACACTGATAATTTTGGCGCGGATCTGAATCAACGGCGACTGACTGAACTGTAACGCAGTTAGAGAGAAGGCTGTTCCACAGCAACCTCAGTGGACGGCGATATTCAGAGCGTGTTAAAATTCCCTGGCCTATTGCCTGCAATCAAACCCTTACCTTTCAAAAGATGACAGGCCCTGAACATCCATCCCGCTATAACCACCGCCCTGGCTGTCCACGTGGAGCACCTCTGTCCACAGAAGCTCCCATATGATCGAGGAATTGGCAGCTTGCCCTCACGGATCGTCGAGGTGACAGTTCGACCGACGGGTGACACGGGATTCCTTCCTCGCCACGTGAGTGGTGATCTGCTCTAGTCATAGCTGGGCAACTCGCGCCCCACTGCCCATTTTGCATGTGAGACCACCTGGAAGGGTGGGAAAAGGGGCGCTAAGGTTAGAGGTGGGGCACTGCATATTGCATATTGGTGCCCACTGTGAGCCGTGGTAGGCTGTCCCGTGGCTCTGTGGCCGTCATGGTGGAGTTGGGGGCCTGTTGAAGAAGTGGGCCACCGTTCTAGTATAAAGACAAGCCACAAGATTGTCTTCAATATGGTCTTTGGAGATGGCTGCGACCATCTTCAGATAAGAAGCTAACCAGTAATAAGTCTGATTTCAAACATATTTTTGTTTAGGATCAACTTACATCTAAGGGCCTCCGACCAATAAGCACATAGAGCTCAAATTTTGCATACTTGCTTGCAGTCTGAGGGAGGAGGGGGGGGGAGGTTGACGTTCTCTTCGTTCCTCATCATCATCACATCTAGGTGCTCAAAGACTCAGTCAGTGCAGCACGGCTGAAACACAGGACACAAGTTGGTGAATTGATATGGCAGCATACAGTACGAAACCTCTGCTAGGCCAAGTGTAATAACCACAGAGTCCAGCCATATTCCACACTTCTTTATTTCCCAGTCTGGGGGCTCATGGGGGTTGTTTTCAACTCTGATTAGGTGAGGGGAGAGGGGGGCAGGTACTGCTTACAGCTCTGATAACGTAAGCGCAGGGTGGGTATTGATTTCAGCTCTGGTAAAGTGAATCGATATTGTTTGCAGCTCTGGCAATGTAAACGGATATTGTTTATAGCTATGGTTAGGTGAATAGATATTGTTTACACCTGTGGTAAGGTGAATAGATATTGTTTACACCTGTGGTAAGGTGAATAGATATTGTTTACACCTAGAGCAAGTAGGCGTAGCTCAAAGAAATCCTCCTTTCCTGTACTGGCCTTTGATCACACACATGCCCCCCCCCCTTCTCCCCTCCCCCTCCACGCTTGTTCAATGTTCGTCATGATTTCGCAAGTCGTAACCGATGAGTTGTAATTGTATTCCATTTTACATCTCTTTTTTTCAGATTTCACACTTTTATCTATGCTATTAAGCTTTGTTTTATTATAGTCACCAAATCAGACTGATGATGATTGTCACTAAGAAATCAAATAAGCCTGGTTAATCCTCGGCTTGCTTCATTCTCTTAATTCACCACAGAGTGATGAATACTTACTTTGATACTTTCGGAAACATACGTATACTTGTGACCAATGTGTGCTCTGTACTTAGTA
>CM031612.1:36570869-36578369 GCA_018398815.1 Conus ventricosus | reverse complement strand
AGGTGCCAACACGCGCTCGGTGTGTGTGTGTGTGTGTGTGTGTGTGTGTGTGTGTGTGTGTGTGTGTGTGTGTGTGTGTGTGTGTGTGTGTCAGTTTTTCACGCATGCGCGCACACACTGCATTGACAATCTTTCAAATCCTAGTCAATGAAACTAAAAGACTGCATGAACAACGGCTCCAATTCCAATCGATATCGCAAAAAAAAGATTAAATAAGTAGCAATTCAAATTCACTCAATAAATCTGAAAGATTGCACGGACAGGCGCTCAGATTTCATTTTATAACAGCCGAACAGTCCATGGGAAACCGCTCAGTAATATAGTCAATTAAACTGAAAGGCTACATGGACAGCTGCTCAAGTTCTGTTCCTAAAACTAAAAGATTGCCTGTACAAGCGATAAATGTCCGGTTATCAATACTGAAAACCTGTACACAACAGCTGCACGGGTCACAACTGATAAAACTAAAAGACTGCATGAACAACCATTTTAATTCCACTCTTTTTTTTTAAACTGCGTAAACACTCGCCCGCTTTCAAGTCAATGTGATACAACAACAAAAATATTGCAGACACAGCTGTTTGATTTCCCATCAAAGAAACTAAAAGACTCAAACACCCGCTCCAATTCAAATCAATAAAACTAAAAGACCACTTGAACAGCGGCTCAAATTCCAATCAATAGAATTATAAGACTGTACGAACCACCGTTCAACCTGAGTCCAGCCCATGGCACTGAAAGACAGCACGTGCAGCCGCTCAAACTCAGTTTGATAAATGATGTTTGATAGAGATGAAGCAGAAAGACATACTGTGGGAACCGTGATTCTGGAAAACGTGAAATTCCCGTCTGAGGCAGTATGATACGGACTCTAAAAGAAGGAGAAGATAATGCTTTCACACCGAAGTCTTGTCGTGGGTGACCTGTCTTTATCTTACCATCCATTACGGCCCTTGTCGTCGAGAAAATGGCTGCGAGTGCCGTGGAGACTGTGCAGGTCTTTGATTGGCCCAGCGAAAATAGAGAAAAGGGAAATACTGCATATTGCCATCACGTCGATCGATAGTGTATGATGATGTCAAGGGGCGAAATCTCTCACAAAGGGCCTTAAGCGCTTTAGACGAAAAGAATTTCGAGCGTGGTGGAGAAATGGGTGACTGGCTGATGAGCAGTAGCGCTTTCATCTGGTGCAGATGTTCGAACTGTGTGATGAAGGTCGAGGTTGTCAGATAAGTAACTGTCAGGTGGCGGAAGGCATCGAAGGCAGTTAGGATCCCTGTCGAGTTCGAACCTTCCTGATAGCGAAAGGGAGACAAACTATCCACTAGGACCTCGGAGCATCAAGTGAGTGCGAGCTGAAGTTCTTCAGTAAACTGACCGAGACCATTACCTCGAAGAACAGGAGTCTTTTGCTTGTTAAGCTGGTACTGGCAGTGACTTGTTCGAGTACTGTGATGTGATTTGCAACTGTATGTGTGAGTGGAAAGCAGGCCAGGTAAGAAGCCATGTTAGTATGTAACCCGGTCTTAGGAAGTATTGATCTCTTATGTTTTGACTATATTTCTTATGTATTTGAATGTTTCGTGTGTAATCATAAGTACAGATGAAACTGTATTTCCTGTCCACAGTCGTGTTAGCAGAGAGGCGAATGCAACACCGCATTCCCAGAGAGAGTGGAATGTTTGATGGGTGCATGAGTGCGAATATTCGTGTATGAGTGCAGAGATAACCTTGGTGTGTTAAGACTGATACATCCGCTTAGTTCACTTAAACACTAGCATCCTAATTCCTCCGTCCTGCACAGATTACCCGTGTTCTGTCAGTAGTGCGTCGGCCGCATGCACAGCTTTTGGGACGGGAATCATGTAAATCAGTGTGAAGCATAATGGAGAGGTCTCGTGTGAGCTAGTGGGCAACGTTGAGGACAGATTTCATTAATTCAAATTCAGAGTGAGGGAATCTGGTTTCCGGGCCCAAGTCCTCGCCATAAAGGTTGGATTTGTAGGTCATCAGCCTTTAATCTCATGAAACAGCTCGGGTGTAAGACAGGGACCCTGAAGGCAATGGCAGAGGCAGCTGAAAAGAGTTCCATCTGGATCTGATCGAGGAGGAACAAAAGTGAACTTCATAAGGCTTGAATTTCTCAGCTTAGAACAGGTGTCCGTTGACAATGTGGGTAAGACGCCCATCCATGTGAAAGGTGCGGGATTGAATCCCGGCAGCACCAGGAAAAAGAGGTCGAGGGGAAAAGCTGGCAGCAGGAGGGCATCTGGGAGTCATGATGACCTGGACGCAGTCTGATTCTCTAGAATGTAAAGAGTTCAGGGCCGGAACACTTGTCTGAGGGGGGTGTTTTCACTGAGCACCCTCTGCTGTGAAGCTCTGTCTGTCAGGCTGATGGTGTCTGTCAGGCTGATGGTGTCTCTCAGGCTGATGGTGTCTGTCAGGCTGATGGTGTCTGTCAGGCTGATGGTGTCTGTCAGGCTGATGGTGTCTTTCAGTTTATAGTGAGGTGACTGAAGGCGAAAACTGAAACCAATTGAGGAGAGAAATGATGATGATTCCGCCGGACAAAAGGGACAAACAAATCACAAGACAAAACACGACGCGTTTCGACCTCTTTGGTCTTCTTCAGGCAAGATAAACAGCATTCAGGACAATGCAAACGAAGAACGAGCAATCATTTATCTTCTCAAATTGGGCGCAAAAATGGCCATTACAATGGCTTACACATGCCCTGAAAGAACGTGTACACATGAATCATTCGGAAAGATTAGCACGTGTTAATTATTTTTAAGATATGTGTAAAACTCCAGTTAAAACCCCGTGGTAGGGTAGCAGTATTGAAATCTGTCATTCTTTCGAAACTGACTCATTTGTCGTTACTGTTGCCGTTATCACCAGGCGAACTTCTTCAACTATGTCAACATACTTCTTATAGATTCGTTTGAAGTAAGAAGCCAAATACGATCAGCCGAAAATCAGCAAATAAAAGTGTCAATAGTATTGGTGCTCTGGAACTAAAAGGTTTCGTTTTCTCTTTAAAACTGTCCTGGATACGTAAAGCTGCAAAATCAGCCCACAAATGGGAAAATATCCTGTTGTATAAACACTTGGTGATAAATATGGTCAGAATAAGTCTTAAATTTCACAAAGTGTAACCAGTTAGGGGCTGAAGTCTTTGAAGGGTATAAGGTTTTCTACTACAAGTGTACTCCCCAAAACTCCGCTGAATTTCTAGCTCAATCGTTATGCCATGATAAGCGATTTCAAATCGAAAAGAAGTGCATCGTTTAAAAATACTAAATAGAAAAAATACTCATCGCCTCGCCCATTTTTTCTTTTTTTTCTTCTTTTTTTTGTACGATAAAGGACAGTTCTCTCACATACACATTTAAAGAAAAATATGGTATGATAATTGATTTCGTCACTTTTGCGGGTTATAACTAAAAAAATGTAAGAGACCAGTATTGCTATCAGAAATAATAAGCATTTAAACTCACCACTGCGTTTAAAACATTTTTTGGCCATTAATATATGTTCTAAATTATACGATGATTTCTTCGGCGTAAATAGTTCTAAGCCAAAATGTTGTGACAAATGGGACATAAAACTTTTTCGAAGCATGGTGACTGGAAATCCTGCTTTTAGAACGCACAAAAGATAAGTAAGTAAAGTGACAATTGATTACACAGTATGTATGAACAAATGTTATTTCAACAGAGACTGGAATTGCTCAAAATATATGCAGTTTTGTGGCACATTGCAATGACAGTATTGACTCTATGTTCTGGAAATGTACAGGCTTTCTTTTAATGCATCTACTGATCTGATGAAAAAAAAGATGTTTGAACACTGAAAATGTGCGTTTAAGTGAATCATTATATATGAACAACACTGTGCCACTGGGTTGTTGAACAAACGAAAATTTCGACGTCATATTGAGGAACATGCCGCATGTTTGAAATCCAAAATGTGCAGACTTTTTGACCAGATGGTTGTCGTACTGTCCATTATTTGATGCTGTTTGACTGTTCAATTTTATCATTTTATCAACAACTTGATGTATCATGTTCATATGTGTACCATAGCTTGAAAATGGTTGTGCATTATTTAGAGACCTCAGTTCATTACTTTATCAAAGTTACTGACTTGAAGAAAATCTGTACATGTATATGATCAAATGTCTGGCATCCAACTCTCTCTCTCTCTCTCTCTCTCTCTCTCTCTCTCTCTCTCTCTCTCTCTCTCTCTCTCTCTCTCTCTCTCTCTCTCTCTCTCTCTCTCTCTTTGGAATGCTTGTGTGAACATATGGATTCACACTGTTCGGAGTTTTTATTCTGCTTTTTTCGTCCTCAACTTTTATCATGAGGGGGTGGGGGATGAGGTTATGTATATGTAAAAAAAAAAAAAAAAAAAAAAAAAAAAGCTAATAGATGGATGCTTAAACTGTATATATATATATATATATATATATATATATATAATATATATATATATATATATATGTGTGTGTGTGTGTGTGTGTGTGTGTGTGTGTGTGTGTGTGTGTGTGTGTGTGTATCTGTGTGTGTGGGCGCGCGCGCGCGTGTTTTGTTGGTGTTATTTCGTTGCTTTTTTCTTTTGGTTAGGTTTGGTCTGGTCTGATCTGATCTGGTTTGATTTGTTTGGGTTTTTTTTGTTTGTGTTTGTTGTTGTTGTTGTTGTTGTTGTTGTTGTTGTTGGGGGGGAGGGGAGGGGGGACTGGTTGGTTGGTTGGTTGGTTGGCTGGTTGGTTGGTTTTTGGATGTTTTCATTTTGTGGGATTACTCCCACACCAGTGATTCCAGCTTTGGCAAACAAAACAACATGCAGGGTGGTCATGCAAACAAAACAACATGCAGGGTGGTCATGCAAACAAAACAACATGCAGGGTGGTCATGCAAACAAAACAACATGCAGGGTGGTCATGCAAACAAAACAACATGCAGGGCGGTCATGCAAACAAAACAACATGCAGGGTGGTCATGCAAACAAAACAACATGCAGGGTGGTCATGCAAACAAAACAACATGCAGGGCAGTTATGCAAACAAAACAACATGCAGGGTGGTCATGCAAACAAAACAACATGCAGGGTGGTCATGCAAACAAAACAACATGCAGGGTGGTCATGCAAACAAAACAACATGCAGGGTGGTCATGCAAACAAAACAACATGCAGGGTGGTCATGCAAACAAAACAACATGCAGGGTGGTCATGCAAACAAAACAACATGCAGGGTGGTCATGCAAACAAAACAACATGCAGGGCAGTCATGCAAACAAAACAACATGCAGGGCAGTCATGCAAACAAAACAACATGCAGGGTGGTCATGCAAACAAAACAACATGCAGGGTGGTCATGCAAACAAAACAACATGCAGGTGGTCATGCAAACAAAACAACATGCAGGGTGGTCATGCAAACAAAACAACATGCAGGGTGGTCATGCAAACAAAACAACATGCAGGGCAGTCATGCAAACAAAACAACATGCAGGGCAGTCATGCAAACAAAACAACATGCAGGGTGGTCATGCAAACAAAACAACATGCAGGGTGGTCATGCAAACAAAACAACATGCAGGGTGGTCATGCAAACAAAACAACATGCAGGGTGGTCATGCAAACAAAACAACATGCAGGGTGGTCATGCAAACAAAACAACATGCAGGGTGGTCATGCAAACAAAACAACATGCAGGGCTGTCATGCAAACAAAACAACATGCAGGGTGGTCATGCAAACAAAACAACATGCAGGGCTGTCATGCAAACAAAACAACATGCAGGGTGGTCATGCAAACAAAACAACGTGCAGGGCGGTCATGCTTCTGACTCAGCGTTGGCTGTCCACGAGGGGCAGTCAGTCTCAAATCGTCACCAGGCAACCCACTGGAGTGGACGCTGCACCGCTCTTGACTCTCTCAGAACGTGTTCCTTGTTGGTAGTCGAACCTTCCACCTGCCCACGGATGTCAGACATCACGATGAGGGTTCCTTTCTTTCTTTTTTTCTCCCAGTCCTAACTGCTTTCTGTTTTTGCTCTGTCTTCTTATTTCGTGCGGAGTTCTATTCTTTCTGTCTCTTTCTTAATTTCGTGTGTGTGTGTGTGTGTGTGTGTGTGTGTGTGTGTGTGTGTGTGTGTGTGTGTGTGTGTGTGTGTGCGTGCGTGTGCGTGTGCGCGCGCGCGCTCGCGCGCGCGGCAGTTGTTTTGATTTTTCTTCTGGTTTTTTTTTTTCAATCTGTGTGTGTTGCTGTTGTTGCTGTTTTTACCTTCTATTTTCTTTCTTTCTTGCCTTTTTTTTTCCTCTTCGTTCTTCCATATTTGTTTCTTTCCTCCTCAATTGTTTTCAGTTTTTCTATCCTTCTTTTTTTTTTCACATCCCTCTCTTCTTCCTTTCTTCCTTCTTTATTTCTTTCTTCCCCTTTTTCTTTCTTTCTCCCCTCAGGTCGTGTGTCTTTCTTCTCCCCTCAGGTCGTGTGTCTTTCTTTCTCCCCTCAGGTCGTGTGTCTTTCTTCTGGTTCGGAGACCCAAGGCAAGTCTGTCTAACTGATGAACCCGTATGAAGACCTCAAAGAGCGCCTGCTCTGGCATTGTAATGGGGGTTGTCTGCCGGTGTCTATGATCTAGGAAGCATGTCTGTGGCCCCACTGCCCACACGGACACTCTGCACCCAGCGGTCTGGCCAACGCTGCACGGCCGTCAAACCCTGTGATACGTCACTGTCAGAAGAAAAAAAAAATGAACGAAAGTAGAAATGGGAGTAGGGGTGCGGGGGTGGGGTTGAGGGGTGGGGGGTGGGGGGGGGGGAAGAAAGAGGGGGATCGGGGAATGGGGAAGGAGAGGGATGCGGGAGTACGAGAACATCTCTCTCTCTCTCTCTCTCTCTCTCTCTCTCTCTCTCTCTCTCTCTCTCTCTCTCTCTCTCTCTCTCTCTCTCTGTGTGTGTGTGTGTGTGTGTGTGTGTGTGTGTGTGTGTGTGTGTGTGTGTGTGTCCATGTGTGTGTGTGTGTATATATGTGTGTGTCCGTGTGTGCGCGCGTGTGTGTGTGTGTGTGTGTGTGTGTGTGTGTCTGTGTGTGTGTGTGTGTCTGTGTGAGGCAGGAGGTGTCGGTGCAGGGGGTGGGAAATGACCTCTGCTCTCGTTCATCGGAACCAAGAGGCCTGTCACCTTGCCTCCTGTTCCTCATGCTTAGTAGTGACTCTGTCTTTCGCCACAGGACGATGGAAGGAGGGCGTGCGATGGTGGCCCGCAGACGAAGGAGACATTTACGGTGTTGAGACAATGTGCAGACACACCACCTCTTCAGACGTGGCCAGCCACACGCCAGACGCACTGTTGGGACATTCAGGTTACTGACCTTTCACCTTGTTTTTGTGTGCGCGCACTGTGCGCGAATGCTACTGTTCAAATGAAGAAACTGAAGTCATTGTGAGATCAATACAGAACGAAACTTTTGACAGCAGTCAGACATTATC
>CM031612.1:36553369-36560869 GCA_018398815.1 Conus ventricosus | reverse complement strand
TGCAATCTTCTGATTCTGGAATTGATCAAACCTGATACCAACCATGGGATCTATTTGTTTGGGGGAGGGGGGAGGGTAGGGGGATGGGGGGGGGGGGCTATGGAACCTAGTATCTATTATTGACGATGGGATCTATTGCCCCTGAGATGTACTGACCCTGTCGTGTAGAGTTCAAAATCTGTGGATCGTGGTATCAACCTTGACATCTGTTGACCAAGGGATTTAAAAGAGGAATTCCCATTATCGTTGTTGTTGTTGTTGTTGTTGTTGTTGTTGTTGTTGCTGTTATTGTTGTTGTCTTTGTTGTTACATTATGATAACAATCTGTCAACCTCGGGTGATGTCGATGGAGGAAGGACTAGCGCACAGCCCAAACACACTCACAGCTTGCTTACGATCTCATTCATATATCATGCATTCGTCACATCAAACCACTAGTAAAGTCTATAACTTTACTACACATGATCATAGAACGAAACATCAATGCATATGGAATCAAACAAAATAAAGCATTCTCTCTTTCCTGAACTTCGCAAAATCATTTATCTAAAACATCATTAACTAACCCGGGTATAAATAGATTTCTACTTTACCTGGCCAGGTGATCTTAACTATTCACGAATCACTGTCTTTTTCTTTTCCTTTTTTTTTTCTTTCACTGTCCCTTTCACAACACGACACAACTGCTGGCACTGGTGTTGGTCTGCTTGCACCGGTCAAGCTGGACTGCTGGCACCGGTCAGGCTGGACTGCTGGCGTTGGTCAGGTTGGACTGCCGATGGAAGTGGCGCTGGCCAAGTATGAGGTCGAACCCCCGGTTTAGATAGAACAGTGACTATCAACATCGATCTGTTCTCCTTTCTTCCTTCCTGCATTAGCGCATTGCACTCTCTCTCTCTCTCTCCTAGTCTGCTCTATTAAATGGACATGGTTGCTTTTCTTTTCCTTTTCTTTTCTTTCTTTTTCTCTTCATTAGTTAGCAACTCTCTCTTTCCACATCTCTCTCTAGTCCTCCCTTTGCAGACTATATCTGGTGCTAATGCTCAAACTTCACTCCTCTCATCTCTCTGCCTTTCTCCTGCAGAGACTACACCCCAGAACCTCTCTCTCTCTCTCTGTCTCTCTGTTCGTTTCTCCCCCTCGTTCTCCTGTTCTCTCCCTCTCACATCCTTCTTATTCCGTTCCGATCTGTCCAAAAAGGGCGAGTACCATTGGTCAGTATTTTTACCCCTGATACCCGAAGTTATCTCCCTCTAATTCCATTGGATATTCAAATCATGACAGTCATGCCTACACGCCTTACTCTCTGTGGTGGTCAATTGGTCATTTAATTGATTAGCTATGATTTCATCCCCACCACACACTACCTTCTCCCTCTCCCTTTCCTGCTTTAACCTGCGACGTCCGGCTACAATGGCGCTGGTTCCACAAATTGGCCAGATGAGCCTGAGCCAGGCGCTACGACTCGTCTCGCAGACATCGAGGCGTCGGTCAAAGCTGCTTAGTCCGTCTAGCCGGACAGACCATCTCTGTGAGCCTCTCCCCTATGCTTAATTGGCTGGATCCGAACCATGGGCCCCGTCTACGTGGCGCCCAGAATATTTGAGTTAGAGCTTATGTCCAAACAACCTGGACCACGACTTGGTTGTTTATTTTTGACCGTGACAATTTCCCCCTTGCAAAAGACTATGCACCGCATCGTCTCAAAACCACGGTACAAAAAAAACAACAACCGAATTTGCTGACACACAGCTACACGTGCAAAGTTTAAAAAAATACTTTACAACAAACGGTTTATAAATTATAGGATATATTCATAGTGAATACCCGCCCAATGAGTTATAATTGACGTGCGCTCTTGCGTTATTTCGACTCATTTTATAACGACCTCTGTGCGCACCTATGCAATTCCCCTCCCTGCGGATTTGCCCACATCTCTCTTCACAATTATTATGAAAGCACAATATATATGATCACGATCCATGACACTTCACTGAGGAATCTCCATCCTCACTTTTGCAAATAATGCATCACTACACAAGCGACTGTATGCTCCAAGCATAACTACATTCACATGAGCAAGTCTCACAAAGAAAACATGAACAAGTCTCACACAAAAATATGAACCATAGCCAACTGGGAATGAACCCATATCCAGTCAACATAACTGTAATCAACACATATTATCAACAAAGCACCCCGGATATGACTGACTTCCTCTGAGTTGCAGCTTGCTAGACTACACGACTTAAATAGTCAGCTCCGACATTCTGTCGACCTGGAATGTACTGCACTCGATACTTTTGGGCTCAATCATTCCCCAAACGCAGCCTCTGCTGTTTTTCAACGGGCCCCTTGCAGGAATTTGATGGTTGAGATCCTCTCTTCCGAACTCTTCCCTACAATATTTGGGGAAATTTCTGCCGGCCCACACGAAGCTAAAACACCCCTTTCCTACAGTTGCGTACCCTTCTTACACTTTGTCAATCCTGCTGCAAATCTACAGGGAATCGACCCCTTCGTGCCCCTGAAAACATACTGCACTACTCCCCCGCCTGTGCATCTGTCCGCAACAAGAAGGGTTTTGGGACACATCGGTAGCTCAAGATGGGACGGGAACCTTCTTCCAACACTGTCTGCGTGCTTGCTTGCAGCGTCGACCACTCGCCACTCCCCGGTTTTCCCCTGCCTTGCCCAAAATCATGGAGGACTCGTGATTGCTGCAAAATTTTGGAAACAAACTCCTATAGAACCCAAAAAAACCCTAGCGACCCTGACTTCTGTTTTGGTTTGGTCTCTCTGAATTCTTATCTTCTCCCCTTTCCCTTTTGGCTGCTTTGTGTCGCCCCCGAAAAACTAAAAACTCCTATGTCTAGCCCTTTATACGTGACCCCCCTGATGACTCTTCTGGAAATTTAGGCAACAAAATCTCCCTTTTTTGCGGGGTCTCTTTCCCCTTCAATGTTTGCTGCTGCCCTAGTGCTGGTCTCACGCTGAATAATTTGCGGAAAAAATTCGCAGGGGAAAAGTTTTTGTTTCCCATTCACATCAATTCGGTAATCCCGCCCGGGCCTTTTTCAGTGAGGTGAATGGCCCTTTTTCCAAATGCACAGCGCTTGTGGCCCCGGGGGAAAGCGTACCAGGACTTGACCCCCGCCTTGAGGGTTTGTTCCTCACCTTCCCTGTATATGTTTTCTGAACGACCCTAGCCCTGCAAACTTCCCTTAAACCTTAGTGTTCATCCTGTGCCCCCCTTTGGAACAGGGCGAGATTGGGAAAATCAATAAAACCCCACTCTCTTAAATGGTTGGTATTAAAGGGGGGATGTTTAAAGGGGCCCCTTCCTCTTCCCCCCCTTTTAGGTGCCCTTTTGACCACGACATGACATGCAGAAACGCTTGTGTCTCCCATTCCCCCGGGCCAATGAAAGTCATCAAAGTTCGGTCAGCTGTTTTCTGGTCCCCGAGATGACCCCCCGAGCGACTCGTGACCCACTGACATGACAGTGTCACGAAACCCCTGCGGGTCCTCTATGAGTGTCACCTTCCTTCTTCCCTTGGTGAACACTGGGTACAACACCCCGCCTTTACAAAAAATTCTGTCTCACCTCCCTAACCTCCTGTTTCTCTCCACCCTCGCCAACTCCCAAGCTTCCGAGCGAAGGTTTTTTCCTCGCTGCCCTAAATCTCGGGCGAACATCTATGCCTGATTTCCCTTGCGGGAAATAAGGGTTTTATCACCCTTTTCCTCTTCTTGCTCCGTGTTTAAAATGCGCCCCTTAGCAGTCACAATCGGGATCCCTGGACCCCTTGCACCTAAAAATTTTCCCAAATGAAAAATCGTAAAGGGGTTTTCCCCCAACCAGACAATCCCCTGAGAAAAAAGGGGTCGTACTTCTTCTTACAACGGGAAACCCCCTCACGTCCATCGACTAGAGTACGGGGCTGTTTTTCCCCTGTCAAACCCCCTTTTTGCCCAGGTTGTTCGTACTACCCCGCATGAACACCCGTGTCTCGTAAAACTTTCCCCCTCTGCTGCCCGATCCACCCTTCTTCCACTGGTAACGAACCCCCGCCTGTGCCCTCCACCCCCTCATGATGTTCCAGTGCAGCCTGGGCTGCACTCCACCCTTTTCAGACTGAATCCCTTTTGGTTCCACTGCAGGTCTTTTCCCCTTGACGACCTTATCCCCCTTTGCAAGGGGTGCTCCCTTTCGGAACCCATGCGACAACCCCTCGCCACATGCCCCTTCTTGTGAAAAATAAAACCCCAATGTCCCTTTGGCCCTTCCTTCTGCCCCACCATGGGTTTGCAACTTTGCAAAAAATCTCTCCTAGTCCCTTGATCCTCTCCTGTGCCTGGCACCTTTTTCCCCTGCCCCTTCGTGCCCAGAGGGCCCTCCTATACCCTCTGCGAATTAGCAACCTCTGCTGTCCTGGCTGTCTCTCTTTCAAATGTTTGGTTAACTCGGGGCCCGAAACCTGAAAAATCTGCCCTTTCTAACTAGCTCTTTCAATTCGCAAACCCCTTTTTTTCGTCCACTAATCTAACCATTTCCAAAATAGTGACTAGACGGCCCAAACTGAGTGTATGTTTCCCCTGCTTGCAATCTAGCTGAACAAAATTTTTTTTTCTGAACCCCTCTCTGTGAGGTAAAACCCCTTCATCAATGATTCCTTCACAGGCGAATCAGATGTTGTTCTGCGGGAAACGCAGGAAAATTTGAAAGCCTTACCCGTCATAACGCCGACAAAATGATGCCCACTCTTCTGGAGGCCCCCCTGACTGGTTGCAACGTTTCGAAACGATGATTTGCATCAATCGAATCGGTCCCTTTTCCGAGAATTTTGGCAATTGGGTCGGGGGGCATTTGCTGCGCCCCGGTCACTGGAAAACGAACTCCCATCCTCGGTGGGCTCCCCTTTTTATTCTCACTTTCTTAACTCTAATGAACCTTTAAACTTTCTGTTTCCCCGCGTTCCCTTTTGTCTTTCTGTTTCCTGCGTTCCCTTTTGTTTTTGTTTCCTGCGCTTCCCTTTTGTCTTTCTGTTTTCCCGCGTTTCCCCAGCTTTTATTCTTTTGTTTCCTGCGTTTCCCTTTTTCTTTCTGTTTCCCGCCTTTTGTTAGCCTGAAACCTTTTTCTTTCTTTTCTTCTTTCTCTACTGCGCCCGCGTCTTTCTGTCGTCATCTTTTCCATCTTCTGTTTGGGTTTTCAAAGAATCACGCAACTCATCTCCCGAGAACCTAGACACGAGGGCGCCACAGTTGTTCAATGGGGGGGTTCTTTTCTCCGCCCTTATATCTTCTTTTCTTTTTTTTTTTTGAACAAGATTTTTAAAACCCACAGCCAAAATGGGGGTTACCCACCGAGTGCGTGATAGACAAAACCCATGATGATAAATTTGCTTGGGGACAAAGTAAATTTGTTTTTTTAAGAGCCCGCGCCGACCAACTTTTAGAGGAAATTTTAGGCAATCTGTGCGAAATAAGTACCTTGGGGTGAAATGCCAAGCTTGTTTAACTATCTTGGAAGCAATGCCCGCTAGTATTTAAAATTCTTTGGGGAAATCAGTAAGACAACCCCCTTTTCTTTGGATTACAAAAACTTGATCCCACCCCGCTTCCTCTCTGAGAAGTTGAACAATTATAATAAATGGGCCCGAATTCCGGGGAGGCTCGCCAATAAATTTTCAACCTGGGGGTGTCGAGGAGGAAGGATAGCCACAGCCCAAACACACTCAAGCTTGCTTACGATTCATTCATATATCATGCATTGTCACACAAACCATAGTAAAATCTAAACTTTTCTACACATATCATGAACGAAACATCAAGATTGGAAACAAAAAAAATAAAGCATTCTCTCTTTCCTGAACTTCGCAAAAAACATTTTTCTAAAACTCATTAACTAACCCGGGTATAAATAGATTTCTACTTTACCCCGGCCAGGGTTTTTTAAATTCCGAATCACTGTCTTTTTTTTTTTCCTTTTTTTTTCTTTCCTGTCCTTTCAAAACGCCAACTGTGGCCGGTGTTGGTCTGCTTGCACCGGCAAACGGATGTGGCCCGGTCAGGGTGGACTGCTGGGTTGGTCAGGGTTGGGGCTGCCCTGGAAAATGGCGCTGGCCAAAATATGAGGTCGAACCCCGGTTTAGATAGAACAGTGCATCACATCGATCTGTTCCTTTTTTCCCTTCTGCATAGCCCATTGCACTCTCTTCTTTTCTCCTGTTGCTCTATTTAAAAGGGCATGGGTTTCTTTTCTTTTCCTTTTCTTTTCTTCTTTTTCTTATTAGTTACAAATCTCCTTTCACATCCTCTTATCTCCTTTGCAACTATTTGGTGCTAATGCTCAAACTTCACTCCTCAAACTCTTGCCTTTTTCCTGCAGAGACTACACCCAGAAAACCCCCTTTTCTCTCTCTCTGTCTCTTGTTCGTTCTCCCCCCCGTTCTCCGTTCTCCCCCTCTCACATCCTTCTTATTTCCCTTCCCTCTGTCCCAAAAAAGGGGGAGTACCCTTGGGCGTATTTTTTACCCCCGATACCCGAAGTTTTTCTCCCTCTAATTCCTTGGATATTTAAATCAACCGTCATGCCTACACCCCCTATCTCTTGGTGGTCAATTGGTCATTTAATTGTTAGCTAATTCACCCCACCACACACTACCTTCTCCCTCTCCCTTTCCTGCTTTAACCCGCGACGTCCGGCTAACAAGGCGCTGGTTCACAAATTTGGGCCAGATGAGCCCAGCCCCGGCGTAGACTCGTCTCGCAGCACGAGGCGTCGGTCAAAAACTGCTTTTGTCCCCTCTAGCCGGGACAACCCTCTTGTGGGGCTCCCCCCTTCTTAAAGGCGGTCCGAACCTGGGCCCCGTCTACGTGGCGCCCAGAATTTTGAGTTTGAGTTTTGTCCAACAAACCCGGACACGACTTGGTTGTTCTATTTTTGACCCGGGCACAAACATCGGTGTTATTACAAAACACACACACACACACACACACACACCACCACACCCCACACCCCACACCACACACATTTGTTGAGCTGAACCCAGCGTCAACATTGATCGCAAAGCATAACTGTGATTTGATAATAATTGGTATTATCATTGCCATTATTGCCACTGTTATAATAATAATAATAATAATAATAATAATAATATAATAATAATAACGATTATAATAATAATAGCGATGATACCAGCCGCCGAAGTGGTTAGCGTCGCGGACTCCCGGCTGGGAGGTCGTGGGTTCGAATCCCATCAGAGTCATGTGGGTTTTTCTGCCCCGACCGGCTCCTACCCAGAGTTGAGTTTGCTGCGGACTCAGTTGGGAAGACTGGGACCACACAGTCGAGTTTCATCCACTTAATGGATGCGTTTCTGAGAGTGTTGCTCAAATTTCCTGACCAACACTGCAGGTGCCTGTATCTCTCGGGCCTGGTTGACGCCGGGATATATTATGAAAGGAAGCGTAGAGTACAGCCCTGTCATGTTGTCT
>CM031612.1:36548369-36550869 GCA_018398815.1 Conus ventricosus | reverse complement strand
TTGAACCATGTCCAAGTCGCTCTTCTGGCCTTTGCTCTTTGCTGTCCTGCTATCACCTGTTGCTCGCCCTCGTTCAGCATCAGCTATGATTCCATTGACGCCTTGTACATCAGGGAGCGTCGTCTCTTTGAACAGCCTGTTTCCTATCGTCATTGACACCAGGTCTTTCTGTCTCTTCACGCTTCTCTTGGCTGGAGATACTCAGACTTACCCAGGTCCTGGAAGTCCGTTTGACTTCTGTGACCGACCTGGGGGCTGGGCTGCGACAAATACAGCCTGTGGTGTCAACCTTCTGCCTGGAAGTGCGCACCGAGGTTCACTGTCCGCCAAACAATCCACGTCCTGTGGGCTTGCAGCAAGTGTGGTGAAGTCCCGTGAAAGGTTACCATGCGCTTTCTGGACGACTGACGATGATGGTGTGGGCAGTGTTGAGTCATCAGGGCTTTTCTGTCATCACCATCCTAGATCTGGAGTCATTGTTTATGATGATTGGGTAATTATGCCCTGTCTGTTTTGCTTGTACGTCTCGGTTGGTGGCATCACCTGGCTGCCCCTGACCTGGGCTCTGAAATGAAAGGGGCGGCAACTGCAGCGGAAGTCCCCTAGATCCTGCAAACCCTCCCACTGTCCAAGACCGTCCATGCGTGAAGAGCCACATCCTGCACCAGGTGGTGCTAGAAACTGAGTACCTTGAGCTCCCAGGCTCAACACGGTAGATCCAAACGAGTAAACCTAGAATAAAATCAAGGAAGACTACGCCCCCCTTCTCCTCCCGCCTCCCATCCTCCACCCCAGAAGACATTTTGTGCAGGTCCATTCATCCACCCGTACCCTGGCACTGCTAAGCCATTATTACCCAGCTGAGGGTCAGATAGCATGACTGAACCACTCTGAGGCACCGTGGGCTATCTTCAAAGACCGTACCACAAATGCTTTCAACATTCATGTCTCATCCAGAAGGAGCGTTAGGAGAGGCCTGCTCTAGCTGAGTGGTAACAAACAAAGACTCCAGAAGAAGAAAAGGGTCTTTGCCAGGCCAAGGAAACAAAGGATTTATTTGACCTACAACAGGTTTATACAGAAAGTGTGCAAGAGGCGAAGGAGAAAGGCAGAACGGGAATTTACAGACAACACCCTCACAAAAGGCCTGAAACAACACTTAGCCTTCCCGGAGCCACATCAGGAGCAGAAGGTAGGACACCATGAACATGACATCGCCGAAGAAGAGCGGCTTCCTTGTCAGCGACACAAAGGCGAAGGCAATTCTTATGGCGATCAGTTTCATAGTACCTTCACCAAGGAGGACGATGCTCCTTTACCTCATCTGAACACTCGCTAGCAAGAGATGGTGCCAGACATACATGTCGGGATGAAAGGCGTGAAAAAGAAACAACTTGCTTTCTGTCTTTTGCTGACGTCCCTTTCTACTGACCTCAAATCTTTCCAATCCCATCTCCAAGGTTTTCCCATCCCAGCTCCAAGCCTTTCCATTCCCACCTTCGACGCTTTCCAATCCCAGCTCCAAAGCTTTCTAGTCCCAGCCCGAAGCTTTCCAGTCCGAGCTCCAAAGCTTTCCTATTCCAGCTCCAAGACTTTCCGATCCTGGCTCCAAGGCTTTCCAGTCCCAACTCCAAGGCTTTCAAGTCCCAGTTCCAAGGCTGTCAAATCCCAGCTCCAAGCACTTTGCTCATTTAGACCTGCATCTTTTAAATTAAAAAAAAAAAAGGAAAGGGAACTGAACGATGAACAGTCAGTTCTTTTCCAGAAAACAAGGCAAAGTTCCCTTCCCTCCCCAGAATCTTAAAATCTGCTAGTTGGTTCTAGTGGTGTTCAGTTTGCTTCCTCCGTTAGAAAGTTAGGTTTCACTATCACCATCAGCCCCGATATGATCCTTGATGTTCACCTTTCAAAAGTTAGCTGTGATACAATGTATCAGTCTCTTAAGTAATGAAACCAAGCTTTGGAGTTAAAAACGCATTTCCATGCAGCAGTCTTTCAGAATTTAGACAACAGAGCTCTATTTATAAGAAGCTCCGTCACCGGCACTCCAGTCGGCAGGGATGGTCAGAGAGACATGTCGTTGATCTGCAGCATCAGCGCTGATTGGGTGAGCACGCCTTTAACGATCAGCCGACGGTCAGGTCAGTCAGGGTGCAAGAAAACTAATGGCTTCCTTCAGACCACTTCCTCTGCGTTAATTACTCCGCGCAGGATTCGGGGTCGGCGTTTCAGCAGTAGACCCCGGAGAGATCTGAACCCTGGCTGCACCTCTCTGCCTATGACTGTTCCTCCTCTCGGGCGCCCGCCCACACTAGCTGGGGAGACGGGGCGGCGGAGGTACAAAGGAGGGAGGAAGGGCATAATTATGGGTGTCTGTGTGTGTGAGACAGAGAGCAGGGAAGTGCGCGTGATGAAATAGAAGGCAAAGCGTCAAGGGTAGCAGGCTTGCTGAGGGCTTTTTTTTTTTTCTTTCAAGACCTAGCCTAGTTTTCTTCTTCTT
>CM031612.1:36540869-36543369 GCA_018398815.1 Conus ventricosus | reverse complement strand
GTGGCGTATACCAAGGAGCTTCTTCACCATTCAAAAGATAAAAATTATTATGAAAACTGTGGTCCGTGTGAAGTTGGCAGAGAAAAGTCTCTTCCTTGTGGCCACCAATTCAGGATTGTCAAAATGCTTTCAAATCTGTACGGATTTGGAACAGGTTGTTGCCCTTCTGCTTAGACCATTCCTCTTGCCATTGCTCTTTAACGTATTTCTGAACTTTGGGTTTCTGATCTCTGTGAGGACCTCGACCTGTTACGCAGGACTAAGGCTGCGGCTGTCTCTGACAGGCCAAACGTTCGTCAGGCCCCCAGCAACTCACTGCTTTGGGATAATGATCATAAGCTACTGACCAGCCAAACATCCTTCACGGCCCTCCAACAAATCACTGCCATGGGACAATGATTATCAGTCCACTGACCAGGCAAAAGTCCGTCACGGCCCCTATCAGCCTACTGTCATGGGACTATGACCATCAGTCCACCTTTAAGCCATGCCTGTGGTCAGTTCATGATCAAGTCGTTAGTATGGCCAGTTCACGGGGACTGAACACCATCCACATGTATCACAACAGTGCAGTGTCTCCTCTGCTGAGTTGCCTCATGACGACCCGACAATGACTGCTCCCTGTCGACTGCCAGAACTGTTGCTGTCACAAGACCAGCCTAGGTGTGGCAGTGTATGAGATGGCCACACTGACCAGGGTGAAATCGGTGCCACTGGGAGGGTAAGGGAAATGGGGGAAGGGTGTTGGGGGGAGGGGAGGAGGGGTTTAGAAGAGGAGACAGCAAATGAAAAAAAAAAAGTTTTCATCGAAATTTTTCACAAAAACAAAGAAAGCGACGAACAAAACACTGGAGGAAAAAAGAAAAGGGACGGAAACGTCAAGGGAGAAAAATGGACAAAATGAAAAAAGGCGAGGTCAGCAAATACATCAGGCTTTTTCTTGCAGATCGATATTACAGTGAAAACTTAAAAAAAAATAAAAAAAAAGTTTCAAAACTCGCTTCTTCTTCTTCTCTTCTTCTTCTTCTTCTTCTTCTTTATATTACACTCCTGCTCCTCCTTCCTTCTTCTTCTTCTTTTTCTTCTTCTTCTTCTTCTTCTTCTTCTTCTTCTTCTTCTTCTTCTTCTTCTTCTTCTTCTTCTTTTTCTTCTTCTTCTTCTTCTTCTTCTTCTTCTCTTCCCGTTCCATCTTCTAGCTTTGTCCCTTAAAGTCCAAAAAAAAGAGTGAGAGCGGCAGAAGGACTTGAACATCGAGAAAGGCTTGGAGTAATTAAAGCCCTGACCTCATATCTTTTTAACCCTGCCTTCAAGCTTCTCCATCTCTCTGCGCGGCAGCTGATCAGCGCTGAGGTTAATTGTGTTAATTAGTGAACCCAGGCCTTGATGTGGAAAGGAGACAGTGACCTTCACCGCTAGCCAGATTGACAAATCTGATCTGGCTCTGGCGAAGACGGAGCTGTGTGCTTGTCTTTTTTCTTTTTTCTTTTTTAACTGAAGACCACAGACGAAGTGAAGAGTATCATGAGAAGTTTAGCACACAAATGTGTGTACTTTCGTAAAAGAGGGGTATGCGAGGGAGGGATATGGGGAAGGGGGTGGCATGACATAGGTGATGGGGTTTGTGACGAAGTTCTTTCCCTTTTTTTTGTTTGTTTGTATATTACCGCATCGACTCTTCCGGACTGTGGTTAGCATAGTGAACGAATTGTAAAGGAAAGCATTCAGCGCTCACAGCCTATCGCCACTGAACAAGTCATCTTTTTTACTGTTAGTAAATTCTTGAGTTGCCAAGTATTAATTTATAAAAAGCTGATCAACAATCTTTTTTTTCACATGTTGGTGTGATATGAATACTACGATAGATGATTATAATGAAAATGGGTCATATTGAATTAAAAATGACAAAACCACGGTTGGAACAAATGTATGAAAACCAGCATCAACAAAAGAGCTATATGCACAACACCAACAAAATAATAATAAAGTAAGATGAACTCTGTGTCGTAAGATCCCGATATAAACGGTAACATGACTGCATAATGCACTGTCCTTCTATCACCCAACCATGCCCTTATACTTTAATTTCTGGACACGCTTTAGAGTGGTTATAAAAAATTGTAGATGGTGTGTATAAAATTTGCCGTTCAAATGTTTGTCCACATAGAAGTAACCAAATGGTTTTGAAGCTTTTGGGGGAGGGGAGGCGGGGGGGGGGGGGGGGGGTCAGATTGTACGTGGAAACGATGACAATGCACGCCAAACTCGGAAGATATTTACGGATGATGAAAGTAGTGTGTTGAGTATAACCCAGACACCAATTTGAGAATCGTGGATAGGAAGTAGGTGGGCTGTTCCATTTCATAAATGAAGTCTTGTTCTCAAGATACATTACTTCTTTAATCGAAAGGAAATCATGAATGAGAGAGGACGCAGCAAACAGTAAATAACGAACAAGTAGAGTAATTACAGACCCGTTACTCTAAACGAATGCTGCTTACGA
>CM031612.1:36500869-36538369 GCA_018398815.1 Conus ventricosus | reverse complement strand
GATGGAATGTCCATGCACAGAGAGATGAGAGATGGAATGTCCATGCACAGAGAGAATAGAGATGGAATGTCCATGCACAGAGAGATGAGAGATGGAATGTCCATGCACAGAGAGATGAGAGATTGAATGTCCATGCACAGAGAGATGGAATGTCCATGCACAGAGAGATGAGAGATGGAATGTCCATGCACAGAGAGATTGAATGTCCATGCACAGAGAGATGGAATGTCCACGCACAGAGAGATGGAATATCCATGCACAGAGAGATGAGAGATGGAATGTCGATGCACAGAGAGATGGAATGTCCATGCACAGAGAGAATAGAGATGGAATGTCCATGCACAGAGAGATGGGATGTCCATGCATAGAGAGATGGGAGATGGAATGTCCATGCACAAAGAGATGAGAGATTGAATGTCCATGCACAGAGAGATGAGAGATGGAATGTCCATGCACAGAGAGATGAGAGATTGAATGTCCATGCACAGAGAGATGAGAGATTGAATGTCCATGCACAGAGAGATGGAATGTCCATGCACAGAAAGATGAGAGATGGAATGTCCATGCACAGAGAGATGGAATGTCCATGCACAGAGAGATGGATGCACAGAGAGATGGGAGATGGAATGTCCATACACAGAGAGATGAGAGATGGAATGTCCATGCACAGGGAGATGGAATGTCCATGCACAGAGAGATGGAATGTCCATGCACAGAGAGATGAGAGATGGAATGTCGATGCACAGAGAGATGGAATGTCCACGCACAGAGAGATGGAATGTCCATGCACAGAGAGATAAGAGATGGGATGTCCACGCACAGAGAGATGGGATGTCCATGCACAGAGAGATAAGAGATGGGATGTCCATGCACAGAGAGATGGGATGTCCATGCACAGAGAGCTGGAATGTCCACGCACAGAGAGATGGGATGTCCATGCACAGAGAGATGGGATGTCCATGCACAGAGAGATGGGATGTCCATGCACAGAGAGATGGAATGTCCATGCACAGAGAGATGGGATGTCCATGCACACACATCTTGCTGACTGCGCTTCTCTGCCCGATACACGAAAGAGGAAAAAGAAGGGTCAGGGGAGGGAGAGGGGAAAGGGGGGAGGGGGAAGCAGGCAAGGTTGGGGGATCATAATATCCCAGAGTGAGGGTTGTGTGTGCAGACAGGTGGGTTGAGGGATCATAATATCCCAGAGTGAGGGTTGTGTGTGCAGACAGGTGGGTTGAGGGATCATAATATACCAGAGTGAGGGTTGTGTGTGCAGACAGGTGGGTTGAGGGATCATAATATCCCAGAGTGAGGGTTGTGTGTGCAGACAGGTGGGTTGAGGGATCATAATATCCCAGAGTGAGGGTTGTGTGTGCAGACAGGTGGGTTGAGGGATCATAATATCCCAGAGTGAGGGTTGTGTGTCAGACAGGTGGGTTGAGGGATCATAATATCCCAGTGTGAGGGTTGTGTGTGCAGACAGGTGGGTTGAGGGATCATAATATCCCAGAGTGAGGGTTGTGTGTGCAGACAGGTGGGTTGAGGGATCATAATATCCCAGAGTGAGGGTTGTGTGTGCAGACAGGTGGGTTGAGGGATCATAATATCCCAGAGTGAGGGTTGTGTGTGCAGACAGGTGGGTTGAGGGATCATAATATCCCAGAGTGAGGGTTGTGTGTGCAGACAGGTGGGTTGGGGGATCATAATATCCCAGAGTGAGGGTTGTGTGTGCAGACAGGTGGGTTGAGGGATCATAATATCCCAGTGTGAGGGTTGTGTGTGCAGACAGGTGGGTTGAGGGATCATAATATCCCAGAGTGAGGGTTGTGTGTGCAGACAGGTGGGTTGAGGGATCATAATATCCCAGAGTGAGGGTTGTGTGTGCAGACAGGTGGGTTGAGGGATCATAATATCCCAGAGTGAGGGTTGTGTGTGCAGACAGGTGGGTTGAGGGATCATAATATCCCAGAGTGAGGGTTGTGTGTGCAGACAGGTGGGTTGAGGGATCATAATACCCCAGAGTGAGGGTTGTGTGTGCAGACAGGTGGGTTGAGGGATCATAATATCCCAGTGTGAGGGTTGTGTGTGCAGACAGGTGGGTTGAGGGATCATAATATCCCAGAGTGAGGGTTGTGTGTGCAGACAGGTGGGTTGGGGGATCATAATATCCCAGTGTGAGGGTTGTGTGTGCAGACAGGTGGGTTGAGGGATCATAATATCCCAGAGTGAGGGTTGTGTGTGCAGACAGGTGGGTTGAGGGATCATAATATCCCAGAGTGAGGGTTGTGTGTGCAGACAGGTGGGTTGAGGGATCATAATATCCCAGAGTGAGGGTTGTGTGTGCAGACAGGTGGGTTGAGGGATCATAATATCCCAGAGTGAGGGTTGTGTGTGCAGACAGGTGGGTTGAGGGATCATAATATCCCAGAGTGAGGGTTGTGTGTGCAGACAGGTGGGTTGAGGGATCATAATATCCCAGTGTGAGGGTTGTGTGTGCAGACAGGTGGGTTGAGGGATCATAATATCCCAGTGTGAGGGTTGTGTGTGCAGACAGGTGGGTTGGGGGATCATAATATCCCAGTGTGAGGGTTGTGTGTGCAGACAGGTGGGTTGGGGGATCATAATATCCCAGTGTGAGGGTTGTGTGTGCATACAGGTGGAAGGTAAAGGAGAAGGAAAGTAGCGGTGGCTGGAGCGGGAGAGGTGATGTTGGGTGGGGGTGGAGTCGTGGCAGGGGTGGGGGAGAGAATGCTAAAAAAGGGGTTGAAAATACCTCATCTGTCTCAGTATGCAAGATATGAACTGGTTTGGGTGACTTGACGGGTCGGTGTCATGCATGTGTGTGTGTGTGTGTGTGTGTGTGTGTGTGTGGTGTGTGTGTGTGTGTGTGTATGTGTGTGTGTGTGTGAGAGAGAGAGAGAGAGAGAGAGAGTGCGCGCGCGCGCGCGCGCGCGTGTGTGTGTGTGTGTGTGTGTGTGTGGTGTGTGTGTGTGTGTGTGTGTGTGTGTGAGAGAGAGAGAGAGAGTGCGCGCGCGCGCGCGCGCGCGCGCGTGTGTGTGTGTGTGTGTGTGTGTGTGTGTGTGTGTGTGTGTGTGTGTGTGTGCAAATGAAGGTTCACTGAGCTTTCTTGACAGGACGCCAGACCTAATCATTTGCCAGCTTTGGCGACCCCATGGTTACAATATAGTGTTGCATCCACAATCTCTCAGCTCTAAACAGATCAGCGGTTTGTGCCAGATACAATTCTTGTCTTGAAATTGTCGGTTCGTTTTAGCATGGTTTTACGTTCTGTCGACCATTTTTGTCTGTTTTAAATTAGTAGCACTAAAATGTTTGCTTGCTCGTATATGTGTCTTTGTTCCTGAATTTTTGACGGTTGATGTCAGCCTAATTTGTAAATCCAGAGACGACATTTGAAGTCCCCTTTGGCGGCAATAAACAGTATAATTTAATCAGCTGATTAATAAATCAATTAACTAAGACGCGTGACAGCGAACTAATTAGAAGAGAGCAGATAATTACGTGTGGATAGGAAGTGAAGGAACTGAATTAGATGGAGGTGTTGTTCGTATCTATTTTTTCAGCTTCTCTTTGACAGCCATGATGAATGAAGGCGTTAATTAATTAATTAATTAAGTAGCTAAGTAATTAGTTAATTAAAGCAAGGGGCACTGTGTCAACCTCGGTGTAATGTCAGTGGAGGAAGGACTAGCGCACAGCCCAAACACACTCACAGCTTGCTTACAATCTCATTCATATATCATGCATTCGTCACATCAAACCACTAGTAAAGTCTATAACTTTACTATACATGATCATAGAAAGAACATCAATGCATATAGAATCAAACAAAATAAAACATTCTCTCTTTCCTGAACTTCACAAAATCATTTATCTAAAACATCATTAACTAACCCGGGTATAAACAGATTTCTACTTTACCTGGCCAGGTGATCTTAACTATTCACGAATCACTGTCTTTTCCTTTCTTTTCTTTTTCTTTTCACTGTCACTTTCACAACACGACACAACTGCCGGCACTGGTGTTGGTCTGATGGCGCCTGGTCAGGTGAGACTGTTGGCGTTGGTCTGTGGTTCTGCTTGGCGAAGTGACGCTGCCAGGTATGAGGTCGAACCCCCGGTTAGGGTAGAACAGTGACTATCAACATCGATCTGTTCTCCTTTCTTTCTTCCTGCATTAACGCATTGCACTCTCCTCTCTCTCTCTCTCTCTTCTAGTCTGCTCTTATCAAATGGACATGGTTGCTTTTCTTTTCCTTTTTTCTTTTCTTTCTTTTCTTCTTCATGAATTAGCAACTCTTTCTCTCTCTCCACATCTCTCCTCAGTCCTTCCTCTGCAGACTATCTCATGCTAATCTCTCAACTTGGTTCTTTTCTCTCCTCATCTCTCTCTCTCTCTGCCCTTCTCTCCTGCAGAGCTCCACTCAGAACCTCTCTCTCCCTCTCTCTCTCTATTCGTTCTTCCCCTCGTTCTCTCCTCTCTTCATCTCTCTGCCTTTTTCCCTCGTGCAGAGACTACACCTAAAACCTCCTCATCTCTCTGTCTCTGTTCGTTCTCATCTCCCTGCCTTCCTGTAGGCGAGAGCCTACTCTCCCGAACTTCCCTCTCTCTCTCTCTGTCTGTTCGTTTTCCTCCCCCTTCTCTCTCCCTCACACATTCCTTTATCCTCTAACCCCGTGTCCAAGGGCCAGTACCATTGGTCAGTATTTTTACCCCTGACACCCTAAGTTATCTCCCTCTAATTCCATTGGATATTCACATCACGACAGTCCCGTCTACACGCCTTACTCTCTGTGGTGGTCAATTGGTCATTTAATTGATTAGCTAGATTTCACCCCCACCACACACTACCTTCCCCCCCTTCCTACTTGACTGGCCCGTGTGGCTCAAGTCGTAGACACTGGTCAGTGTAAAGTGGCTAGATGAGTCTGGGTAGGCGCCAAGACGCGGGCTGGAAGACCACTCGAGACATTCTGCCAGACAGCTTAGTCCGTACGGCAGACAGTGCTGTCTCCACGAGAGCTAAAAATAGCCATTAATTGGCTGAGGCGACAGGTGAATGAGTCGGTCAGCTATTTAGTCCGTCTGGAAGGGTCGGACTGTCTCTGTGAAGGATGAGGATTAGCCTCCCCCTCTGCTCAAACTGGCTGAATCCGAACCATGGGGCCGTCCGCCTGACGCCCAGAATATTTGCGTTAGGGCTTAAGTCCAACTGGGCTGGTGGCGATTGACCACGAATTTGGTTGAGTTGAATTTTGACCGTGACAATTTCCCCCTTGCAAAAGACTATGCACCGCATTGTCTCAAAACAACGGTACAAAAAAGACAACAACCGAATTTGCTGAACCACAGCTACACGTGCAAAGTTTGAAAAATACTTTACAACAACCGGTTTACAAATTATAAAATATATCATTAGTGGATATCACTCCAATGAGTTATCATTGACGTGCGCTCTTGCGTTATTTCACTCATTTTATAACGACCTCTGTGCGCACTTATGCGATTCCCCTACCTGCGGATTTGCCACATCTTCTCTTCACAATTCTTATGAAAAGCACAATATAATATGATCACGATCCATGACACTTCACTGAGGAATCTCCATCCTCACTCATTGCAAATAATGCATCACTACACAAGCGACTGTATGCTCCAAGCATAACTACATTTACATGAACAAATCTCACAAAGAAATTATAAACAAGTCTCACACAAAAAATATGAACCATAGCCAACTGGGAATGAACCCATATCCAATCAACATAACTGTCATCAACACATATTATCAACAATGCACCGCGGATATGACTGACTTCCTCTGAGTTGCAGCTTGCTAGACTACACGACTTAAATAGTCAGCTCCGACATTCTGTCGACCTGGAATGTACTGCACTCGGTACCTGTAGGGCTGCAGTGCCATTGCCCAACGCAGAACTCTGCTGTTTTTCAGCTGTGCCTCCTGCAGGAATTTGAGTGGTTGGTGATCTGTCTCTATCACGAACTCTTTCCCATACAAGTATTTGTGGAACTTCTGCACGGCCCACACAACAGCTAAACACTCCTTCTCTACTGTTGCGTACCCTTCTTCACACTTTGTCAACTTCCTGCTAGCATATCTCACAGGAAACTCGACCCCTTCATGCTCCTGCAACAATACTGCACCTATCCCACCACCTGAGGCATCTGTCCGCAACAAAAATGGTTTGGACATATCTGGTAGCTTCAAGATGGGACGGGAACCTAGTCTTTCCAACACCGTCTGCAGTGCTTGCTCTGCAGCGTCTGACCATTCGACCACTGCCGGTTTCCCTGCCTTGACCAAATCACTGAGAGGACTCGTGATTGCTGCGAAATTTGGAACAAACTCCCTATAAAACCCAATAAAACCTAGCAGACTCCTGACTTCTGTTTTGGTCTTTGGTCTCTCTGAATTCATCATCTTCTCCACCTTTCCTCTTTCCGGCTGCTTTGTGTCGCCTCCGACAACAAAACCTAGGAACTCCTACTGTCTAGCCCTTCATACAGTGACACATCCCTGTATGACTCTTCTGGAAACTTAGGCAACAAAATCCCCCCTTCTTCTGCTGGGTCTCTTTCACCTCATCAATGATTGCTGCTGCGCCTATGAAAATCATCAAAGACTCGGTCAGCCGTTTTACCGGTGCCGAGATGACTCGCCATGAGCGACTCGTGACCCACTGACATGACAGTGTCACGATAACATGCTGGTACCTCTAACTGAGTGGTCACCTCACCTGTCTTCCCCTTGGTGAACACTCGGTACAACAGCCCGCCTTTCACAAGAAATTCTGTCTCACCTCCTCTAACCTCCTGTTTCTCTCCACCTCTTGCCAACTCCCAAGACTTCACGAGCGAAGGGTCTTGTTCCTGTGCAGCCCTAAACTCATCAGGCGACACATCTATGCCCGACTTCCTTCCTGGAACAACTAACGGTTTAACAACCTTTTCCTCCTTCTTGCTCCGTGTCTGAACTGCTGCCCCTGTAGCAGTCAACAACTCAGGATCCCTGGATCCTTTGCACCTGGAATATTTCCAATGATCAAATCGTGAAGGGGTTTCTCCATTACCAACGCAGACAACGCGCCTGAGAAGTAAAGGGTACGTACTTCTATCTTAGCAACTGGAAACTCCCTCACAGTGCCATCGACTAGAGTACAGGTCTGGATTTGCCCTGCCAAATCCCCTTGATCGACCAGCGTTGTCCGTACTACCCCGCATGAACAACCAGTGTCTCGTAACACTTTCACCCTCTGCTGGCCAATCCACCCTTCTTCCACTGGTAACGAACCACTCAGCCTAGTGCCCTCCATCCCTGACACTGACTGCTGTCCAGTGCTAGCCATAGGCTGCACTCCACCCTCTTCAGACTGAATCCCTTTTGGTTCCACTGCAGGTCGTTTCCCTTGACGACCCTTATCCACCTCTTGCAAGGCTGCTGCCTTCTGGAACCTCATGCGACAATCCCTCGCCACATGTCCCTTCTTGTGACAAATGAAACACCTAATTTCCCTTTGCCCTTCCTTCTGCCCCACCACTGGGTTTGCAGACTTTGCAGAAAACTCCCTGGTCTCCTTGCACTCTTCTCACCTGTGCCTAGCACCTGTTTCTCCTGCACCTTCGTGCCCAAACGTGCCTCTCTATACACCTCTGCGAACTTCAACAACTCTCCTGCTGTCTCTGGCTGTCTCTCTTTCAAATGTATGGTTAACTCAGGGCCGCAACCTGACAAAATCTGTTCTTTCATAACTAGCTCTTTCAATTCAACGAACTCCTTCTTCGTACCACTCAACTCTAATTGTTGTTCAATAGGGGTGTTCTTTTCTTCCGCCGTTATATCTCTTTTTTTTTTTTTGAACAAGATTTTATTACTACGACAGCCAAACTGGTGGTTTCCGACACGAGTGACGTAATAGCACAATCCTATGAATGATAATATTAGCTTGGGACAACGTAATTAGTTTTTATAAGACGCCCAGCGCCTGACCCAACTATGAGAGCGAATTATAGGAAATCTGTGCGAAATGAGTACTCTGGGGCTGAAATGCCAAGCCTAGTATTAACTATCTTGGAAGCCATGCCAAGCCTAGTATTTAACTATCTTGGGAACATACAGTAAGACAACCCCTTGTCTTAGGATTACAACACTTGAATCCCACCCAGCTTCCTCTCTGAGAAGTTGAACAATTATAATAAATGGGCCAGAATATCCTGGCAAGCTCGCCAATAAATTGTCAGTGGAGGAAGGACTAGCGCACAGCCCAAACACACTCACAGCTTGCTTACAATCTCATTCATATATCATGCATTCGTCACATCAAACCACTAGTAAAGTCTATAACTTTACTATACATGATCATAGAAAGAACATCAATGCATATAGAATCAAACAAAATAAAACATTCTCTCTTTCCTGAACTTCACAAAATCATTTATCTAAAACATCATTAACTAACCCGGGTATAAACAGATTTCTACTTTACCTGGCCAGGTGATCTTAACTATTCACGAATCACTGTCTTTTCCTTTCTTTTCTTTTTCTTTTCACTGTCACTTTCACAACACGACACAACTGCCGGCACTGGTGTTGGTCTGATGGCGCCTGGTCAGGTGAGACTGTTGGCGTTGGTCTGTGGTTCTGCTTGGCGAAGTGACGCTGCCAGGTATGAGGTCGAACCCCGGTTAGGGTAGAACAGTGACTATCAACATCGATCTGTTCTCCTTTCTTTCTTCCTGCATTAACGCATTGCACTCTCTCTCTCTCTCTCTCTCTCTTCTAGTCTGCTCTTATCAAATGGACATGGTTGCTTTTCTTTTCCTTTTTCTTTTCTTTCTTTTCTTCTTCATGAATTAGCAACTCTTTCTCTCTCTCCACATCTCTCCTCAGTCCTTCCTCTGCAGACTATCTCATGCTAATCTCTCAACTTGGTTCTTTTCTCTCCTCATCTCTCTCTCTCTCTGCCCTTCTCTCCTGCAGAGCTCCACTCAGAACCTCTCTCTCCCTCTCTCTCTCTATTCGTTCTTCCCTCGTTCTCTCCTCTCTTCATCTCTCTGCCTTTTTCCCTCGTGCAGAGACTACACCTAAAACCTCCTCATCTCTCTGTCTCTGTTCGTTCTCATCTCCCTGCCTTCCTGTAGGCGAGAGCCTACTCTCCCGAACTTCCCCTCTCTCTCTCTCTGTCTGTTCGTTTTCCTCCCCCTTCTCTCTCCCTCACACATTCCTTTATCCTCTAACCCCGTGTCCAAGGGCCAGTACCATTGGTCAGTATTTTTACCCTGACACCCTAAGTTATCTCCCTCTAATTCCATTGGATATTCACATCACGACAGTCCCGTCTACACGCCTTACTCTCTGTGGTGGTCAATTGGTCATTAATTGATTAGCTAGATTTCACCCCACCACACACTACCTTCCCCCCCCTTCCTACTTGACTGGCCCGTGTGGCTCAAGTCGTAGACACTGGTCAGTGTAAAGTGGCTAGATGAGTCTGGGTAGGCGCCAAGACGCGGGCTGGAAGACCACTCGAGACATTCTGCCAGACAGCTTAGTCCGTACGGCAGACAGTGCTGTCTCCACGAGAGCTAAAAATAGCCATTAATTGGCTGAGGCGACAGGTGAATGAGTCGGTCAGCTATTTAGTCCGTCTGGAAGGGTCGGACTGTCTCTGTGAAGGATGAGGATTAGCCTCCCCTCTGCTCAAACTGGCTGAATCCGAACCATGGGCCGTCCGCCTGACGCCCAGAATATTTGCGTTAGGGCTTAAGTCCAACTGGGCTGGTGGCGATTGACCACGAATTTGGTTGAGTTGAATTTTGACCGTGACACACTGCCTAGTGGAAGGCAGACCCCATAATGTGCGGCGGGACAGACGAAACAGAGCAGAGAAACAGAGCAGACACTTGTTAAAGACAAACAGAATATAATCGTTTATCTGTCCAGTTTGGAGGCAGAGAAGCACAAAATAATGGCCTGATATGTGCAGCATGGACGTTGGAAGCAGACAGAAACCAAGCTGAGAACCTTTGCTGCAGGCTGCTAGGTTGGGATAGAAAAACAGAGCCAGAAGTGTTGTCTCTCAGCTTCCCGTGCTTGACCACACACAGTGATCTCAAGCCAGGCCATTGAACTGTTCATCAGTCACAGTGCTGCTTCTTGTTTTGTCTTCAAGATGTGCCGGTCATCTGGTCTGTTACGTTTTGTAAGCTTACTAATCATTTCAAAACGCTACCGTATCCCCGTGCAACACGCACGTAAGCATGTGTGTGTGTGTGTGTGTGTGTGTGTGTGTGTGTGTGTGTGTGTGTGTGTGTGTGTGTGTGAGGAAAAGGAGGATCGGGAAAGGGGGGGGGGGGGGTGAGGGGGGGGGGGGGGGGGGGGGGGAGGGCGGGGTGGATTCCAACAATCCGTTGTATCTCTAGAACTGCAGCGTGTCTGAGAGCATCGAGATCATATGACAACTGTCTTGCAGTGACCAGTGTTTCGTGGAGGAACTTGTCTGGGAGCAAGGTCCATGGCAGAATCAGCTGACCGCGCATTCGTTTCTGTCTGTGGGCATGTTATCCGCAGTGGCATGGTGATGTTTCTCTCTCTCTCTCTCTCTCTCTCTCTCTCTCTCTCTCTCTCTGTGGGCATGTGGTCTGCAGTGACATGGTTGCATGCTTTTCAACCTTTTTCTCTGTGCTGCCATGGCCACACGCCACAAATAGGATTTTGCTCTAAATCACTATGTCATCCATGCAAGCGTTTCGAGGCCTAGCGTAACTTTGAGCATTTGCTATTGAACTGATCATTGATCAAAAGAGCAACCCCCACCAATCAGCTCAGTTGTTGTTGTTTTCCTTTAACCACCTAGCATGCACCTTGATGGGCATATGAAAGAACAGAAAGAAAATCGACTTTTCAGACAATAAAAATTCTCAAAAGAATGTAATTGTGCGTGTCTATAAATACTTGACTCCTTAAGCCAGGCCTTGGTGCATTCATTTTTGGTGTGCAGCCTGTGCCTCTGGCTCTCTGTGGGCACGTTGTCTGAAGTGGCATGGTAGGATGTTTTCACACTTTCTCTCTGCCGCTTTGTGTCTGTCTATGGGCACGTCATCTGCAATGGCATGGTATAATGTCCTCATGCTTTCTCTGCGCCGCTGTGTATCTCTGTGTATGGGCCTGTTATTTGGCTGCAGTGGCATGGTAGAATTTCTCCATGCTTCCTCTGTGTCGTTGTGTGGGTATGTTATCTGCAGGGGCAATGTAGAATGTCTTGCCCTTTCTCTGTGGGCCTACTGCTGTGTGACCCTGTGTGTGGGCCATGTTATCAGCAGAGGTGTTGATAGTAAAGCGGGCAGACAGTCAGACTGACTGGTTAATTGAAGTTAGGGGGTTCTGTTCTGTTCATTGCTATCGTAAGTTTCTGACAGATTTAGACAGCCACTGGTGGGGGGGGGGGGGTGAAAACAGAAGGGGGGGGGTCATGAGGGAGAGAGTGGGGGTGGGGGAGAAGCAGAGACAGAGAGAGAGAGAGATAGGGGGGGGGGGCAGAGAGAGACAGAAAGAAGAAGAAGAAGAAGAAAAGAAAGAAGAAGAAGAAGAAGAAGAAGAAGAAGAAGAAGAAGAAGAAGAAAAGAAAGAGACAGACAGAGAGACAGAGAGGGAGAGAGACAGAGAGAGAGAGAGAGAGGGGGGGAGACAGAGAGAATGTTTATAATCTTGCGCGTTTGTGCTACGGGTGTGCAACAGGGTGTACGTGTATGTGATGTGATGTGATGTGATGTGATGTGTGTGTGTGTGTGTGTGTGTGTGTGTGTGTGTGTGTGTGTGTGTGTGTGTGTGTGTGTGTGCGTGTGTGTGTGTGTATGCGTGCGTGCGTGGGTGCGTGTGTGTGTGTGTGTGTGTGTGTGTGTGTGTGTGTGTGTGTGCGTGCACTGTTTTGATGTGTCTCTGTCACTGCTGTCTGACCTGACATCCCTGCAGCATGTCACCATCATACACGGTGCCTGTCACAGTCTCCCTGACTTGTCATCATCACCATCCCACACCCCCACCCCACCTCCCCACACACCCCACCTCTCTCCACTCCTACCGCTCAACTGCCCAATTAACTGACAATTTGCCCCTAGTGCCCGCGTCCTCTCATTGATTTTCACATTAAACTGACGTCCCCTTGTCGTCAAAACTAGCTCAGGCATTGGTGATGGCCAAGTGGTTTCTATGGCAACGCACAGTTGGTCTTGGGGAAAATCTCGCGGTTTCTTGGGGAAATGGGTGAGGATTATAGAACACAGGGGTGTGGAGATGTCGTGATGTTAGCGCTTACGATGTCATTGTTCTATCGTTTGTGGGAGAAGGCTGAGATTCCAGAGATAGTTTAGAAGAAAGGAGACACGGAAAGAGAGAAAGAGAGAGAGGGGGTGGGGGCGGGTGGGTGGGGGGGGGGGGGTTGCTAGGGAGTATGACAGTTCGCCTATATATGTGTGATATTCGGTTCCAACTCTTTTTATTGCTTTTTTTTCAAACCCTGATTCTTCTTCTTCTTCTTCTTCTTCTTCTTCTTCTTCTTCTTCTTCTCTCTCTCTCTCTCTCTCTCTCTCTCTCTCTCTCTCTCTCTCTCTCTCTCTCTCTCTCTCTCTTATACACATACATATCCACACACCCACATCTATGAATTTCGTTTTTCAAGAAAACTGCATACAAATTTGTTCTGATAAACTCTGATTTACAAATACATAATGAGCACATGTGTGTGTGTGTGTGTGTGTGTGTGTGTGTGTGTGTGTGTGTGTGTGTGTGTGTGTGTGTGTGTGTGTCTTTCATTTAACGTCTATCCACTATTCGTGATATTAGACCAAAAAATAAATTAAAAAAAAGTGAATGTGTACGGAAGTAATTGCAAGCGTGCACATGATGTATGCATGTGTATATGTATGGGTGCGCGTGCACGCGAATTGTGTGTGTGTGTGTGTGTGTGTGTGTGTGCGTGCGTGCGTGCGTGCGCGCGCGCGCGCGCGCGCGCACGTGTGTGTGTGTGTGTGTGTGTGTGTGTGTGTGTGTGTGTGTGTGTGTGTGTGTGTGTGTGTGTGAGTGAGATAGTTGTGGATGTGTAAGTGTGCGAATATCTTTACATGTCATAAGTGAAGATTTTAGTGTGTGTGTGTGTGTGTGTGTGTGTGTGTGTGTGTGTGTGTGTGTGTTGTGTGTGTGTGCGCGCGCTTGCTTGTGTGTGTGTGTGTGTGTGTGTGTGTGTGTGTGTGTGTGTGTGTGTGTGTGTGTGTGTGTGTGTGTGTGTGTGAGAGCGCGCGTGCGAGCGTGTGTTTGAAGTCGGCAATTTGGCATGTTACGCAGGGGCCAATAAAGAAATCTCTCTACATCTGCGCTCAGTGGAGGCGTCCTGAGTCGAAGACAACGTAATTCTACACGATAGTCAAGGCTTGAATACTTCTGCTCTCCCAGTCCCAGCTCCCCCATCACCATCTTCCCCACCTTAGTGGTCTCCCTTCCCCCATCTTTCTTTCACCACGTCTTCCTCCCTAACCATCGCGATCACTGTTCTGCCCTAGCAAAACGTGTTCCGTCACCCATCCTTTTTCCCTTTCCCTTGCACCCCCCCCCCACCACCATCCTTCCTCTCCTCCCCATCCCTCCTGCCCCCCCCCCCACCCCCACCCCGCCAACCCCCCACCCCTCCCCTGCTCTCCTCCTCCTCCACTTCCCTTTGCAGCTGTCTCCTTTGACGTCGTCGATAATGACCTAACTGTCGTCTGCGCTCATCGACCATGGGAGGCTTTAGGTATCGACCCTGAGTAGAACAGTGAGTGGGGCAGGCCTTTCAACACGCTGGCTTCTTCTGTCTGTCTGATCTGCCGTCTTCTTCCCTCCAGTCTTTCGTCCTTTCTATCTTTCTTTCTTTCTTTCTTGTTTCCCTGCTTGCTTGCTTGGTTGCTTTCATTGCTTCCTTATATCTCTGTTTGTTTCTTTCTTCCTTCCTTTCTTTCTTTCATTCTTTCTTTCTTCCATCCTTTCTTTCATTCTTTCTTTCTTCCTTTTTTTTCTTCCTCTTTTTTTTCTTTCATTCTTTCTTCTTCTCTTTCTTTCTTTTTTTTCTCTCTCTTCCTTCCTTCCTTTCTTTCTCTCTTTCTTTTTTGCTTTCATTCATTTGTTCTTTCTTTCTTCCTTCCTTCTTTTCTTTCTTCCGTCCTTCCTTTCTTTCTCTCTTTCTTTCATTCATTCTTTCTTTCTTCATTCCTTCCTTCATTTCTTTCTTTCTTGCTTTCTCCTCAAGTTGTTGTCGGATTGACGTGTCAGCTATGCAGCCCTGGTGATAGAATGTTGGTCTTCTTGCTGCAAGCTTCTCTATCACAAGACTCTAACACTAATCCGCTTAGTCTTGGGAGTCACTAATCCGCTTAGTGTTCTGACGCAATTGATGCAAAACAGACTGTTCTTCCTTTGCACAGTACTTCTCCCCCTTTCCATACGCCAACACCCTTCCCTCCCCCCTCCATCTGTCCTTTCACTCCGACTTTCATAAGCGTGCGCGCTTATCTGAGCATAAATGTGTGTGTGTGTGTGTGTGTGTGTGTGTGTGTGTGTGTGTGTGTGTGTGTGTGTGTTGTGTTGTGGTGTGTGTGTGTGTGTGTGTGTGTGTGTGTGTGTGTGTGTGCGCGCGCGCGAGCGCCTGGACGTGTGCATGCGTGCGTGTTTTGTCTCGTCTCGTCTCCTCTCTCTCTCTCTCTCTCTCTCTCTCTCTCTCTCTCTCTCTTTCTCTCTCGAGCGCGCGTGCGCGCGCGCCCCAGATGCTTTGTCTCTGGAATATTATAAAACCCATCTTTCATTAATATAAAAACGAAAAGAGTTTGGTGGCAGAGACAGACACAGCGTGAGAAGAGAGGGAGAGAGAGAGAGAGAGAGAGAGAGAGAGAGAGAGAGTGTCACGGTCAAAATATACCTCAACCAAATTCGTGGTCAATCGCCACCAGCCCAGTTGGACTTAAGCTCTAACGCAAATATTCTGGGCGTCAGGCGGACGGCCCCATGGTTCGGATCCGGCCAATTAAGCTTAGTGGAGAGGCTTCACAGAGACGGTACGATCCACCCAGACTGACTAAGCCGTTTTGACCGACGCCTCGATGTCTAGCGAGACGAGTCGTAGCGCCGGGCTCAGGCTCATCTAGCCACTTTGTGGAACCAGCGTCATTGTTAATCAGACGTCGTGGCGCCCACCCAGACTCAGCTGGCCAATTTACACTGACCAGTGTCCACGACTTAAGCCACACGGCGCCAGTTAAGTAGGAAAGGGGGGAAGGTAGTGTGTGGTGGGGGTTGAAATCTAGCTAATCAATTAGATGACCAATTGACCACCACAGAGAGTAAGACGTGTAGGCGTGACTGTCATGATTTGAATATCCAATGGAATTAGAGGGAGATAACTTCGGGTGTCAGGGCGGTAAAAATACTGACCAATGGTACTCGCCCTTTTTGGACAGATCGGAACGAATAAAGAGGATGCGAGAGGGAGAGAATGAGGGGGAAGGAGGAAAACGAACAGACAGAGAGAGAGAGGGAGAAGTTCGGGGAAGTAGGCTCTCGCCTACAGGAAGGCAGGGAGATGAGAACGAACAGAGAGAACGAGGGGGAGAACGAACAGAGAAACAGAGAGAGGGAGAGGTTCTAGGTCTGCTTGAGAGAAAAGCAGAGAGATGAGGGGAGGAGAGAAGAGAACCAAGTTGAGAGATTAGCATGAGATAGTCTGCAGAGGAAGGACTGAGGGAGATGTGGAGAGAGAGAGAGTTGCTAATTAATGAAGAAGAAAGAAAGAAAAGAAAAAAAAAGAAAAGAAAAGCAACCATGTCCATTTGATAGGAGCAGACTAGAAGAGAGAGAGAGAGAGAGTGCAATGCGGTAATGCAGGAAGAAAGAAAGGAGAACAGATCGATGTTGATAGTCACTGTTCTATCCTAACCGGGGGTTCGACCTCATACCTGGCAGCGTCACTTCGCCAAGCAGAACCACAGACCAACGCCAACAGTCTCACCTGACCAGGCGCCATCAGACCAACACCAGTGCCAGCAGTTGTGTCGTGTTGTGAAAGTGACAGTGAAAAGAGAAAAAGAAAAGAAAAGAAAAACAGTGATTCGGAATAGTTAAGACCCTGCCAGTAAAGTAGAAATCTATTTATACCGGGTTAGTTATGATGTTTTAGATAAATTTTGTAAATTCAGGAAAGAAATGTTTTTTTTGATTTTGATTTTAAAAATTTGGGGGGGGGGGGGGGGGTTTTTTTTTTCTTTTTTCCCCCCTTTTCGTGATATTAGACCAAAAAAAAAATTAAAAAAAGTAATGGTACAAGTAATGCAAGCGGCACATGATGAGCTGTGTAAGTTGGGTGCGCGGCACCAAATGTGTGTTGGGGTTGGTGTTTGTGTGTCGTGCGTCGTGCGTGGCGCGCGCGCGCGCGGGGCGCCGGTGTTGTGTGTGGTTGGTGTGGTTTGTGTGGGTTTTGGGGGGGGAGGTGTGGTGTGGTGAGTGAGTGTTGTGGATGTGTGTGTCAATATCTTTACAGTTTAAGTGAAGATTTAGTGTGTTGTTGGGTGTTGTGTGGTGGTGTGTGTTTGTTGTGTGTTTGTGCGCGCGTTGCTTGTTGTGTTGTGTTGTGTGTGGGGTTTTGGTGTGTGTGTGTGGTGGGTGTGTGTGTGTGTTGTGTGTGGGGCGCGCTTTGCGACGTGTGTTTGAAGGGAAATTTGGGCATTTTACCAGGGCCCAAATAAAGAAAATCTCTCTACACGCGCTCAGGGAGGCGCCTGAGTCGAAGACAACGAATTCACACGATAGTCAAGGCTGAATACTTCGCTCTCCCAGTCCCGCCCCCCCATCACCATTTTCCCCCACCCTTAGGGGTCTCCTTCCCCATTTTTCTTTCACCAGCTTCCTCCCTAACCATCGCGATCACTGTTCTGCCCTAGCAAAACGTTTTTCCCTCCCCTTTCCTTTTTTTCCCTTTTCCCTTGCACCCCCCCCCCCCCCCCCTTCCTTCCTCCCTCCCCATCCCTCCTCCCCCCCCCCCACCCCCACCCCCCAACCCCACCCCTCCCCTTCTCCTCCCCTCCATTTCCCTTTTGCGCTGCTCCTTGACGCGCGATAATGACCAACTGCGTCGGGTTTCCCGACCATGGAGGTTTTAGGTATCGACCCTGAGAGAACAGTGAGTGGGGGCTTTTAAACACGCGGCTTCTTCTGTCTTCTGACGCCGTCTTTTTTCCCCAGTCTTTCGTCCTTTCATCTTTCTTTTTTTCTTTCTTTTTCCCCTGCTTGTTTTTGGTTTTTCTTTGTTTCCCCTATATCTCTGTTTGTTTCTTTTTTCCCTTCCTTTCTTTTTTTCTTTCTTTCTTTCTTCCTCCTTTTTTCATTCTTTCTTTCCCCTTTTTTTTTTCCCTTTTTTTTTTTCATTCTTTTTTTTCCTTTCTTTTTTTTTTTTCTCTCCTTCCTTCCCCCTTTTTTTTTCCTTTTTTTTTTTGCTTTCATTCATTTGTTCTTTCTTTCTTCCTTTCCTTTCTTTTCTTTTTTTTTTTCTCCTTCCTTTTTTTCTCCTTTTTTTCATTCTTCTTTCTTTTTCATTCCTTCCTTATTTTTTTTTTCTTCTTTCCCCTCAAGTTTTGTCGGATTACGTGTCGCTATGCAGCCTTGAAGAAGTTTCTTCTGCCAATTCCTTCCCCCGACCTCCTCCCCACCTTTTCCCCCTGGTTTTCTCCTTGATCCAAAAAAATTTTTTCCCCTTTGCCGCTTTTCCCCCCCCCCTTCCCCCCAAACCCCCTTCCCCCCCCCCCCCCCTCCAGCTGTCCTTTCACTCCGATTTCATAAGCGTGCCGCTTATCTAAATAAATGTGGTGTGTGTGTGTTGTGTGTGTGTTGTGTGTGTGGTGTGTGTGTGTGTTTTGGTGTGGTTTTGTGTGGTGTTTGTGTGTGTGTGTGTGCGCGCCGCGAGCGCCGGACGTGTGCATGCGTGAGTGTTTTGTCGTCTCGTCCTCTCACTCTCTCTCCCCTCTCTCTCTCTCTCTCTCTCTCTTCATTCTTTTGAGCGCGCGTGGGGGCGCGCCCCAGATGCTGTCTCTGGAATATTATAAAACCCACTTTCATTTAAAAAACGAAAGATTTTTGGTGGCAGAGACAGACACAGCGTGAGAAGAGAGGGAGAGAGAGAGGAGAGAGAGAGAGAGAGAGAAAAGGTGTCACGGTTCAAAATAACCTAACCCAAAAATTCGTGGTCAATCGCACCAGCCCAGTTGGATTAGCTAACGGCAAATATCTGGGGGGCAGGCGGACGGCCCCATGGTTCGGATCCGGCATTAAGCTTAGTGGAGGGGCTTCACAGGGGACGGTACGATCCACCCAGATGACTAAGCCGTTTGCCGCCCTCGAATTTTGCGAGACGATCGGCGCCGGGGCTCAGGCTCATAGCACTTTGGGAAACCCCAAAGTCATTGTAATCAGACTTCGGGGCGCCCACCCAGCCAAACTTTGGCCAATTTACACTACCAGTGTCCCACTTAACCCACACGCCCCAGTTAAGTAGGAAAGGGGGAAGTAGTTGTGGTGGGGGTGAAAAGCTAACAATTAGATGACCAATTGACCACCACAGAAAAACGTGTAGGCGTGACTGTCCAATTGAATATCCAATGATTAAAGGGAGAAACTCGGTGTCAGGCGAAAATACTGCCCAAAGGGTTTACTCCCCTTTTTGGACAGATCGAACGAATAAAGAGGATGCAGAGGGAGAGAATGAGGGGAAGGAGGAAAACGAACAGACAGGGGAAAAAGAGAGGGGAGAAGTTCGGGAAGTAGGCTCTCGCTACGAAGGCAGGAGATAGAACGAACAAGAAAACGAGGGAAACAAACAGAGAAACAGAGAGGGGAGAGTTCTAGGTCTGCTTGAAAAGCAGAAAGATGAGGGAGGAAGAAAGACCAGTTAGATTAGCATGAGATAGTTTTTGCAGAGGAAGGACTTGAGCAGATGTGGAGAGAGAGAGAGTTGCTAATTAATGAAAAGAAAAAAGAAAGAAAAAAAAAGAAAAGAAAGC
Organism: Conus ventricosus; assembly: GCA_018398815.1. Taxonomy (NCBI): domain Eukaryota; kingdom Metazoa; phylum Mollusca; class Gastropoda; order Neogastropoda; family Conidae; genus Conus; species Conus ventricosus. The sequence continues at coordinate 36,519,258 of CM031612.1, read as the reverse complement.
AACATGTCCTTTTTGATAGAGCAGACTAGAAGAAGAGAGAGAGAGAGTGAAATTTCGGTAATGCAGGAAGAAAGAAAGGAGAACAGATCGATGTTGTGTCACTTCTATCCTAACCCGGGGTTTTCGACCTCAACTGGCAGCGTCACTTCGCCAAGCAGAACCCAGACCAAACGCCAACAGTCTCACCTGACCAGCGCCACCCAGACCAACACAAGTCAGCAGTTGTGTCGTGTTGTGAAAGTGCGTGAAAAGAGAAAAAGAAAGAAAAAAACAGTGTTCGAAATTTTTAAGCACCTGGCCAGGTAAGTAGAAATCTTTTTAATACCCGGGTTATTAAATGAGTTTTAGATAAATGATTTTGGTGATTCAGGAAAGAGAGATGTTTTATTTTGTTGATTCCATAGCTTGATGTTTCGTTCTATGAATGTGTGTGTTTAGACTTTACTAGTGGTTTGATGTGACAATGCATGATATTGAATGAGATCGTAAGCAGTTGTGAGTGTGTTTTGGGCTTGCGCTAGCCCCTTTCCCCCTCCACAACATTACACCGAGGTGACATTTATTGCAGATCCTGCCAGGATATTTCTGCCCTTTTAAATTAATTGTTAAAAACTTCTAAAGGGAGCGGGGTGGGATTCAAGTATTGAAAACCTAAGAAGGGGTTGTCTTAGTATTTTCCCAAGATAGTTAAATACAGTTTTGGCATTGCTTCCAAGAGTTATTAATACTACTGCATTTCAGCCCCGGGTAGACTTATTTCGCACAGTTTGCCTATAACGCTCTCAAGTTGGGCGGGCGCTGGGCGTCATAAAAACAAATCCCTTGCCCCACCCAAATATTAATCATCTAGGATGGCTGCATTACTCATCGTGTCGGTAACCCCCGTTTGGTTCGTAGTAATAAAACTTGTTCAAAAAAAAAAAAAAAAAATTTAAAGGCGGAAGAAAAAAACCCCCTATTGAACAACTTGTGACGTCGCTCGTGTTAGATACTCCAGAGATGGATTGCGTCATCGTAAAACCAACAAAGATGGAAATGATGAACGCGCGGAAAGACCGTTTTGCGGTAGAAATAGCAGAGCAAGAAAGGACTAAACTAGCGCAGCCAGGAAACAGAAGAAGAAGCGAAACAGAAAAATTAAGGATAAAGGCAAATGACAACAGTAGGGAAACGCAGGAAACAGAAGATAGGAAGGGGCGCAGGAAACAAAAGAATGAGGAAGCGGGGAGACAGAAAGAATAAAGCAGAAAACGAAAGATTAAGGTAAATTTTAGAGTTGGAGAAAGGAGAATAAAAAGGGAAAACACCGAGGATGGGAGTTCAGTTTCAGTACTCTGTGCGCGGGCTAGCTCCCACCCAAGTTGCCAAAATTCCTAGGAACGATTCGATTGATGAACAATCAGTCGTTTCGAAACGTTTGCAACCAGTCAGGTTGGGCCTCCAGAAGAGTGGGCATCATTTGTCGGCGTTACGAGGGTAAGGCATTACAGATTTTCACTGCGTTACCGCTGAACACAGTCTGTTTTCCCGGCCTGTGAAGGAATCATGATGAAAGGATTACCTCCCCAGGAGAGGGGTTCAGGAGAAATTTCGTTCAGCTAAATTACAAGCGGGTGAGACGAACACTCAGTTTGGTGCACGTCTAGATCACTATTTGAGAAATGGTTAGAGTTGAGCGGTTAGAAGAGTTCCTGATTAAAGAGTTTGTTTATGAAAGAAACAGATTTTGTCAGTTGCGCCCTGAGTAACCATTACATGAAAGGAGAAAGCCAGAGACGCAGGAATTTGTTGAAGTTGAAAGGGGTGTATAGGAGGCACGTTTGGGCACGAAGGTCCCAGGAGAAAATTTTTGCTAGCACCAGGTGAGAAGAGTGCAAGGAGACTAAGAGTTTTCTGCAATCTGCAAACCCAGTGGGGGGTGCAAGAAGGCACAAGGGACATTAGGTATTCAATTGTCACAGAATAGGACATGTGGCGAGGATAGTCAGAGTTCCAGAAGGCACAGCCTTGCAATGAGGTGGATAATGGTCTATGTCAATGGAATGACCTGCGTGAACCAAAAGGATTCAGTCTGAAGAGGGTGGAGTGCAGCCTTGGCTAGCATGGACACAGTCAGTGTCAGGATGAGGCACTAGGCTGATGGTTCGTTACCATGGAAGAAGGTGGAATTGGCGCAGAGAGGGTTGAAAGTGTTACGAGACACTGGTTGTTCGTGCGTGGGTTAGTACGGAACACGCTGTGTACGTAAAGGGATTTGAAAGGGCAAATCCAACCTTTACCTGATCGATGCACGTGAGGGAGTTTCCAGTTGCTAGATTAAAAGTAACGTACCCTTACTCCAGGAGTTGTCTGCGTTGGTGATGGAGAAACCCAAGATTATGACATTGGAAATATTCGGGCAAGGATCCTGGGGATCCTGAGTGTGACTGCTACAAGGTGGCAAGGTTCAGACACGGAGGCAAGAAGGAGGAAAAGGTGTTAAACCGTTAGTTGTTCCAGAGAAGTCGGGCATGATGTGCGCCTATGAGTTTAGAGGGCTCGAGAACAAGAACACTCTCGCTCGTGAAGTCTGGAGTTGGCCAGAGGTGGAGAGAAAAGGTGGTTAGAGGAGGTGAGACATGAAATTCTTGTGACAGGGGCGTTGTACCGAGTGTCACCAGGGGAAGCAGTAAGGTGACCACTCAGTAGAGGTTCCGCAGGTTTCGTGACACGTCATGTCAGGGTCACGTCGCTCATGGGTCATTTCGGCACCAGCAAAACAGCTGACCGAACTTTGATGTTTCCTTGCCAGGGCAATGGCAGACATAAAGCGTTCTGCATGCATTGACGTGTGTCAAAGGTCAGCCACAAGGGGTGAAGAGAGGCGCCTCTTAAACACCCCTTTAACGACAAAAACCGTTCAGGAGAGTGGCTGTTGAATTTTTGCCAATCTCAACCCTGTTGCAAAGGTGGGCACAGGTATGAGACATGCAAGTTTGCAAGAAGGTTTGCAGGAGGTTTAGGTCGGTCAGAAGAAGCAATAGACAGTGAAGGTAGAAGGCAATCCCCAAGGGGGGATTCAAGTCCTGGTACTGCTTCCACGGGTACAACAGTGCTGTGCATTGGAAAGGACTATTCACCATCATGAAAAGGTCGTCGGATTACCGAATTGATGTGAATGGGAAACCAGAACTTTTCCATGCGAATTTTCTCTGCAATATATTCAGCGTATCTCAACATAGGTGCACGCAATCATTGATGAGGTGAAAGTACCCAGCAGAAAGGGGAGATTTTGTTGCTAGTTTCCAGAAGAGTCATACGGATGTTGTCATGTATGAAGGGCTAGATCAGTAGGGAGTCCTAGTTTTGTTGTCGGCGCGACACAAAGCACGGAAAGAGGAAAGTGAGAAGATGATGAATTCGAGTTTCCAAAGACTCAAACAGAAGTCAGGAGTCTGCTATGTTTTTTGGGTTCTATAGGAGTTGTCCCATAATTTTGCTGCAATTCACGAGTCCGTCTCAGTGAGTTGGTCAAGCATGGAACGGCGTGTCGAGTGTACCTGCAGAGCAAGCACTGCACTGTTGGAAAACAGGTTCCCGTCCATCTTGAAGCTACATTGTCCAAACCTTTTTGTGCGGACAGATGCATCAGGTGTGGATAGGTGCAGTATTGTGCAGGAGCATGAAGGTCGAGTTTCCTGTGAGATATGCTAGCACGAAGTTGACAAAAGTGATGAGAGGGTACGCAACGTGGAGGAGTGTTTAGCTGCGTTGGGCGGCAGAGTTCCCAAATCTTAGTGGGAAAGAGTTCGGTAGAGACAGATCACCAACCACTCAAATTCAGGAGGCACAGCTGAAAAACAGCGAGTTCGCGTTGGGCAATGCACTGCAGCCCAACAGTATCGAGTGCAGTACATCCCAGGGTCGACAGAATGTCGGAGCTGACTATAAGTCGTGTAGTCAGCAGCTGCAACTCAGAAAGCAGTCAAATCCGGGTGCTGCGTTGATTTATGTGTGATTACAGTTGTTGTTTGATATGGTCATGTCCCAGTTGGCTATGGTTCATATTTTTTTGTGTGAGACTTGTTTTATTTCTTTGTGAGATTTGTTCATGAATGTGTTAGCTTGGAGCATGACAGTCGTCTGTGTAGTGATGCATTATGCAATAAGTTGAGGATGAAGTTCCTCAGTGAATGTCATGGATCGTGATCAATTATATCGTGCATTTTATAAGAATTGTGAAGAGAAGATGTGCAAATCGCAGGTAGGGGATTGCTAAGTGCGCAAGAGGTCGTTATAAACATGAGCGAAATAACGCAAAAAAATCCGACTCACCATGATAATCATGGATGTTTCACAATGATTTATTTTATATTGTAAACCGGTTTTGTGAAAGATTTTCAAACTTGCAGTGTACTGTAGGTCAGCAATTCGGTGTGTATTTTTGTACGTTGTTTTGAGACATCGAGCAGGTCTTTGCAAGGGGAAAATTGTACGGTCAAAAATAACCTCAACCAAATTCGTGGTCAATCGCCACAGCCCAGTTGGACTTAAGCACTAACGCAATATTCTGGGCGTCAGGCGGACGGCCCCATGGTCGGATCCGGCCAATAAGCTTAGTGGAAGGCTTCACAGAGACGGTACGATCCACCCAGACTGACTAGCCGTTTTGACCGACGCCTCGATGTCTAGCGAGACGAGTCGTAGCGCCGGCTCAGGCTCTCTAGCCACTTTGTGGAACCAGCGTCATTGTTAATCAGACGTTCGTGGCGCCCACCCAGACTCAGCTGGCCAATTTACACTGACCAGTGTCCACGACTTAAGCCACACGGCGCCAGTTAAGTAGGAAAGGGGGAGGTAGTGTGTGGGGGGGTGAAATCTAGCTAATCAATTAGATGACCATGACCACCACAGAGAGTATGACGTGTAGGCGTGACTGTCATGATTTGAATATCCAATGGAATAGAGGGAGATAACTTCGGGTGTCAGGGCGTAAAAATACTGACCAATGGTACTCGCCCATTTTTGGACAGATCGGAACGAATAAAGAGGATGCGAGAGGGAGAGAATGATGGGAAGGAGGAAACGAACAGACAGAGAGAGAGAGGGAGAAGTTCGGGAAGTAGGCACTCGCTACAGAAGGCAGGGAGATGAGAACGAACAGAGAGAACGAGGGGAGAACGAACAGTGAAACAGAGAGAGGAGAGGTTCTAGGTCTGCTTAGAGAAAGCAGAGAGATGAGGGAGGAAGAAGAGAACCAGTTGAGAGATTAGCATGAGATAGTCTGCAGAGGAAGGACTGAGGAGAGATGTGGAGAGAGAGAGAGTTGCTAATTAATGAAGAAGAAAAGAAAGGAAAAGAAAAAAAAAGAAAAGAAAAGCAACCATGTCCATTTGATAGGAGCAGACTAGAAGAGGAGAGAGAAGAGTGCAATGCGGTAATGCAGGAAGAAAGAAAGGAGAACAGATCGATGGTTGTGTCATGTCTCTTATCCTAACACCGGGGTTCGACCTCATACCTGGCAGCGTCACTTCGCCAAGCAGAACCACAGACCAACGCCAACAGTCTCCACTGACCAGGCGCCATCAGACCAACACCAGTGCCAGCAGTTGTGTCGTGTTGTGAAAGTGACAGTGAAAAGAGAAAAAGAAAAGAAAAGAAAAGACAGTGATTCGTGAATAAGTTAAGATCACCTGGCAGGTAAAGTAGAAATCTAGTTATACCCGGGTAGTTAATGATGTTTTAGATAAATGATTTTGTGAAGTTCAGGAAAGAGAGAATGTTTTATTTTGTTTGATTCCATATGCATTGATGTTTCGTTCTATGAACATGTGTAGTAAGTATAGACTTTACTATGTGGTTTGAGTGACGAATGCATGATATATGAATGAGATCGTAAGCAAGCTGTGAGTGTGTTTGGGCTAGTGCGCTAGTCCTTCCTCCACAGACGATTACACCGAGGTTGACAATTTATTGGCGATGCCTGCCAGGATATTCTGGCCCATATTATAATTGTTCAACTTCTCAGAGAGGAAGCTGGGTGGGATTCAAGTATTGTAATCCTAAGTGACAAGGGTTGTCTTACTGTATGTTCCCAAGATAGTTAAATAAACTAGGTCTTGCATGCCTTCCAAGATAGTTAATACTAAGGCTTGGCATTCAGCCCCAGATACATATTTCGCACAGATTGCCTATAATTCGCTCTCATAGTTGGGTCAGGCTGGGCGTCTATAAAAAACTATTACGTTGTCCCAAGCTAATATTATCATTCATAGGATTGTGCTATTACGTCACTCGTGTCGGTACCACCAGTTTGGCTGTCGTAGTAATAAAATCTTGTTCACAAAAAAAAAAAAAAAAAGAAGATATAATGGCGGAAGAAAAGAACACCCCTATTGAACAACTTGTGAGCGTCGCTCGTGATTAGGTTTACTCAGGAGATGAGTTGCGTGCATTCGTTGAAAACCACAAAAGATGGAAAGAGATGAACGCGCGGAAAGACGCCCGTGTTGCGGTAGAAATAGCAGAGCAAGAAAGGACTAAAGCTAGCGCAGCGCAGAAACAGAAAGAATGAAGCAGGAAACAGAAAAATTAAGGATTCAGGCTAATGACAATCAGCTAGGGAAACGCAGAAACAGAAGAGAATAAGGGAAGCGCAGGAAACAGAAAGAATGAGGGAAGCGCAGAACAGAAAGAATGAAGCAGAAACGGAAAGATTAAAGGATCAATTAGAGTTGGAGAAAGTGAGAATACAAAGGGAGACCACCGAGGATGGGAGTTCAGTTTCCAGTGACTCTGTGCGCAGCTATGCTCCCCGACCCAAGTTGCCAAAATTCTCTGAAGGAACCGATTCGATTGATGCATACATCAGTCGTTTCGAAACGTTTGCAACGTCAGGGTTGGCCTCCAGAAGAGTGGGCAGTCATTTGTCGGCGTTACTGACGGTAAGGCATTACAGATTTTCACTGCGTTACCAGCAAACAACAGTCTGATTCGGCGCTGTGAAGGAATCATTGATAAAGGATTGACCTCACAGAGGAGGGGTTCAGGAAGAAATTTCGTCAGCTAATTACAAGCAGGTGAGACGTCACTCAGTTTGGTGCACGTCTAGATCACTATTTTGAGAAATGGTTAGAGTTGAGCGGTACGAAGAAGGAGTTCGCTGAGTTGAAAGAGCTAGTTATGAAAGAACAGATTTGTCAGGTTGCGGCCCTGAGTTAACCATGACATTTGAAAGAGAGACAGCCAGAGACAGCAGGAGAGTGTTGAAGTTCGCAGAGGTGTATAGAGAGGCACGTTTGGGCACGAAGGTGCAGGATGAAACAGTGCTAGGCACAGGTGAGAAGAGTGCAAGGAGACTAGTGAGAGTTTCTGCAAGTCTAGCAAACCCAGTGGTGGGGCAGAGAAGGCAAAGGGACATTAGGTGTTTCATTTGTCACAGAAGGGACATGTGGCGAGGGATTGTCGCATGAGGTTCCAGAAGGCACAGCCTTGCAGGAGGTGGATAAGGGTCTCAAGGGAAATGACCTGCAGTGGAACCAAAAGGGATTCAGTCTGAAGAGGGTGGAGTGCAGCCTATGGCTAGCACTGGACAGCAGTCAGTGTCAGGGATGGAGGGCACTAGGCTGAGTGGATCGTTACCAGTGAAAAGGTGGATTGCCAGCAAGGTGAAAGTGTTACGAGACACTGGTTGTTCATGGGTAGTACGAACAACGCTGGTCGATAAAGGGGATTTGACAGGCAAATCCAGCTGTAACTGATCGATGGCACTGTGAGGAGTTTTCCAGTTGCTAAGATAGAAGTACGTACCCCTACTTCTCAGGCGAGTTGTCTGCGTTGGTGATGGAGAAACCCCTCTCATGATTTGATCATTGGAAATATTCCAGGGCAAGGATCCAGGGATCCTGAGTTGTTGACTGCTACAGGGGCAGCAGTTCAGACACGGAGCAAGAAGGAGGAAAAGGTTGTTAAACCGTTAGTTGTTCCAGGAAGGAAGTCGGGCATAGATGTGTCGCCTGATGATTTTGGGCAGCGCAGGAACAAGACCCTTCGCTCGTGAAGTCTTGGGATTGGCAAGAGGTGGAGAGAAACAGGTGGTTAGAGGAGGTGAGACAGAATTTCTTGTGAAAGCGGGCTGTTGTACCGAGTGTTCACCAAGGGGAAGACAGGGTAAGGTGACCAATCCAGTTAGAGGTACCAGCAGGTTATCGTGACACTGTCATGTCAGTGGGTCACGAGTCGCTCATGGCGGGTCATCTCGGCACCAGCAAAACAGCTGACCGAATCTTTGATGATTTCCATTGGCCAGGGGCAATGGCAGACATAAAGCGTTTCTGCATGTCATGTGACGTGTGTCAAAGGTCAGCCACAAGAGGGGTGAAGAGGAAGGCGCCTCTTAAACATCCCCCTTTAATCGACACACCGTTAGAGAGTGGCTGTTGATTGATTGGCCCAATCTCACCCTGTTCCAAAGGTGGGCACAGGTTGAGACATGCAAGTTTGCAAGGGAAGGTTTGCAGGAGGCTAGGTCGGTCAGAAGAAGCAATATGACAGGAAGGTGAGGAAGCAATCCCCAAGGTGGAGATCAAGTCCTGGTACTGCTTCCCACGGTCACAACAAGCTGCTGATGCATTGGAAAAGGACCATTCACCATCACTGAAAAGTCGGTCGGGATTCCGAATAGATGTGAATGGGAAACCAGAACATTATCCATGCGAATTTTCTCGCAAATATTCAGCGTGGACTCAGCACATAGGTGCAGCAGCAATCATGTATGAGGTGAAAGAGACCCAGCAGAAGAAGGGGAATTTGTTGCCTAAGTTCCAGAAGGTCATACAGGATGTGTCACGTATGAAGGGCTAGACAGTAGGAGTTCCTAGGTTTTGTTGTCGGCGGCGACACAAAGCAGCCCGGAAAGTGATAGGTGGAGAGATGATGAATTCAGAGAGACCAAAGACCAAAACAGAAGTCAGGTCTGCAAGGTTTTTATTGGGTTCTATAGGGAGTTGTCCAAATTTTGCTGCAACACGAGTCCCTCAGTGATTTGGTCAAGGCAGGGAAACCGGCAGTGGTCGAGTGGTCAGACGCTGCAGAGCAAGCACTGCAGACGTGTTGGAAAGACTAGGTTCCGTCCCATCTGAGCTACCAGATATGTCCAAACCATTTTGTTGCGGACAGATGCATCAGGTGTGGGATAGGTGCAGTATTGTTGCAGAGCATGAAGAGTCGAGTTCCTGTGAGATATGCTAAGCAGAAGTTGACAAAGTGTGTAAGAAGGGTACGCAACGGTGGAGAAGGAGTGTTTAGCTGTCGTGTGGCCGTGCAGAAGTTCCACAAATACTGTATGGGAAAGAGTTCGTGATAGAGACAGATCACCAACCACTCAAATTCCTGCAGGAGGCACAGCTGAAAAACAGCAGAGTTCTGCGTTGGGCAATGCACTGCAGCCCTACAGGTTATCGAGTGCAGTACATCACCAGGTCGACAGAATGTCGGAGCTGACTATTTAAGTCGTGTAGTCTATGCAAGCTGCAACTCAAGGAAGTCAGTCATATCGGGGTCTGCGTTGATAGTATGTGTTTGATTACAGTTATGTTATATGGATATGGGTTCATTTCAGTTGGTATGGTTCATATTTTTTTTTTGTGTGATTGCTGTTTTATTTACTTTGTGAGATTTGTTCATGTAATGTAGTTAGCTGGGAGCATACAGTCGTGTTGTGTTGATGCATTATTTGCAATAAGTGGTGATGTTTCCTCGTGAAGTGTCATGGATCGTGATCCATATTATATCGTGCTTTTTCATAAGAATTGTGAAGAGAAGATGTGGCAAATCCGCAGGTAGGGGAATTGCATAAGTGCGCACATAGAGTCGTGTATAAAATGGTCGAAATAACGCAAGGTGCACGTCAATGATAATCATGGAGTGGATCACTAATGATAATTTATAATTGTAAACCGTTGTGTAAAGATTTTCAAATTTGCAGGTAGCTGTGGGTCATACAATTCGGTTTTGTCTTTTTGTACCGTTGTTTTGAGACAATGCGGAGCAATGGTCTTTTGCAAGGGGGAATTTGTCACCGGTCAAAATAACCTCAACCAAATTCGTGGTCAATCGCCACCAGCCCAGTTGGACTTAAGCTCTAACGCAAATATTCTGGGCGTCAAGGCGGACGGCCCCATGGTTCGGATCCGCCAATTAAGCTTAGTGGAGAGGCTTCACAGAGACGGTACGATCCACCCAGGACTGACAGAGCCGTTGACCGACGCCGTCGATGTCTAGCGAGACGAGTCGTAGCGCCGGGCTCAGGCTCATCTAGCCACTTTGTAGAACCAGCGTCATTGTTAATCAGACGATCGTGGCGCCCACCCAGAACTCAGCTGCCAATTTACACGACCAGTGTCCACGACTTAAGCCACACTGCGCCAGTTAAGTAGGAAAGGGGGAAGGTAGTGTGTGGTGGGGGTGAAATCATAGCTAATCAATTAGATGACCAATTGACCACCACAGAGAGTAAGACGTGTAGGCGTGACTGTCATGATTTGAACTATCCAATGGAATAGAGGAGATAACTTCGGTGTCAGGGCGGTAAAAATACTGACCAATGGTACTTGCCTTTTGGACAGATCGGAACGAATAAAGAGGATCGAGAGGGAGAGAATGGGGGGGGAAGGGGAAAACGAACAGACAGAGAGATGAGAGGGCAGAAGTTCGGAAGTAGCTCTCGCCTACAGAAGGCAGGGAGTATGAGAACGAACAGAGAGAACGAGGGGAGAACGAACAGAGAAACAGAGAGAGGGAGATTCTAGGTCTGCTTGAGAGAAAAGCAGAGAGATGAGGGAGGAGAGAAGAAACCAAGTTGAGAGATTAGCATGAGATAGTCTGCAGAGGAAGGACTGAGAGAGATGTGGAGAGGAGAGAGTTGCTAATAATGAAGAAGAAAAGAAGAAAAGAAAAAAAAAGAAAAGAAAAGCAACCATGTCCATTTGATAGGAGCAGACTAGAAGAGAGAGAGAGAGAGAGAGTGCAATGCGTAATGCAGGAAGAAAGAAAGGAGAACAGATCGTGTTGATAGTCACTGTTCTATCCTAACCGGGGTTCGACCTCATACCTGGCAGCGTCACTTCGCCAAGCAGAACCACAGACCAACGCCAACAGTCTCACCTGACCAGTGCGCCATCAGACCAACACCAGTGCCAGCAGTTGTGTCGTGTTGTGAAAGTGACAGTGAAAAGAGAAAAAGAAAGAAAAGAAAAGACAGTGATTCGTGATATAGTTAAGATCACCTGGCCAGTAAAGTAGAAATCTATTTATACCGGGTTAGTATATGATGTTTTAGATAAAATGATTTTGTGAAGTTCAGGAAAGAGAGAATGTTTTAATTTGTTTGATTCCATATGCATTGATGTTTCGTTCTATGACATGTGTGTAAAGTTATAGACTTTACTAGTGGTTTGATGTGACGAATGCATGATATATGAATGAGATCGTAAGCAAGCTGTGAGTGTGTATTGGGCTGTGCGCTAGTCCTTCCTCCACAGACAATTACACCGAGGTTGACAGGAGAGAGAGAGAGAGAGAGAGAGAGAGAGAGGAGGATGGGGGAGGAAAAAGTAAGAGACAGATAGACAAGTAAACAGACTAGACAGACACAGAAAAAAGAAAACAAAACAAAACAAAAATCAAACCGGCAAAGAAGAAGACTTTAAAAAAAATTATTTATGATTGTTCTGCTGCTGTATATCATCTGACATCCAGATGACGTAATAATCACCCATCTATGTCAGTAATCTGTCTGTCACTACCTAACATGCTGACACCTGTCCATTTCCCTGGCTTGGAACATCTGTCATTCCCTGTCTTTGGTGACATCTGTCGTTTCCCTGTTATGGGGACATCTGTCGTTTCCTGTCTTGGTGGCATCTGTCGTTTCCCTGTCCGTGACATCTGTCGTTTCCCTGTCTTGGTGACATCTGTCATTTCCAGTCTTAGTATTCCATCTGTCATTTCCTGTCTTAGTGACATTCTCATTTTTTACCATCTTGCTGACATATGGCATTTCCCTGTCTTGGTGAACATCTGTCATTTCCTGTCTTGGTGACATCTGCATTTCCCTGTCTTAGTGACATCTGCATTTCCCTGTCTTGGTGACACATTTGATACCCTGGCTTACGACCCTCATCAGTCGACTGTTCTGAGATCTCTGTCATTCTTTCGCCTTTGATCTATGAAGATTCATCATCACCAGCCTTTCGTCTGTCACACACACACACACACACACCACACACACACACACACACACACACACACCACACACACACACAACACACACACACACACACGACACACATCACACAACACACACCACACACACACTTGGGACTGTTTCAGTCAGAACAAATTTAGTTCTCAGTTAAAACACAATGTAGTCAACTTTTCAGTATTGATTCTGTCAAAGGTGTCAAACATTCTGCAATTTTGTGCTGTGTATCAAGCAGAACTTTTTCGTTTCAAACGTTTTACTAACCAAAACTAGATGCTCTCAGAATTGAAAATAATGCTTCCACAAAATGTATGTGGTGAAACAAACAAATCAAACAGCACTGTTTGAAGTGTGGCCCTTAGGACATACCTGCCATGTTTATCAAGCATGTAACTGATGTTTTCTCTTAATCTGATCTTGCTTTAAAAGTTACCACTTTTTTTATATATAGCCAGTTTGGTATTTATATAATTGGATTGGCGGTCTTACTGTGATTATATGTACACACCTGCAAACCATAACACGCACGTACGCACGCACGCACGCTGCACGCATGTGAGCACACACACACACACACACACACACACACAACACACACACACACACACCACACACACAACACACACAAACAAACATACACACACACACACAGCTCCTCTCCTCTCACTCTCCATGCTCTCTCTGTCTCTTGTCTCTCTGTCTCTGTCTCTCTCTCTCTCCTCTCTCTCCTCTCTCTCTCTCTCTCTCTCTCCTCGTCAATTATCACATAATTTTGTGAAAAGACGTAATATTAAAGTACTACTACTACCACTACTACACCACCACCACCACAACTACTACTACTATACTAAACTACTACTACTTACTACTACTACTACTACTTACACTCTACTACACAGAGACGCAGACGCAACACGCACGACGCACACACACACACAAACACACACACACACACACACACACACACACACACCACACACACACACAACACACACACATGCACGCACACACGCACGCATGCACACATGCACACGCGCACGCACGCACGCAAGCACGCACACACACACACACACACACACACACACACACACACACACACAACACACACACACACACACACACGCACACTCACACACACGCACGCACGCAAACGCACGCACGCACACATGCAAACACCACGCACGCACGCAAGCACGCACTCACACACACACACACACACACACTACACACAACACACCGCACAACGCACACACACACACGTGCATGACACTAGACCCGTCAATCACCAACACCCGTTCATACCTTACACCTGGAACCGATGACGTCATTTCGACGCCCGTCGCGTCTCTCTCGATCTCCCCACTCGTACCCAACGCCCTAACCCCCACCCAACATCCCTCCTCCCGCTTCAACCACCACTACCTTCCCTCTCGTTTACCCCTCCTCCACCTGTCTAGCACACACACACAACCCTCACACATGGATATCATGATCCACCGATCTTGCTGTCCTTCCCCCTTCCCCCTTTTTCTCTTCCCCCTCCCCTGACCATTTTTTTTTTTTTTTTTGCTCTCACCCTTTCGTGTGTCGGGCAGAGAACGCAGTCAGCAAGATGTGTGTCATGGACATCCCATTTCGCTGGTGCGTGGGAGAAGTTGCGGTTTTGCACTGCGTGGAACCGTAGGAAGCTTCCAGCGCTGTTATTATAGATACAGTAAGACTGCTGCCATGTCGACCCTCAGCGAGACTGGTGCATATTCTGTCTGTTGTGTGTCTGTCTGTTTCTCTCTCTCTCTACTCTCTCTCAGTCTCTCTCATCTTCCACTTCTCTCTCTCTTCTCTCTCCACTCTCTCTCTCACTCTCTCTCTCTCTATCTCTCTTCTCTCTCTCTCTGCCCACCTCACGCTCTCATCCTGCTCCCCCATCCCCACCCTTTCTCTCTCTGCACACTGTCATCACCACCGAATCGCCCACATCTCTCTCTCTCTCCTCTCTCTCTCTCCCTCTCTCTCTCTCTCTTCTCTCTCTCTCTCTCTCTCCCTCCCTCTCTCTCACTCTCTTATCACAAAATACATTTAGAATTTTAGCTAGGTCCGAATATATAGGAAATGATAAAGGAGATACCATGACTGACCAACGTCATACCCATGCCTCAATCCACTCCCACACCCCCCCCCCTCCCCACCCAACCGACCCTGGGACTCCCCTTCCTTCCCCTCCGCCATGTGAGATGGTCACGTGACCAGTCGGTGACCGCCGTGCTTGTTGTGTGGGAGGTCGGTGTGGCAGGCAGTGATACTGCACCGCATGGTAATGAGGATGAGGGATGGTGTGTGGGGGTGGGGTGGCGGCTGGATGCCCGGTGCCTCAGACTGCAGAAACAACATGCAAAGGCAGACCCTGAGACGGACGACAGAGAATCATTCCAGCAGCCTTGAGGCTCAGAACGAGTGTCAAATGAACAGTGGTTCTTACTTTGGTGACTTCTTGGTACTGAGAAGAGAGAGACGGTGTCGAGGGTGGGAGGGAGGGAGGGAGGGAATGGTCACTGAGCAGGACAGGGCCGGGAGGCTCAGTCACGCTTGACACAGTGAGTGGACAGGATCATGGTACTGACACGAAGGACAGAGGAGTAGGAAACTCTCAGAGAGAGAGAGAGAGAGAGAGAGAGAGAGAGAGAGAGAGAGAGAGAGCGCATCTGCCCCCCATATCTCTAGCAGGGAGTGAAGAATCGGAGGGGTGGCTGTCAGGGTGGGGGTGGGGGGTATTGAAGGGGAAAGAAGAGGGA
Organism: Conus ventricosus; assembly: GCA_018398815.1. Classification (NCBI taxonomy): domain Eukaryota; kingdom Metazoa; phylum Mollusca; class Gastropoda; order Neogastropoda; family Conidae; genus Conus; species Conus ventricosus. Next base: position 36,504,228 of record CM031612.1, on the reverse strand, counting down.
TGAAGGAGGGTGTCTTTTTTAAGACTCAGTTAGTAATTGCAGGCAGGCATTGTAACACTGGATACTTGTAAGACTCTCTTGAATTGACGAGAAGAGAAAGAGAAAGAGAGGGGGTGACACTGTGAGAGAGAGAGAGAAGAAGAGAGAGAGAATGAGAGAAGAGAAAGAGAGAGAAGAGTGAAGAGAGAATAAGTGAATACTTGTGTGAGAGAGAGGGGTGGTGTGAGGAGATGAGACACTGGAGAGAGAGAGAGAGAGAGATAGAGGAGAGAGAGAGAGAGAGAGAGAGAGAGAGAGAGAGAGAAGAGCAGACGACAGAAGCCGGTGCTATCGGTGATGCACGCAATCAAGGGAGATCAATAGGCAGCAGGCACATGCATGCTAGTTTTGCCCAATCGGTGTGGGGGAAATGGACCGTCTGGCCCCGCCACTGTCAAGTCCCTCTGCATGCAGACAGACACGGCAATTTATCTGGCACCACATGGTATCAAAACACGTGTGTAGATGAGGCGAGGCTAGACCGTCAGCTCGGCCAATCTAAGGGCCATTCACACACAGATATGACATTTATATGACTCACGTTTTAGACAAGACGCCATGACGAAGAAGAAGTTGACCCTCTTGCCTTGCCATCTAAAGGTCCCTCACACACGGACACGAGTATTCATCTGATATCGCATAGTGTTTCAAAGTATTCATCTGATTTCACATAGTGTATCAAAGTAATTCATCTGATATCACATAGTGTTCAAAACAGTAAGTGGAAGGCGGCTTTATTATGTGTTACAAAAGAAGCGCGTGCATCTTGCCATCTAAAGGGCTCCCTCACACACGGTATAGATGTTCATCATATCATATAGTGTTCAAAAGCAATAACTAGAAGTGGCTGTCAGTCTGACCATGCACATCTAACATCCCTTCATGCACAGATATACCATTGATATAGATTACATCACATGTTTTGAAAAGATAACGAGTGTCTGGCCATCAAAGTCTCCTCAACACACGGATACAGTTTATATCTAATCACATAGTGTTCAAAAACAGTAACTGGAAGGTGGCTGGCAGTCAATGTCTCCTTACGCACATATATACCACTATATGTCACGAAAAAGACGCACGTCGAAGGGGACGGCGATCCTGTCTTGCCATCTAAAGATCCCCTCACACACAGACACAATATTTGTGTAATTCCACATACAGTTTTAAAGATAAATGCGAGCATGGTGCGTGCATGCGTTCGTGCGTGTGATATATATATATATATATATAATATATATATATATTATATAATGGTGTGTGGTGTGTAGTGTGTGTGTGTGTGTGTGTGTGTGTGTGTGTGGGTGTGTGTGATCCCTTGAAAATATTTCTTTTACAATCGATGATAATAATTTACAGAATGAGACAAAACAGAATGTGTGATAGTACTCAAGAAGCACCTTCTTTTCCCAGTCGCCAAACTCCATCTACTTGAATTGGACAGAAATCGAAGGGCGCGCAATCCAGATTGATCGCTAATAAACTCGTCCAACCTTTATCAGGATCGTGGATAATGCATTAAATGCAATGCAGGTTTATAATGCCAGATTTTAAAAGATCGAAATAACGCAAGGTGCCGTCAATGATAACTCATTGGAGTGGTATTCCAATGATATTTTTTATTTGTAAACCGGTTGTTGTAAAGTATTTTTCAAACTTTGCACGTGTAGCTGTGGGTCAGCAAATTCGGTTGTTGTCTTTTTTGTACCGTTGTTTTGAGACAATGCGGAGCATGGTCTTTTGCAAGGGGGAAATTGTCACGGTCAAAAATAACCTCAACCAAATTCGTGGTCAATCGCCACCAGCCCAGTTGGACTTAAGCTCTAACGCAAATATTCTGGGCGTCAGGCGGACGGCCCCATGGTTCGGATCCGGCCAATTAAGCTTAGTGGAGAGGCTTCACAGAGACGGTACGATCCACCCAGACTGACTAAGCCGTTTTGACCGACGCCTCGATGTCTAGCGAGACGAGTCGTAGCGCCGGGCTCAGGCTCATCTAGCCACTTTGTGGAACCAGCGTCATTGTTAATCAGACGTCGTGGCGCCCACCCAGACTCAGCTGGCCAATTTACACTGACCAGTGTCCACGACTTAAGCCACACGGCGCCAGTTAAGTAGGAAAGGGGGGAAGGTAGTGTGTGGTGGGGGTGAAATCTAGCTAATCAATTAGATGACCAATTGACCACCACAGAGAGTAAGACGTGTAGGCGTGACTGTCATGATTTGAATATCCAATGGAATTAGAGGGAGATAACTTCGGGTGTCAGGGCGGTAAAAATACTGACCAATGGTACTTGCCCTTTTTGGACAGATCGGAACGAATAAAGAGGATGCGAGAGGGAGAGAATGAGGGGGAAGGAGGAAAACGAACAGACAGAGAGAGAGAGGGAGAAGTTCGGGGAAGTAGGCTCTCGCCTACAGGAAGGCAGGGAGATGAGAACGAACAGAGAGAACGAGGGGGAGAACGAACAGAGAAACAGAGAGAGGGAGAGGTTCTAGGTCTGCTTGAGAGAAAAGCAGAGAGATGAGGGGAGGAGAGAAGAGAACCAAGTTGAGAGATTAGCATGAGATAGTCTGCAGAGGAAGGACTGAGGAGAGATGTGGAGAGAGAGAGAGTTGCTAATTAATGAAGAAGAAAAGAAAGAAAAGAAAAAAAAAGAAAAGAAAAGCAACCATGTCCATTTGATAGGAGCAGACTAGAAGAGAGAGAGAGAGAGAGAGTGCAATGCGGTAATGCAGGAAGAAAGAAAGGAGAACAGATCGATGTTGATAGTCACTGTTCTATCCTAACCGGGGGTTCGACCTCATACCTGGCAGCGTCACTTCGCCAAGCAGAACCACAGACCAACGCCAACAGTCTCACCTGACCAGGCGCCATCAGACCAACACCAGTGCCAGCAGTTGTGTCGTGTTGTGAAAGTGACAGTGAAAAGAGAAAAAGAAAAGAAAAGAAAAGACAGTGATTCGTGAATAGTTAAGATCACCTGGCCAGGTAAAGTAGAAATCTATTTATACCCGGGTTAGTTAATGATGTTTTAGATAAATGATTTTGTGAAGTTCAGGAAAGAGAGAATGTTTTATTTTGTTTGATTCCATATGCATTGATGTTTCGTTCTATGAACATGTGTAGTAAAGTTATAGACTTTACTAGTGGTTTGATGTGACGAATGCATGATATATGAATGAGATCGTAAGCAAGCTGTGAGTGTGTTTGGGCTGTGCGCTAGTCCTTCCTCCACAGACATTACACCGAGGTTGACAGAGAGAGAGAGAGAGAGAGAGAGAGAGAGAGAGGATGGGGGAGGAAGAAGAGTAAGACA
>CM031612.1:36490869-36495869 GCA_018398815.1 Conus ventricosus | reverse complement strand
CGTTCAACAACCAGTCTCCTCTGTCTGTCGTATCTGTTACCTCGGGCTCGGAAAAAACAGTTCCTTTCATTTTTAACTATCTCTCAGAAGAAGCCACCGCCACTCTCGTTTGTTCCTTTGTCCAATCAAGACTTGACTATTGTAATTCTTTTCCGTCAGACTGTCCTACGCTTCAGTGTCTTCTGTCTAAACTCAAGAAAATCCAGAACACGATTCACTCGTTTTCTGATCCTCGCGACCGAGCTCACGTAATTGCTCACCTTTAAGGTCTTCACTGGCTTTCTGTAGAACAATGAATGCATTGTAAAGTCTGGGCTTTAAATCGCTCATTGACCAGACTCCCCCATAGCTCTGTAATTTCCACAATATGTACACTCCTACAGCCCCATCTTCTTTGCTAAGGCCCGTAGCTACAGAATCCCTTCTTTAAAGATCCAGTCCTACAGTCAACGTTCTTTCAGCTATCTTCTGGATCCCTTCTTTCAAGATCCAGGCACACGGCCATCGTTCTTTCTGCTATCTACTGGATCCCTTCTTTCGGGAAGCAATCCTGGGGCCAGCGTTCTTTCTGTTATTTACCGACGCCCTTCTTTCAGGATTCAGTCCTATAACCGACGTTCTTACTGCTGTCTACGGAATCCCTTCTTCCAGCTTCTAATCCTATGGCCAGCGTTGTTTGTTCTGTCTGCAGGATCTCTTCCTTCAGGAGCCAGTCTTATAGCTATTTTTCTTCTCTTCTGTCTACAGAATCCGTCCTTTCAGGACACAATCCCATAGCTAACTTTGTTTGTCCTGTCTGCAGGATCCCTGCTCTAGGGTCCCTTCTCTAAGTACCCAATCCTAGGCACAACGTTTCCCGTCTCTAAGTACCCAATCCTAGGCCCAACCTTTCCCTTCTCTAAGTACCCAATCCTAGACCCAACGTTTCCCTTCTCTAAGTAACCAGTCCTAGGCCCAACGTTTCTCTTCTCTAAGTACCCAATCCTAGGCACAACGTTTCCCTTCTCTAAGTACCCAATCCTAGGCACAACGCTTCCCTTCTCTAAGTACCCAATCCTAGGCCCAACGTTTCCCTTCTCTAAGTACCCAATACTAGGCCCAACGTTTTCCTCCTCTAAGTAACCAGTCCTAGGCCCAACGTTTCCCTTCTCTAAGTACCCAATCCTAGGCCCAGTGTTTCCCCAAGTACCCAATCCTAGGCACAACGTTTCCCTCCTCTAAGTAACTAGTCCTAGGCCCAACGTTTCCGTTTTCTGAGTACCCAATCCTAGGCCCAATGTTTCTCTTCTCTAAGTACCCAATCCTAGGCCCAACGTTTCCCTTCTCTAAGTAACCAATCCTAGGCCCAACGTTTCCCTTCTCTAAGTACCCAATCCTAGGCCCAACGTTTCCCTTCTCTAAGTACCCAATCCTAGACCCAACGTTTCCCCTCTCTAAGTACCCAATCCTAGGCCCAGCATTTCCCTTCTCTAAGTACCCAATCCTAGGCCCAACGTTTCCCTTCTCTAAGTACCCAATCCTAGACCCAACGTTTCCCCTCTCTAAGTACCCAATCCTAGGCCCAACGTTTCCCTTCTCTAAGTACCCAATCCTAGGCCCAACGTTTCCCTTCTCTAAGTAACCAGTCCTAGGCCCAACGTTTCCCTTCTCTAAGTACCCAATCCTAGGCACAACGTTTCTCTTCTCTAAGTACCCAATCCTAGGCCCAACGTTTCCCTTCTCTAAGTACCCAATCCTAGGCCCAACGTTTCCCTTCTCTAAGTATCCAATCCTAGTATGCACGTTGAGTGTCCTATCTACTGGATCCCTTCTTTCAGGACCCCATCCAATGACTATTGTTCTTTCTCCTACCACCGGGATCTCTTTTCTTTATAACCTAATCTTATGGCTATTTGTTTCTTTCTTCCGTCTACATGATTATCCCTTCTTTCAGAATCTGAGCCTATGGCCATTGTTCTTAGGTTGCCCTCGACTGGAAAAGATGCCTTACTCTGATTATCACTGGATCGCAAGGTCTCAAAATCCTTAAAATTCTCTTTCTTCCCGGACGTTTTCGACTCCCAGACATTATCGCCCTTTCCTTCCATTTAGTGCGCGCGTGCGTGTGTTTGCGCGCGCATACGTGCGTGCGTACGTGTGCGTGTGACGATTTGAAATGTAAGTTATGCTCATAGAGCATCTGTTCAATGAAGCACTCGACAATCATTCTTTATTATTAACACTGTTCTGGTTGGAGAATTAGCACTCACAGTGATTACATAGAGGTGACAGCCACCACATAACTCAGCACTCCTTTTTTCATAATGTAATGAAGCGTTTTACTCTACACAGTTAAAGCGTTTCACAGGAGCACAGGAGACGGAAGTTTTCTTACACATCAACGAATCAGCCCATTTTTGGCGTCTACTCAGAGTGCACACACACACACACACACACACGCACGCACGGCACGCACGCACGCACGCACACACACACACATACACACACACACACACACACACACACACACACACACACACCACACACACAAGTAAATGCCGTGTTCGCTCTGATAGAGGCTGCAATGGACTGATGAACAGATATAAACACAGACACACAAAGGCGATAGGTTGATAGGCTGAGGGGGGGGGGGGGGGGGGCGTGAAGGAGTAGGGGGCAAGTGATTAATGGGAGGGCCTGAAAGACGACTGAAGTGGGTGTTAAAACTGAAGAAATAGAGAGCCCTGCCGAAACCTGACCGATGTTTACACAAGAATGATAGATAGTGAAAAGAGATAACGACCAGTCAAGAGGAGAGAGAGAGACAGACAGAGACAGAGACAGAGTCAGAGACAGACAGACACAGACACAGACACAGACACACACACACGCGCGCGCGCGCGCGCGCACACACACCACACACACACACACACACACACACCACACACACACACACACACACACACACACACATCAGAATAAATCAGTATGAAACTTTATTGAGAATTAAACGGTGAGTTAAGCTCGCACCTCTTTGCATGAAATCCCAACAAATGCAGTTTGGAAACTGAAGACAAAAACAAGTGATAAAAAAGTGGAGAAAAGTAGAAGGGGACTCTTGACTTAAAAAAAAAAAAAAAAAAGGATAGGAGAGAGAGAGAGAGATGAGAGAGAGAGAGAGTAGAGAGATTTTCGCCAGCCTCTTTGCTGAAACGAAGTACAGGAGCTGAAAGCTGTAAACTGGATGTGACAGGTCGTTCGGAGTGTGGGAACTGGCAGTGAATGGAGGGAGACGGGACAGACCGGAGCTAAGGTTATGGGGGGGGGGGGGGGGGGGGGGGGCAAAGAAGCAATATTTTTCCCACCATGAGAGTGGAAGGAAACCTGAATGTTAGACGAAGCACTATAACCCGACCGAGAAGAGTACTATTTTTCTCAGGTAACACACCAGGAATTCGAAAGTCAATGCTGTGTGTAAGTTTTCGAGTACATTTAGACAGCAATGTTGGGCTGTTGTCCTTTGATGACAGCTTGTCCTTAATAAGACTTTGGGCTTACAGCGAAGTAATCTCACCGTCTACAGTGGACTCTTCTCATACTTTCGTGTGTGTGAAAGTTGATCCCCCCCTCTCCAAATCTAACGTGACTCAGCAAACATGTCATGTCGTTCAAAGTAAAGATATCAATGGAGTGGAGACGGACAATTTGGCGAAGCGGCAACTGTCGCAGAACATGGAGTCGCAGGTGGTTCGAAAGGTGAAGCCGGATAGAATGCGGTTCATGTATTTATAGATTGTTAGTAACGCGATCCTTAACAATGTGGTTCATGTATTTATAGATTGTAGTAACGCGATCCTTGGACAATGTGGTTTCATGTTTTATAGATTGTTAGTAACGCGATCCTTGACAATGCGGTTCATGTATTTATAGATTGTTAGTAACGCGATCCTTAGACAATGTGGTTCATGTATTTATAGATTGTTAGTAACGCGATCCTTAGACAATGCAGTTCATGTATTTATAGATTGTTAGTAATGCGATCCTTAGACAATGTGGTTCGTGTATTTATAGATTGTTAGTAACGCGATCCTTAGACAATGTGGTTCATGTATTTATAGATTGTTAGTAACGTGATCCTTAGACAATGCGGTTCATGTATTTATAGATTGTTAGTAACGCGATCCCTAGAGAATCGCATTATGTGGTTCATGTATTTATAGATATTGATAATGCGATCCATAGAGAATGTGGTTCATGTATTTATAGACTGTTAGCAATGCGATCCATAGAGAATCGCATTATGTGGTTCATGTATTTATAGATATTGGTAATGCGATCCGTAGGCAATGTGGTTCATATATTTATTAATGTGGTAATGCGATGCGTAGACAATGTGGTTCATGCATTTATAGATTGTTAGTAACGCGATCCTTAGACAATGCGGTTCATGTATTTATGAAATGTTAGTAATGCAATCCGTAGACAATGTGGTTCATGTATTTATAGATTGTTAGTAATGCAATCCGTAGACAATGTGGTCCATGTATATATATATTGTTAGTAATGCAATCCGTAGACAATGTGGTTGTAGACAGATTGTTAGTAACGCAACTCGTAGAAATTCGAAAAACTTACATAGATGACAGGCGAAGGAAGGGGTTGTTCTGTACGATCTGATAGTGGGTTATTCCGGTTTTATCATCAGCACTCGCGCTACGCCTCAACACGCTTGGCTGTGGTGGTGCCTGTTCCTACTTGTGGTGTGTGGCCTTTTCCATGTCAGGTTTCCGAGGCGTGGTTTTCATGCAGAAAATGGCCATCGAATTACAGCCCCTGTCCCCGCGCTTTTGTGTGGCCCTGTACCCCTGGAGGGTGGGGTCTGAGGGAAGGGGGGGGGGGGGGGGGGGGGGGACACGGGGTCGACTGTTCATTGCTGTGGGACGACAACTGACAGGGGCTGGCTGCCTCTAGCTGGCTGAATCACCGTCTTATGACTGACTACTAGTCTCGCTTTTGGTGTC
>CM031612.1:36468369-36488369 GCA_018398815.1 Conus ventricosus | reverse complement strand
GTGTGTGTGTGTGTGTGTGTGTGTGTGTGTGTGTGTGTATGTGTGTGTGTGTGTGTGTGTGTGTGTGTGTGTGTGTGTTGTGTGTGTGTGTGTGTGTGTGTGTGTGTGTGTGTGTGTGTGTGTGTGTGTGTGTGTGTGTAAGCCTATGCATATATCCAAGTAAAGGCACTTCTACACAGCTTTTATTGCTGAAAATGTGTGGGTTTTTAAACAGCAGCGCTGAACCACTCTGACTGTTGGACCCCTTTTACATCCTAAATGAATCCTCCAGCGTAGGCTCAAAGATTTTCCCCAACATTTTATACTATTTGTATAATAATTTCAGTTTTTCAGCAACTTATTTCCTTGCCTCGCTCTCTTTGCGTTTGACTATTCTACCCTTCGTTGGATACTTTGGGGGTGCTGTGGGTTTCTTTTTTTTTTAACCCTTGGTGGTGATTTTCTTTTCTTTTCTTTCTGCGTAATCAGGCTGATTCCCCTGCGGACGCTGCCTTTATAGACAGGCAGTTGAGTTTTGTGTGGATGACAGTTTTTTATCCCGCCATTAAGGGAGCCATGCTCCATCTTCGGGGAAGGTGCATGCTCTGTGTAACGTGTCATCCATACCAACGGCCGAACCGGCCTTCTCTTCCGAAAGTTGGTGATGGGATTTTACGTGTGTGCAAGATGTTGTGCGTGCGTTCACACGGTTTATAGTCTCATTCGAAGGACTTGGTGGTGATAACACCACAGAATTGTAGACTGTCGTATATCACCTTTTGATATCAAGGGGGGGGGGGGGGGGGGGGGGAGCACAAACAGCGGTGGATACCTGATGAATCTGATCTGGTAGACAGAGGCCCTGGAGCAGGCAATATGAATGATTCTGTCTTCAAGATGGATTACAAAGCTTCCCATATGTAGCTGGTGAAGAATTTAATACCTGAAATATATTTCTCTGTATTTTCTTTCACATTTTATTTCTTCCACCCCAACACACACCTGTCTCTAATCTATGCCAAGTCATTCATGCAATGGCTGAGGATTTGTTAGCCTGCACTTCATTTCCCCACTATTCAATTGCTCCACACACACACACACACACACACACACACACACACAATTAGCATAAATCATGGCCAGAATTACACAAGTCATTGCCACAGTGCTCACACCTGTCAAGTTGGAGTGAACGGGAGAGGAGGTGGGGGAGGGGGGGGGGGGATGGTTCTCTACCAATGAGGAGGTTGAAGAACTTTTAGTCCCCCCCCCCCCCCCCCCCCCTCTCTCTCTCTCTCTCTCCCTCCGCTTTTCACTCCCAAAATTCTCTGCGCCCTGGTCGGTTGTCCTAGTCGTGCGCCATCACGGTGTGTGGGCTGCCATCAAAAGTCAATCAGACAGACAGAGGGGAGAGGAGGAAGGAAGGAGCTAAAGGGGTGAAGGTAGCCATTGAAAAATGACGTAGTAAACTGATAACTCTAATCGCAGTTTGTGAGACAGGGAGAGAGAGAGAGAGAGAGAAGAGAGAGAGAGAGGGGGGGGGGAGGAGAGGGGGGGGGGGGGAGATAAAGGGTGATAGAAGTTACAGTGGATATAATTATGAGCTGTCCATTGTCACGTGACTTGGTGATGTGCCCCATCCAACACACTGGTCTGAATTGTGGTATTCTGATCAGGCTGCTGTTAGATCAGGCGTATGACGTCATTTTGGTGATTTTGATAGCGTCAGGTCTATGATGTCATTCTCATACTGATAGCGTCATGTTAAGAATAGTTCAGGTCTGTGATGTCATTCTCATACTGATAGCGTCATGTTAAGAATAGTTCAGGTCTGTGATGTCATTCTCATACTGATAGCGTCATGTTAAGAATAGTTCAGGTCTATGATGTCATTCTCATACTGATAGCGTCATGTTAAGAATAGTTCAGGTCTGTGGTGTCATTCTGCTGGTAATGATGTCCTACTAGATGAAGGTCAAGTGTGTGATGTCAATCTGGTGGGTAATAATTTCTTGTTAGGTGTAGGTCAGGTTTGTAGTATCATGCCACTGGTAATGACATCATGTAGGTCAGGTGTCAAATGTCATTCTGCATGATCTGGCGTTAATAATTTCATGCTAGATGTAGGTCAGGTCTATAACATCACCCCACTGGTAACGATGCCATATTAGATGTGACATCATTCTGGTATTAACGTTCTTCATTCTATACATAGGTCGGATCTGTTACTTCATTCCAGATGTATTAACGCCATATTGGACATAGGTTCAGTTCGTGGCGTCATTCTGTTTGGTATTCTGTCAGACAGGAATCGGGTTTGTGACGTTATTCTGATGGTTTTTCGGTCCTGTTAGACATACCTCATCATGAAATTATCCCAGTTAGTTTTCTGTCAGGCTTGTGGGGCGAATTTGGTGGCACTGGTTTGAAACGCTGTGGCAGTCATAGTTGCTGATGATGCAGGTATTACTGTCTCGTCTCCCGTGCCCTTTCTGAAGTACTGTTCAGTCTGGCTTTACAGTAGACAGTCACATCCAGGTCGTCGTATGCAAGCCTCAGCACTGGGGTCACCAGGGAACAATCGACATCACAGTAGCGGAAACCAACAGCAGAGACACCGCACTGCTCCATAGTCACTTCGGGAGTGGTGGCTGGTCTACATCTTCTCGAACACTCAGATGCTGATGCCAGTTGTCCGCACGAAGTTGGCTGTCCTCTGAGGGTCCGCCAGGTCCCCGTAGAGCTTGTCCCTCAGAGTCGCTGGCTCTGGCCACCATGTCCTGCCTGGCAGTAGCATGGAAGTGATAGTCGTGTAGGATGTGCTCGGTGTCCATTTCGGCCTATCCGCTGGTCTGATCCAACCCACACAAAATACCACCCATCACCTAAGTCCCCTTCTGAAAACAACAGCTGCTTTGTTACAGAGCCAGTAGGAGCGAGGGTTCCCCCCCCCCCCCCCCCCGCCCACCGGAAGGTACAAACTCATCCATCCAATGACAGTGCCCATGAACCGTCCGATACCGACGACTTCAACACGAAGTCACCGCTGGTATAGCCATGGAGAGGACATCAGAGCGACACCTACATCACCAGAAAAGCAGGGACTGAACCGACACATATTTGAGATCTTGGTTAAGCGATTCTCTGTGATGGAGAAGATGATGAAGACGATGCTATGGAGTGCCAACATGGACTTAGTTTATACGCCATGGGTGTCCTCTATGATTCCTTCCATATACATCCTACTGTCAGCCAGGCCCCAGAGATGCCGACATTTGCAGCGTTGGTCAGGAAATGCGACCAGCTCTCACAAAGGTGCGTCCATTACATGGTTGAACATCAACTGTATCAGTGGTTCTAGTCTTCCTGTCTAAGCCAGTAGCACACACACACACACACACACACACACACACACACACACACACACACACACACACACACACACACACACACACACACACACACACACACACACACACACACACACACACACAGCTATGTTGGGAGTCGTATAGGGCAGGACAACCCACCGTCTCTGATGGGACTCAAATCCAAGACATCCCAGGCCGCAACTGCAACTCTGGTCATTGCATCAGAGCACCTGGTGGGTTGAAACAATGTGCTGTGGAAAGACACGGCAGTGTACAAGCTGCACGAAGACGAAACCCAGGAATGGTTTGAAGCCAGGGCGTGTTTCAGTCCTGGTCAACAAGGAAAACCATAGCCACACACGGAAAGGGAGCAACAACAAAAAGAAAGAACTTGGTGGGTTTTTTTTTTTACGTATTCTTTGTCTGGAGTTCAATTTGTGGTGCTGTGGTGGTCATGATGAAGACATTTTCTTCAATGAAAACAGATGAACTTAGACTTTGTATGCGTCCAGGCTGTACTCACGACGTCAAGACAGCTATTTGCACAGCTCTTGACGTCAAGACAGCTATTTGCACAGCTCTTGACGTCAATAAATATAGGACAGCGAGTTGGAAAAGAGAAAAAAAAATGTTAACTGGCGGCCCGACAGACACACTAAAACTCGTGTGCAGGGAAAAACAGTAAAATAGTCATGGCAGGGAGTCCCGGCAGTCAGTCATTCTCCCAAGCCATGTGCAGGGAAAACAGTACTTAATGGCAGGGGTTTCTGGCAGTCAATAATGCCCCCAAGCCATGTGCAGGGAAAACAGTACTTAATGGCAAGGGTTTCTGGCAGTCAATAATACCCCCAAGCCATGTGCAGGGAAAACAGTACTTAATGGCAGGGGTTTCCGGCGGTCAATAATACCCCCAAGCCATGTGCAGGGAAAACAGTACTTAATGGCAGGGGTTTCCGGCGGTCAATAACACCCCCAAGCCATGTGCAGGGAAAACAGTACTTAATGGCAGGGGTTTCCGGCGGTCAATAATACCCCCAAGCCATGTGCAGGGAAAACAGTACTTAATGGCAGGGGTTTCCGGCGGTCAATAATACCCCCAAGCCATGTGCAGGGAAAACAGTACTTAATGGCAAGGGTTTCCGGCGGTCAATAATACCCCCAAGCCATGTGCAGGGAAAACAGTACTTAATGGCAAGGGTTTCCGGCGGTCAATAATACCCCCAAGCCATGTGCAGGGAAAACAGTACTTAATGGCAGGGGTTTCCGGCGGTCAATAATACCCCCAAGCCATGTGCAGGGAAAACAGTACTTAATGGCAAGGGTTTCTGGCAGTCAATAATACCCCCAAGCCATGTGCAGGGAAAACAGTACTTAATGGCAAGGGTTTCTGGCAGTCAATAATACCCCCAAGCCATGTGCAGGGAAAACAGTACTTAATGGCAAGGGTTTCCGGCGGTCAATAATACCCCCAAGCCATGTGCAGGGAAAACAGTACTTAATGGCAAGGGTTTCTGGCAGTCAATAATACCCCCAATCCATGTGCAGGGAAAACAGTACTTAATGGCAAGGGTTTCCGGCGGTCAATAATACCCCCAAGCCATGTGCAGGGAAAACAGTACTTAATGGCAGGGGTTTCTGGCAGTCAATAATACCCCCAAGCCATGTGCAGGGAAAACAGTACTTAATGGCAAGGGTTTCCGGCGGTCAATAATACCCCAAGCCATGTGCAGGAAAAACAGTACTTAATGGCAGGGGTTTCTGGCAGTCAATAATACCCCCAAGCCATGTGCAGGGAAAACAGTACTTAATGGCAAGGGTTTCTGGCAGTCAATAATACTCTTAAACCATGTGCATCGAAAACAGTACTTAATGGCAGAGGTTTCCGGCAGTCAATAACATCCCCAAGCCATGCGCAGGAAAACAGTACTTTGGTAGGGGTTTCTGGCTGTCAGACATTCTCCCAAGGAAAACAATAGATAATGGCAGGTATTTTAGGCAGTCAGTCACACTGCCTCCTTGTGTTCAGTACGACTTTCCATGCGCATGCATTTGAGTCCTAGTTCCTATTTTCAAGAATCACCACCGTGTCATGATATTTAATGTGATGCAGGCCAAAAAAAAAAAAAAAAAAGAAAAAGCAACAAATGATACTGAAATAACAGAATTCACCATAAGGTCACAATTTAAGAACACGGTCATTATAATACAGGTCCGACTTGTCACTGACTCTGTCAATGGCACCGCCCTCTTCTAACATGTAGGTCCGACTTTTGACTGTCCATTCATGTCAAACCTGAACGCTTCATTAGAATAGCGACTATACTAATAACAAGGAAGACGATAACGACGACGACGATAACCGCCTTTTGTGTATGTGCGTTACCCTGCAACGGTGAAGTGAGAAGAAAGAAAAAACTGGTAGGCCTATAGGATAAAATAACACCCTGAAACGGCCGCCGCAACCACCACCACCACCACCGCCGCCGCCGCCATCCCCACCCCTCTCTCGATCCTCTAACCCGCCACATCCCCCAGAGGAGAAGAAATAGCGGCGAAGAAGAAAAAAAAGGAAAGAGAAGAGAAAATGGGATTGAGAGAAGAAAAAATCTGGCCGCGACAGGCATCGATTTTTCTTTCCCTGCATTTTCCACCGCTCCCCCGAGTCCTCTGCCTCAAAGTTTGTCTTCTGCCCCTCGCTTGTCTCCCCCCCCACCCCCCACCCACCCACCCACCAACCCTTCGCCTTCCCCGGCCCTCCCTATCCCTGCTATCTCCAACTGCTTCTTCTTCTTTTTTTTCTTTTTTTAAATGTTCCTTTCCCCCCTCCCTTTGCGAATCCTAGTCTCCTCCCTTCCTCGGTCTCCTAACTTCGCGCCCACCCTCACCCCTCCTCCTCCTCCTCCTCCCTGTGCAGGAAGGATTCGTCATCGTGACTGCATCACTGCCGGAGCGCTGACCCAAATACACCGCATGCGCGCGGGCCACAGCGTTGCCAAATTAAATTCTGAGGTACCGGTTTCACGTGCATATGATTTATCTGCTTCGCTAGCGCTTCCCTCAATCAATACCTTGTCCATCCACCCCACTCCCACTCCCCTGTCCCAGCCTATTCCTCCTCCTCCTCCTCCTCCTCCTCCTCCTCCTCCTCCTGCTTCGCCTCCCTCATTTTTCGTCTTCCCGGCATTTTTGGTGCACTGTCGTCCACCATCCTCCGTGCTGCCTTCGTCTTCTTCATAAATTTTTTTTTCCTTCTTAAGCCTTCTTTTGGAGTTAAAGTAAACTTTGAAAAAGGGATGCTCTCACTCTCTCTCTCTCTCTCTCTCTCTCTCTCTCCTCTCTCTCTCTCTCTCTCTCTCTCTCTCTCTCTCTCTTCTCTCTCTCTCCTCCTCTCTCTTCTCCTCTCTCTCTCTCTCTCTCTCTCTCTCTCTGTATGACTGAAGGTATGAGTGGATGTGGATCTTCTGTATATGTCAGAGAGATATAGTGTGTGGTGTGGTGTGGTAGTGGTGGTGGTGTGTCTGTGTGTTCTGTGTGTGTCTGTGCGTATGTATGTGTGTGCGCACGCGCGCGCGCCCACACGCGCGCCAGCGTCATTGTCTAGAACAGCATGCAATTCCAGTGGTCGAGTATTACAAAAAATTAGAAACGTTAATCTGTTTTAGCTGGGGGTTTTTTCCGTCTGCACGGGCTAGAAAATGAACTGTACGGAGGCCTGTGCTCTCTCTCTCTCTCTCTCTCTCTCTCTCTCTCTCTCTCTCTCTTACTTGTACAAAGCATTTCAGTTGCGTGAGATTGCCATTTCGTTCGTAAAATATTGTTCTGACTTTATAATGTGTATAGAAAAAGTTTGTGTGAAATGAGTGTTCAATTACTCCCCTTCATTAGGGGCAATGGCCTAAATATGAATTAAACATCTGAATCTGAATCTGAATCTCTCTCTCTCTCTCTCTCTCTCTCTCTCTTCCTCTCTCTCTCTCTCTCTCTCTCCTCTCTCTCTCTCTCTCTGTGCATGCGTGCATGCATGCGCACGCCCGTGTGTGTGTGTGTGTGTGTGTGTGTGTGTGTGTGTGTGTGTGTGTGTGTGTGTGTGTGTGTGTGTGTGTGTGTGTGTGCCTACACAATTCAAACGAAATATTTAATCTGATTATGCGGCAGTGCATGTGTGTGTGTGTGTGTGTGTGTGTGTGTGTGTGTGTGTGTGTGTGTGTGTGTGTGTGGACAAACAGAAAGATCACTCAATCACTTGTTTTGTCATCATTAACCAGCAGTTTTGTTGGATTATGCAGAGTCGGATACTTCATTGTGCCGACAAATATTAACCCCTCGTTAAAACACGATGTTATTTTCTGTTCTGTTTGTCGATCTGTGTTGATCTGTCTGGCTGTCTGTTTAACCACAAGATAAGTGGAAAAATAGCTGAGAGCCGCTGATGGTCATCCAATTGAACAGTATTGTTTGTAGAATCAGTCTGCACAAATCAATAAACTTTAAGGTCTCGTGTACGTTGGAGACGGAACAGGTTAAACGGCATGTCAAAACAAGTTCGTTGTTTGATGAGGCAGACATGGAAACAGTAAGATCAAGGATATTCAACACTTCTGTTCAACTGGAATTCATCCACAAACCATGACCTGGATGTCCAGCTTGTGAATAAGCTAGAGACTCGAACACAACTAAATCATGATATTATAAACTTCACCGAAGAAATGAATGCATTAGAGATTCGAACACAACTAAATCATGAAAAATACTTCACCGAAGAAATGAATGCATTAGAGATTTGAACACAACTAAATCATGAAATAATACTTCACTGAAGAAATGAATGCATTAGAGATTCGAACACAACTAGATCATGATATAATACTTCACTGGAGAAATAAAAGCATTGGAGACTCAAATACAACTAAATCATGATATAGTACTTCACTGCAGAAATGAAAACAATGCTAATTTCGGGGGAGGGGGGTGGGATGGAAATGCTACCGACTGCTGTCAGTAAAGCTACAGCGTTAAAAAAAAACAGAAAAACTTCTTCTTTCAAAACAATTCTGCCTGTTGCTAACATTACGTAGACCACGAGATGAATGTATCGACGGCCATCCACATTTCTGTTTTAGGTTCATGTGGAATTTTAGCAACATTAACAGGGACAAGATTAGTAAGGATTATTTCAACACTGAGTGTGGAATATATGTCAATGGAGGGCACTGAAATGAACGCGGTTTCGTCAGTTACGTTATAATAATTCTAACCATATATGTATACTTTTCAACTTATGCAAAGAGGCAGGCAATGGATTTCACTTGTTCCCACTTTCGCTTCGGCCACTTTCGCTTCGGACATTTAGTCAAATAAACCTGTTTTGAGAGACGTCTTTTTAGCTTACAGATAATGTCATCAAGAAATTCAACCCGAAACGTCATTGAACACATAACGAAAGTCTATATGTTAAAACAACAGAAAGATAGAAAGTAAACAGATTTTTCCGAGAGTATTGGAAAGGAAAGAAATCTGCTTTGGTTGTGACTTATTTGATTGCATAATGTTTTCATAACCAGCTGTCATTTTTAACATATTTCAGTTGTGTAAACATTATTGAAATGTATGTGTAGAGATTTGTTACATACTCAAATGTGACTCTTATGTTAAAATGTGTTAGTTTTCGGACTTCGACTTCATAGATTATGTAGGCCTACCAAGCTTTTTTTTTTTTTAATCTAATACAAGAAATAAAACCCAAATGGTTTGGGGAGAGATTTCTTCACCTCATTCTAGAAACAAGTCTAGTTTTGAATAAAAATGCGTATTTTGCAAATAATTTTGGACAATTATATGTCAGAGATAAGGATGGCATAAAACACAATTATGGGACTATTATCACGTCCATTCTGAAAATACATGCACGTGGTTGTAAACGTATAACTAAACGTAAGAATTATTATTTGGAGCATTGGCTAAACTTTGAAAGATATGTCTTTCATTTCATTGTGTTCTCTATAACATTTTAGATCTAGCAATGTTATTGCAAAAAGATTAAATTGCTGTAAGAAGAAAATCAAAACACAATTGTGAAATAGCCCCACACCCCCACCCCCTAAAAAAAAAAAAGAGAAAAAAAAACACAGCAGCAACCACAGCCACAACAACCAACCAACCAACCAACCAACCAACCAAACAACAACAGCAACAACAACAAAGCAAAACAAAGCAAAACATGGAGTGACGAAATTCAGGTTTAAAACAGCCTTGGAACAGCAGCATTTTTATTGAATAATAAATCTCTGTCTAAAACGCACATATTTAATCATGTTATATGTTTACAGAAGCATGCAACAGCTTTTTTAAACTGAAAATGTTGTGGACACAGTAATCTTCTTTCAGTTCTCGTTCCATTTTAATGAACTGACAAAACGGTGCCCTAAAACAATCATAGAATAAAATTCACGAGAGAGAGAGAGAGAGAGAGAGAGAGAGAAGAGAGAGAGAGGGGGGGGGGTCTAGTGTGGGGAACAGCGTCCGCTGAGGAAGGGAGGGATAGATAGGGAGGGGGTCGGTGAGTAGGAATGGGGAGAAAGGTGGTGAGGGGAGGGCAGAGAGTTTGAGAGGTACGACTCACAAACTTGTTAATCACTGTAGAAAACGCCTGACGCAGTTGAGAACTGGAACTTATTGACACTTTGAAGACTCCATTGGCTCAGGTTGTTGTCTTAACGTGTCTTTGACATAGTGATGCTGGTGGCATTTAGACAGGAGCACACCCTGCCCCACTGGCTGCGCGCACCTGTCTTTGATCATGAGGTGTGAACTGCAACAGTGTGTTTTCTGTGTGTTTTCATGTTTTATTATGTACTAGGGATTCAACTGACTGAAACAAACCTAAAAAATTAGTTTAAAAGGAAAGCAAACTGTTAAATGTCTGTAGCTATATACCAGACAAATGGCTGAAAGAAAAGCTGCTATGGAGCCAGTAAAAACGACGTCGGAGAAAGGGAGGCCATTCTCATTGTACAGTGGATGGTGTGAACGCATAGAGAGACCGGGAATAGTTGTTTTCATAACTGTATGGGCTGTGAAAGAAAAAAGCAAAAAGAATTACATCTTCTTGTTCATGATAATCCTCCACCTTCCTGGGTTGTTTTTGTTTTTTAAATAAAAAACTATTCACTCAGTAAAAAGTCTTATCAGCACCTGTGTGAGTTATGAAAAAATGTGTATTGACTGCTTGATTTACTTTCCTCGAATTTCTTTCAATTTTTCTTACCTTTGAAAAAGAATTGCCTTCATTTTTCTTTTTCCGTTTTATTTTCCTTTCCCATGATTTTAATTTTGATGGACAGTTTCATAACTTGTTTGTAGTGTCACATTCGAACATCGAAATGGAGAAATGTCACCATGATGGCGACTCGTTGTCACCGGCTACCGGCAAATGACATCGTCCTTATCAACAGTGCACTTCAAAGCGTCAGGCTGCAGTCCTGTGGATGAGAGGTAAATGTGTCCTCTCCCCCCCCCCCCCCCCCCCCCCCCCCCCCACCGCCCTCCCCAAAAGCTGTGAATATTGTGCCACACTGCTGTGGCTGAGAAATGAGGTCAGACGACTGGCGCTGTCAAGGTGAGGAAAGCGTGACAACACCAGTTTGGTTGACCTGCATCATTGACACAGACTGTGGAAATGAAGACAACAACAGCTCCCCTGCGGCTGTTGTGACAGGAATCAATGCCTGTTGACAGCTTTCACTTTGGAGCCTGCGCCACACCCCGTTAACTCTCTGCAATAACCGGAATTGTTCGCCGCGCCGTTTCCTTCCTGTCTCTCGTGGTAGTGGGGGACCCGTGTTCAGTATCGGTCTGTGCACCCCCCCCCCCCGCCCCTCCCCTCCCCTCCCTCCCCCACCTCTCCCCCTACCAACATCATCACCTCAGTCCTTCCTGTTTGCTGCCTCCTCTGTTTCCCGCCGTCCACTCAGGGTTGAGGCAGGATCGAGTTTCCAGGATAGGAAAGGTTCGATGGTAGGTTCCGGATCTAATCTGCCCCGGGTGTGCCGGTTCGATTCGCCCACAGAGTTCGTCTCTATGGATTGGACTGTCAGGCATCAGAATTTGACGAGTCCGTCCGTCTCCCATTCCCGCAACGGAAAACTTCTCTGTTACTGTGTGTTCGTTTTTAACGGCTTCTGGCGTTTCCGTCTTTGATGACACTACAAACACGATGCCGGGCTCGTGATGAGCATCACCTAATAAGGAGAAACTGAGAGTCAGTGGATGCAACCTCCCCACCCCATTCTCTTGGCTACGTTGCTCTCGTGTGTTGTTGCTTGTTTGTTTTTCAGTGCCAATACCGGTGGATACAGAACATGTTTATGTCTGTTTCATAAACGCACACATACAGACAACACACACACACACACACACACACACACACACACACACACACACACACACACACACACACACACACACGCACACACACGCACGCACACGCACTCACACGCACGCATGCACGCACGCACACACATACACGCACGCACGCATACACGCACGCACGCACGCGCGCGCGCACGCACGCACACACACACACACACACACACACACACACACACACACACACACACACACACACACACACACACACACACACACATACACACATACACGATTTTTACTCCATTTGTTTTCTATAAGCATGAATAAATTAATTTCAGTTGGCTTTATCTATACCACCTCTCTCTCCCTCTCTCTCTCTCTCTCTCTCTCTCTCTCTCTCTCTCTCTCTCTCTCTCTCCTCTGTCTGTCTGTCTGTCTGTCTGTCTGTCTCTCTCTCTCTCTCTCTCTTCTCTCTCTCTCTCTCTCTCTCTCTCTCCTCTCTCTCTCTCTCTCTCTCTCTCTCAGCAAGACACAGAAAGTTTGCCTGTCTGCCCCATAAATCTGAAGGATGTTTTTCCATTTGTTTTTGCTTTGTGTGTATGTGGTTTGGGATTTTTTTTTTTCTCTCCCTCTATATCATTGCAATCAGAAAGAGAAACTTTAGAGGGTGGGGTTGTCTTTCACAGGTCTGACTCAGCGCAGTCAAGTTCGCTCGGTAAACAGGAAGATAGGGCGTTAATTATCTGATTGGAGGTCGTCAACTTTGGGTCTGCTCTGTGCAGTCGTATACACCAGGCTAGCAAATAACATGTACACGAAGCTACCTAATAACTCTCTCTCTCTCTCTCTCTCTCTCCTCTCTCTCTCTCTCTCTCCTCTCTCTCTCCTCTCTCTCTCTCTCTCTCTCCTCTTTGTGTGAGAGCACACAAAGCACAGAAAATATTGCGTGCTGCTACCTAATATCTCATTTAATGATGCATTTGAATTATTGTCATGAATTTCTTTACATTGTTTTTCTATGTGTACCTTAATTTGATTTATTGTGTTCGATTGTATGCCCCCTCAGAATGGGGCCTTGGCCTTAAAACTGATTAAACATTCGTATTCGTATTCGTATTCTCTTCTCTCTCTCTCTCTCTCTCTCTCTCTCTCTCTCTCCTCTCTCTCTCTCCTCTCTCTCTCTCTCTCTCTCTCTCTCTCTCTCTCTCTCTCTCTGAATTTGCACCTGCGTATAGTCCCATGCCAGACATGCTCAACAGTATTCATGGCGTAGCCTACGCAAGAAATATACATTGTTGACATGACACGTGATGCACACGCCACAACCAGACACCAAGTGCTCTTCACGGGACGAGTCAGGCGTTTTCCGACAAAGGTCATAATTCTGGGCAGAGAGACAAAGGAAGTGTCCCGTTTGTTCAATCGGGCATCATTGTTGTAGACCAGTGTGCATTATGCTCTGTCTTCAATAGGAAACCAAACGATCAATGTCACATCCCTGTGTCTGCCAGCACGGACAGGCCATGGGATTTTGGTTTCCGGTTTTGGAAAAGATAAAAAGAAAAGAGATTTTTTTCACTTAAACCTCAACTACTTAATGAAGAGGCCGTTACAATATGAGGATGATGAAGGTGATACGACAAGGTTCCATTTTAGTTTGAGATCGTACATAAGAGACAGTATTCTACGATTCTTTACATGAGATGCATCAGGGCGACAGCCAGACACCAGGTACGGGAGATGCGAACACCTGCGGTGATGGGAGGAATGGGCTTTTTTTTTAACAACACCCTCAGAGACACATGTGTCAAGTGGAAATGCGACTCGCTCAGCAACACAGGTATTCTGTTCATTCAGGCCTCCGCCTCTGAAACGAAATAGCTGGATGCTACGATTCAAATTACGCTAAAAAAAGAAAAAAAAGAAATACAAAACAGAAATCGACATGAAGCGGTCAAGACGGGGAATGACACAGTGTCCCTCGACGGGTAAGTTTCTGTCCTAAGATCAGCAGAGAAAGAACCTCAGCTGCCTTTTCCAGACAACAGAGACAAGAAACGGTAGCGACTTCTGTTAACTCACACCTGTGACAGAAAAATGAAAGAAAGAAGGAAATAGTAAAAGAACGTTGAAAAAAAAAGAAAGGAAAAGAAAAAGAAGAAAATCGCGATGCAATAAGATTTACTGTCTAAATCCCCATTTCTCTCTCTCTCTCTCTCTCTCTCTCTCTCTCCCTCTCTCTCTCTCTCTCTCTCCTCTCTCTCTCTCTCTCTCCAACCAGACCAAACTGTGACCAAAGCAAGCGGGGGATCAGTCACAGCAGCTGCGGCGGCAGTGGAAGACAACTCTGCCCCCCCCCCCCCTGCGCCCCTCCCCCAACCCCCACCCCTCCTCCATCTCTCCCCTGATCCCCCGATCAGCAGTCCCCATGCCCAGGTCGCGTGTCACTCTACCCCCGTCCCCTTCCCCCCACCCACACCTTGATCTTCATTGACTTTATCTTCACACTCTCCCCATTGACTTTATCTTCACACTCTCTCCCCATTGACTTTATCTTCACACTCTCCCCATTGACTTTATCTTCACACTCTCCCCATTGACTTTATCTTCACACTCTCCCCATTGACTTTATCTTCACACTCTCCCCTTGACTTTATCTTCACACTCTCCCCATTGACTTTATCTTCACACTCTCCCCATTGACTTTATCTTCACACTCTCCCCTTTGACTTTATCTTCACACTCCCTCCCCTTTGACTTTATCTTCACACTCTCCCCTTTGACTTTATCTTCACACTCTCCCCTTTGACTTTATCTTCACACTCTCCCCATTGACTTTATCTTCACACTCTCCCCCTTTGACTTTATCTTCACACTCTCCCCTTTGACTTTATCTTCACACTCTCCCCTTTGACTTTATCTTCACACCTCTCCCCTTTGACTTTATCTTCACACTCTCCCCTTTGACTTTATCTTCACACTCTCCCCTTTGACTTTATCTTCACACTCTCTTCTCCCCTTTGACTTTATCTTCACACTCTCCCCTTTGACTTTATCTTCACACCTCTCCCCTTTGACTTTATCTTCACACTCTCCCCTTTGACTTTATCTTCACACTCTCCCCTTTGACTTTATCTTCACACTCTCTCCCTTTGACTTTATCTTCACACTCTCCCCTTTGACTTTATCTTCATCACACCTCTCCCCTTTGACTTTATCTTCACACTCTCCCCTTTGACTTTATCTTCACACTCTCTCTCCCCATTGACTTTATCTTCACACTCTCCCCTTTGACTTTATCTTCACACACTCTCCCCATTGACTTTATCTTCACACTCTCCCCTTTGACTTTATCTTCACACTCTCCCCATTGACTTTATCTTCACACTCTCCCCTTTGACTTTATCTTCACACTCTCCCCTTTGACTTTATCTTCACACTCTCCCCTTTGACTTTATCTTCACACTCTCCCCTTTGACTTTATCTTCACATCTCTCCCCTTTGACTTTATCTTCACACTCTCCCCTTTGACTTTATCTTCACACTCTCCCCTTTGACTTTATCTTCACACTCTCCCCTTTGACTTTATCTTCACACTCTCCCCTTTGACTTTATCTTCACACTCTCCCCATTGACTTTATCTTCACACTCTCCCCTTTGACTTTATCTTCACACTCTCCCCATTGACTTTATCTTCACACTCTCCCCTTTGACTTTATCTTCACACTCTCCCCCTTTGACTTTATCTTCACACTCTCCCCTTTGACTTTATCTTCACACTCTCCCCATTGACTTATCTTCACACTCTCCCCATTGACTTTATCTTCACACTCTCCCCATTGACTTTATCTTCACACTCTCCCCTTGACTTTATCTTCACACTCTCCCCATTGACTTTATCTTCACACCTCCCCTTCTCGTTTCACAGTACTCTGCGAAATTCTAACATTCCCCCCTCACCCCCTACCCCCTTCCCCCGACCCACCACCCCACCTCCGTACTCTCGATCCATTCCCCCCCCCCCCCCCCCCCCCCCCCCATCATCAGTAACTCGTCCGGCACTAACAGACGAATGGAAGGAGAGGGGAGGTGTTGAGGTGGGGGGGGGGGGAGGTTACTTCGGCACCTAAACCCTTCTCCCGACAAACTTGAATGGGAAAGGACCAGCACCTGGGAGGAGGAAGAGGGCGAGGGGATGGGGCGATGAGGCTGGTTCAGGAGGTGCAAGAGGAAGACTGTGGGTTTCTGTGGGTGTGGGTGTGGGGAAGGGAGAGGGCTGAAAAGAGAGTCACCAACGAACACAAGACCACAGTACCAAGCCTACTGCGGAGACATCGACATGGGTGCCAGACCTGTGATATGGTGAGGATGCCACTGCGTTCTGTTACAACGTTCTGTCAGATTGCACGTTGCTTTTTTTTTCTTTCTCATCCTCCCGTTTTTCATCTTTCTTTCTTTTGTGTCTGTCTTGTTGTTGATGTCGTTGTTCTTGTTGTTGTTATTATTGTTGTTGTTGATGTTGCTGTTTGTGTCGTTGTCGTCGTCGTCGTCGTCGTCGTCGTTGTTGTTGTTGTTGTTGTTGCTGTTGTTGTTGCTACTGTGTTGCTGTTGTTGTTGTTGGAGTCGTCGTCGTTGTCGTCCTCGTCGTCGTCGTTGTTGTTGTTGTTGTTTTTGTTGTTGTTGTTTGCCACATTGGAGTCGTCTATGGGAACAGTCTGGACAGGGACAACAGCGGGAACGTCGTCTGTGACCTGCGTATGTCCTAACTGATGGTTTATCTCCTCATTTCCTCTTTCCTTGTTTCAGCTCTCTCCTCTCTCTCTCTCCTCTCTCTCTCTCTCTCTCTCTCTCTCTCTCTCTCTCTCTCTCTCTCTCTCTCTCTCTCTCTCTCTCTCTCTCTCGGCGCCTCACGCATAACCCTGTCCCAGCTTCCTTGGTCACTGTGTTCTTTTTCTTCGTGTTTTTCTTTCCGATTCATTTTCTTTTTCTTTTTTTTTTCTCTCTCAGGATCTCTAGTCTCGCATGTCTGTTGTGAATTTATGTCTAGAAATGCTGTTGTCCTGTTCACTTCTTCTCATATCCCCTTCCCTGTTCCCCGGCCCTCCCTACCCCTTCCAGCCCATCTCTCTCTCTCTCTCTCTCTCTCTCTCTCTCTCTCTCTCTCTCTCTCTTCTCTCTCTCTCTCTCTCTCTCTCTCCTCTCTCTCTCTGGGGGCGTGAACTGCGACTTGAAGAGTGCGGGTCAGTGTTTACATTGTCCCATTGTTTTTGTCTATTGAGAGGGACTGACGCAGAGTTGCAACTTGTGCTTTAGCCAGCATGTCTTCCTGGTGCCATGCCTTCAGCCCTTCATGTCTTCGGGGCGTCATGCGGCTCCTTTTTTTTTGCCACACTTTAGGTTGAGGAGGGCCCAGAAAAAGACTGGCCATGAGGATGGCCACTCTGACACCACGAACCAATGCTGCCGGTGTCACCTTAGCTTGCTCCTCACGCTGATGTTCTGGGGCAGTTTGCTTTAACGTTGAGGAGACATCGAACAGAACGCTGGACCCAACAACCTTCGGCCGCTGGGAGTGAACAGCCTGACGGCCACTGCAGGACGCAGGACCAGCACGGACCGGACTGGCGCTTCCCCGGACAGCAGGCAGACGACTTCGACCCCTCTTCAGCAGCCAACGATCGCTGACGTCATGAACAAGTTGGATTGTAAGTTTTTGTGAGCTGAGCAGAAGCGTGAAGGGCCTTCAGGGCCAGCTGGCTGCACTATATATGGGGGTTAATGATCTCGTGAGGTGGAGTGTTTGAGAAAGGACAACAACGAAGTATCAAAGAAGAAATCTGATCTTTTAGCTCTTTCACTTCTCTTTCGGTCTGTTAGGGCCTCCTTTGCTTTCTTTCACCTCTACAGACGAGTATCTACACGATCACATACCTGCAAATATCTGGACGAGAGCGGACCTTCTGGCGTTAAAGATGCTATGCAGGTGACATCAGACGCCACACAGCGGTACGGGAATCCTGGCCGCAGTCAGTCACTTCGGCTCAGACTGCTTGATTCACCTCAACAGAACATGACCATGGCGTGCACCAACACCCCGACTGACAAAGAGAACATGTCTGTGGAGGAAGGCTGCTACACCTGCACCCATGCAGGTACCACATCTCCCTTAAGGCCATCAACTTTACACCTGCACTCCCAGCCTCCCAAACGGCTTTCCAGGCTGCAGATCTTCAACCAGGTCTCGGAGCGAGGTCCTTTAAAAAAAAAAAATTCAGCAGGTGTTTAAAGTCCTCAGTCTGTCAGGGACACTGCACTGCCTGCCAGATCTACTGGGTCGTTCGAGGCGAGACCTCAGCAGCACTGAGCCATTTGAGGAACATGTGTGTTCACTCTGCTGCAGAAGTCCCTGCATCGTCATTGCGTGCGGACGACTCCTGAAATGCCGTTCATCCTTGACACCTGTCATTGCGGCGTGTCCGACCACCACATGCCCAGTGCGACATCAGGCGAATGATACGTCACATCACAACCCTGAAGCACGTGCATCAGAGCTGGAAGATCCTTCACCAGTGAGGATGTGGCTGAACCGTTTGTGGTTTGGGGCAGAAGGGAAGGCATAGAAACAAGAACGGCAATGTGGGTGAGAAGCATTGTCTGTTGAAATGCCTGTCATATTGTGTTCATGTGGGGATCGTGTGCGTTGTCTTCCTTATTAAGGAAACATTGATTGGAAGAGGTGCAGAAGGTCCGAGTTTACACCCGGCATGCTGCAAACAATAGCTAACTTGGGTTCCGTCACCACTGTGTCCCCATTCACGACACCCATCGGCATGGTTCATTCCGACACACCTTGCCACACAGTCCACACGCTGACACCGTCGCACTCTCTTCACTCACCGACCATATACTACTGTTCTCTGGTTCTGAAGATCGTTTGACGATTTGAGCGATGTGGAAAGACTGCCTACCAAGCGGGTTTTTATTGAAATGGTGGTGTGAGCGCCCCCCTCTCTATCTGTGTGTGTGTGTGTGTGTGTGTGTGTGTGTGTGTGTGTGTGGTGTGTGTGTGTGTGTGTGTGTGTGTGTGTGTTTGAGTGCATGGTCGCACGCGCATGCATGGATGTATACATGCGTGCTGCACCGAGTTACATGTGAAATCACATAGGCAGAAATAACACTGAGCTTTAACTCTATCAGATGGTGGGTATGAGTAGATTTATCGTTAGTGTGTCGAAGAAGCAAAGTATTTGTACTTAGCATGCATACATTGCACAGGATCATGCTAAAGCGGATTTCTTTTTCAAATACCATGTGTGTATTCAGATTTGCCTACGACGACACACGGGAGTCATAACCCACCTTCAGGGGGAAAAAACACTTGACTCTAGATCAACAAGGAAGAGGATCATTCAATATTTGCAGAAACATAACATCATTGCAGATTGAAATCGGATGCTTCTAAAATAAAAGTCAGCAAGAACTTTAAAAGGTAAACGAGATCACATTACAGCACTGCTGAAAGAGCCTCACTGGCTGCCTGTTACATGTCATTATCAAACTAGCCACTCATGCCTGCGATGGTTCTCTCCCACCATACCTGTCACGTACTCTTTGCAGTTCCACCCCGAAACTCCTGTAGATACCAAAGTGAAATTTAAGATCGTTGGTGAGCGTTCCTTCAGCTTAGCTGCCCCAACTGTTTGGAACTCACTGTTTCCCATCCTACGAAACCAGCCCACCTTCTCTGTTTTCAAAGCACAGCTTAAAAGTGATCTTTTCAGCCAAGCATTTTGAACCATGCTTTTGCCACGTTGTGCCTGCACAATAGGTTTTGTGGTAAGGTAGTTGCTGTATGTGAATGAATGAAGGTCTGAATGGTGTATGAAAGCCCAGGGAGTAGTTTTTAAGCAGAATTGCGGTGTACGAATACTTTGATAGTATCATCATCATCATCATCATCATCATCATCATCATCATCATCATCATCGTCGTCGTTGTCGTCGTCGTCGTCGTCGTCGTCGTCGTCGTCGTCGTCGTCGTCATTTTTATTTGTTGTTGTTGTTGTTGTTCGTATTATCATTATAGTTGTTGTCATCATTTTATTGTCATTATCATCATCATCAATATTATTATTATTATTAATATTATTATTATTATTTGTTGTTGCTATTGTTGTTATTATCATCATCATCATTATTTTCATTGCTGTTAACTTTCAGTGTCCGTCCTTGTGGCTCACAGACTGATTAAACAGCATGTATGCTACTTTTGGAGTGCCCGGCT
>CM031612.1:36410869-36453369 GCA_018398815.1 Conus ventricosus | reverse complement strand
AAAGTTCTTGTCACGGTCCAGCAATACCAGGCTTATAATTCTTGTCATAGTTTAGGTAACACACACTTACAGTTCTTGTCACATTCCGATGACACCACACTTACAGTTGATATAATCCAGGTAACACACACTTGCACTTCTTGTCACAATCCAGTAATGCACACTTACAGTACTTGTCACACAATCCATGTGACACACACTTAGAGTTCTTGTCATAAACCAGGTAAACACACACAGCTCTTGTCACACAATACAGGTAACACAACACAATTCATGCCCAAATCCAGGTAACACCATATTTACAGTTCTTGTCACAATCCAGGTAACACCACGCTAAAGGCTCTTGTCACAACACACGCAATACCACACTTACATTAATTCTTGTCACAACACAGGTAATATCACACTTAAATCTTGTCACAGTACTGGCAAAACCACACTTACAATTCTTGTCACAATACAGGCAATACAACACTTACAGTCGTCACAATACAGGCAATACAACACTTACAGTCGTCACAATATAAGCTTAAGGCTCTTGTCACAACACAGGCAACACCACACATACAGTTCTTGTCACAATAAGGAAATACCAACTTACAGTTCTTGTCACAATAAGGCAATACCACATTTACAATTCTTGTCACAATACAGGCAATACCACACTTACAATTCTTGTCACAACACGGGCAATACAACACATATAGTGTTTGCCACAATACAAGCAACACTACGCTTACAGTTCCTGTTAAGATCGAACCACTTAACGACAAACTTTTAGCTCTTGTCACAGTCAGGCAACATCATACTTATGGCTCTTGTCACAGTCAGGTACCATCATACTTATGGCTCTTGTCACAGTCAGGTACCATCATACTTATGGCTGTTGTCACAATCAGGTAACATAATACATATGGCTCTTGTCACAGTCAGGTGACATCATACTTATGACTCTTGTCACAGTCAGATAACATAGTTATGGCTCTTGTCACAGTCAGGTGACCTCATACTTATGACTCTTGTCACAGTCAGATAACATCATAGTTATGGCTCTTGTCACAGTCAGATAACATCATACTTATGGCTTTTGTCACAGTCAGATAACATCATACTTATGGCTCTTGTCACAGTCAGATAACATCATACTTATGGGTCTTGTCAGAGTCAGATAACATCATACTTATGGGTCTTGTCACAGTCAGATAACATCATAGTTATGGGTCTTGTCACAGTCAGATAACATCATAGTTATGGCTCTTGTCACAGTCAGATAGCATCATACTTATGGGTCTTGTCACAGTCAGATAACATCATAGTTATGGCTCTTGTCACAGTCAGATAACATCATACTTATGGGTCTTGTCACAGTCAGATAACATCATACTTATGGGTCTTGTCACAGTCAGATAACATCATACTTATGGGTCTTGTCACAGTCAGATAACATCATACTTATGGGTCTTGTCACAGTCAGATAACATCATACTTATGGGTCTTGTCACAGTCAGATAACATCATACTTATGGGTCTTGTCACAGTCAGATAACATCATAGTTATGGCTCTTGTCACAGTCAGATAACATCATACTTATGGGTCTTGTCACAGTCAGATAACATCATACTTATGGCTCTTGTCACAGTCAGATAACACCATACTTATGGGTCTTGTCACAGTCAGATAACATCATACTTATGGGTCTTGTCACAGTCAGATAACATCATACTTATGGGTCTTGTCACAGTCAGATAACATCATACTTATGGGTCTTGTCACAGTCAGATAACATCATAGTTATGGCTCTTGTCACAGTCAGATAACATCATACTTATGGGTCTTGTCACAGTCAGATAACATCATACTTATGGCTCTTGTCACAGTCAGATAACATCATACTTATGGCTCTTGTCACAGTCAGATAACATCATACTTATGGGTCTTGTCACAGTCAGATAACATCATAGTTATGGGTCTTGTCACAGTCGGTAACATCATACTTATGGCTAATGTCACAGTCAGGTAACATCATACTTATGGCTCTTGTCACAGTTAGGTAACATCATACTTTTGACTCTTCACAATCACGTAACATCATACTTTTGGCTCTTGTCACAATTAGATAATATACTTTTGGCTGTTGTCACGGTCAGGAAACATCATATAGTTCTTGCCACAAGCCTGGCACATTACAGAGATAAGGAATCAATGGACATGCTATATTCAGACAGGCTAGATATTTTCCTTCTCCAGTTAGAGAGACCGCCATCAACTGGGTCTAATCTCTTGTCTCGATCAACTCTGCAGTCAATGCAATCCAAACGTCAACGGTGAGTTCCAGAATTTTCTAAAGGCCATCTTGATAAACTCGACACACATTCCTCGGTTCCCATGGTTTTGGTCGTTCAACAAGACCAAATTCTGCACCCAGTTCGAAGAGGTAACTGACTGTCTGTTTAGCCTGCATTGCATTTTCATTGCCTTGAATGTTGTTTGTCTTGCCTGAAGAGGACCAAATGGGTCGAAACGCGTTGTTTGTTTTGTAATTTGTTCGTTCAGTCGTTTGGCGGCGCAGTAATTCTGTTTTTGCTCTTGTTTCAATTTCAAGCTGCAGTCACATCACTTTTGAAACCAACACAGCTTAACAGTACTGAACACTTACCACCCTGATTGTGATTCTGACAGTCGTGTAGCTCGACAAAATGCCGCCGCTAATTCATTAAATCTCCCCGGGATTCACGACACAAAAATGACAAAACTATGGCCTGCAAGAATCAAGGAACGTCTGAGGCACTGTTACACATATGTCGTGTCATTCCCCTCCCCGCTCCCCCGCCCCCCCCCCCCCCCCCCCCCCCCCCAGCCAGCCAGAGGAACCAGACATCAACAATTACGTCACGTGATAGAGACTGCACGCTAAACAGACCATCAACCGTCGGCCCGCTTCAACAAGCAAGTCGAGGGGAGGACCAAAAACTAGCAGATTTCCGAATTTCCCAGTCAGCTCATATCCATAACTATTGCGCCAATCAGGGATGGATGAGAGATGGGGATGGGGTCGGTGCAAGCTCACCCTTTGCAGGTTAACAACAAAACCAAACAAAAATCTTTATTAACATGGTTCAATGCTGTTAAATATATCACAGGATTACCACCAGACTGCACAGATGTGCGTCATTTATTGAAAGAAAAACACATTCGGGTGAGGGGGATGGGGATGGGGGAGGGGAGCATACCCCTCAAGACCTCTAGCAAGCCCGGGCGCTTCACGTCCTCGATTTACACAACACACTTTCATGACTACCCCTCTCCTCCTTAAAAACTAACTGATTTGCACCAGCCAGTGAAGGAGCTTTTTCACACATGCTCCTTTTCAACTACCACTGAACAAACAGGAAACTACCCACCTGTGTGGGTGACTGCTCTTTCATGATATCACTCATAATCCTCAAGAGATAAGGATGAACATTCTTGACCGCATTCTCGAAAGACACCTCAGAATCATGATACATTGAATCCTTGCACGGTGATCCTGTATCATTTCGCAGGTGGAGACTTCGACAGCAAGAGCACCACTTACCGAAAACACAGACCAGCGCATGAGGAACCTCGACTTCACAAGTTTTCCATGATGGTCCATTTTTGTGCTTAATCTGCGTCGCCTCTTTTATGTTCGGTCTGCATGGTCTGTCTATATATGACCTGCATCTGCACAGCCCGTTCCTGCTTGACCTACACGACCCGTATGTTCCTTCTGCCTGTCTGGCCCATGTGTTTGACCTGCCTGGCCTGCGTGAATGACCTGTATGGCCTATGTGTTTGGATTGTATGGCCTATCTGTGTTTGACCTGTATGGCCTGTGTGTTTGACCTGTGTGTCCTGGGTGTTTGGACTGCATAGACTGTCTGTGTTGGATCTGTATGTCCTGGGTGTTTGGATTGCATGGACTGTGTTTGACCTGCATGGCCTGGGTGTTTGGATTGCATGGACTGTGTTTGACCTGTATGTCGTGGGTGTTTGGACTGCATGGACTGTGTTTGACCTGTATGGCCTATGTGTTTCACCTGTATGTCCTGGGTGTTTGTACTGCATGGACTGTGTTTGACCTGTATGGCCTGGGTGTTTGGACTGCATAGACTGTCTGTGTTTGACCTGCATGTCCTGGGTGTTTGGACTGCATGGACTGTGTTTGACCTGTATGTCCTGGGTGTTTGTACTGCATGGACTGTGTTTGACCTGTATGGCCTGGGTGTTTGGACTGCATAGACTGTCTGTGTTTGACCTGCATGTCCTGGGTGTTTGGACTGCATGGACTGTGTTTGACCTGTATGGCCTGGGTGTTTGGACTGCATGGACTGTGTTTGACCTGTATGTCCTGGGTGTTTGGACTGCATGGACTGTGTTTGACCTGTATGTCCTGGGTGTTTGGACTGCATGGACTGTGTTTGACCTGTATGGCCTGGGTGTTTCGATTGCATAGACTGTCTGTGTTTGACCTGCATGTCCTGGGTGTTTGGACTGCATGGACTGTGTTTGACCTGTATGGCCTGGGTGTTTGGACTGCATGGACTGTGTTTGACCTGTATGTCCTGGGTGTTTGGACTGCATGGACTGTGTTTGACCTGTATGTCCTGGGTGTTTGGACTGCATAGACCGTCTGTGTTTGACCTGTATGGCCTGGGTGCGTGAACTGCATGGACTGTGTTTGACCTGTATGTCCTGCGTATTTGGACTGCATGGACTGTGTTTGACCTGTATGGCCTGGGTATTTGTACTGCATAGACTGTCTGTGTTTAACCTGTATGGCCTGTGTGTTCGACCTGTATGGCCTGGGCGTTTGGACTGCATGGACTGTGTTTCACCTGTATGGCCTGTGTGTTTGACCTGTATGTCCTGGGTGTTTGGATTGCATAGACTGTGTTTGACCTGTATGTCCTGGGTGTTTGGAACGCATAAATGTCTGTGCTTGCTCTGTATGGCCTAGGTGTTTGGACTACATAGACTGTCTGTGTTTGACCTGTATGGCCTGTGTGTTTGACCTGTCTGTCCTGGGTGTTTGGATTGCATGGACTGTGTTTGACCTGTATGGCCTGGGTGTTTGGACTGCATGGACTGTGTTTGACCTGTATGACTTGGGTGTTTGAACTGCATAGACTGTCTGTGTCCTGTATGGCCTGGATGTTTGGACTGCATGAACTGTCTGTGTTTGTACTGTATGGCCTAGGTATTTAGACTGCATGGACTGTGTTTGACTTGCATGGCCGGGATATTTAGACTGTATGGACTGCTCGTGTTTGACGTGTATGGCCTAGGTATTTAGACTGCAAGGACTGGTTGTGTTTGTCCTGTATGGCCTAGGTATTTATACTGTATGGACTGTTCGTGTTTGACGTGTATCGCCTAGGTATTTATACTGCAAGGACTGGTTGTGTTTGTCCTGTATGGCTAGGTATTTATACTGTATGGACTGTTCGTGTTTGACGTGTATGGCCTAGGTATTTAGACTGCAAGGACTGGTTGTGATTGACCTGTATGGCCTAGGTATTTAGACTGTATGGACTGTTCGTGTTTGACGTGTATGGCCTAGGTATTTAGACTGCAAGGACTGGTTGTGTTTGTCCTGTATGGCGTAGGTATTTAGACTGCAAGGACTGGTTGTGATTTACCTGTATGGCCCAGTTGTTTGGACGGTGTGGACTGTGTTTGACCTGTATGTCCTGGGTGTTTGACGGCATGGACTGTGTTTGACCTGTATGTCCTGGGTATTTAGACTGCATTGGACTGTCTGTGTTTGACTTGTATGGCCTAGGTATTTAGACTGCAAGGACTGTTTGATTTTGACCTGTATAGCCTAGGTATTTAGACTGCAAGGACTGTTTGATTTTGACCTGTATGGCCCGGTTGTTTGGACTGTGTTGATTGTGTTTGATCTGTATGGCCTATATAATGGACCTGTATGGCCTTTGTGATTGACCTGTATGGCCTTTGTGTTTGACCTGTGTGGCCTTTGTGTTTGACCTGTATGGCCTTTGTGTTTGAGCTGTACGACCTATGTATTGGACCTGTATGACCTTTGTGTTTGAGCTGTACGACCTATGTATTGGACCTGTATGACCTTTGTGTTTGACCTGCATGTCCTTTGTGTTTGAGCTGTACGACCTATGTATTGGACCTGTATGGCCTTTGTGTTTGACCTGTATGGCCTTTGTGTTTGAGCTGTACGACCTATGTATTGGACCTGTATGGCCTTTGTGTTTGACCTGTATGACCTTTGTGTTTGAGCTGTACGACCTATGTATTGGACCTGTATGACCTTTGTGTTTGAGCTGTACGACCTATGTATTGGACCTGTATGACCTTTGTGTTTGAGCTGTACGACTTATGTATTGGACCTGTATGGCCTTTGTGTTTGACCTGCATGTCCTTTGTGTTTGAGCTGTACGACCTATGTATTGGACCTGTATGGCCTTTGTGTTTGACCTGTATGGCCTTTGTGTTTGAGCTCTACGACCTATGTATTGGACCTGTATGGCCTTTGTGTTTGAGCTGTACGACCTATGTATTGGACCTGTATGGCCTTTGTGTTTGACCTGCATGTCCTTTGTGTTTGAGCTGTACGACCTATGTATTGGACCTGTATGGCCTTTGTGTTTGACCTGTATGGCCTTTGTGTTTGAGCTGTACGACCTATGTATTGGACCTGTATGGCCTTTGTGTTTGAGCTGTACGACCTATGTATTGGACCTATATGGCCTTTGTGTTTGACCTGTATGGCCTTTGTGTTTGAGCTGTACGACCTATGTATTGGACCTGTATGGCCTTTGTGTTTGAGCTGTACGTCCTATGTATTGGACCTGTATGGCCTTTGTGTTTGACCTGTATGGCCTTTGTGTTTGAGCTGCACGACCTATGTATTGGACCTGTATGGCCTTTGTGTTTGGCCTGTATGGCCTTTGTGTTTGAGCTGTACGACCTATGTATTGGACCTGTATGACCTTTGTGTTTGAGCTGTACGACCTATAGGACCTGTATGGCCTTTGTGTTTGACCTGTATGACCTTTGTGTTTGACCTGTATGACCTTTGTGTTTGAGCTGTACGACCTATGTATTGGACCTGTATGACCTTTGTGTTTGACCTGCATGTCCTTTGTGTTTGACCTGTATGCCCTTTGTGTTTGACCTGTATGGCCTTTGTGTTTGACCTGTATGACGATTGTGTTTGAGCTGTATGACCTACATACTGGACCTGTATGACCTTTGTATTTGAGCTGTATGACCTATATATTGGACCTGTATAGCCTTTGTGTTCGACCTGTATAGTCTTTGCGTTTGACCTGTATAGCCTTTGGGTTTGACCTGTATGGCCTATGCATTGACCTGTATAGGTTTTGTGTTTGACCTGTATGGCCTATGCATTGACCTGTATAGGTTTTGTGTTTGACCTGTATGGCCTGTGCATTGACCTGTATAGCCTTTGTGTTTGACCTGTATGGCCTATGTATTGACCTGTATAGGTTTTGTGTTTGACCTGTATGGCCTATGTATTGACCTGTATAGGTTTTGTTTGACCTGTGTGGCCTATGCATTGACCTGTATAGGCTTTGTGTTTGACCTGTATGGCCTATGTATTGACCTGTATAGGTTTTGTGTTTGACCTGTATGGCCTAGGTATTGACCTATATAGGTTTTGTGTTTGACCTGTATGGCCTATGTATTGACCTGTATAGGTTTTGTGTTTGACCTGTATGGCCTATGTATTGACCTGTATAGGTTTCATGTTTGACCTGTATGGCCTATGTATTGACCTGTATAGGTTTTGTGTTTGACCTGTATGGCCTATGTATTGACCTGTGTAGGTTTTGTGTTCGACCTGTATGGCCTATGTATTGACCTGTATAGGTTTTGTGTTTGACCTGTATGGCCTATGCATTGACCTGTATTGGTTTTGTGTTTGACCTGTATGGCCTATGTGTTTGACCTGTATGGCCTATGCATTGACCTGTATATTCTTTGTGTTTGACCTGTATAGCCTTTGTGTTTGACCTGTATGGCCTATGCATTGACCTGTATAGGTTTTGTGTTTGACCTGTATGGCCTATGTATTGACCTGTATAGGTTTTGTGTTTGACCTGTATGGCCTGTGCATTGACCTGTATAGCCTTTGTGTTTGACCTGTATGGCCTATGTATTGACCTGTATAGGTTTTGTGTTTGACCTGTATGGCCTATGTATTGACCTGTATAGGTTTTGTGTTTGACCTGTATGGCCTATGTATTGACCTGTATAGGTTTTGTGGTCGACCTGTATGGCCTTTGTGTTTGACCTGTATAGGTTTTCTGTTTGACCTGTATGGCCTATGCATTGACCTGTACAGGTTTTATGTTTGACCTGTATGGCCTATGCATTGACCTGTATAGGTTTTGTGTTTGACCTGTATGGCCTTTGTGTTTGACATGTATAGCCTTTGTGTTTGACCTGTATAGCCTATGTATTTGACCTGTTTAGCCTATGTATTTCACCTGTTTAGCCTATGCATTTGACCTGTATAGCCTATGTATATGACTTGTATGGCCTATGTATTTGACCTGTATGGCCTATGTAATTGACCTGTATAGGTTTTGTGCTTGACCTGTATGGCCTATGTACTGACCTGTATAGGTTTTGTGTTTGACCTGTGTGGCCTATGTATTGACCTGTATAGGTTTTGGGTTCGACCTGTATGGCCTATGTATTTACCTGTATAGGTCTTGTGTTTGACCTGTATGGCCTATGCATTCACCTGTATAGGTTTTGTGTTTGACCTGTATGGCCTATGCATTGACCTGTATAGGTTTTATGTTTGACCTGTATGGCCTATGCATTGACCTGTATAGGTTTTGTGTTGACCTGTATGGCCTGTGCATTGACCTGTATAGCCTTTGTGTTTGACCTGTATGGCCTATGTATTGACCTGTATAGGTTTTGTGTTTGACCTGTATGGCCTATGTATTGACCTGTATAGGTTTTGTGTTTGACCTGTATGGCCTATGTATTGACCTGTATAGGTTTTGTGGTCGACCTGTATGGCCTTTGTGTTTGACCTGTATAGGTTTTCTGTTTGACCTGTATGGCCTATGCATTGACCTGTACAGGTTTTTATGTTTGACCTGTATGGCCTATGCATTGACCTGTATAGGTTTGTGTTTGACCTGTATGGCCTTTGTGTTTGACATGTATAGCCTTTGTGTTTGACCTGTATAGCCTATGTATTTGACCTGTTTAGCCTATGTATTTCACCTGTTTAGCCTATGCATTTGACCTGTATAGCCTATGTATATGACTTGTATGGCCTATGTATTTGACCTGTATGGCCTATGTAATTGACCTGTATAGGTTTTGTGCTTGACCTGTATGGCCTATGTACTGACCTGTATAGGTTTTGTGTTTGACCTGTGTGGCCTATGTATTGACCTGTATAGGTTTTGGGTTCGACCTGTATGGCCTATGTATTTACCTGTATAGGTCTTGTGTTTGACCTGTATGGCCTATGCATTCACCTGTATAGGTTTTGTGTTTGACCTGTATGGCCTATGCATTGACCTGTATAGGTTTTATGTTTGACCTGTATGGCCTATGCATTGACCTGTATAGGTTTTGTGTTTGACCTGTATAGCCTATGTGTTTGACATGTATAGCCTTTGTGTTTGACCTGTATAGCCTATGTATTTGACCTGTTTAGCCTATGTATTTCACCTGTTTAGCCTATGCATTTGACCTGTATAGCCTATGTATATGACTTGTATGGCCTTGTTATTTGACCTGTATGGCCTATGTAATTGACCTGTATAGGTTTTGTGCTTGACCTGTATGGCCTATGTACTGACCTGTATAGGTTTTGTGTTTGACCTGTGTGGCCTATGTATTGACCTGTATAGGTTTTGGGTTCGACCTGTATGGCCTATGTATTGACCTGTATAGGTCTTGTGTTTGACCTGTATGGCCTATGCATTCACCTGTATAGGTTTTGTGTTTGACCTGTATGGCCTATGCATTGACCTGTATAGGTTTTGTGTTTGACCTGTATAGCCTTTGTGTTTGACCTGTAGGTTTTGTGTTTGACCTGTATGGCCTATGCATTGATCTGTATAGGTTTTGTGTTTGACCTGTATGGCCTATGCATTCACCTGTATAGGTTTTGTGTTTGACCTGTATGGCCTATGCATTGACCTGTATAGGTTTTGTGTTTGACCTGTATGGCCTTTGTGTTTGACCTGTAGGTTTTGTGTTTGACCTGTATGGCCTATGCATTGATCTGTATAGGTTTTGTGTTTGACCTGTATGGCCTATGTATTGACCTGTATAGGTTTTGTGTCTGACCTGTATGGCCTTTGTGTTTGACCTGTATAGGTTTTGTGTTTGACCTGTATGTCCTATGTATTTGACCTGTATAGGTTTTGTGTTTGACCTGTATGGCCTATGCATTGACCTGTATAGGTTTTGTGTTTGACCTGTATGGCCTATGTATCTGACCTGTATAGGTTTTGTGTTTGACCTGTATGGCCTATGTATTGACCTGCATAGGTTTTGTGTTTGACCTGTATGGCCTATGTATTGACCTGTATAGCCTTTGTGTTTGACCTGTATAGCCTATGTATTTGACCTGCATAGCCTTTGTGTTTGATCTGTATAGCCTATGTATTTAACCTGTTTAGCCTATGTATTTGACCTGTTTAGCCTATGTATTTGACCTGTATAGCCTATGTATATGACCTGTATGGCCTATGTATTTGACCTGTATGGCCTATGTATTTGACCTGTGTGACCTATGTATTTGACGTGCACAGCTTATCTTATCCAGTGTCTTTGAACGCAGTGCATGGCCTAAGTATTTAACATGAATGGCGTGTGTCTTTGGCTGGTATGGTCTGTGTGTTTGACTGCATGGTCTGTGTCTTTGGCTGGAATGGCCTGCGTGTTTGACTGCATGGTCTGTGTGTTTGACTGCATGGTCTGTGTCTTTGGCTGGTATGGTCTGTGTGTTTGACTGCATGGTCTGTGTCTTTGACTGCATGGTCTGTGTGTTTGACTGCATGGTCTGTGTCTTTGACTGCATGGTCTGTGTGTTTGACTGCATGGTCTGTGTTTTTGGCTGGTATGGCCTGCGTGTTTGACTGCATGGTCTGTGTGTTTGACTGCATGGTCTGTGTCTTTGGCTGGTATGGTCTGTGTGTTTGACTGCATGGTCTGTGTGTTTGACTGCATGGTCTGTGTCTTTGACTGCATGGTCTGTGTGTTTGACTGCATGGTCTGTGTCTTTGACTGCATGGTCTGTGTTTGACTGCATGGTCTGTGTTTGACTGCATGGCCTACGTGCTTGCCCCGGTTGGTCTGTGTGTATTGACCTGATGACCTTTGCATTGGACCCGCATGGTCTGTATGTATGACCTGTTTGACCCGAACGTTTCACCTGCATGGCCTGTTTGATCCGCGAGTGTGTGTTAACCTGCAATGATGGCCATGAATCATCGTGATGTTTTACTAGTTACATAGTATAAAACAGCTAGTGTGCCACTTATCGCATCGCAAGACTAAATACAAAACATTCATCTCAAGGCATCCTTGACATATCATGACTTTGACAAAGACCTGATTCCACAACTTTGCATCCGTCTTCGTCTCTGTTTTCGTATCATGAGCTAAGCAAGATTTCATCGGGAAGATGGGGAAGTTGACAGGACAAAGCAGGCGGTTTAAGAATCGTCTTCAGAGAACACACGGATGCCTCCCATATAACCCTTCACAAGAAAATCATTGCAAACCATCACAGTTCACACCCCTTCATGCCCTTATTGAAATCTTGTTCTTCTAAGCAGAATACGTCTTGCTGCAACCTAGTTCCAAAGAAAAAACCACAAGCTCTACTCCCAACCAGCACTGCAGCTCCGCAGCTTGAGGAGTAACTGTCCCTGGTTTCATTGCTTACTCCTGTTCCATTATCTACATTTCCCATACCGCCCCCCTCCCCCACAAGAAGAGTGTGCAAATCCATCTTAACAATCAAAATATAAAATCAACGGCTCCACTGACCCGCTGAAATACCGAACACACACACACACACACGCGCGCGCGCGCGCGCACACACACACACACACACACACACACACACACACACACACACACACACACAAGTTCATACACAAACGTGCGCGTGCGCCCTTTTCCGTCTTCTTTCTAAGATGTAGCCGTTGTGATTTTATCATTTTACAGTTAGTCTAGTTTTGTTCAATAAGTACTAAATTTACTCAGATCCGCTCTCACTGTTTTTGAGGTAACCACTCCTGGAAGAGTAGACTGAAAATCCGTCGAAAACGTATCCAGTGTATGAACGCGTGTATCTGATTTCTGATGCAGTCAAAGGCAGCTGCAACAACAGAAATACTAGGTTTACTGGTATTGTATTGCCACACACTGACAAAACAGTATGTCTAATATGACTGCTACTTCAGAGGAGCATTCAGTTCCAAGAAAATGCACTGACGGTCTGTGTGAGAAGACTCGACTGTGGTGCTGTGCCGATTGTGTGGACGACTGGCAAACATGACAATCAACATGAGAAGAAGTGCGTCACGAAAAAAAAAAATTAACAGGAATACAGTGGTTTGTGTGCAGTATCTAATATCAAAACAATGCGCATTTGCTCATATAAAAGCTCGGGTGACCTGCATGCCTACTCCTTACTACTTCCGTGAAACAGGATGCCACTAGGGACAGAACTAAAACTAGAGTTAATTTCCACATGGTGTTTGGGGCGTCTTTCGCAAGTTCGAGAAACTGTGGAACCTATTTGTCCGCCGTCCGTCCATCTCATCATTCACATAAGGGAACGTGCAAGCTCTTCTTCATTACTGCCCTGTATTCTGTAGGCTACGAG
Organism: Conus ventricosus; assembly: GCA_018398815.1. Taxonomy (NCBI): domain Eukaryota; kingdom Metazoa; phylum Mollusca; class Gastropoda; order Neogastropoda; family Conidae; genus Conus; species Conus ventricosus. Next base: position 36,440,464 of record CM031612.1, on the reverse strand, counting down.
TGCTTCACTTGTGTGTATGTGCACACTGACACTGGGAGAGAGAGAGAGAGAGAGAGAGAGAGAGAGAGAGAGAGAGAGAGAGTTTTAAGACATGAAAAAATAATCTTATCCCACCTTTCTCAATAAAGGACCAAAAGTTACAGTTCATAATTATATACCCTACTTGTTTATTGGTCCCTGCCTCATTTCATTATCATATATATATATATATATATATATATATATATATATATATATATATATATATATATGGTTCAGTATGATGTGCCACGATGTCAACAGTCAAGACAAACATAAAGGGAAGGAGGAAAAAAGGGATGTGTGTCTGGTGGAGAACGCACAGAGTCTCATTAGTGGCCGCAGCAAGCGACAGTGAGAGAAAAGGGCCAAGGAGCAGGGAAGGGACTAGAAAAGTGGGGGAAGGGATAGAAGGAGAGAGGGGGGGGGGGCGGCTCTTCGTAACACCCCTTTCTTCACCTCGGGTCACACTCTCTTCCTCCTGGAATGCACGTTGCCCCTAGCAACAGGCGCCACCTTTGTTTAAACTTCCGAGCCCCGTGATCTGCAAGCTCCGTTGAATGGTTTCACTTCTCATTTTCTGTCCCATTCATATTCTAATCCGCCACCACTGCTCAGTAGATACCAGCCCATTTACGAGCTGATCACCCTCTCTCTCTTCTCTCAGCGCGCGGTGCGCGTCCCTGGCTGTCCCCCCTTTTTGCCAGTCCGTCTTTCACTGCCTTCCCCTCGCCGTGGCGGCAGAGACAATCCCACCCATTATGAAGTGGGGGTGTCAAATTGTATTACTTTTCCTCGCTCTGACCCCGCGCGTCAATAACACAGCCTATTTTGACAAGACCTGCAAGAAACAACGGCACAGAGACGGAATGAATCTGCGAAGAACGGTGTGTTGAAACGGAAAAAAGAACGAAAGAAAGAGAGAAAAAAGGCAAGAAACCTGCGTTTTGCGGGCAGAGACTGGGTGTACAATGGACTGTGAGCGGCGTGAGCGACAGCTTGCTGTTGTGTTGGTCTTTGAGATGTGAGTCTTACTTCGCCAGCCATGGAGTAAAGGCGAAATTAAAATCACAAAGTCGACTGAGTGTGGTAATGAGCCATGCTGGCCGCGTCAGCCACACCACTCGAGACCGGGCTGTCTGGGGGCCGGGCGTCGTTGACGGGGAAGGCTACGCATTTCATTTGTTTATTTCTTCTCTTATTTCGTTTCTTTAATTAACTAATCACAGCTGATTAGTGGTGGCTCTTCGCTTCTGTTTGAGATCCGGGTCGTCGCGTGTTTTCTCTTCCCGTGGCCTGTTCAGTGGGGTCGGCGGTAGCGATGAGGTAGCAGACACCGTGTTGTGTGATCAGGGCAGACCTCGCTCGTGCATTCCTGGCCCCTCGCCATTGGTGTGACCTGGGGTTAAAACAGACAATTCACTGTTTCATCAGTGCCTGTGATGCCGCCGCCACTGTGATCAAAGACACTGCCAAACGAGTGTCGTTGGGGTGACTACTGTCACGTAATTGTGAGAGACTTGGTCTTGGTGCGGTCGCCGCACAGTGTTGCTGCCCTTCCCCCGCTTTCTGTTCTCTAGTCAGTGGCAGCGGTTTGCTGTCTGCCCCCCCCCCCCCCCCCCCCCTCCAGCTCCCCGCATCGGGACAACCCCCATGAATCCGTTACAGCCGAGGTTTTGCTTCAACCCGTTGCCCTATGCCAGCAACAGGTCTTTAGTGTCGCTGAACGCGCCAAACCTGTAGAACTTCCTGTTGGCGCCTCTTAGACAGGGGAGGGAATCTGGAGGGAAATCAGGCAGTCATGGGTTACTTCTTTCATCGGTTGTTGGTTAGCTGCTTGATCGACGGAATCGGACGGGGTCGGGTCCGATCGGACGGAGACGGTGCAAGGGTCACTGATCGAACCAGCGTCTGGCTGTTTTCCATTTTCAGGCGGTCGGTGTCTGTCTGCAAGCCTGGCGGGGGGGATCAATGGCGCATGTCGCGAACTGTGTGTCTGGAAGGAAAGTGCAGTGAAATGGAATAGGGGAGGGGGCGGGAGGAGGGAAGGGGCGGGGTGGGGTGGGGGAGGGGTAGGAGGGGAATTGGGGGAGGGGAAAGGGAGGTGCAGCAGGCGGGTCTAAAGTGGGTTGTCTGCAGCGTGTCTGTAGCCTTGGCAGTCTGCTAAGGCCTGCTATGTGGGTGGGAGTGTCGCCATATTGAGGCTGCTTATGGAGAGGCGTATTGTGTGCCTGTCCAGGGCCTCTCTCTCTCTCTCTCTCTCTCTCTCTCTCTCTCTCCTTCAGATCTTGTGTAATTGTAAGGCTGCCGTCATTCCCAAATTATATTGAGGCTACATTTTTTATTTCAAAGATATTAACCCTCCCCTTTCCCACCCCAACACACACACACACACACACACACACACACACACACACACACCTCTCTCTCTCTCTCTCTCTCTCTCTCTCTCTCTCTCTCTCTCTCTCTCTCTCTGTTTCTTCATCTTTTCTTATGCAAGTTAGGCAGTCATAAAACATGAAATTTTGACTGGGGCAAGGATTTTTTTTTCCTGAAAGCTTTTAAAATGTGAGTTGTCATGTGACGGGTTGAAGTTGGATGGATTTCCTGCCGCTCTTCTTCCTACTTGTTAAAAACAAACACACACACACACACAAAAAGGGGGGGGGGGGGAGATGGTGTTTAGGCTGGTTTGTGTCATGAAAACAAAAAAAACAAAAAAGGAAAAAATAGAGAAAAAAGTGTTTTTCTATAGGCAAATGTCATGGTGTCAGTTCCTGCACTTACTTCCCTATTCAGCATGCCACTGATCCCCACCGCTACCCCACCCCCACCCCCTCCCCAAAAGTGCTGCAAAAGCACTTTTTAAAAAAAAACTTCTGTAATCTTGGACATATTACTGATACACTTAAAATGATGCAAGGGATAGCCTAGTCATTATTGAATTATTGATGAACAAACCTCCCATACCCTCCCAAGTGGAAAATTGCTGAAGACACCAGCAGTTGCAACTCAGAGGGCAGATGTACAGGCAATGTCATGTTGAAAGTAGTACTTTGTGAAAATCTGAAGAGACATTAACCTTTCCAGTGGTTTGTTATGAAAGCCAACAGCCAGAGATATATATATGTTTAACAATGTTTAATGCAGTTGAGAAGAAGTCTGTCCCAACCTCTCCCAACTCTAACAAGACAGCTGTGTGTATTTGTTATGATGGCCTCACTGCTGTTTGATTTTGTTTTGTTTAATGTGAATCGTTAGAAAGCCATGGAAGCTTTTTTTACACAGTGTGATGCTGATAAAGTGATGATATGCAGTACTTTTAGCTTTTAAAAGCCTCCAAAAGCCATAGAATGACAAAGATGGTAGTAAAGTTATGGTTGCGAGATGTCGGTGTGTTCATAGTCAGTCAAAAAGAGGTGGGGTGTGGGTATCAGTTAACTTATACTTTCTCCTGAGGCTTGTTTTGTTAAATAGACACATGTATGTAGATGCCCACAGCACTCGGGTACATTATAGTCATTGCTTTTGACACAACACATAATATAAACAAAACAAAATTGTGAAAGCTGGTCAAGGCTATTAGAAAGCAGAGATGGACATGACAGGTTTATTTTCCAAAAAAAACACTGGATTCTCTAAAAAATAAAATAAAAATAAATAAAAGTGTGGAGATATGTCCACTCCTCTGTTCCTGGAATTTGAAAAATGCATCTTGAACCTTATTTTCAGGATTGTTTCTTTTGATTAGTATGCTGGCATATGTTGGAAATGGCATACTTTGTGACCCAGTGTTGACCCACTTTCAGGGACAGAAGAAAAAGAAACACCCGAAGGTGCTGGGGAGGACCCAGAGAAGCACTGTCTTCACCTGCCTTTAGAGCAGTCCTGTACCACCCTTGGAGGCCTGCGCTGTGTTGACGATGGGTACAGGCCTCCAAGGGTGGTACAGGACTGTGTTGACCCACTTTCAGGGACAGATTTAACTGGTAAATTGTCAGATCTTTTTTCAGTTGAAATTTTCTTCTTTTTTTTTCTTGCTATTTATTTATTTATTATCAAAAAATGATTAAATAATCAGAGGAGATTTCAATATAACATTGGTATATTTGTCAGTCATACACACACACACACACACACATATATATATATATATATATATATATATATATATATATATATATATATATATATATATATATATAAATATATTTTAACTTGACAACAAGGGGAAAAGTAATGATAATAATAATAATAATGATGATGATGATAATTAATACTAGTAACAAAAAAAAATTATAATAAAAATTGTAATAGCAATAATGATAATGATAACAATAAAAACAATAATAGTAATAATAATAACCAGTTGAAATTTTCTTGTAGTGTTTGTTGCCATGGCTTGAAATGCAGAATTTTTGTCTCCAGTTTTAGGCATGTGTGGTATAGGGAAATGGCTTCTGTCTCTTTTCTGACTAAACACACACAACTACAACATCCAGATGGTGACTGTTTAGATTCAAACAGGTTCTGTAAACTAGGGAAAGCAAAGTTTGAAATGAAATTGTCATACTCTGAAACACATCTGAACTCATTTGTTGTTAGAGCATGCAAACAAAGTCTCTGGAAAAGCTTATCTAATATCTGTATATTTGAAATGCGATAGTTTTTGAAGTATTTGTAATTATTTATAGACTAGAGTTTTTAATTTATGCCAGCATCGCACCAGAATGGCTACATACACTGACCTGGATATAAGTTCATGTAATCTTGATGGCTCAGCTTGGGTCAAACTTTCCAGACCACTCTCCAATTAAGTTCAAAGCACTGGGTTGCTGCAGAGGACAATAGTGTTAACAAAGGGCAAGAGGTACAGACATGTTAGTTTTAGGGCTTTGTCTTATGGTGTTTGTGAGAATATTTGGAAAGTTGAAATTGGGCCAATTTTTGGTAGAGAAAAGAAAAATGTTCACAGTATCATACTGCTCTGCAAACAGCAAACAATATAAGACATGAATTATTGCGGTATATAGCAGCGATGGTATATCAGTGTTGCACTGCCACAAAAATGACATGGACAACTTTTAAACATATTATTCATTGATATAAAAAAAAACACACACACAATGTGAGAGGTTATGTGTTTGGTCATAATAATTAGTAAAGGGGGAATAGGAACATGAACTTGATGGCCGACGATTGATATGAAATGGGGTATCTTCATAACAGAAAGTTATTCACTGTTTAGATTGATAAGTTTGAACAGGGTATGCTATGATTTTGTTGCCAGTGCTATGCTGCTACACTGTCTGATATATTGCTATAATATATAAAAAGATTTTTTTTAAAGGCAAATGTTACATCGCATACATAGTGGTGGATTAAATTAAACCAAAACAATATAGACCTTTAGACTCATGTAGACTCATGTTGAACAGAAGAAAGAAAAAAAGAACAAGCTCAGTAAAGACAAGAAGAAAAAAGCCAAAGAAAAGTCGCTAAACTGTCAGAGGTTCACCATGTCTTGGGCTTGCTGGGAGTGAAGGCGGACCCCCCCCCCCCCCCCCCCCCCCCCCTCTCCTTCCTCTGCCTTTGAAGTTCTCTGAACTGAATCAGGTACCCATTTACTGCTGGCTGGACAGAGATGGATTCAAAGTGGAACCCCCCACCCCCCCCTCCTCCCCCCCCAACCAGAAGTCACTCAAGCTCATGACCATTAGCTCTGCAGGCAGATGCTCTGACCATTTGGTCACAGGTGCATTTGACCACAAGTGCTATGCTTAAATTTGGATGGCTACACTGAAAGTATCAGAATGCTACATATGTTCTTTTAAGGCCTTTGCAGCTCTGGTTAGAATAACTAGAAAGATCACTTAAGTGGGGGGAATTTTAAGGATGAAAACTGCATCATCAGCATGATTTCAGGTCATTGTGTAACTATAAAAACCAATGATTTTAATACCAGTGTACTTTATTCACAGTACTTTTTCCAGTGACCTTGTTTTGAAACACAGAATAGTTACACCATTTTTGTCGACGAAGGTGTGTCAAAGATAAATCTGCATTGGAAGGGAGAACAATTAAATGAAGTGGATTTGGGCCATCATATTTCAGTTAGTAACATATTGAACTGATGTTACAGTGTAATACACTTTAGTGAACTATTTTCTGTCATGTTTAGATTATTCAGTCTAATACTGTAATAGGCTTGTTGACAGTTACCATGTTTGTGTCATGAACACATTTTCCCTAAAGGCAGGCAACCTACATAGCTTTACATGTGTTAATAAGGTTTTAATGATTGGACTAGAGGGGTGAGGTGATAAATTTCTTCTGGATTGAATTTTCACCATAATAACATTTCACTCATTTTGCACAGTTGATCAGATCTGATCATGCTCATAAGAAAAATAAATTTCAGAAAAATCATTTCTGATTTATTTGATCAAACTTTTGCTATACTTTTGATAGAGATGGCACATCAGCCATAACGTTCAGGTCATGGTTACGTTCTTCATCATCAAAATATCAAACTCCCTGAAAAGTGAATTCTTTTTCTTTTTATGGAAGTTGCTTGCTGTGAGATTTGTTGTTTGGCAAGTAAATTTGTAAGTCTACCATTTGTTTTCTGTTCTTTTGTGTGAGCTTATTTATTTTTTTATGTTTAAGTTTTATGTCGCCGATAGTTCCGACAAAAGATTCTGCTAAAAAATTGTGGCACATACTGATGACAGTGACTAAATGATTAACAAGTTGGCATGATTACTGAAACTTCTGTGTGACACACAGGTTAAAATGATTTATTTTACTTGTGTGTATTTAACTCATCCACAGATTAATTCTGGGATAAGTTGTAACAGCAGAGTATCACTTGGTGCAGACTTATTAGTGAGTATACACATAACTGAAACTAAATTATTTAACAGTTTGGCATGATTAATAAAGCTGTGTCATATAAAAACAACTTGTTTTACCTGTGCTTATTTGATTCATCGCAGATGAATTTTGAGATAACTTGTAACAGCAGAGTATCATTTGATGCAGACTTACGAGTATACACATAAATAAAAGTAAATGATTATTTAACAGTTTGGCATGATTAATGAAGCTTATAAGTGACACACAGATAAAAACAACTTGTTTTACCTGTGTGTATTTAATTCATCACAGGTGAGTTTTGAGATAACTTGTAACTTCTACAACTCGATACAGACTTAAGAATATATGCACATTAACAGTGAGCTCCAAGCCCAAAACTCAGCTGCATCCTTGTTTTCTGATTCTCTAACACATTCTTTGATTTGCTTTTCCCTTCACAAGTCATTCAGCCTTCATTTGATTTCCATTTGGCAGTTTCGTTCGAAATTTTATGTTGAAAATGTCAAAAGGTGAAAGTTGGCCTCAAATCCAATGAGATTGGCATGTCACAAGTCTGTCAGCTAAAGTAATAACTGACTCTTGGTGTGTCACAGTTTCTGTTTTCATGTGTGTGTGTGTGTGTGTGTGTGTATTGACCATATTTGCACAGTTGGGGTTGCTAGTTCGATCTTGTTCGCTGTCATAGTGTCAAAACAGTCCGAACTTCTTTACAAAATTATGTCTCTTTCTGGCATGGTTGCCTCTTGGTTGCCATGGCAGCATGAATGTTGAATACACTAAAGCTTAGTTAAGCTATCTGCTGTAGAAATGCCAACCTTTAGACCGGTCTGTTGACAAAGAAAATCACTATAGTGCTTTTTTTTTTTACCCACAGTCTGTTTACTAACCAATTTTTCCCAAGGCAGCTTCAGCTCAGGACTGCTGCTGACCTAAAGGTTGTGGGGGGAAAATGTGATGGTATGTCAACCAGACTGATTGCCTCGTTCAGGTCAGTAATATATCATGCTGCATCAGGCGAGGAACCAGATTTTCTGTAACCTTTATAATCAAACATGTAAAGGAATTTGATCGCTCTTTCTAAACAGTCCGAGTTGACTTCAGTGTGGTGACAGCCCTGATATGGCCCTTTGCGGTCATCTGGGCTATAAGCAACATTACCTTACCATACCTTACCTCTGTAAAGGCTGATCAGCATCTCAAACAAAAATCTGCTCAAGGGTAAACTGACAAAGTTTTAGTTGTATTATAAAACGGTTTACTCTGTGACTTTTTGAGAGCTGGTTATACCTCAGTGGTGGAGGCTGGCTGTATGGTCCAGCAGAATTTTGCCCGTCTGCATGCAGTCTGCATGCGCGTGAGAGAGAAAGATGGCTCAGAGTAAAAATGGGAAAGTAAAGGATGGTGATGGTGCGAGGAGGAAGGCAAAGGGGGACAGTCCACATGTGTGGAAGCTAAAAGGTATTGCATAGAACTTGGTTGTCCAAGCACCAGAGTCAGTCTGCTGACATGGGAAAAAAGACCATGCAGTTTGAATTGCATTGTGCTGAGTGGGAGTAAGGGAAGAGTCTGCAGATTTATGTACTTTCCTTTTAAAACCGTGAAGAGCAAGAGAAGATAACTGTACTGTTCCACGCTGAGGTACTATTTATTTATGTAGGTGTGTGTACGTGTGTGTGTGTGTGTGTGTGTGTGTGTGTGTGTGTGTGTGTGTGTGTGTGTGTGTGTGTGTCACGTGTGTGTGTGTGTGTATGTGTGTGTATGTGTGTGTGTGTGTGTGTGTGTGTGTGTGTGTGTGTGTGTGTGTGTGTGTGTGTGTGTGACGTGTTTGTGTGTGTGTGTGTGTGTGTGTGTGTGTGTGTGTGTGTGTTTGTGTGTGTGTCACGTGTGTGTGTGTGTGTGTGTGTGTGTGTGTGTGTGTGTGTGTGTGTGTGTAGCTGGAATCAGGTTTTAATAAAGTTAGGATTGGGGTCAGGTTATAGTGAATGTCATGCATTCCAGAGCTTTTGTCATCCGATTTATCTGAGATCAAAGTTTCCATCTCCTCTAATTCATCAACGCACTGGTGTGAAGTGACACTGCTCCTGCCGCTGCTGTAGTGTTGTGGACAGAAAGAAACAGGCAGAAAGGGATAGGAGTGGAGGGGGGGGGGGGGGGGGGGCATGGGGAATGCAGGGAGACGGGGTTATGGACTTGAGTGAAGCAGAGTTATTTAACGCAAGTAGTGCTAAGTACTACATTCGGTAAGGCATCATGAACAATTCATGAGGAATGGTAGATTTTTCTGGCAACTACCTGTCACAAAATTAATTGCACTCACAGCCTGTGCATGCGCCAGTAGCTGACTGCAGCCACAAGGTTGTCGGTTGCTTACCTAGCTGAGGGCGCAAGGTTACTGTTCATACCTGTAGGGGGTCTTTTCTAATCATGGACAGCGTTTAAAGGCCACCGCCTCCTCCTCTACCACCACAATCACCCCTGCACCCACCCTTTCCATCCCACATCATTTAAAAGCACAGTCTATCTTAGTGTTGCACAGCGAAACTCGATATATGAAACCAAAAGCAAATGTTATAGTATATATATGGTAATTTATGATTATTCTACGGTTTTACTCAACTTTATGTGACACTGCAGTGCTAAGAATTAAAAACGAGAAAAAAAAAAGAAAAGAAAAAAACCACTAAAAATCATGAGCCAGTGGTGTGAAGTTCATATAGGTGGAGTGAAGTTCTGTCATTTCTAGAACAGTGAGCACAGGCGCACTTACAGCGGTGGCAGACAGCAAGTGTTCTCTTTAGTGAGGAACTGCTCCTAAAAGGCCTGATGTAATATACTTTGTATACGACTCTTCTGCACAAGTGTAGAACCATTCATTGTTATTTAAATTCAATCTTGAATTGTTTAGTTAGAGGTTTTTTTTTTCTTTTTGGGGGTTGTGTGTGGGTGGGTCATTTGGTTGTTTATTTTCAATTGATTTGAAAATCCACATGAGGATGCTAGGGCTCTTTCAGCACAAGTAGCTTCCCGTCTGGAGGTTCTGTGGCAGTAGCTTCCCCTGTTTTTTCATTCTCTTAGACTACCTTCTTTACTCAAGTCGTATGTTTTTTCAGATTTTGTGGACCGTTTTCCTGTCTGGAAACTCTGTTACACCTTTTTTTCTTCCTGGTCATAGTGTACAACATGCCAGTTCTTGTTGCAGTCTTGCAACTTGGTGACCAGTACGTGCTGTCCAGAGTGGACACTAACTGCCCATTCTGCAATAGATCATTTGCCCATACGGCATTTAAAAAAAAATGTTGCATTTGAATAGTTGTCATTGTTTCATACATGTGTGTGTGTGTGTGTGTGTGTGTGTGTGTGTGTGTGTGTGTGTGTGTGTGTGAAACTGGGAGTGAAAAATTCATGGGAGTGCCTGGTATTTTCAGCACTGCCTGGAATTATCCACCTTAAAAGGTGTCAGTAGTTTAGCTGCCATGTCCTTTTTTTTCATTTTTTTTTTTCATTATCATTTTAAAATCAGATCTGTCCTTGTTGTTTGTAGCTGTTTCAGGATGTGACCTTATAGTCCCTTGTGTGTTGACAGCTATGAGGAGGCCATGTGTGGTCACCTGGGCCGTAGGAATAAAAGACAGAAAGACTGGTGGGAAATCATAGAGAGCTGTGTGGCTTTAGGGATTTTTTTCCCCATGTTGTGACATGTGTGTAGAATGATAAGCCATGAATGTTATCAGAGACATTCAGGCAACAGCTGGATGTAAGGATACCAGTTGTTTTTTTTTCCTTCTCTTTTTTTTTTTTTTTTTTTTTAATGTTTGTTTTGTCTGGTGGGGACAGTTATATTTCAAAGATGAGAAAGTTTTTATAAAATGCTTGTAAAGAGCATTTCTTGAAAAGTAACTTATCGTACTACACCTACACCTTTGTGAATTGCGGCAAGCCGAGTCTACATGTAATTTTGGAGCATTCTATGTCTACCCAGTATGTCCTTTTTCTCATGCTGCATTTTCTCGCTGTGCTTAATGTTGCAGTAATCTAAGCCTATTTTGTCTTTTTGTTTCTGTGCATAAATAGCTTTTTGGAATGGAGTATGCCATAACTTGTATTACATCTTTTTTAAATGCACTATTCGGGGGTGAGTATTCTTCAGGGTTTTACCAGAAATGCTTTTTTTAAATGTAATTTTAGGGAAGAAAATCAGAGAAAGGAGGGAGGGGGTAAGGTTGAATCCACTGACTTCTAGTTGGGTTTTTTTTTCTTTCCTGTCATTGCAGTTAATGGACTTTTTAAAATCTGACATTACATTCTACCATGTTCCCTTTTCTCACAGGTTCTTCTCTGTCTGTGTCTGTGTCTCTTTGATGTGACTTCTTATCTATATCTATCTGTTCATGTATGAGCGTATGGTTTAATGTGTGTACAGTTGAGAACAATTTGCATTTTTAATAAATAATCTAAATTTGAGAATAATTTTGTATTGTGGCTTCCAAGTCCTTTTTTGTTCAGGCACCAGAATGCCTCTGTATGCACTAAATTTCTTATAATTTGAATGAAATTTCCAGGGGAGTTAACCCCTGGACATGCTTAGATTTTTTTTTTTTCAGACCCCTGAGCAATCTGTGCCTGCACACTGTTGTTTGTCTCATGAAGTCTTCTGTCTGTCCATGTATGCTTTGTGAATACGGTATTCTATTGCCTGTGCATTATGCCTTATGTCAATCCAGTACTCTATATCAGTACATTATGCCCCTTGTCAATGTAGTATTAAGATGCACTGTGATACTTTTTTTTTTAATGCATTATTCTATGTACAGGAGCATAATTCCCTTTGAGGATGCTGTATTCTGTGCCTGTACTCTGTATTCTTTGATACGATATTCTGTGTCTGTGCCCATTGTCAGTGCAGTATTCTGTGCCCGTGCAATATGTCCTTTGTCAGTACAGAGTGTTATGTCAGCTCTGTGCCCATTTTCAATGCAGTATTATGTGACTGTGACTGTGCACCGTGCCCTTCGTCAGAGCAGTGTTCTGTGTGTCTGTCTACTATGCCGCTTGTCAGTGCAGAATCTGTGTCTGCACTGTACCCTTTGTAAATGTTTAACAATATTTTCTGTGTGTGTGTGTGTGTGTGTGTGTGTGTGTGTGTGTGTGTGTGTGTGTGTGTGTGTGTGTGTCCACTGTACATGTGTCTGTCTATTAAGTCTTTTGTTAGTGCGGAATCGTGCAGAATCAATGCCTGTGCTGTACCCTATGCCAATGTTTGACAGTATTCTGTGTGTGTGTGTGTGTGTCCACTGTACCATTTGTCAGTGCAGTATTCCCTGTGTCTGTCTACTAAGCCCTTAATCAGTGCAGAATTCTACATCTGTGCACTGTATCCTCTGTCAGTATTTCACACTCTTCTGTGTGCCTGTGCACGTACCCTTTGTTAGTGCTGTACTCTGTGCACTGTACCCTTTGTTAGTGCTGTACTCTGTACATTGTACCCTTTGTTAGTGCTGTACACTGTGCACTGTACCCTTTGTTAGTGCTGTGCACTGTACCCTTTGTTAGTGCTGTACTCTGTGCACTGTACCCTTTGTTTGTGCTGTGCACTGTACCCTTTGTTTGTGCTGTGCACTGTACCCTTTGTTTGTGCTGTACTCTGTGCACTGTACCCTTTGTTAGTGCTGTGCACTGTACCCTTTGTTAGTGCTGTAATCTGTCTATGCACTGTACCCTTTGTTTGTGCTGTACTCTGTGCACTGTACCCTTTGTTATGTGCTGTACGCTGTCTATGCACTGTACCCTTTGTTAGTGCTGTACTCTGTGCACTGTACCTTTGTTAGTGCTGGACTCTGTGCACTGTACCCTTTGTTAGTGCTGTATCTGTCTATGCACTGTACCCTTTGTTAGTGCTGTACTCTGTGCACTGTACCCTTTGTTAGTGCTGGACTCTGCACTGTACCCTTTGTTATGCTGTACACTGTGCACTGTACCCTTTGTTGTGCTGTACTCTGTCTATGCACTGTACCCTTTGTTGTGCTGTACTTCTGTGCACTGTACCCTTTGTTAGTGCTGTGCACTGTACCCTTTGTTTGTGCTGTACTCTGTGCACTGTACCTTTGTTAGTGCTGTACTCTGTGCACTGTACCCTTTGTTAGTGCTGTGCACTGTACCCTTTGTTAGTGCTGTACTCTGTCTATGCACTGTACCCTTTGTTGTGCTGTACTCTGTGCACTGTACTTTGTTAGTGCTGTGCACTGTACCCTTTGTTAGTGCAGTACTCTGTCATGCACTGTACCCTTTGTTTGTGCTGTACTCTGTGCACATACACTTTGTTAGTGCTGTACTCCTGTGCACTGTACCCTTTGTTAGTGCTGAGTCTGTGCACTGTACCCTTTGTTAGTGCTGTGCACTGTCCCTTTGTTAGTGCTGTACTCTGTCTATGCACTGTACCCTTTGTCAATGCAGTATTCATTCTGTGCACTGTACCCTTTGTCAATGCAGTATTCATTCTGTGCACTGTACCCTTTGTCAGTGCAGTATTCAGTTGTGCACTGCACCTTTGTCAGTGCAGTATTCAGTCTGTGCACTGACACCCTTTGTCAGTGCAGTATTCAGTCTGTGCACTGTGCGTTTGTCAGTGCAGTATTCATTCTGTGCACTGCACCCTTTGTCAGTGCAGTATTCACAGTCTGTGCACTGTGCTGTTGTCAGTGCAGTATTCATTCTGTGCACTGTACCCTTTGTCAGTGCAGTATTCAGTCTGTGCACTGTACCCTTTGTCAGTGCAGTATTCAGTCTGTGCACTGTACCCTTTGTCAGTGCGTATTCATTCTGTGCACTGTACCCTTTGTCAGTGCAGTATTCAGTCTGTGCACTGTACCCTTTGTCAGTGCAGTATTCAGCTGTGCACTGTACCCTTTGTCAGTGCAGTATTCAGTCTGTGCACTGTACCCTTTGTCAGTGCAGTATTCAGTTGTGCACTGTACCCTTTGTCATTGCAGTATTCAGTCTGTGCACTGTACCCTTTGTCGTGCAGTATTCACAGTCTGTGCACTATGCTCTTTGTCATTGCAGTATTCAGTATGTGCACTGTACCCTTTGTCAGTGCAGTATTCAGTCTGTGCACTGTGCTCTTTGTCAGTGCAGTATTCAGTCCTGTGCACTTTTCAGTCAGATGTGCACTGTACCCTTTGTCAGTGCAGTATTCAGTATGTGCACTGTACCCTTTGTCGTGCAGTATTCAGTCTGTGCACTGTACCCTTTGTCAGTGCAGTATTCACAGTCTGTGCACTGTACCTTTGTCAGTGCATATCAGTCTGTGCACTGTACCCTTTGTCATTGCAGTATTCAGTCTGTGCACTGTACCCTTTGTCAGTGCAGTATTCAGTCTGTGCACTGAGTTGATTTTAACGTGATGACAGCCCTGATGTGGCCCTTTGCGGTCGGCTGGGCTATAAGCAACATTATCTTATCTTATCTTATCTGTACCCTTTGTCAGTGCAGTATTCAGTCTGTGCACTGTGCTCTTTGTCATTGCAGTATTAAGTCTGTGCACTGTACCCTTTGTCAGTGCAGTATTCAGTCTGTGCACTGTGCTCTTTGTCATTGCAGTATTCAGTCTGTGCACTGTATCCTTTGTCAGTGCAGTATTCAGTCTGTGCACTGTACCCTTTGTCAGTGCGGTATTCAGTCTGTGCACTGTGCTCTTTGTCAGTGCAGTATTCAGTCTGTGCACTGTACCCTTTGTCGGTGCAGTATTCAGTCTGTGCACTGTACCCTTTGTCAATGCAGTATTCAGTCTGTGCACTGTACCCTTTGTCAGTGCAGTATTCAGTCTGTGCACTGTATCCTTTGTCATTGCAGTATTCAGTCTGTGCACTGTGCTCTTTGTCATTGCAGTATTCAGTTTGTGCAATGTACCCTTTGTCATGCAGTATTCAGTCTGTGCACTGTACCCTTTGTCATTGCAGTATTCAGTCTGTGCACTGTACCCTTTGTCAGTGCAGTATTCAGTCGTGTGCACTGAGTGCATTTAACTGATGACAGTCCCTGATGTGCCCTTTGCGTCGCTGGGCTATAAGCAACGTATCTTATCTTATCTTATCTGTACCCTTTGTCGTGCAGTATTCAGTCTGTGCACTGTGCTCTTTGTCATTGCAGTATTAAGTCTGTGCACTGTACCCTTTGTCAGTGCAGTATTTCGTCTGTGCACTGTGCCTTTGTCATTGCAGTATTCAGTCTGTGCACTGTATCCTTTGTCAGTGCAGTATTCAGTCTGTGCACTGTACCTTTGTCAGTGCGGTATTCAGTCTGTGCACTGTGCTCTTTGTCAGTGCAGTATTCAGTCTGTGCACTGTACCCTTTGTCGTGCAGTATTCAGTCTGTGCACTGTACCCTTTGTCAATGCAGTATTCAGTCTGTGCACTGTACCCTTTGTCAGTGCAGTATTCAGTCTGTGCACTGTATCCTTTGTCATTGCAGTATTCAGTCTGTGCACTGTGCCTTTGTCATTGCAGTATTCCAGTCTGTGCACTGTACCCTTTGTCATTGCAGTATTCAGTCTGTGCACTGTGCTCTTTGTCATTGCAGTATTCAGTTGTGCAATGTACCCTTTGTCAGTGCACTATTCAGTCTGTGCACTGTACCCTTTGTCAGTGCAGTATTCAGTCTGTGCACTGTACCCTTTGTCAATGCAGTATTCAGTCTGTGCACTGTACCCTTTGTCAGTGCCGTATTCAGTCTGTGCACTGTAATCTTTTGTCATTGCAGTGCTCTGTAGTTGTGCACTGTACCCTCTGTCATGCAGTATTCAGTTCTGTGCACTGTACCTTTGTCAGTTCAGTGTTATAATTCAGTCTGTGCAGTGTACTCTTTTTGTCATTGCAGTGCTCTGTATTCTGTGCACTGTACCTTTGTCATTGCGTATTCATCTGTGCACTGTCCCTTTGTCGTGCAGTATCACAGTCTGTGCACTGTGCTCTTTGTCATGCAGTATTCAGTCTGTGCACTGTTCCCTTTGTCATGCAGTTTCAGTTGTGCACTGTACCCTTTGTCAGTGCAGTATTCACAGTCTGTCACTACCCTTTGTCAGTGCAGTATTCAGTCTGTGCCTGTACCTTTGTCAGTGCAGTATTTCAGTCTGTGCACATGTACCTTTGTCATTGCTATTCAGTCTAGTGCACTGTACCCTTTGTCAGTGCAGTATTCACAGTCTGTGCACTGTGCTCTTTGTCATTGCAGTATTCAGTCTGTGCACTGTGCTCATTGTCATTGCAGTATTCAGTCCTGTGCACTGTACCCTTTGTCATGCAGTATTCAGTCGTGCACTGTACCTTGTCGGTGCAGTATTCAGTCTGTGCACTGTACCTTTGTCAGTGCAGTATTCAGTCTGTGTCAGTTACCCTTTGTCATGCAGTATGCAGTCTGTCACTGTACCTTTGTCAGTGCAGTAATCAGTCTGTGGCACTGTACCCTTGTCAGTGCAGTATCATCTGGCACTGTACTCTTTGTCAGTGCAGTATTCAGTCTGTGACTGTAACCCTTGTCATGCAGTATCAGTCTGTGTACTGTACCCTTTGTCATGCGGTATTATGTGTGCTGTGCCTTTTGTGATGCAGCAGTCTGTCCTTTGTGCTATGTCCTTATAAGCTGCATTTGATGTGCTGTGTTCTTTGTGAATGCGTATTGAGTTTGTGTGGTGCCCTTTGCATGGAAATTTTCTGTGCTGTGCTATGCCTTTACCAATGCAGAACTCATTCTATAGCTGTGCGGTCCTTTTTTTTAATGCAGATCTGTCTGTTCCTGTCGCAACAGCAGTGCTTACTTATCGCCTCTATATGTCAGGAGGGGAAGCACTTCCAGAAAATCACTCGACAGAGATTGTGTCTATGTTTGACAGCTCAGAGTGTTCACTTGAAAGTTGAAGTCTCAGGGAAGACAGACATTAAAAGGAGAGCTCGCCTGTGCTCCCAGCGTGTGAAATGTATCGTCCACATGACGAGCGACACAAGATTACCTGTGCTTCTACTTTACATATTAGTAACATATGCAAAGCGCTTTGCTGTACGAGCATAATACGAGATGCAAGCAAACAAATTAAGGGACAGAAGACTGAAGAACACTCTACCTTTAGTGAGGAATGAAGATTTTTGTTATGATCCCCATGTGCAGCGAGCGAGAATGATGGGCCCACATGAAATTTCTCTATCTGAAGATACAAACACATGAACGAACTTGAGACACGACACGAGAAATATCATCTCTTAAACGTGTACTATTGACAAAGTTAAGTGAACTTGTCAGATGTTGCCAGTGGCGAGAATGTTATCAGTATTAAGCGAATGGTGCGACATGTACACTCCACAGAAAACGATGCATCAACCAACCCTCTGAGGTAATATTTGCAAAAACCTTGCAGTGGGAATTCACAAAAATGCCCCGGTATGATCTTCAGCAACTAGTCATTTTAGCGTCTGAAGGAAAACGGTCGAACCAGAGTTTCAGGTGAAGTCGGGAAAAGAATGCTGGTTAAAGACATAGTCAAAATGGCAGTGCACCATGAACAGTAACCGCCAGGTCCTACTACTGGCGTCCCTTCCGTTTCTGAGTGGAAATCACCGTGTGGCAGGGAAGTTGAACAGACTGTTGTATGGGAGCATACTAACGTCTATAGTCGATAATACCTGTAGTCCTACGGAAAAGAATTATGATACACAAGGAAAATGGGGAGAAGAGGGAAAACAGTTATCCCCGAGGACCACAGTTTTTTTATTTTTGTCTAGGGACTAGGCTACAAGTCTTTCCCCGTTTTCCTGAGGATAGTAAAAGTTCTGTTAACCCCGTTTTCCAAATTTTCATATTTCAGATTGTTTTCCATATTTTCCGTGTGATGATAACAGATATATTTGTTTTCATAAGGAAAACGGTCTTGCGAGGAAACGCAGTCAACAGAAAAAACAGCAGTGATCGCTCTTCACCACGACAAGCCCAAATGGGATCGGTAAAATAGGGAGAATAGCTGTGATCGCGAGGAAGATGCCTGTTTTCCTTTTATCGTTGTTTTTCTTGATATAACTGTTCGCTCTTTACCATGACAAGCGCACAAATGGGTTCGGTAAAATAGGGAAAATAGCTGTGATCGCGAGGAAAACATTTCCTACTTTCCATTGTTTTCCTTGAAGACAATAGCTTTTCCGTTCGACAACAGGGGAAACAGTTGTGATCCTTTGGGTAACACCGATAATAACTGTTTTCCTTGAGAAATAGAACACTATAGTGATCGATAGTGAAAACAGCTGTTATCTTAATTTAAAGCAAGTCGGTTGTGGTCGTCAGGGATAATAGTTTCGCTATGTTTTTCTTAAGGGAAAACAGACGTTCAAAGCAGCAGTTATTGGCGTATGAAGCTCGTATGCTCCCGTATTGTTGACAACGTGATCTGCCTGCTGCTCCCGTGGTGCATTGATCTTGTACTGTGGTCACAGTACGCTTTGTTTCTGCAGAGACCGTCTCCCCCTCCGCCTGCCACCTCATTGCCCCCTCCTTTACCTGCATATGGCCAGCTGTTGCAGTCTGTAAAGTACATTGGACATGTTGTACAAGTTCGTTAATTACCCACTCTCTCTTTCTCTCTCTGTCTTTCTCTCTCTCACCGGCCCTCTCTTTCTCTTCCCTCACCCCCCCCCCCCCCCTCTCTCTCTCTCTCTCTGTCTGGATTATCAAGCGGTTTGTGTATGAACCAGTAGCCGCCAAAGTACAATAAACCTTTCGAAGTCTGAGCTCTCTCTCTCTCTCTCTCTCTCTCTCTCTCTGCTTGCGAACGATTGTGTGCCCGTCTGTGTTCTTCGGCAAATAAGTGTATTTTTTTCACAGAATATTTTTTAAAAAACCGTTTGAAATTCTTTTATTTGTGGCTTGTCATTTTTTATTGAAGACTGAGCTGTAAGCGTTATATGCAGCTTCGTTTCACCCGTAAAGAGTTGTTCGAAGAAAAACGAGCTTACGAAAGAACGTCATCAAGACTTAGAAGGGGGAAGGGGAGGGGGGGGGGGGGGGGGGGGGGAAGGAAGGGGTGGACCGCGGTGATGAGAGAACGGAGGGAATGGAAGATTGATAACGCCGATGTCTGAATTCAGGCCAAGACAGTCGGCGATGACCTCAAGCGGTTCGTCTTATCAGGAACGGCAGCACACAGCCTCCTCCGCTTCGTGGGCTCTCTGTTCTCGACCCTGGTGTGTGTGTGTGTGTGTGTGTGTGTGTGTCCGTGCGAGTTGTGCGGTGTGGTTAGTGTGCTATTCAAAGGTAGCTTTGCCCCACTCCAGGTCCCCCTCTTCGGGCCGTCATATTATGTAGATCACTTAGATAAACACAAGACTGATTACTTTCCACGGCTAGTCAGTCAGGTGGGGGGGGGGGGGAGGAGGCAGCAACACGCACCCTCCTCCCCTCCCCCCTCTGCCCCCCCCCCCCCCCCCCTCCTACTCATAATTTCGGCTGTGTCGCTGTTACCAGTCTAACGAGGCTGAAAGAGTGAGCGCCTGTATGTATGCCTGATAGGAAGGAGAAGGGGGGAAATAATGGAACGGTCGGGGAGAGAGAGGGTTGGTGGGACTGGTTTCGGATTGAGGGTGGTGGTGGAGGGGGAAGGTGGGTGGAGAGGGGGGGGGGGGGCAAGAGTTTGAGTGACTTGGCAGGTAGTGTAAACGGTACAGCCGGGACTGACTGTGCGCGAGCGTGGCCTCTGTCTGTACCGACACAGCGAGAAGCGGCCAGCCCTCTCTCTATCTATCAAGCCACAGCACAAACTATACAAGTCTTCCTTCCTTTACTTCCCTCCTCCCGCCACTCACTCTCACTGTGTGCCGTTCTGTTTGGGCAGTCAGCTGTTTACCAACTACAGCGCTCACCTACCTGACTGAGGTTCAACGGATCCTTAAAAAAAAAAATTAAGCGGTAATCGCTACCTTGAGGTCAGCTGGTGATGGATTAGGCAATGGTTTTTAGTATCACACGTGCATGTGTGCGTGTGTTGGTCATTTAGTTGCAGGACATAAATGTGAGGTTTGTTTTTTGTAACATGTCCGTGTAATTAAGAAAAAAATGTCAGCCCTGATGTTACCGCGCGCCTGTGCGTGTGTGTGTGTGTGTGTGTGTGAGCAAGATCAGTCAGTTTTCGCCGTGATTGGAGAGGTGAAGAGGGTGTAGAGAGACTAAGAAGGCCATCAGCATCAGTCTTATAATTCTATTGAATTTACCGGCTGTGGGAAGAACTATCTATTGCACTTGCATTGACTCCACTTTCAACTGATGTGGGACTACTCGGGCATCGATCGTCATAGGGATCAGTGATCATTCTACCAGTGTACTCTTCCGGCTTGTGGGGTTTCTGTCAACAGGGGAGATAATTCAATGGCTTCCTGAAGGTGCCGAAGAATGGTGGTACGGGAAAAGAGCTAGATAATCCGACAGAAATTGTATTAGGGGGAGGAGGGTTGGGGGAGGAGGGCAAAACAAGAAAAGAAAAAAAGAAAATGTTAATGGCTCTCTTGCGTTGGGATTGACAAGACTGCAGGTGCCAGATCAACTGAAATTGACAAGAATGATAACAGTACTCAAAGAGTTCCTATTCTTGTCGCGTTTAAGCCGGTCATATCTGTTGGTAACAATTACTGATCGCTTTTCATTTAACTCTTCATTTTGGTTAACACTGAGGACGTTTGATAGCTGATCCTATTCGTTTAACACTGAGAATGTTAGATAGCTCTCTCTCCCTTTTTGTTACTTAACTCTTAGAGAGTCATTGAAAATACTTGATAGCTCTTCCTGCTTGTCATTGATTTCTGACAAGCTTCGGTAGGTCGTTCATCTTGCTGGTTAACACCGCAGATGGATAGGAGGGTAGGACCATCATTTTCGCCTGTTGCTAGTTGGAGTGTCGTTGCACACATTGAAGGCATTTCTCACTTCCGGTTGATTTGGTCGACTCAGTGTCCGCCTCCTGTCCATAGGCCGACCGGCTGTTGACCTCTGGTCGTGTCAAACTGTCAAGGCTGGAGTGCAGAGACAGTGATTTGACGGCGGGCGAAGGCGACGAGCTGGCAGCGGGCTGACCTTGCTGAACAGCGGATAGTGAAGAGCTGGCTTAATTAATGTGGTTTACCGGGGGGGGGGGCAGTCAGCTCACGGACTCGCCCGCTCTGTGTCATCATGGCGGTAGCTGTAGACTGTCGTTGCTGTGGGAATTCCCGACGGATGCAATGCACATTGAATAATGGATGAAGACGGAGGATAGGTATATAATATGAATATGATGGCTTATTTGTTGCTGTCGCTTTGTCCCTTTCGCCCCACCCTTCCCCCCTCCCTCTCTTCGCCGCTTAGAGCTCCCCTTTAGTGCACTCTGTTTTAGGCACCATGTTTTATACTTCAGTTTTTAAAAAATCCGTGTGCCTTTATCCTGCTACATGAATTTGTGAATCATGTTCGAAGACTGAGAGCCGAGGGGAGATAGCGAGCGTTTTTTTTTTACGTTGACAGTCAGTAGCCCCAGACGAAAGCAATTAAAGCCAAAAATAATTTTATGGTACCTTTTGCACTTGTTTATTTGCACTTTTATTTATCTGCTTCGACAGTTACACACACACACACACACACACACACACACACACACATATATATATATATATATATATATATATATATGCATACAACTGAGATTATATAATATAAAAATGATAACACACAATGAAGCTTTAAAAGAAAGAAAGTGCCGCAAGAGTGATTCATACTCGCAACGATGAAGTCGGGGAGTAAGACCTGTACAAAACTTCAGCTAGGCTTCAGCGACACAGTTCTATCCAATCCTCATTATTATACCGCAAACTCGGTGTCTAAAAATAAGCCATGCGCGGCGTGTCCTTGTGTGAATATTGCGCCAGGCGCTTTACCTGAGAGCTCAGTCCGGCCAGTCGAAAGTCTTCTCGCTCTGTAGCGGTTACTTACCGCGCGAGCGTACGGATTTGACAAAGGCGACTGGTTTTAAAGTCAGACGAGCTACCACCAAACCTGGTCCCTCTACGTCTTTGTTTAAACAACGCTGGAATGCTCGGAGGGTGCGGGGTTCAGAACACCAACGTGGAAGGGGGGGGGGGGGGGGGGGGGGGGGGGGGGGGAGCGAATGAGAGGAAGAAAGGATGAATGAGGAAGATAGTTTGGGGATGCGTGGAAGGGGTGATTGTGACAGCGGGGCTGCCAGTGGATGGGTGACAGGGATCGGTTAAAACAGCCTACAGGGCCATTTCATCGGCTTGTCTGCTCCCCTCCCACGTCAGGACTGCCGACTACACCCCCACCCCACCACCCCACTCCACCTGTCAGCCCAGTCCCCCTCCCCTTCCCCAAACGATCTGAACTGGATTGTTTAATTAACCTGTACCGTTTAGCAAATACCCGCTATTCTGATGGCCCCGAAGAAATTCTGCACGCAAAGCGTCGCTTGCTTCAACTTCGTTTTCATC
This sequence comes from Conus ventricosus, assembly GCA_018398815.1. Classification (NCBI taxonomy): domain Eukaryota; kingdom Metazoa; phylum Mollusca; class Gastropoda; order Neogastropoda; family Conidae; genus Conus; species Conus ventricosus. The sequence continues at coordinate 36,418,067 of CM031612.1, read as the reverse complement.
CCCCCCCCCCCCCCCCCCCTCCCCCCGCCCCCGTCATCTTCAGATTTCACGGGAAAGTCCGTGGGCGAAGCTGAAAAAGGAATTTAGTCAAAGATGGAACGATTGATAGTCATACTTTGCTTCGCACACACAGATTACAGTCGTATTTTTTGGGGGGTGGGGGGGGGGGGCATGAAAACAGCAATCATGGGAATATTACCATTTTCTTGCTGAAGGCACCAGTTTATGAAGACAACAGTACTTATTGCCACACAAGCTGGCCCATATGAATTGCAATGATTCCCAGGTTAATTAAACATTGATGGTGGAACAAGGTTCGTCTCGCTTTCGGTGTTGCTTTAATCCAGCCGACCGACCACGAAGGGGCCTTTGGAGGGCTGAGGAATAAGGTCAGGTAAAACCTCAAGTGAAATGAGGTAATGAGGCACACATTATGACCCGCATTAAATACTTGACAGCCCATTTCTGTACTGTTTTGGAGCAGTCATTCCTTACGCAGTCGTTCAATCATAACCTCTTTGAAATCACTTTGCATTGTAAATTTAATGTTTGCCACGTCTCCACGTAGTTTTCCCTTATTATACAAAGCCCGATGCAGTTGTTTGCTTGTATAATCCGGGTAAACAGCCGCAACAGATTTTGTAGCACAAAGGACAATTTATCAGTTTCGTGTTTGGCATATGGTCGCATTCCGGGGAAACCTTTTGCAAAAAAAGCATTGTCATATGCAAGAAAACCATAGTAAATAGCTGACGGGGGAGACACTCTATTGCATAATTGAACTCCCATAGATTCCTTGTAGAGGGTGCACGATTTGAGCTTCGGGCAATTCGGGGAGGGGGGGGGGGGGGGGGATTTGCAGCTTGTCGGAAAATCAAATCACATACTTTTTGGTGTGTGTGTGTGTGTGCGCGCGCGCGCACGCTTTTGATAGAGGAAGACCGTCTTCGGAACAGCATACAGAAGAAAGAAAAGGTACACCTTGAGGCACTTTCTGTCTACGTAGGTCAGCCCATAACTGTAGGGGAAAAAATAGTGAGCTCAGACTTGTGTGTAAGCTGAAACAAGAACAGCCACTCTAAAGACGCCAACCATATTTGTGCAATAGTGAATGAGAAGAATGGGAGAAGAAAGCAGAAATTTGGTGAAGGTTTGAGGGTTTCCAACTGAGATTCTTTAACTGTCTTTAGTTCGACATCTCTCTCTCTCTCTCTCTCTCTCTCTCTCTCTGTGTGTGCGTGTGTGCACACGCGTGCGTGGTGCATGTGTGCATATGCGTGCTCGCCCACGGTCCAGCTAATTGTTTTTTACTCCTGTCAGTTTTTTTGTGGAAAAGACTTACAGTTACAATGGCTGGTCTAACTGTTTGGATCATTCAGAAAATGACTGGGGAGTGGAGACGAACCAGGCTTAAGGAGACCATGAAGTAGGGAGGGGGTGGGTGGGAGGGGGGTCGTGTGAACAGGAGGATGTAAAGCGGGGAAGGGGGACAGCAGAAAGAAAGAGGACGGATGAGCGACAGGGAGGGCAGCCAGTCCGCTGGGCACAAAGCAGGTGTACCCCGACACATGACTTCGCAGCTCTACAATGGAACAGCAGACCTGGTTAATCGTACAGGTGTGCCAAGGACCGCGCGCGTGCGCACTCGCACACATACACGAGCGCGCGCCTGCACACACACACACACACACACACACCAGCTCTCGCTCTCTCTCTGTCTCTCTCTCTCTCTCTCACTAATCGTGACTCCATTGACACACGTGGGAAACTGCCGCCTTTTCCACAGGTGTTTATCATCATCTTTCAAGGAGCACGAAAAGTACAATTGCGAAGGCAAGACGGTAGCCACCATTATGTCTGGGCCTCTTGTGCGTCAAGCCGTCTCCTCCCCTTTCGTTTGTTTGCTTGCCTGCCTTGCATTTAAAACTCCCAGTCACAAGCCTGCTGTAATAAGTCGCAAGAAGTTTGTAAGTTTACACAAAACTGTGAAGTATGTATCCCACAAAATTGTTGCAGATAGTTACAAAGATTGTACGCAGTCAGAACGCTGCAAGACAGGTAGTCACATAAGACTGCTGTAGGTAGTCTCACAAGACTGCTGTGGGTAGCTTACACACGACCGAAGTAGATAGTCCTAAAGGACTGCTGTAGGTAGGTAGTCTTAAAGGACTGCTGTAGGTAGGTAGTCCAAAAGCACTGCTGTAGGTGGTCATAAATGACTGCTGTGCGTTGACACACCATGTATTGGAGAGGGAGACAGCAATAATATGAATGGTCATGGTCGAATGCATTCTTTGTCAAAGTAGTGATTCAGCGGCCTTCACAGGAATGGAGAAATGTTATGTGCTATTGTATTCACAGGTGGAATGCGCTGAAAAGCTCCTTACTTTGTTGCTCTTGCGTGCGTATGTGTACACACACACACACACACACACACACACACACACACTTAATTATCTCATAACTGATTCATTTTTTGTTTTGGTTGTGATTGGGTCATAAACGTTTTCTTCAGCTTATGAGCATCGCGTGGCATTTCTGTTTTTGCTAACTTGCTAACTAGGTATCTATTGTATTTTGTTGTTGCTGCTGTTTTTACCTGAACAAAAAGAAGCCCCGTCCTCCCTCCCTCCCTCCCTCTCTCTCTGTGGATCCCAGTCGTTTAATCTCTCTGTCTCTGTCTGTTTGCCTGTCTGTCTGTCTGTCTGTCTGTCTGTCTGTCTGTCTCTTCTCTCTCTCTCTCTCTCCTCTCTCTCTCTCTCTCTCTCTCTCTCTCTCTCTCTCTGTCTCCCCCCCCCCCCCAATCTATCTTTCTGTTTTTTTTTCTCTCTCCATTTTTCTTTCCTTTGCTCCAGCGTTGGGTGGAAAAAACATACTTGCATTGTTGGCTTATCTCATTACCCTGGTTTAATAAAAGTTTGCTCTCTCTCTCTCTCTCTCTCTCTCTCTCTCTCTCTCTCTCTCTGCGCTACCTTGGCTAAACGTTTACAACAAAACTCAGCCCTAAATTGGGAACTCGGCATTTAGCCGTTATAGGCGAAGAAGCAGTTTTTCTTCTTTGGATTAGATAACATAGACAAGGTACATCTGTTGAGTTTTAAACGATTTTACGGGTACCTATGAAAGTGCAAGGTACAACAGTTTACGGCGAGTTTGGTAGATATCCAGTTTTCGTTAATTTGTAAGATATTGGTTAAATTTGTTATATTAGAGCTTCATCGACTTCCATATCAATCATATTAAATGCTTGTGAGTCTTGATATGGCTGGGAAAAACTGTTGGTAACACAAATGAGAAAAATTCCTTGCAAAACCGTTTGTTGTTGTTGTTGTTTTTTCAACAAGGTGTAGGCAGTGACTGTTTTTCAGTATCTTTAATCAAAGACCTATTAATATTTTTATCCAAGAATGGAGGGGATCTTTGAGAAACAATGGTATTTACGCGTCCTATATTTCTTTTAAGACTATTGTTGAAAAAGAGAGAAGTGCATTCCTCCTCCTGTCTGGCTGAGTATTTCGAACATTGACGATTCTTGTTCACAGAATAGCATCTACAATGCTAAGATAGAATGTATTACCAAACAATAATTACTTGCTTCAGTACAATAATACAGTACATGATGAATTCTGTATGTATGAGAATGAGCAGCATTTGTTATTTGACTGTCAGTGCATAGAGATCTCAAAGTACAATTTCTTAAGAATTCTGTGAATGAATATAGAAATTATGGCTCAGTCAAAAACAAAACAAACACACACACACACACAAAGAAGAAGGGAGAGAGAAGAGACGCAGACAGAATGTCGCCAGATTTATAGTTCATGCTGAACAGAAGGCAGTGTTTTAAAGCAGGAAACTACTGGTAGGATAATTGTTCATACAATTCTGTAATGCGGAATTCTCCTTAATGAGCATTTGCATGAATGCTTAAATCCGATGAACGTTGCAAACCCGAATAACACTTGAAACTGCTGCATTACGGATGCGGAATCAAATGTACTGAATGTTGTGATTTCAGTACTGTTTGACCCATCCATTTCCACCCACCCCCCTTAAACCCCAACCCACCCCCATGTTTGTGTAAAGGCCTAAGGCCAATGCACTACAAAAGAAAGGCAAAATGCAGAGCTCTCTGTCTCTGTCTCTATGTCTGTCTGTCTGTCTCTCTCTCACACGCGCACTCTCTCTCTCTCTCTCCCCCTCACTTTAATGCGCACATCAGTCACACCACAGAGAGAGAGAAGCAACCGCGAGCGCGCGCGCACACACACACGCGCACTCTCTCTCTCTCTCTCTCTCTCTCTCTCTCTCTCTCTCTCTCTCTCTCTCTCTCTCTCTCTCTCACACACACACACACACACACACACACACACACACTCACACACTCACACACTCATTCACACACACACACACACACACACACACACACACACACACACACACATACACAGAGTCACACACACACACACACACACACACACACACACACACACACACACACACATACACATCTCTTCCTCACTACAGTGGGTGACTGTCATCGGTCGCCCATGACCAGCGTCACCCGAGGACTGTGCCAGTGACATGACGGGGAGGGAGGGGGGGGACCCGTGTCGCCTTGGCCACTTATCCCCCTGTGACAACATCTCCTCTCACACGGGATGGAAGCAGGGTCAGCTCGTTGAACTCTCGTCTGCTCATCTGCCCTCCTTTTCACTTTCTCCTTCTCCTCCTCCTTCATGGGCAGGAAGCAGAAGAGCTCTGTCACTCTTCTCTGCCCTCCAGTTCTCCTCCCTCTTGCCCCTTCCACAGGCAGCACACCAAAAATTAATGCACCAAGGCCTTGCTTAAGGAGTCGGGTATTTATAGACTGGCGCAGGTAGATTGTTTTTAAGAATGTTTGTTGTGACTGAAAGTTGATTCTCTTCGTTTTCTTTATATATTTTGATAACTTTTATTTGTGTCTGAAAGTTGATTCTCTTCGTTTTCTTATATATATTTGATAACTTTTATTTGTGTCTGAAAGTTGATTCTCTTCGTTTCCTTTCATATGGCCACCAATGTACAAGCCAGGTGGTTCCAAGCGGACAGACTGAAATCGGATGAATGCGACTATTTGGGTACTACCACCTGGCACAAAGATAGGGTTTCGGGTGAGTGCAGAGGCCTGAAATGTGACGTCAACTAAGGGGAAGGTCATGTATTTGAAGATTGTATGTGATGTCATCGGTAGAAATTCCCCCCAAACAAGGGAAATAATTGGTGGGGAGGATGGATTATGATCACAATGATTTAGTGCCGAATCCTAATTGGGTCAACCAGCCTATGGCGCTGTGTCCACATTTCTGCCCACCTTTTCTCCTCTTCCTTCTCCTCCTCTCTCTCTCTCGCATGAAAAAGTTGCAAGCGCAACCCATGGGTATCTGTCTGTCCTCTGTTCTTTCCTTTCTCCTCTCACGTAAAATCTGAAAGGAAACAGGACCAACCCATGCAATTCTGCTTTCTTTTTTCCTTCTTTTTTTTTTCATGAACCCCTTTTGTCTCCTTTCTTCCTTCTCTCACATGCGAAGGAAGCAGGACCGGCACATGTAGTTCTACCCACCCACTAACTGCGTCTCCTTTCTCCTCTCACATGTGAAGGGGAAGCCGGACCAGCACACGTAGTTCTACCCACCCACTAGCAGCGTCTCCTTCCTCCTTTCTCCTCTCACATATGTGAAGGGGAGCAGGGTCACTCTATGAACCACTGCCCACATATTTTTGTCTGCTCTCCTTTCTCTTGCAGCAAGGAACAAGGGTCAACCCATGTAGAACTTTCTGTCCGCTTTTTGTCCCTCCCTCTCCCTTCTCCTCTCGCAAGGAAAGAAAGCAGGGTCAGTCCCATACATGTAATTCTCTCTCTCCCTCCCTCTCTCCCTCTCTCTCTCTCTCTCTCTCTCTCTCTCTCTCTCTCTCAAGCAGACAGGCACATCAGATTAATCGGTGATAGTGCTTTTTTCTTTTTTGCCCTTTTTTTTTTTTGTCTGGTGGCTCCAGATCAATACGTGGTGAGCTAATTGCGCCACGAGGTGGCTCGTTTCCAAGGAAATGAGGATGGTCTCCTGGTGAGAGAGATGGGGGAAAAAACCCATCAGTGTTACGTGTGAGTGTTGGGCTGGAGGGGGTGGGGAGTGGGGTGGGGGTGGGCAAGGGAGGGGGGGGGAGGGTTGATCTCGTGGTAGAATTGTAGTTATTGTTGCCTTCGTGTGCGTGCGTCTTTTCACACACACACACACACACACACACACACACACACACACACACACACACACACAGAGAAAAGTAATTGATCTGGCAAAAAAATATGTCACATAGAAAAATAAAAGTAATTAACACCATATCAGGGTTTATATTTAAGAGGTTGGTGGCTGGCGATTGCAGATCCGCCTACACTGACCAGGAATAAACATGTAGAGTAAATTTCGTTGTTTCAACGTTTGCTTGGCACTCGTCTCGTATTTAAGGGTCTGTGCGCGTGTCGTCTGTCAGTCAAGCGACATCTGGCCCACGTGTCCAAACCATGTTCAGTCCATTTGCATCTGCCGAGATTTGGCATGTTGGAAGCGTGTGTCTGTTCCACCGTGTCTTTGTTTAAGCTCGTCTGTCTTCCAGCGTGCACATGTTTTGCCTTGTCTGTGTTCCAGCATGGCCGTGTTCCACTCTGCTTGTGTTCCACCTCGTCTGTGTTCCGCTCTGCATATTTTCCACCTCGTCTGTTCTACCGTGCCTGTTTTCCACTGTACCTATGTTCCCTTGCGCCTGTGTCCCACCTTGTCCACATTCCTCCATTGCTCTGTTCCACTTGTCTACATTCCTCCATGGCTGTGTTCCACCTTGTCTACATTCCTCCATGGCTGTGTTCCACCTTGTCTACATTCCTCCATGGCTGTGTTCCACCTTGTCTACATTCCTCCATGGCTCTGTTCCACCTTGTCTACATTCCTCCATGGCTCTGTTCCACCTTGTCTACATTCCTCCATGGCTCTGTTCCACCTTGTCTACATTCCTCCATGGCTCTGTTCCACCTTGTCTGCATTCCTGCATGGCTATGTTCCACCTTGTCTGCATTTCTGCATGGCTATGTTCCACCTTGTCTGCATTCCTGTATGGCCATGTTCCACCTTGTCTGTATTCCTATATGGCTATGTTCCACCTTGTC